>QEYC01000069.1:0-632126 GCA_009935795.1 Pholiota adiposa
TCCGTGAGGTGTTTGTTGAGTCGTCGATTGACTACTTGACGAAACACCTTGAATGGTGAGCACGTCCTTATTTTCAGATGACATGATCACTTACTGACGCCCTCGTCCCTAGCACGCTGCGCTTGGACGCATGGGAGCCGACGCTAGACGAAAAAGGGTGAGTACCACGCGTCGTAAACGTGTAGAACGACTCACTGATCGACGTGGTCTCTAGCACCTCCTCCCACCTCTGTCCCTCAGTGCGCTCCTCTACCGCCGCACGGCGTCTTCGCAATCACAGTCATCGAGCTCGAGGTCGGCGGTGCTTGTAGATCCTCGAAGGGATCTATAGACGATGGATGCGGTGAACGTAAACGAACACGCCGTCGCCTCACCGTCACGGATCGATGCAGGGCTGTTTGACAGAAAGTTAAGCACGCATGTCATGTTATCGATGGAATTCACTTACCACGTCGCACGGGCGTGTAGGCTAGCCTCTGCCCTCGATGATTGGCATCAGCGTACGTCTTTGGGCTGTGGAGAGAGAAGAGGCGGCGTTGCGCAGAGCCGGTGAGTCTTGACGGCTGGATCTCTGACGTTGGTGCTGAACACTGATCCCTTGACAGGTGGCGCACGAGGCCTTGCGCTCGACGACGGCTGGATGCATGACGTCGTGCTGTTGCTTTGTGTGGCCGTTCGTGTCCAGAGGACGAGATGGCGCATTCGGGGGACGTATGCGAGGGTGATGTACTGTTGATAACGAACACGGTGAGTATTTCTCTTTGAATTCATATCCATTCACTCACCTAATTCATACGTCATACTTGAACTTTGATTGAGTGTATTCGAGGCATCGTCGTCGTGCCCTGGAGTCTGGTGAGTGTTCAGTATTCAAGATAATGTTGCTCTTACTCACACGAGACGATTTCCTTGTAGGGAACGTGCCGCGCCGCCGTTGCGCTGACGTCGTTGCCCTCGTTGATGATAGACGCGATGACTTTCAGACGAGGGAGGGTGAAGACTAGACAGATGAATGGATAGGGAGGGAGGGAGCGCGCATACGAGGTGATTTCCAATGTGAGTATGCTCGTGTCGTTTTACTCTGAGATTTCCGCCGCTACGCCGATCGCGTAGATCTATCCTGCACTGGTCTCTTTCAGGGATCGGTCCATGGTGCAGTAGGAGCTGGAGAGCACGAAATCCGGTGAGTTACGGCCTTTATTTTATCATGATCCACTCACTGACCTTTTACATGCCCTCATAGACGCGTCGTCGCCTTGATTACGCATGCACGATGACGGCGCTGTTGCTCAATGGGAAGGGAGGGAGGGAGGGATGTGCAAGAGAAGGGAAGGCTTGGTGGAAGGGCTCGAGGGAGACCTGCGATCGAGAATGTGAGTACCGCGTCTGTCTGTCTGTTGACTCGTGTAGTGACCTCGACCATGCCGATGGCGTATACGTCGTCGTCGTCGTCGTCGTCGCCTGTCGGTGTGGGCTCGCTGTCGACAACATCCAGCAAGGTGGCGGCGCGGTGTTGGCAGAGGGATGAAGGTAGAGATGGCCAAGTGTGTATGGAGAGGGGACGGGAACCACGGACGAGGGAGGAGCCAATCTTGCGAGATGGGCGCTTGTGTGACGTCGTTAACGTGTTTCGTGCTCTACCGAACGCAGCCATCATCATATTCTGAAGAAAGCACCAGCGTAGGGCCTCAGGAATACAATGCTATGCCTTGTCTCTTTTTGTCCGTTTCTGAGCTCATTTATTGGCATATAGTCGGCGCTCTTCAACTTCAATCATTACTTCGTCATCCTCCTTTTCATCTGTACATGCACATACGTTCGAACAGTAGCGCCGGGCTGGTTGATAGGAACAAAGTTGGGTGAGTACACTCATGTACTTTTGTGTTTGCAGCCGTGCTCAACAGGAACAGTTTCCCTGGTCTGTTGTTCAAGGCGGCAAGAATAGGTGCGTCAGACACGTTCAACATTCATTTCAGAAACCTCACCATCATTCTTGCAGGAGAACGATTATCGCCTTATGTCGGACTCGCCTGCATAGCAATGGCGATTACAATCCTCATGAAATGATTTTACACTACTAGCACAGCAATAATGGACAAAAAAACGCGAATAATAAAATAACCTATGAATGAACACTCCCACTCAACTGCCCGCAACCGCCTTGCATGTCTTGGATTCGGGGATTCCGGTTTTCCTCGTCGTCGTCTCGTCGATCGCCGTTGGTGTACAGCGAGGACGTCGACCGCTGCGCAGTCCTTTCAACAATGGAAGTACCGTCGCGGAAACGCGCTCGGAAGAGGACGTTGGCGTTGGTGAAGAGACCTTCTTTGAGTGACACGACGATGAATTGGAACCCTTGAACCGCGTGCGGAAGAGCTGGCCGATGTGTTGCGTGTGCGAAAGATCCAGGGCGGCGTCGATTTCGTCGAGGATGTACATAGGCGCTGGTTTAAATTGGAGCAAGGCCATGATGAGCGATAGCGCGATGAGTGACCTGCACATTGCGTAGACTCAGCTTCATCATTAGATTCATTTTCAGAAGACGCACCGTTGTCCTCCACTCAGTTCGGTCAGACTCTGCTTCCACACGGTTCCAAGCTGGACTTTGACTTCCAAACCGTCCATAAGGTCTTGACCATCTGGAGGTTGCAGCTTCGCGAAGTTGCCTGGTAGGAGCTCTGCGAAGATACCTCCAAAGTCACTGCAGAAGAATATCAATATTTTGGGAAACATTGGAGGAGACAGGATATGTTTTTACTCACGTGCTGACCTTCTCCCAGGTCTTCTGCAGCGCGTCGCGTTTGTATCGATCGAGCTCTGCAATGGTCTCTTCGATCTTCTCTTTATCTTTCTCCACGGTAGCCATGTTCTTCTTGAGATCAGCTTCCTTCTTCTCAACCCTGTATTACAGTGCGGTCAGAATTGAAATCAAATTATTGAATCAGCGCACCCTTCTATCATGTTCAGAACCTTCGGATTGATCTTTTTCTTCATGCCTTCTTGCGCAGCCTCAAGCTCATTGCACTTTTGTCGCAAAGCGTTCGCGTCGAGATTCGTAAAGTCATATTGAGTATCCGGTCTGCCGAATTGACTTCCAAAAAAAATCAGCGAACAGTCGAGAGCAAATATGCGACGAAAACAAACTCACTCTTGCTCCTCTAATATCCAAGGGTAGAGCTGTTCATGTCGAGCAGCGGCCGCAACAGCTGTCTGTTTCTCCTTGGTCAGAGTTTGAATATCTTGCTCGCGGTTCTGGATTTCCAAGGCATAGTTCTGAATGGAGCCCTTGGTCTCCTTGATCACACGATCAAGCTCCTTCAGCTCGTTATCAAATCTGCTCAAAGTAGCCATCTCCTCCCCGAGTTTCTCCTCGGCTTTCGCATATTGGTTCTGTGCGAAAAAAAAAAATGAATCAAATCAGCGGATAGCTTTGTTGCGGCTCACACCCCGACGTACCTCGGTGGCAGCGACTTGGCGCTGCAACACCTCCAGCTCCCTGCGCATCTCCGCGATGCCCTCCTTCGCCTCCTCGATCTGCTCTTTCTCGCCCTGGATATCGCTTTCGACTTGTTCTAACTTCTATAAGGGGAACAGGACAGGGCAGGAGCGAGCCCACATGGGAAATGGAACCGTCAGTATCAGACACCATATGGGAGGTGTCATGGACATGAATGAATGATATGCATACGTACCGAGCTCAAGGGTGACTGATTGGAGCTCCTTTTGCTGCGTCTTCACGATAACGGTGTGCTTTTGGAGCGCGGATAGCCTGTTGGGTTCGGGGTTAGACGGCTAATGTAAATCAACATATTGCGTACCGTGCTTCTAGTGGGCGCCTACTGCTTGATTCAGGCACATTCTGCAAATTTTATGGATTTCACGAATTACGCTAGTACAGAAAAGGCAAAAAAACAGTGCGCCACTCAAAAAAAATAGAACTTTTCAACTTTCAACCCTCTCCTTTTTATGCCCGAGCAAAGGTTCTCCCCGCCCAAAGGCCAGGGAGAACAGGGGCGGGGCTCGAGGCCCCACCAGCAATGGGTTAGTATACAAACAAGGGAAGGGAGCATGGAAACAAAAACTTGAAGGAGGGGAAGGTGCTTGACTGGGAATCTGTACTGTGTGTAAGTCCTTGTTTTCCCTGACACTATAAATCACTTACTTTTGGGGAGATAGGTCGTCTAGACGAGTGTGAGAACATATGTTTAATGAAATAAATCAAAAAAACTTGCCTTTAAGACCACACTGCGAGCATTGTCGCTCGACAGGCGTCTAAATATAGATTCTGCTTGATACCACCCCGTGAGTGCGTATTCGACGGCAAATACGAGAACTTACCTGTTTTCTTCGAATACAGGGCTTCCAGATACAAGCGAGGAAACATGATAATTGGGTGGGAGCCGTGATGCCTCTCGCCGCGGGGCCAGAAATCCGGCAAGAAAATGATGAGGGTGCGTCGTTTTGCGGACGTTGATATGTCGTCTCGGCACAATATGGGGCCGTGAAAATGGTGGAAGTGATGAGGTGGTGTGGTTTTGTGGATGTTCATGTCGAAGCAAGTTTGGGGCAATGGTTCACCGGGCGTTGATACGTCATCTCAAGCTTGTGGGGGAAGGGTTAGAACTTCAAATTTAAAACTTCAAGTGCTGGAAACACTCACCATAAATCCATCCCTTTTTTAATACCCCAGCATCATGGGGTGGTTCAGCGGACGTCGATACATAGTGTTGAGGTATCTGTGTACTAATTTTAGCATCAAAGTAGAGTACACCGATTGAGAAGACACGTTAACTCACCAGGTGGGTGGTCAGCACCACAGTGTTGACAACGGCTTGTTCACGAGAAGAGTAGCACTGCTCGCCGCGGGGCAAAAACCTCGCCGCACAGGCGAAGGAATTGATTGTGGCGGGTGGTTTTGCGGACGTCAATACATTGTCTCGGGGCAATTCTAAGGGTAGGTGGGATGAGAGAGCGGAAGCACAATACAACAATGATAGCTTACTTAGAAGGAAGGTACCCTCGAGTGCAGCCTGGCCGTGCCAGCGGGCAGGTGGGCGGATGAAAAACCATAGCGGCGGGACATGCGGGCGCCTAAATGAGAAGTCAGCGCATGGCCATACAACGCGCAGCATTCACAGTGCTGAGACACACTGAACACTGGCAAGGACTGAACACTTGCAAGGAATTTGAAAGTACATCAGGAAAATGACTTTTGATGCCTGCCTGCTTTTGGAAACTCTCACATTACACAGCATGTCACGGGTGATTTGGGCGCATCAAGGCTTGCAGGATGCCCTGGTAAGCTCTGGTAAGCTCTGGCATACCCTAAGAACACAAATGTGTAAAATGTATTAAAATTGTATCAATGTACTTCTAAGCTATTATATACTAGTAGATTGTCTGATAGGAGTAATGACTGAGCCAATTATTGACAAAAAATGAATTACATTTGTCCAACACGTTACTTGGGTGCAGTGCACCTGCATTCAAATCATCCAAATGCTCTTTAAAATTGGGAAATAGCATGCAACTCTGTCGAATTAGAGAGAGAGGTATAATATCACCTTGGGTACGTCCTTGAGCATCAATGGCTTTGGAAATCTTATACATTCCATGTATTGCATTTGCTTCTTTTCCCTGGCGAGTGTACCATTCAATATAAGCTAGTGGAGTCTTGGGCCATGCTGACGGAGATGCTATATGCACTCCAGGTGCATCAATAGATTTGGGAAGAGAGAAAATAACCTTGACTCATCCTACGCGGGTCCCTAATCTCCAAATTTAGTAGGCTGAGCAATGGTTGATAATATAATAACCTACCAGTTAGACCTGTCGCCTCCGCATCATCACCAGTGAGGACAATGACAGTATCAAATCTTCCATCTGTAAGTCTTTGCGAGATTGGCATGGCTTTCACAAGATCCTGCTCTTCATCATCATCCTGAAGAGCTATGGGATGGAAGCGAAACATATTGTATGTGTCAACATAGGATATAGGCAATTGATAATTACCCAGATGTTGATCAGATAGTCTCTCAGCTGGACTAAGAAGGGAATTGAGATATCGCTTGAGATGGAGTGAGAAGTAGGTGCTTTGTGTTCTTGCTGAATAAGAAATATTGGAAGCTGAGGATGATTTGGAAATTTTGCAATAGATATTGGCATTCGCTGATGAGGTTGAGATTCACTTGCTACTATTGGAGCAGCTGTAGGTGTCGCTTTTCTGGAATCAACAAGGTTGTTCATATATACAATTTTCTCTTGACGGTCAAGCCAGCGAATCATCTGAGGAAATTCATCTCTTTGGTTTGTTGCTCTCCATCCATTTTTGGCGAAATCGATATGAAGCTGCTCAAACATTTCCATGTTGTAGTTGTCAGTTGATCCAAACAGTTCAATGCACTCGACATAGTGAAGCAAGGAGTGAATTTTGGGAAGATTCAGGTGTGACCGACAGCCGACAGAGATGAAGAAGTCCTTGTTTTTATGGAATTCATGAAGTGCATCCTTCAAGTAGGCGAGTGTTTCTGTACTGTGTGTTGAATATTGAGCAAGATATATAAAGTCCAGAATCGCCTTTACAGCCTTGACTCCAGCTGAAGGCATTTTATCGATAATGCAACCTAGAAGAATCTTTGCCATATTCTTATGCTCTGTTCCTGACACTTGAGAGAGGCCTGAAATTCCATTCTTGAAGTATTGGAGACGGAGGCCAGGAGGAAGTGCTTTAATGCGTTTATCAAGCTCTTTTTCGCCAATACAAGTCTGACACCAAGCGACAAGATGCTTGAATACACCCTGGTAGAGCTGGTGAAGAATGTCGGGCGTAATACATTTATGAATGTCGGTGTAGGGAAAATCCTTCCAAAATGGTACAAAAACACCGCCCATAACATTCCTTGTAAGGCACTCTTTGCTGAAGACACCCAATTTTCCATCTGCCGCGCGAATAGCATCATCAATGATTTCCAGAGTATCGGCCTTGGTTCGGTTAGGACTGGGTTCTGAGTCCTGGAGATTATCGAATGGGCATTGGCACTTTGGACAGGTCCCATACTTTGAACATGTTACGAGGCATTGTTCAGGATAGTCGGCAACGTAGCAGGTGAGGATTGGGTACACATGCCGTATATTGCCATCACTACTCTCCATACGAACACCTTCAATCCCAGCTTTTTGTAGTGGCTGGAGGATTATCTTCAATGATTCATGGAACATACGTTGAACTCGAGAACGACGTTCAAGCTCCGTCATATTGGACTTGTCAATTTTATCGACAGATAAATATCCAATCAGAACACAGGCATTCTTGCTGGGCTTGCGTCGTATTGCCTTTGGCAGATTTCCGATAGTAAGGTATATGGGGTATGCAGATTTGCCGCCAGAGAATTGTGTCAATAGAGTCTTGTCGGTAGCGATAATGACAGGAGCTACAGTAGCGCCTTCAGGCAATTTACTCTAGTATATGGCGCGATAAATAATGAACAGGTTGAAAAATGTTTCTCATACCTGCAATACGTGCCACCATTTTGCAGTCCACATCTCAGAGAAAATACGGGATTTCTTTGACTCGTCCGAGTAGATTTTTTTGGAGAGTATACAAAATGCTTCCTCATTGGCAGGATCTGCCCAAAGACTGCGATAGCAGCAATTGGATCTCTATAGCGTATAGTAAATTTGTCATTTGGGCGATCTTTGAATACTAGGTCCTCAGTTTTCCATTCGCCTGCACGATCAGGAAGAGAATCCAGTTTCTGGTACATAGAGCGGACATTGTGAAAGAGAGACCAAGCTTTTCCGTGATCTGTAAATATGTTAGAATAGCTCTCAATTTCAGAAATCATCCAAGATACGTACTCCAGGAATATTTAAAAACCGATCAAATGCTTTCTGCCCGGGACCCTCCTTTGCTGCCCACTCAGCCACCTTCCAATCCAGCTCAGACTCGAAGGGTATATAAGGACTAGGTTCTGGATGAGGCTCTTCATCAATGCCTGCCATTGTTATGTCGCCATCTGTATCTTGTCTGTGTTGTGTTGGGCTAGGACTAGGAGGTTGGCTTGATTCGTAGATTTTGCCAGCAGTTGGATGGTCGACAACAACTCGCGAGTCATCTTCATCATCCAGGGCAAGATGGTGGTTTGGATTTTGACGTGATCTTTCTGCTTCAGTTGCTGGCCCAGGTCCAGCATGACCATCCTGTGGTAGGAGCACAAATTCATGGCGGTCGATGTCTTCTAAAGGATTATACTCGTAGTTGTCGATAGGATCAGGGAGGAGAGGTGGCCATTCTGGGTTGTCATTCCAGGAAAAGGATGTATCTGCAGGTATATGGTGATCTGCAGTTGTGTGGTGTGGTTGTTCGTCAAATATAAGTTCCCGATTCTTGCCTTTCCTATACCAGTTGCATGACTTCGCCATTGAGAGATGTGAATTGAGACCTTTAGTTGTGGTGAATATTCTGAAGCAGGCAGGACATTCTATAATGGCATCTTCAGTGAACCGAGGCATTGTAATGGAGAGGAAGTGGCAAAGATAGGTTTATAGACTGTTGGAAGAGACAACAAAAAGTCGTACTAGTGTCTTACTAATCCCATCAACTACTCTTCCAGCTAATCAGAGTCTAGATATTTATAGTAAGTAGGTAGTGCGCACCATGACCTCCTTAAATCATCATACCTTCCTCTTCAAACAAATGCGCTTGGCTGACCCAGAACTCTGTCCAGCTCTGAGCAAAAGTTTTTCTGCTCGACACAGTAGTCGGTGGGCTTTGGCGAAGAGTCTGGCTTTGAGCAAGAGCCTGTCGCGATGAACTCGAGATAGGAGGAGTTGTCGAATCAGGGCGCGGGGTTGTCGACGCTGAGTGTTTGGTAACTTCTTGGGGGCAGTCCCAGAGCATGATGGACATGCTTGAAGCTTTAAGCCTGGTGCCAAAACAGACCATACACGGGGGGACTTCAACTGGAAATGAGTCGAACTAGGAAGTTCACTGTCAGCTTGCTGGAAAATCTAACAAATATGCATTAGAAAGATACCAGATGCAAATATAAAAGCTCGTACATCATAATCTTGGGGAGGAGATCTATTCCGTGCTCTATAGTATTGCGAGGTGGTCGAAAAATCAGATAATCGAGGAGATATGATTCGCCTTGTATTTTCACTCATGGGCTAATAATAAGTGGTAAGTGATCAAGCATTTCCATTACAATAGACACATTTACCGGTATGGGAGATTCTGATTGTGTACGGGGAGTTGTAAAACCAGCCTCGGAGTGTGGTGTTGGAGCTGCATACCATGGTGAAATGCTTAGTGAACTACGAATCGACGCTGTTGGAATTACAAGCTTATTCAAATCAGTTACTTGTCAAATGCCAGAAAGATAGTAGCATACCTCCTCTTCGTAGCTCACTGATGTTGGTATAGGAGAGGAAATGATCTCCTCTTTTTTGGCTTCAGACATGGGCCAGAAGAACTTGGAAGAGTTGATAGTATTGTCGGTTCTTGGTCGGCTCACAAGACTTCAGAAAGCACATGGTTTGCGCGTGCATGTGAGATCAGGTGACATGTGGCGCATTATGATGAGTGGGCGCGTTGACGCGCCCACTCTGTTTACGAGTCAAGGTGAGAATTCCAACCCAGGCTGGGTTGGAATTCTCACCTTCAAATTCTACCCTGAATTAGTCATTCAAGAAATCTCATTCTTTATCTTGTTCAGTGATATCTTGTCGCTCCAGACATGTATTCTTTTCCATTGTAGCCATGCGCTCCCTATACGTATGATATTTTCTGTATAAAAGTTTCACCATATCATTGAGTTAATTAGTCTTCTGCTGTACATTTTATATATTTCAGCAATATTATACTAAACAATCCAGCAACATCTTCACCGCCAACAAGTGTAGAAAAGGAACATACGCAGAATTATATATAGCAAGGCTATATATATAGCCACAATGTTCTCAGAGGCTGCTGACGCATTCCTATCACCCTATCGATCGCTCTCTTTTCCTATTCTCTATCATCGTCGCGATGGCCAACTTCAACTCAGGCTTGCTAACACCTCCGGGCCCCCAAGGCCCGCGGTCATCAGGACCGTCAAGAATGCAAAGTCGGCCCCACTCAATTGCTTCCGTTACTCCGCTGGCAGCTGATTCAAATCCACCTAGATCCACCTCCCCCAATGTCCTTGGGAGGACAATCTTCATCGAGCTCAGCAGCAGCAGGCAACCTTCAACCGCCTTTCGATATACCTGCAGGGAATGATGGTTCCCTCCCCCCACCTCCAGAATTAATTCCTCTTCCCGACTTGACTAGAATCCAGGACCCAGAAATTCGCGCTGTATTCCAGGTTCTGTACACCAACAGCTCTCAGCAAAGGCATTATAGCGTCCATGTCTACAAACAGAATGGACGTATACAATCGGAACTGAATGCAGCGAAAGCAAACTATGACAACCTTCTGACTTATACTCGACAACTGGAGCAACACATATTTCAATTGCAAACCAGTAGCTACCGCCATGGTAGTCAAATTCAAAATCTGGAGGTCGATAACTCGCAACTTGTCTTGCATATGATGCATAATGATCTACAAACCGTGAGCGACATTATATCTTTTTTTTTTTTTTGAAATTAATTAATCTTACTTGATTGAAAGGCCCGAAGGACGCTTGCCTACCTCGACTTCAATGAAGTAATTATTACCGCCGAGGCAGTCTTCGCGCATAAACTGGGCCTTTACGATAAGAAACCAGTGGAGGTCGTAGACAAGATCGAGGCTGCCCACAAGTGGCGGAAACTCTTGGAGAAAGTCAATGAAAAGGCCAAGGATGATGCATTAGCGAGGAACAAGGGCCGCAACCCAGGGAGAGTGATGCTATCATGGGGGCATCCAGAAGAGCTACACGAGAAGCGCCCAGAAAGAGCGAGGAATTACATATTGGGAATGTTCACAATTTTACCTTCCGACATTCTTACTCTTATTCACTCTGATAGCGCCATGGCGATTCTCTGCAACTTGGAGTCGCCTCTACGACTTCATCGCAACAGCATAGCTCACCCCCAAATCGACGGTGTATCCGCTCACCAGATTGTCAATGAACACTTTTACGCCATTGACCCAGACAATGTGCAAGGCATGCATGAGGTCGTCGACTTTGTGGTATTCTCAGACTAGGTGTACGTGAATTTGTACTTTGTGATATTGTCTGTATTTGTTGTGAGCATCGTTAACACTTCTGGGACTGTAGCTTTCTTCTTTTGCTTCGCCTACTTTTGCTATGTGGATATGTTCAGAACGCTCTAGCAGACCCCTCAATACGTTGTATGTTTGATTATACTTTGATGAATGCAAATGTGAATTTTACCTTTTCTGCGAACAACAAAGACCAGACAGCCTTTTAGTAATCCATGATTCATGAACAAGTTCTGAAAATGGAATTTGGAGGGCGCTGTCACCCAGCATTAGCTTTCATCATGATCGACTCAAACAACCACCACTGGGCCAACAACTGCAGTTTGAAAAGCAGGGTATGCTGCTCTTATATCGCTCTTAAATTCTAGCTCATGCATTTTTTTTTGGTTCAGATTTTGTCCCTAACAAACCATCTACATATAATAAATGAGTTACTAATTTTGATAAAGCTCGCCAGTTATTCCAGGGACCAATATGTGCCTCAACGCGACAAAGCTGCCACCTCTTCTTCCGATGTGATGAGGAACTTCACCAGCCAAACGCAGTACTGCAGATGTCCACGGACAGTGGATGTAGATGTGGCACCCGCTATTTTTTGTGCCGAGGGTGGGCAGCTGTAGTTGAAAATGAGTGAGTTGGTCCTATACCAGCAGCCGAGACTAGGCATCGCGTACCAGTTGTACCTATGCACAGATGGCCCTTGCATCTTGTGGGAAAACATGCGGCGGCTGCACAATACAGCGCTGGTTAGCATTCTCCTCGTCTTTCAGGGAGCACATGTACTTACCCTCCACAACTCATAGATGCACTCCATCATTTGGACGGCACATACTCACTGTTTTCAATCGAGAGGAACTTGCACACAATGCGTCCCAGTTCAAATTTCAGTGTGGCGACCTGTAAACACGACGACTACGAGACCTTAAAGTCGAAACTGCCAAGTGGATTTGCTTACAGGGTAGAGTCTAGGGCCAGCCTGAGGACGGCGCAAGTTGATGATGGCCTGCAAGTTGGAATGAAAGGGAAAGGTCAGACATTATTTAAATTGAATATTGAGGAGTTACTCACTAGTTATCCAGCATGTCGACCTCCCACATACATGGGAAGTGAAGCAATCCGATGACAGTGTTCGTCAGGCAAGCAGAGGATGATGAAGGCAGAAGGGGGGAGAATATCGCACTTACAAGCACCGTACAACGATGAAATGGCTACATAAATAATGTATAGGTGAGCAAATAATCTGACTTGCGAGATGATCGATGAGGGCTTACCGTCCAGAGTATATAGGTTTGCTTGCCTCTCGAGCCTTATAATGTCTTCTTCGAGCCAAAGACCTGTGTCGCCCATCATAAAAAATGGGCATACCAGAATTTGAGCATTTGCCGCAAATCCTATAGATCCATTCTTGCATGGTTGGGGTATCAGAGCGAGATTATTGGCGGCATTAATGAGTTCACGCCTCTGAGGGACCGATAATCTCGCTCAATCATATCACATGATGACGCGTGCAAGATAATATATTCTGATTCAACAAACATTCGCGTCGCGTCAACAGTCAGTACTCAGTGCACACTACCACTCAGGTTTACCGATTCAAGGTGAGAATTCCAACCAATGCAGGTTTACCGATTCAAGGTGAGAATTCCAACCCAGGCTGGGTTGGAATTCTCACCTTGAATCGGTAAACCTGCATTGTCATAAGATCAAGCGGACCCATTGACTCCAATTGAACTGCTCTTCTGAATCTGACTTTCTTTCTCCCAACCCTCAGGCTCCATCCTGGTTCATTTGGAGCTATGGGCTGCACACATCAATGACAATGCCCCACCTCCCCTCTATCAGTTTCACTGTCAACTTTGCCATCGACCTCCGTCCGATTAATTATACCTTCTCATTTCATATGCGTCTTTTCATTCGCGTCCCTTCTGCACCGCGATCTTCCCTCCAAGTCATCTCATATTCATTTTACCGGGTACGTGAAACTGTGTCACCATCATTGCAACTACCACTGAATCCTGATCTGTACTTCGTTATTAGATGGACCATCATTCATCGCAACGAGCTATCCGCCTTCCTCAAGGGTTCAATGGCAGCAGCGGCTGGGGCACGCACTTTGTCTGATCAGGACAATGATTGGATTTGATCACAATTGGCGGCAATGCACAATGCTCTCGCTGCTACAAATGGTCTCGGACGGGCATGTCATAGTCAAGATATCTACAGACAGGGTGAGCAACAAAGACAATGACACGCAATAGTCAGACACTAACTTTATGTAGATGCCGTAGATTGTAGTCAACAATGCAGGATTGCATTGAAGATGATGTACTGAGAGTGACAGAGTAGCTGGCATGGGGCAGAGGAGATAGTCAGCGCCATCAATATTAAAAAACAGGTGAGGAATCAACACTTACATTCGTCTATCTTGCACTAATTCTCATCGCGGCACTGAACAGGTCATGGAGCGCATGGTCAAAGCAACCTCTCATGGAATACACGGCAGTGGGTAACGAGGGACGGTGAAAGAGTAGAACACTGTTATCTCAAAAGCAAAGGTAGGTTGGTGTTATTCGAGACAAGAACCATGTCATTTATTGGGAAATTAGGACTTGTATCGGATCGAGTTGATCACCACTCAGTACCACTGTAGCTTTGTCGAGAACTCGACACTGATTCAAACTTCAGCGTGCCGACTCCCTCCCACATACATTGGGAACGATTCAAACCGATAATCCGATGGGCAGTAGTGCAAGCCGCGTTGCAGTCATAACTGGGGGCTGCGAGTGGTATAGGATGTGCAGCGGCCTTTGAGTTTGCGAAGTGAGTAAAACCTGCACTTATCTGCTGAAGTTCGTTAGTTTCGACATGTCGAATTGCCTATCATTTATTTTGGGTTATTCGTTGTTCAGAGGCGCTGATAAAGAATCAAATTTCTAGGCAAGGCCTCAAAGTTGCAATTGCTGACATTAATAGCAGTCGCTTGTGCATTATCAGCTCGCTTTCATCGACGGTATCGGTAATCGTGAATGGCGACCGCCGACCAGGGCACCTCCGTTGCTGAAGAGCTCGATGCCCTCAGTCCATGCATTTTCCGACCTGCTAGCTCGGTTTACCGGCTACAGGGGAGTTTGTAGGTGTGTTATTTTGGCATATGTTGCATGTTAGCTACTGTTCGCTATTGCCCTCTTCATGATTCATGTTTAATGCCACTTTACGCAATACCTTGTTCATATCATCCAATCTACGCGCCCTCCTATTTTGTACCTACCTTTGTTCGCTGAGCTCCCGCTTTTGCTGTTATTCATGCGCTTGCGGATGCATATGACGATTGGCCGCTTATCCGTTCACATTATCACCTCCACTACGCCAAACACAACATACATACTACCTCACGTTCCGCCGCGACCCATTCAATCATTTATTATATTTTTCGTTGTATTGACCTTGCTTTAGGTAGCCGTTCTTATGAACAATGCTGGTATTGGAAGCAAGGCCACGTCATGGGATGGGCTCGAGAACTGGCACTTTGGGTACGTTCTCGCACGTACTTACAATTTCTAATTCTCTGTGCTTATTTTCTCTCTCTCTCGATAGCATTGTTAATGTTCTGCAAACCTTCGTGCCTGTAAGCCCGGATTTTTCCTCTGCCGTCCAGCTTCTCCAAATAATAACTATCGCTGTTGTTTTTTTTCCTCTGTAGAGCATGATCTGTCAAGGAACACCTGCCATGATCATCAAGACAGGCTCCAAACAGGGAATCACCAATCCTCCGTGCATAGATATCGTCTCCAGGTTCAGTTTGGTTTTCCGTGCTTATCCGAATTCATTCAGAGGGAACACGGCATAAGCCTCCAAAGCAGCGGTCAAAAGCCTCACGGAAGGACTCGCACACGAACTTCGCGAACAGCCAGATTGTCGAGTCACCGCCCATCTTTTCATGTGAGCCTCGTTCTTTATCTCGAATTTCGTGTACTTATCCCCACCCAGCCCAGGATGGATGTTCACCAGCATCGGTGGAGCAACTGATGGACTGCAAAAACCTGCAGGGGCCTGGTCCGCCGAAGAAACCGTCAAATACATGCTTGACAAGGTCCGCGAGGGGAAGTTCTATATCCTCGTGCCAGACAATGAGACGACTCGTGAACTCGACCAGCTGAGGATGTTGTGGACCACTGGAGATGTCCTGGAGGAACGCCCTGCGCTGAGTCGATGGCACAGGGATTATAAGGTGCTATTCCAGCTGTACATTGAGACGGGTTTGGCGAGTTCCACCAGGACATCCCTCCGAGCATTTTCTGTGTGCTTGGCTACGGTTGCAGGTCAGCACGTTTTCTAGCTATGTCGCTTCTCGTGTTTTTATCTTATCTCGTGTATTCGTCTAAGTCAGCGAATATGTTCATTCGTTCCGCTTTACAAAGCCCCTGAAAGCTAACTGCTAGGACTGACGCTCACCAGACACATTAATATCGACGATTGGAGAATTCAGAAGGTAAGAACGCCGCATGAACTCGAGCGTAATTCCAAAAAAAGCTGACGAAACGGGTTTCAGACCATATCGAATATGGCCATCACACATATTCCTGATTCATCTGGAACGTCTGTGCAACACACCTCATACGATCCTGCCAAATGCAATGCCAATTCTGGTGGTACTGCGTGCGAGGCCTGCCTCAGCCTGGCCAAACTCGATTCGGACGCGAAGTCTACTATGTCGGAATATGGAATGACCAGTGGGGTTGAATACAAGAAACGAATGTTAAAAATGCAAGTCAACTATCGTCACGATCCATTCATTCGTCGCATGCACATCGAAATCGCCTCGCAAATCTTTATTTCATATCTTGAGAAGGAGGATAAAGATGTCGTCGATGGAGGCTTTTCCCGTTCCTCTACTCCTCGGTTCGCTCCCGGGCCACTCCTTCTCAGTCGGTTTGCCATACATGGCGAAGGATAGCTTTACCGACGCCCCAACTTTGGACGCTTCTCCACATTCATCTTTCTAAGCTTCCAATGTTCCAACATATACGGAACTAATGCGACAATGGTTAGGCCGGACTGGCCAACTAGATCATTTACGATCGGAGTGAATCCATGCAGTCGTCCCAGCTGCGTTGATCTATAAACTCGTGAGTCATCTTTCTATCTCGCACGAAATCAAGCATACTCACCGTCTCATACTTTAGATCATCTGCTGACGAGATCAGGATGGATCAAGAACAAAAAGACAAAAGAAAACTCGCTGGCCATAGCCTCAACCATGCGCCCTCCACCTGTCGAATGTTGCACTGCGCACCGCGGGTCGCAGTCAGTGATTTTATTCACTCTGGTTGTAGAAGGAAGAGTCAGCAGGAGTTATTTCACGTCACTCATCTTGCACGTGACATGTGACTCAACGAGTGAACACACATGATTCGACTGTAACAAACATTCGCGTCGCGTCAACAGTCGTGCACGCTACATACCACTCTGTTTACAGCTCAAGGTGAGAATTCCAACCCAGGCTGGTTGGAATTCTCACCTTGAATTTCTACCCTGCACTGTCATATGATCAAGCAAACCCCGTTCCTTCCTCGCGGCCCTCCATTCTCATTCATTCACACCTACACGCCTCCTTCCCATTTTGCGCAGGTGCCAGCCCTTTAGACATACTACAAGCAGCACAGCTTGCCCTTGGCAAGTATTCCACCCGTCAGTCACTCCTCATGTCGCTCGGCATTCACTAACCCCTGCGCTTAATCTAGCCTGCCAGCTATGGCAGATCACAAGAAGCCTCCTCGAGGGCGGAGCAGTGTATGGCCACTGTTGCAAACTAAAATGCACGGCGTCGCTCCCAAGAATGAAGGACGGGCGCAGACCGCCCATGCACGTCGAAGTGGTCAGCGAGGGGGAGAAGGTTCCGGGTGAGGAGGAGAAAGCAGCAAGTGAAGAGGATAGGGAAAGAAGCGACCAGACTTTCTTCAGCGAACAGCAGGAGATCGTACATGTGGGCCAGATTCCCATCCTCACCTACCCCCTCGTTGGGAACCACGGCATTCCAGAACGCCTGACAAAAGCGCGGCTGGACGATCTCCCCAAAGAGTTCGAGTCCTCGCGCATCTATGTCGCCATCCTCATCCTTTACTACTCCGAGGACTACAGTCATTTCCTCGCAAAATCTACCCTCGCCGCATCGCTCAAGGAGACTGGTGTTCCTGCCCTCTTTGGTGTTGACACCCGTGCCCTCACCAAAAAGATCCTTGATGGGCCAAGTGGGTGAGTTCGACTACTCTGGCTCGCTGGCCATCAAGGCACTCAAGGAGGAGTGCATCTACACCGTCATGGTCAACCCCAACATCGCGACCATTGCGACCTCTGAAGGTCCCGCTGACAAAGTCTACTTCCTCCATTACTGTCGAGTTCATGCGCAAGATCACCAAGTTCGAGAAGCGGGACGGTATCTACATGACGTTTGGCGGACAGACTGTGCTGAGCATGGGTATTGGCCTTAAGAATGAAGCGTGAAGATGCTTGGTACCCCCATCCAGACGATCATCACCACCAAGATAGGCAGCCACTGTTTGTAATATGGATGGAGGTTTGTTTTTCTCTTTTTCTTTCTCTCGAAATATTTGGGCTGACGCTATTGTAGAACTTCGATCCTCTGACAATAACAACAAACCTGAATTCAGCTCAACCTTCCATTACCATTACCATTACAATGGCGACTAGAATGACGCCTGTCAGCTTTGTGCTGGACGCGACAGAACATGGCGAGATGAGAACAAGAAGTAAGCATGTGGCGACATTCCACAGATGACTGAAAACTGACCATTTGCTCTCATGTCCACTTCAGCGTGCATCAACGGCTAAACGTCACTCCGTAGCATCTACACATCTACAGTCACGGTACATGGGTTAGTATTTGAACAAAGAAATGTGAAGAGAACCTACTAATCGAGACTACAGGGCAAACGATGTGACCACTTCATTGTTGGGGCGAGTGCGACGTCTAAGACGACTGATGAAGACACGCATCTGCGGCATAAGGTGGTGTCAGAAACTTTGAGGAAAGGAAATAGGTGCGAAAAAGAGCCTCACATTCGTCTGACGTGCCCTGATTTTTAATTCAGCACGGCAACACGTTGCGTTCGGCATATGCAGAGCATCGAGATCTAGCAGTTAGAAATCGTTAGCAAGGGATCTAATCGATCGAATAGAGACGTACCATGTGCATAGAACGGCGGAGGTGAGCGACACCCTACGAGGGGATAAAAACATCACTTACTGTTCGGATAGCGAGGAAGGAAATAGGATAGCACTCACGCAGCACCACCTTACTTAACATAACGGTCAATACGCACCAGAGTGAAGATGATCTGAACAGCATGTCGACCTCCCACATATCAAGAAATTGAACTGAATCGATAATTTGATCGAATTCGCCGCTCAGGAGCGGCGTGACGAGGCGACTAGTCCAAGGGATAGGTCAGTCATGCAGTCTATGAAAGATAAACGAGGGCGCTTACTTGTTAAACAGCCACTTCAGCTATATCACGAGCTGGTTTTATCAGCATGTCGACCTCCCACATATGTAACAAATCGAGTATTACTCCATCAACCGCTTTCTATCGGGTCTCAAAGCAGTAGCACTACCTATACATTGATTGATGGCAGCACGATGATACCTTCGCCGACTCCTGGGCAAGGTGAGTTTTATACTTAATACTGTTGTGTGGCCTGTTCTAATGCGTAGAAGCAGTGAATCTCATTCAGAGTGGATCCACCGTGTCAATGTAATACCCTAACATCACAGGCACCCCCACACTTACGCTTTCCGGCATCTGTAATCTAGCCAGCCCTAGGTTAGAGATCCGGGAAGTGCCAGCAGCGAGCGCTACGTGAGCGGTTCCTATGATGGACTTTCATGGATGGCCTTGAAGGCGTCGATAACAAGTTATAATGGTCGTGCTGGGATTGTACGTTGGGGCATTGTTGATGTGATAGCAATGTATCTACGCTGTCCGCAACTGCCAATGTAGGGGGCGAAGATCAACATCTGGATATACAGGTCAGTAAAATATCAACTATGATGATATTTAGGGGATGCTGACAGTGCTGACAGAAACACAGTACAAAACGACCTGCTCTGCAAGCCATTGAGTTCTGTCAACCGTCTGCGAAGAGGAATGCGATCTCGCCATCGAAGCAAAAAGGCGCAGGAGTAGGATGTACCCAAAGCCGAATCCCGACTTGTTCCCAAGATTGCACTGCCGGAGATTGCGCATGCGCTGTTGCGCCTGCTTACGAAGCAGGAGGAAGATGCGGAGGATAATGAGTGGAATGTGTTGATGGCGGCTGCGACTTGCACTCCTCGCTGGCGCAGTGCAGGCCGTGATTGTGCCAATCGTGGAGGCGCCACATGTGGGCAAGTGTGTCTGTAGTAAATGTCAGCTCCGGGCATGTGTATGGGGGTGTCTATGGCGTACCTTCAGAGATTAACACAGGCAGATCTTAGAATACTCCAATTATTCTTCCTATATATTCAAACATTATTATACCTCTATCTGCGGTACATGATCTATCAGCTGAAGTACATGAGAATGCAGTACACAAGAATGTGTCACGAGTTTAATGTGACAATGCGACGCGACGCGACACAACACCGATACCACATTTCTTGACCTCACACATGTCCTTGACACTCTCTGATACGGAGATTGCTATTATTCTAAAGTCTCTGATCAAGGGGGGCCTCAATGAATCTGACCAACAACAACTTGCCATAAAACTTGGTTATACGCTGTCGGCTCTCTCTGTCAACCAACAAAACATCATACCTGTTAACCTGGTCTCTGCCAATCCACATGTGGGCTCTTCATCTTCTGGTATCCCATTGTCTTCTGGATTACCAGCATCACCACCACTTGGACCTGCTCAAGCTATGGAAGATACTGGAGATCCTGACAGAAATCCAAGTCCTTCTAGTTCAGATCTTTATGGCTGGCTGGGCATCAACCGCCCAGGTGGTGGAGGTGGTGGAGGAGGAGATGGTGGAGGAGATGGTGGAGGTGGTGGAGGAGGAAATGGAGGAGGAGGTGGTGGTGGTTTTGGTGGAGGTGGTGGAGGAGGAAATGGAGGAGGAGGTGGTGGTGGTTTTGGTGGAGGTGGTGGAGGAGGAAATGGAGGAGGAGGAGGTGGTGGTTTTGGTGGTGGTGGTGGAGGAGGAAATGGAGGTGGTGGTGGTGGTGGTTTTGGTGGTTTTGGTGGCGCCAATGATTGCGAGAAGAATAGAGGTACAGTTCCACGAGCCCGCAGAAATCGTGAAGCGATTCGACGTGACCGTTGGCCACTCGCCGACGATTTTCAGGAAGATGCTACCCAGCAGGAGGAACAAAACCGCTTTGACCAACAGCAAGAATTAGAAGAGGAAGAAGAAGACACAGATGCTGGGACCCAAAATCCTACTTACTCGCAGGCTTCTACCATGCCTATACCAGAAGATCAGCCTCTGAATTCTGCTGGAACCAACTTTATGATTGCGATCATGGCACAGGCGACCATGGTTCTCACCAACGACAGTAGCCATCAGTCTCCCTTGCATCTACTCGAGACTTTGGTGATGAGAGGCTCAAATTCATCATCTGAAGAGGCTCTTGCTGAGCCACTCTCATCTGGCAATCTTTTCGAAACATTGGTAGCTCAGGCTCGAGTTTGCGCGCGAATCGACCGATCCATTGGAATTATTAGCCTTGCGTATTTTGTCAATGTAATGCAATTCGCCTGCATTGTCAATAGGTCAGTCCCTTCTTATTCAGTTAATTTAGATTATTGCTGATACTACAATAAGATATCTGCTTGAACCTACTGCCATGTGCCAGACTGAACTTTTCAAAAGCCTACATCCTTCAACAGGTCTATCACCAAGCAATTTACAACGACTCAAGGCTGATGGTACTGCCTGTTGTGCACTCGCTGGTGCTGGTACGTCGCTTCTTCTGTTTTGTGCATTATTCTAATTAGACTATAGGATCCATCTATCTCCTTATTCTGATGGCATCTGCGGATGTGCGTAAATACATCAGGCAGTGGAGAGGCACTCTTTGCCAGCGCATTACTAGCATCTTTCGATTTCCAGAATCTGGCCGTAAGTCCTTCTTCAATTCTCAGATTATTTGAAGTTGAACGCCATGGATATCTAGTAAAAACACCATTCGGCAATCTTGTAATCAAGCTGCTAATCCAGCTATTGCCATGCTTCGGGAAAAATATCCTGTCAAGTTGACCATTTTTTTCCCTGTGCCGTTTCTGGATTCATTCTTCACCAGCAAATATACAGACTGTACAAATCTATTAACAACAGATACTTGTATGGACACGCTCCATCTCTACAAGTAAGTCACAGTGGTTTTTCCATACTCTTATTTGCTAATGACATATTCTAGCTCATTTGTTAAATCACGCAACTGGGCCGTGTGGATATCATGTTCTGGTTCAACTATCGTCGAAGAACATCATTCACTGGATTCATTGACCAATAATATTCTCTCCTCTTCCTTCTATGGTTTACCTCATACGCCTTCACACCAACGTCTTCTTCACCGCTCCTACCCTTATCCTACACCTTCTCCATCAAACACATCTCGTCATTTATCCTCAACACCCTCCAGACATCAGAGTCCTAGAGAGAGATCTGCCTCACCTTGCCGCCGATCTCCTTATCCAGAGAATGTAATTCACATTCCTGCCCCCAACTGGAACAATTCTATGTTTATTCCCAACATGATTACCATCCAGACCAAGTTCAAACCGTCTCTAAAGGCAAATATGGACACTAGCTACAGGAGTAAAACCAAGGCACAGCGTTATGCTATTACAGAAAAACACCGTCGAGAAGCTGAGAATGCCTACGTGGCAACAAGTCTTGGGGATTTTGAGAACAAGGTACATTCAAATTTAATTTGGAAGAACTCTTTATTGATTTCCATATTATCTAGCTTCAGAACCAACTCTCTATCGGCAAAAAAAAAAAGAAATCTGAATTCATACATCTGTCTCATGATATAATGAAGCAGTACGTTTTTCTCTCTTTAAACTTCTGTTTCATCTCTGATGTATTTTGCAGACAAATTATTCGCATTGACGATGCCAAAGGAAACTTGATTTCTTTGACTCTTCCAAACATGGATGAGATTATTCGCTCAACGGCAATATCCAAACTTCGTTGCATCCTTCCAGAGCTCGAAAGCATGAATTCTGCTGCTCAAGGTGCACATTCATCATTTAATGCTCTTCATTTTAGTTACACAACCGTTATTCGAACCGAGTAAGTCTTCTTTTCATATTTCTCTTCTTGAATTATTGAACAAAATATGTTTTTAGGGTGATGGTACGCCCAGTGATGCCGATCCTACAACTCTTATGAAGGATGGTCGAAGAAAAATCAATACGTGTCAGAATACTCCTCGGAGGAGTAAAGAGCTTGAAGAGAATACAACTGAATACGAGCAGCTTATTGATGCCTTCCAACCTATCTTTGACTGGTTGAGAAATCAGGTATGAATCTACGATATTGTTGTTTTGCATTTAATTCTATATTCTGATGCATAACTAGCTTGAAGTCCTGCTTCCTAATACCTTCAAGGCATTGGAGGCTTTCGTTGAAATCCTTCCTCATAGTGACTTGTCCCCTGTACATCCATTTGGTGGATTTGTGGTCAACATCAACTGCACCACCCGCATTCATCGTGATTATGGAGATCATGATATCTGCCTTGTTATTGTTCTCTCAGAGGGCACAGGTGGTGAGCTTTGCCTATATGAACCAGGTATCGTCTATGATCTTCACAATGGTGATGCAATTATTTTTGCATCCGCCGCAATAAGCCACTTCAATCTTCACTATACTGGTTATCGAGCCTCTATAGTTTGTCATTCCGACAAATCTGGTCTGACTTGGTCAAAAGATAGGAATGGGTGGACACACAATATGTTCATGCGAACTTGTAGAATTCACACTACAAACTCAAATGACGATGATGTTGGTATGTAGGTACATGATTATATAATATTAGCCACAATTTTGTCCTAGCAAATTATCTAATACAAAGCTCCCATGGTTCAACTTTGACGACGTGTAGTTTCTTTCTTCCCAGTCTCCATCCAGTTTCTATTCCAGGCTCCACCTTTATTCTATTACTCTCCAACATGGCTCCTGCAAAAGGGAAAGGGCGAGCAGGTTCTAAGGGCAAAAAGAAGAACACTGCTAGTATGCAACCCCAGCAAACAGAGGACTCCACCTATGATCCTGCCAAAGATCCTGTCTTGTTCCAGCAGTTTTTGGACTCGCTAAATAAGACGACTCGGAAGTCATCTTCCACCGACAACAAAAGGGCAAGAGAAGAAGAGCAGTCTAGTGAGTATCTATTTCTTTTGTCTACTCATTCTAATGTCTATTATAGGGATCCGTGAAAAGACTTCTCTATTGCTTCAACAAGAACAGGAGGAAGACAGTCAAGATGAAGATTTGCCGCCTCCTTCCAAAAAAAGCAGAAGTCATGCCCTATTGAGCGATGATGAGAAAACCTTGCCCACAATCTTGATGGTCCAAATCACAATGACGGCAATGACATCCCAAATCAATCTGATCGAGATTTCCAGGCTGGAGAACCCAACAATGATGAGAATGAGGATGATGGCGGTGGTGCTGCGGCATTAGACGAGGAAGGGGATGACGACTCGGAGTCGTTGCCCAGGACTATTTTTACCAGTAATGGCGTATAGTATTGTCTTTATTTTATTCTTGACGCTGTGTTGACAACTTTGTTTTCACAGATAAATATTAGTGCCCCAAAGTCCAAGTCTACATCCCGTCGGGGCACACCCAGATACCATTCCATAAGTCCAGCCCCGTCTACTTCGCAGTCTGAATCTATCAATGGGACTTCCACAGCTACCAATGGAAGTAAAGTAAAACGCTCTGACTTTCCCCCCAATATCCGCCTCCTTGCAGATGCTGCTAAATGTCTTCTTCGTACCAGAATCTGCTTTGGCGATTGGCTTATGGAGTCTGACCCAGAGCGTCAAAAGTGGATCTGGCAGATTATAAAAGACACTCCTCAAACATTGGGTGCATCGTCAGCTGAAGCTGCAGCTTCAGCTGACAACATTGTTGCATCACCTGCACAATCTGCCCTTCGTATGAACATCATAACATATGTATGAATTTTCTTTCTTGTATTCAAATGTACTAAAGTAAAGTTTCTTTCTATTATATAGGTGGGCTATGGAAAGGGCTCGCTTTTTAATAACATCATCACCAAGGCCCGTTCCCGCGTAGTTGGTCACTATTGCCTGACAGGAACTCCAATTCAAATTAGTGAGAAGGTTGAGTGGTTATTAGATGCATCGCATTTCATCTATGGCGACCTCAATGCTAAGGTAAGGATTATGAATGTCACATTTATTTTTTATTAACATAAGTCTTCTTTAGGAGAAGACGTTCAATCCTGATATGCCTTTCGGCAATGCTATTATCAAAGATCTCATTCAAGCAATTTGGTTCAATCCAACTAGAGCTAAAGCTGATGTAGCGACAACTCGACGGATGGTTAAGGAAAGTCAAATCCCTATTCCAACATTACTATTGATTGTCACAGCAGTGAGTTGGGCTTACAAATTAGTCATTTATTATTCTAACCTCTATATTTGTTATTATTCAAGATCGAACATAGCATTGGCGAATATCGAACTGGTTCTGAAACTCAAACACATTTCAAGGAGCAGCAATTAAGGACTAGGTTGTACTTCTATCAACTCTTATATATGAAGTGATACTCATTATTCTATTCTAGGTATAAATATCATCGGAACACTTGGAAAGGACTTGAAGCCCGCTCTCCTGCATGGACACAGATATATGCAAGCAGTTTCTTCACAATAATATCGTAGGCTTTGTTGTTCTAATGGTACTCCATTAATTCCTTATCTACATTTATTAACAGGAAATCCATCAATATGGGCCATCTCGCAGATGATGATGAGGCAGAAAATAAGGCAGATATTGAAAAAGTCGTTGGAGAGAATCTGGATAAGGTGGTCAGTGAAGGACGCAGCATCTTTGGCTAGGCATTCCAATCTTTTATTTATTCTTTCCAGTCATTATTGCTCTGCTATGCTTGTTTTTAGAATGCTCTGACTGGCTCTCAATGATACGTACTGCAGCTTTGTATCACTACTTTATGTTTTGAGCCGCTCTAATAGTCATCTATATTACTCTGCTTCATTTTAAGTGATTCTTATATTGATTTAGTCTGATTCAAGATGTCGTAGAGTTTTAGGAAATTTCTTTTACCGCTTTACTATGCATTGAGTGCAATTCCAAGTAGAAAATGGCCAATTTAAAGTGATCTACAAATGGTACATAAACTTTTAGAATGCCATAGGATCTTATTAACATGTTCTAAAGTCTCTGCATAATAAACTGGAATGCTCTGCTGAATGTGTGAGTTATTTAGATCACTCTGGATAACTCTTTATATTGCTCTACACACCTCTTGATAATTCTCAAATTTTTCTATGCACCTTTATACAACTCTCATAATTATCTATGCACCTCTTGACAGCTCTCAGATTGCTCTGACTAACTCTGAGTGTGCTCTGGCAAAAGTTGGTAGAGGAACCTTGCACTGACAAACCCTAGGAGCTCTGGCTGCCCTGGTGCTCTGGCTGCTCTAGGGTGCTCTATATTACCTTAGAATACCTTGGAGTCCTTGGGACCAATAGTGTTTTTCCTGATGTCAATGTTAGACACTTGTGTCATGGTTCTTAAAATAAATGAGCGCTTACCGTCTGATACCATCGGCCATAGTTTGTTAGGACGTTTCCAGTTCCCATGCAACACTGTAATTGCCCCATGCTGGGGTTTGTACAGCGAGGACACAATAACGACTGTATGGCAGGTTTAGAATTGACGCAGGGAAGGGGGCGACTTTGAAAATTAGACATGCTGGGCAAGGCGAATGGGCAAATAATCTCAGTGCTGCGGTGGCCAGAGAGAAAAGCAGTAACCTCATTGATTTTTTTGGCAAAAGTGGCTGAGGTAATAATTTATTCCCCTCAGCTACAGAGAACAAGCGCGCGCAAGTGAGCACCTCCCAAGGCGCTGGCGCGCTCCTTGATTTGTGTCTATTTACATCAGAGGCCATCGGTATCACCCGTCTGCCGAATCTCCGAATCCAGGATCTTCATCTAACCCACGGATCCGACGCTCTCCGTAAGGCATTGGAATATTTTATTCCACATCTCTTCGCTGCAGCATCCAGCGCACCCAAGCCTATATGGATCCCGACACAGAAACCGCATGATATCCTTGAAGATGATTACAGCGACTCTAGAGACGAGCTAATCGAAGCTGCCGCAATGGTTCTGGGTGCGATCTTTCCGTCAGAGATCAGAAAAAGCGACGGATTGCCGAACGACTTGCCTAAAAGCTGAAAAAAGACAACTAACTTTCATGATAAAGAGCAATTTTCCCGCCACAAAATTGATTGAGGGCAGCAAAGACAGTTATCTGGACATGTTGACCATACAGTTCAGCGGAATTGAGGGGTCGAGAGCTTGCAGGCAGCCAAATCGACGACGACGATGAGAGAGAACCGCGCGTGAGAACAATGACGGGGATGGCCGGTCTCCCAATTTGGGCATTGCTTGGTGTGTTATGGCAAAAACGCGTTATTCCAGCATAAATTTATTCTATTCATGGAGGGTTGACCCTCTACACAGATTAAGGTTTATGCAAGGGCTTTGGAAGATATTCTTTTTCCCTCGCCTTCCTAATTGAGCGCGGCTTCACGGCTGAGACCCTTAAAATATTCTATTCTTTTATTCTGCGGATTAAAAACCCTTACGGAAAGTCACCCACTGTAAAGTACATTATTTTTACCAACTTCGTAGCGCCGGATCGGACTGGTTAGAGTAGTCTAGATATACATACTCAACTCGCACGTCTACTTACGCAGATGGTATTATAATGTCACGAAAATCTAAATTACCATGTAATGCGTTGTAATGCCTTATAAATGCTTAAGGCAAAAGGTGACTTCTAATGCATAATATGCGGTACAGAGTCATATAATATTAGCAATGCTTTCATATAATGAATTGTAACGCGTTATGATGGCTTAGAATACCTGGAATAACGCCTTTCAACGCCTTACGATGCCTTTCAACATCCGAAATGATGCCTTTCTATTCATTATAACAGGTGCAGAGTCTTATAATTCCAGGTCTTCATGCCTCAACATCCATTATGAGTGTCTTTTGTATTTTAACGCCGTATAAGACTATCTAGAAATACCCAAAAAAAAATCTGATCCATTGCTAAACAAATTGAATTTCAGTCACTAAAATTCCAGTCATGAAAAAAAAATTTATCTTTGTATTACTATTTCTAAAAATCCGAATCCTATATAACCTATTCAAAAGGAATCAGCTCTAATTCACCTATTGAAAAGAGTTAGTTGACGAAGTCAAATTGAAAGAATTGCCGCTCACCGTCTATGACCGGACCGCTGCAAATTGTCACACATCAGTCACATTACGATCTGACAAGAAACAACCAACTCGCCTTCGTCTACTACCTCCCATTTCCCCCTATCCTCCTTAGGCTTCCCTCATTTCATCCCATCCCCCCGAAGAAGACACCACTGATGTGAAAGAGGTCGGTCTTTTATAGCTTTTCTATAGGCTGTTTACTCTTATGTATTGGGCCCGGTTTCAATCTAGTCACCGCGCCTCGTATATACCTCGACCCGCGCGCAACGTCGAGCACATTCTGCGCCCAGTGCCCACGTGAAGACCGAGACGACACGTCTTCCACTGCTAGCCAAACACGACTTGTGTTGCGGACAGGTGTACGGGGTCTTTTCGCGAGGGCAGGCTGCAATGACTTCGAAGAGTTGAAGCGTTGACCAATGACGCGTCGTTGGCGGTCGCCACCCCTGCCTCGAGTGAGTCCCTGTGTGTGTTCATACCTACCCGCCCTTACCCGCCAGTGGACCAAAGCTGATTTATGTGCAAGACCTAGCTGTCAACACGTAAACAATTTGACACCTCGACGTGACCACTTGCATGCTTTCCATAGGCTTTTCATGCCCAGGTTGACGTTGAAGGGAGGGCCGGGTGAGTCGTTTTTCCCGTTGTTACTTACATTGAGCCCTCGTCGTCGCATGCCACTTCCACCAGCCACCTCAGTCTAATGCCGCATTGTTCCATTTCCTCGTTCTTTACCCTTGTCCTTTACTCGTTCATCTCATTTCCCCGCCTCGACGTCGCTCCGCTTCGCCCTTTCGCTCATGGTTCAATATCTCACCTCCACTGTAAGCCCGTAGAAAGGATTAATATTGTGACTCAACCTATGGCACTGTCGCAATGTACAAAGCTCATGCAATTTATGCGACATCCGCGACGTGGGGGGGTGAAATGTGACGGTCTACTTTGTACTGACCTAGTTAACACAAGTAAACTTATGGAGTATAATCTTGTGTTATTAAGACTATCTACTCATACTTACAATTCTACTGAGAAGGTTATGGTAATGTTACGGTTGAATTATAAGAGTGTATCAATATTGGATCGAGTATGTAATGTTGTCCCAATATTATCACTGAATTGTAAGAAATTGTAATATATCGCGGCATCTTAAGAGAATCATAATGTTATAAACTTTTTTATAGCATAATACGACACCAGCTAAAGGATGGAAGACCTCATAATGTACATTTAAGGCGCGCCTACGTATCGTAAGGTATCAAAAGGCATCTGGACTTCTTATATTCTATTACAGTAACAATGTGTCCTTACAATGCATTTTATTCGTCTCATGAGGATTCGAGGATTCTTAAATGCCTTACATATTGATTTAAGAATGGCTGCCTTGTAAGGCAAATTACATTTTCGTGACAAACTTGCTGAATACTCTACATCAATTCTACATGCATCTCGTGGATCACATTTTGTGACGATCAAGACTTGCAGGTCGAGAGTGGCAACAGAGTTTGCTTGCTACTAAATCCTGTCTAGACGCCTCGAACGATTACAACTATTTGGAATGGATGAGGAAGCACCTGCATGGAGATCATCATCTAAGTCATGCATTGAATTGAAATGGTTTGCAGGGGGTATACATATAATACAAGTACATAAGATGTGCAGAATAAATGATAAAGAACGAATTATAATGGTTGGTCGCCACATAAATGCACGCGCCGAGATAACACAGGAAAAACTGGAAAAATGAGGGCTGTTAGTACAATTGGCGTGAATGACTCCATTTATGTCAACGTGGCTATCGAAAGCATTATCGAAAGCATAATCGAAAGCAGCAGGAAGAAAGGAAGGTAAAGGTAAATAGGTAGGAAAAAGAGAATGGCATAACAGAAATACTTAAGCATCATGACTCACGGTGCAGTCTACAGTGAGCGCTGGCGTACAAGACGTCCAATAGCGTTGTGACCGAAGGCATGCTCGGCCGCAACGTCGGCTCTTCGCTCCAGCACTGGCTAAGGATGTCCCAAAAAGCCACTTGGCCTTCTGAGTCGAGATTGAGGAGACACGTCTCGTGCCGGGTCGGTCGGATCCCTCGGATAATGTCTACGGTGACAGCGTGGTCGTTCGTGCGGTTCGCATAGGCAGTTGGCCAGAGCGACCTGGTAAAGACGAGTTAGAACGTGAAATTTGGGGAATCATCATTGCTGATGAGTCGTAAGGACATACTTCGAGGCAGATGCTAGAGAACGCGTATACGTCGCTGTGGGTCGTAATAATTGGCGGCATCCCATCGTCCTGAATGAGCGCCATGACGAGCTCGGGTGCCATCCACCGCGTCGATCCGGCGAAGAATGAAGTACCATGTTAACATGAGCGCCGGGATGGAGGGAGTCTGACTCCATGTTCACCTCCTCGATAACTTTGGACAGTCCAAAGTCGGTGATGACGGGTTTACCGGTGTCGTCTATGAGGACATTTCCCTGCGCAAAATTCATCCGCAAAACTAAATTGCCAGGAATTCAAAACGCAGATGCAACTTACCCTTTCAAATCCCCATGAACGATAGCGGGCTTTACGGTGTGCAAGTACGCAATCCCAGATGCAACTTGAACAAGCTGTAAGCAAAATTAGCACTGGTCTAACATTTATATATAACCATACGCAGAAAGACGACGAACCAGTTTCAAGCGGTCGGCGTCTGGATTTCCTTTGAGATAGTTGCACATGGTGCCATTAGCGCACCATAGAGAAACCATGGCGAAACTGGTTGGATTCTGCACGATCCCAAAGAACTGACTGACATTCTTGTGGCAGAGACGATGCCATGCCAGGACTTCGGCTTCTAGGCGCTGTGAATTGTTGTTATTAGAAGTGACACATAGTTGAAGACCAAAAAAGACTAACCTTCAAGAGTTTCTCCCGCTTGTGCACCATAACTTGACGGAGGTACTTGAGGGCCACCTGTGGATGCGGAAAGAAGGAAATTAGCATTTTTAAGTTATATGTAGCAACAATACCAGACACGTACCTTTTTTGTCTTCCGGTCCATAGGATCCTCCCAAATTCCCATCCAGACGTCCGAAAATGCCCCATACGCAACCGCCGACTCGCCCACAATTGCAATCTCGTCCGTCAAATCAACCACTTTCACTGTCCCCTGCACCACAAGGGTCTTCGTCACCGTTTCCTGCAGGAATTTCTGTCTGCAGCGCTGCTTCAGGCGCGAATAGTCTAGGTGTTCCTCAGACCAGCGGAACTCGTCGTAGGAGGAGATGGAGAGCGCGACAGGACGCAGGGAGACGAAGTAGAGGAAGGAATGGTGCGTTTGGAGGATGCACGCGTTGCGCAGGTGGACGTCGACGGCGGATTCGAGGCCGATGTCAAGCCAGACGGTGGAGTGTGCGCTTTGTTGGCTTGGCGGGCTGGGTATGTCGCACGCTGTGCCGAGGACGTAGAGGGCGAGGGTAGGTGCGACTGGGAAGAAAAGGTCACAGCATTCTCTATGGTGAAATTTTAGCATACGAATGAAGATTAAAGACGAAGGGCCACTCACGGATTCTCCTTGAGCCCTTCGTCAAGCGTACCGTAGCATTTATCGGAGAGGATGAATTCTTGGTCGTCGGTCGCGATACCAATGCATATCTCTGAATCGATCAATCGCCAGCAATAGGTCTCCAGCTGATCCTTCAGTGCGTTGAGCGGTTGGTCCAAAATCCCCGTCATCAACTTTTCCTGATCCCTCGAATCGGTGCAGGTGTTGGAATGGTTGAGGAATGTAATGAAGCCTTGTAGGATATGTCGTAAACGATGTTGGACGATGAGTGGATGGAAGGCGGGGAAGTCTACCCTGCGGTGTAGTCTCAGGTTGCCCTGATACCCCTCCCTGAGGGATTCCACGATCTTCTGGTATCCTTCGCTGTTGCGAAACCGAAGAAAAAGGAAGTATTTCCGCAGTGTCTCTGTCGCGCGGCGAGTGAACGGAATTGAGTTCGTGGTTGCATTTCCGCTTCGCGTTTTCTGGAATGCGCCGCGCCCTTCGCTCCAGATCGTTCGTTCAAGCAGGTCTTTGAGTGCTTCGTGAGCTTCGTGTTCGAGCTTTGTAAAGACCGCTTCTGCTTCAGATATCTTTGCCAGCGTTTCCGCTGTGAGATACCCGATGTTGAGGTCCTCAAAGATGGATGGGGACTCGCCGGGTGCTTCGTATGCCTCGGTTAATTCGTTGGTACAGACGTCATAGATATGCCATCGAGGACGGTGCGGAGAAAGGAGAGGTCCTCTGGATGGGATTATCAGACGCGATCGTTCGATCAAAACGGCGCAGATCGTCGACATACTTGGATAACCAGAGCGTCCACATAAAATGTGGGAAGTAGTGCGACGCAGACGACACCATTCTACAGAAGATCAGTCATATGTAGTGGCAAGTACGAGTAAATTTGATAACCTATGTACGTACCTCAATCGACAAGAACCGTCACCAGGATAAGTTCAAGCCACGATGTGTGGTGTGCATACCGTCAGGCCGTGCGTGGGATATCAAATGCAGACGGCAGAAGCAAGGTGACTGTATATGCGGCAGTGCTAAAGGTTACGTTCTAGCCTGAAAAGGTGAGCGATTCGGGAGGCGCTGATATCTGGGGAAGGTCGTGCAACGACCGTGCCAGCGATGGCGGGCCTAGCGAAGGAAGGAAAGTGAGTCAACCACCGAGCCTACGAGCCGAACTTGGGGTGGGGGTTCATTCAGCGATGCCCTGATAACGGGAATCTAAGTATATGAGGTCGACACGCGCAGTGCTGTGCACCTAACAGCTGCGACTGTAACGTCATATCTGCCACCAAGAAAAAACATTTTGTCCTGGTGACTTCCTAAAATACAAATGATGAAATGTGGTCCGTTGGAGGCCCTGGGTAAACGCCTGGCGCTCAGGTACTAAGAACGCATTTAGAGTTGAGCAAGAGGCGAAACTTGGGAAAAACTCACCATCGCCAGCCTCAGACCGGGATTCTGTTCTAGCTTTCATTGAGTGGGGTAATAAGGTTTGGCCTCCACCCTGTCAGGATTCGCGTTGAGCGGGGAAAATGACAATGAAAGGATCAGGAAGAGACGACAACGTGGTATGTGGCCATGGTGAAGCTGTCTATAGCGCGCGTGAGAAAAAACTGATGATGCGCAGAAGAACCAAAATGGCGCTGGTCGATGACTTCATAGGACGGAATCTCATGTCCAAAGGACATCTCGGGATGTGCTTGAAGCCATTGACCTCATTGGCATTAATTGGACGTCCAAGTCGTTTTCGTCGAGGCAAATATGGGGAAAAGGGAGCCTTATGCAGCGTTATTCGTGCTCTTTTGGAGAACACCGGTAGAGTAGCTACTAGCAAGAGTGGGGCCTCCATGCATGACGGCAAGCGCCGCACAAGGTGGGGCATCACTGCTTGAGTATATATAATTCTGCGGTCTGGAAGGCTCGAAACAAGGTATGGGATGGTGGTAATGAGAATGTGATATGAGTAGATCTGCCAGGTAAAACCGATTAAGTTACTTGACTTGAGCCAGGAGAATCTGCATGGCTCCACTTCTTCGGAACACGCGGAACGAATGGGCTCAAAGGTGTGAACGTATACGACAGTAAGTGCTTCATGAACAATCTTGGGAGAAAAGTGCCTTTGAAGTACCTGTCTATAATTACCGTACGCCGAGACAATGAAGAGCCACTTACCCTTATTGGAAAAGAATTCTGACACCCTTTTCAAAGGGACCTTGCTTCTGAATCATACCCATTTTCTTGTACATTGTATCGTTCACGACGAGCAAGGTTGGCCTAAGTTGACCACATTCGGTATTCTCTTCTCGGGATTTTCCGGATGTCGCTGGACATTCCAAACAGACTCGAACTTGAGCTTGAACGATGTCACGTCTTTCTTCTACTCCTCGACTGACATCGATCCTACGGCAATGCAGAACAACAATAATGTTCTTCCTTACCTCCTCAGACAGCGTGGTGCCATCAGTCGCAGAGTGAACGCGTTCATGCCTGCGTTTAAATAATCTGCCACCAGAGGTCCTGTCTACGATCTTTGAATTCGCGTGAAGTTGCCCTGGAAAAGGTGAACGAAAACGCCAATACGCATGTACAACGATATTTTCTATGCCTTTGGGCCAGATCCGGATCCGGACTACCAGTATCGCATGGGTAAGCCAAAATTTCACCAGCGCTCGGAGGCAAAATTGCGTGCCTCAAACCACACCGATGCTTCTGAATCTGAGTGCTGTGTGCTCAAAGTGGAGGAGCGTCGCACACGGCACATCACAGCTTTGGAGTGCTATTGAAATGCGGTCAGTATCTCTGGGGAGGAAGTCACCGAGCTGCTTCGAGACTGGCTCTCCCACTCTGGCCAACATACACTTTCCGTGAAGTTCACAGAAGAAGACTATGAGTTCGAGACGCCGGATATCCCAATCATCAATGTTGTTGTTGCTTACGCGCACCAACTACGCCCGCTTGACCTCTTTGTGCCCCAAACGTGGTAGCCTGTTCTCATTCGGATAGGACATGGCGCGCCTCTGCTCAAGCGCCTCGCCCTATGCGGATCCATTCGCTCTCTAGGAGCACCTGCTGTCAGAATTAGCGTGCAGTTTGCGAACGACCCACGGCTTCGCGAGGCCATGTTCTCTAACTGCTCGATCGCGCACATCTCACCTCCATGGTCACAATTAGATGTCAAACTATGCATGGTCGAGAGTTGATTTCACCTGGCCTAAGTTTGTCGTATTCCTCGCAGACCCGTATAGGTGGTCCAGCATCAGTAAATTGTGGAGAATGTGATCATGCCTTATAAGGTACTTGTCAGCGGTATAATCCAATATCATCGGTATCATTCAATATCAGATGACAACACCCATCTTGTCGCGCATATAAGCTGTGGAGCGTTTCGCCAGACGTCGCCATTTCAATACCATCCTGACATACTATTATCATTAGCTATCATCTATTCGTTGTATGATCTTCTGCAACAAGTATTATACAGCATATACCTCCATGTAACTTGTCATCATCCTGTCGTTAAATAGTCAGGAAACATACATAATGATACTAGGGGGCCGAGCACATCTCGCAAGGAAGGATAAACAGGAAACATGATTATATTTCATATAGTTCTACAGTGTACACAAAGAGTAGCCTACTATTGCAGAACTGACAACATACCAAGTACATAGATGCAAGCATGCACCTAAAAGACACCCAAAACTCCTGAGTCACGCTGCCCAGAGTACAGGTAATATTGTCGCCGCGAGTAGGAATGATGATGCCTGCATGCAAAGGCAAAGGAACATTGTCAGTGTGTAAACAACATCCGAAGAGGGATTCAGATCTCACCTATGATACTTTCTAGACCAAGTTGCAGAAAACTTGAGGGGTTCTGATCACGCAGTGAGTTGATTGAATAAAGGTAGTGAAAATAGAGCACTGAACGTACCATATGGATTGTGGTACCAGTGGTACAATAGCCTGCAGCAATCGAATATCAGTAGCTCATCCAATACATATACCAGCCTTATGGGTAGGATGCAGGGGATGAGATGTAATGTATGCCACGAGCGCCTGCGGGAAGTGGAAGGGCAAAAGCGGGATCGAGAAAATCGCGGACGCGTACGGTAACCAGGCGGTGGTTGTCTCTATCGACCCGTGGCACCTGTACGTCGACAGCCCGGAAGCATATGACACGATGTACAAGGTGAGAGGGGGTGAGCTCAGGGGATGATGTGAGAGGTTTACGGGTGCCTGCAACACATAGGAGGGTTATAGTTAGTTAACGTCGTTGATGTTGTTAGCGTACTTGAGTACATAATGAGAAGGCATGCACTAGGGAGATCCTACTTACCGAGAACGTGGAGGATATGAGCAACATTTGTCGTCGCGCATGGGTGGTCAGCCTGCGGGGAGACGCGATGTCGGCATTTCACAATAAAGGACAACGTAGGGTACGTACCAGGGCTAGAACTTATTTGTTTCCGAGGACAGGGGGCTGGATGTACAAGTATGTGGGTAAAGATAAATGGCAATGCAGAGCAATACTGAGCTCCGGCGCCGGAGCATGTCGGAGTGGGCAGCTCGAGAGATGGTAGCGGTCAGAGAGCAAAGAGCAATAACGCGCGTCGTGCTCAGAATTACCAAATATAGAGTTCAACATGAGAGCACGTGATATATTTTCCCATCTGCAAGTTTTGGACTTAGAACATTTCTGATGAAGCGCCTATTCAAATTGACGGTGAGGTAGTCGCGCGGCATTTACACTGGATGAGAATGCAATATCCCTCCAGATGCTACCTGACAAAGTGCCATCTTATCTGGTTCTAAATTATATTGAAAGGTATACTGATTATCATACACCAGTGTCCTCGATATATGGTACGCCATTTTGACAAGCATTTGTCATATACATATCAGACATACAAGTCACTTATAAGAAGGTACTAGTCAATAAAATTATGGGACAGTATGGTCGACAAGTATCGAGATGATATTGAAATGATATGACATTATAAGCCACTACGAGGCGTTATCATCATGTGATTACGTTACCATTGTCGTAACGTTTTATCAGCTTTTCCACAATTTACTGATGAGGGGTTCTTTGGACCAACCAGGACTCTGCTGTGTGGAAGTAAGTGCCATGAAGGATAAGTGGCTTGACGACCCGGATACGGATCTCTTACAGAAGCTGAGGCGAGACTCGAGAGGGCATGGAGTTTCCGCGGTGATCATGAAAATACTTCTGAGCCTTAAGTTATCCGTCTAGATTTTTCTCTTTTCTTGTTTCTTGTTGTGTGGAATTTCCATATCTCTGATTAACAGTTCTCAGTAGTTGTGAACTCGCATTCAAATGGACTTTTCTACCTAATTTATTTTTGAAAAAACGTTCTGGACGACGCCGACTGGACGCCGATTCCCCAGCTGTCAACATGTCACGTCTATTAATAAAAATCTAATAAAAGAAATAATGACATCATCAGTAAATGTACCTTCGTTGTAGTTAGCATATAAACTCGTTTCCCCTCAGCGTATTCTACTTTTCTCCTTTTCACTTTCTTAGTCTTTTCATCATGCCACTTTTTTACGTGTAAGTGAACGGTGTGCTATACCTCAGCGCTCACCTTATCGTTCCCTTTCCAACGTAGTCACGGAATGCCCATTGGAGGCACGTCGATCATGCTGGCGCTCGTCGCCAGCATGGGAGGGTTCATCTTCGGTTATGACACCGGCCAAATCAGCGACATTTTAATCATGGACGACTTCAAACTTCGCTTTGCCCAATGTGCAAATCCAGTCGATGTCACGACCTGCGCTTTTTCAACAGTGCGCGCTGGACTTATCGTGTCCTTACTGTCAATCGGGACGCTTGCGGGTGCACTTATGGGTGCCGTGTACGTCCTGGGGCTTCCTTTTTTTGTGGAATAATTTCGATGCTTACGCTTTGAATTTCCAACAGCATCGCAGACAGAATAGGACGACGCTATGCAATGATCGCAGAGTGCGCCGTCTTCTGTATTGGAGTCGCCGTGCAATTGGCCACATTTCACGTCTGGCAGCAAATTGCGGTTGGTAGATTTATATCAGGACTGGCGGTGGGTGCCCTCAGTGCGGCAGTACCCATGGTACGTCATTCCATCTCACAAATGATGTCAATGAACTATCATAAAAGAAATACTCTACCTCCTTCAGTATCAGGCAGAAACGGCTCCTACGCAAATACGAGGGACGCTAACAGCGACATATCAATTATTCATTACTTTCGGAATTCTCGTAGCATGTGTGTTTATTTTGCGTTGAAATTTCTTGTTGCACTCTAACGCCCATACTTAGATTGTATCGCTCTTGGAACACGAGATCTTCCCGGGGCACAGTCATGGCGCACTGTAATTGGAATTGGACTCATCTGGCCGTGCATGCTGAGCTTTGGTATCGTATTTATGCCTGAGTCTCCTCGGTACGATTTTTGGATTATTTACTCCACATCATTCCCTAATGTCTACACCACTTCAACGCAGCTGGCTTGCGGCGCAAGGACGGTTAAAGGAAGCCTCGCACTCCATCGCACGCACGTACGGTATAAAAACTGTCGACGAAAGCACAGACCGTCTAGTACAGGCCGAGGTCAATGAAATTGCGAACCAAATTGAGCTAGAGCGGCGGCTCCAAGGCGGATGGATGGATTGCTTCAAACCACGAAATAAGACGCTCTATCGTACCCTTCTAGGGATGGCATTGCAGAGCTTCCAGCAGCTCACGGGCGCTAACTACTTCTTTTACTACGGCGCCACCATTTTCCTGAGCGTTGGGATTGCAGATAGCTTCGTTACCCAAATCATCCTGGGAGCTGTTAATTTCTTTTGTACTTTTGGTGGGTTGTATGTCATGGAACGGGTGAGTCTCTTTCGTTCACTGTAACTTCTGCAGCACACACGCTAATCTAGTGAGCAGTATGGCCGCCGACTTCCTTTGATCTACGGAGGAATATGGCAATCCGCTTGGCTTTTCGTTTTCGCAGCGGCAGGGACAGCGAAAGACCCCACGACCAACAGTGGCATTGGGAAACGTCCGTACTTTGCGTCAGTTCTATTTATAAATCTTCTCATGGCGAATTTTCTTCTGTTCAGTGATGATTGTCAGCGCCTGTATGTTTATTTTGGGCTACGCTATGACGTGGGCACCCGGAGTTTGGATTCTTATTGGCGAGACGTTCCCGACAAAAACCAGGGCGAAGCAAGGCGCGCTCGCGACCGCTAGTAACTGGTGAATTATATCTTGTAATTAAAAACTGTTTTCTAACAGGGTGCTTCAGGTTATGGAATTTCCTGATTGCGTTCTTCACGCCGTTCATCGTTTCAGGGATCGGCTTTAAATATGGCTTTATCTTCGCTGGTACGGCATTGCTTATTATAACTGTTCACCTCACTCACATTGTATGTCCTCGCAGCATGCAATCTAGCAGGCGCTGTGACCGTATTCTTTTTCCTCTACGAAAGCTCCGACCTATCTCTCGAGAGCGTTGATAACGTACGTATCCCCGCACACCACTCAAACGCTCCGCGCTGAACGTAATTTTGAATATCAGATGTACAACGACCCCAAATGCAAGCCCTGGACGTCGCGCACGTGGGCTCCGGTTGGGTACACCTCGCGCTACGACCTCGTCGAGCAGACCAAGGCTGCGCAAGCGCGCAAACCGCTTGCGAGCGGCGCCATTGAGGAGAAGCGGACAGAGGATGTCGCAGATATGTCGGAGGGTGACGTTGGTGTAGGTGCAGGGGCGGTGCGAGGGAATGGAAATGGAAATGGTATGAACAGGAAGAGTGCAGCGTAGGGAGAGGATATACCCGAGGCCACTGGTAGTGTGGAGATGATGATCTCATCTAAGGTGTCAGAACAGCACCGAGTGGACCGACGGAGTTTTTGAGAGATCGGAGAACGGACATGCAGACTGGCGTGCCGTGCATGCTAAGCAAGAAAATGGACAATTGGCACTGGCAGATACGCGAGGCTGGTCACAATTTTGCACCAGTCAGCCTTTATAATTGTAGAGCCAACCACTAGGAATAATAATCATCAGTAATCAGTTCACGGAGTTCTGTTTTCGGGGAGATATACCTGGTACGGTGTGGTGAGGATCATGCTGTCGCCTATACTTTAGTTGCCCGCCCCCACACCCCCTGCAACGGAATTTACCTTGGAAGTGCAAACAGGCGATTGGGTCAAGTTACTCGAGTATTTCTTGAGGTTGATAAGTCCATAAATGTTGTGCTTTGTCGACATTTCTGAGGGTCGCTCTTTCTAGTAATAGATAACGACAGTTAGCAAAGAATTAGACCGAGCAGAGAAGAAGATTATGTATAGACATACTCTATACACTTCCCGAACTGAGACCAACTCGGAGTCGATAAGCAACGCACATGTTTGACACGAATCTAGAGTGACAGTCTAGACGAGTACCGCGACGGACACGCAAAGCTTAACTTTCTTTTCCTGATTACCCTGATCACCTTCCCTTCTTCGACGTTCATGAAAGCGAGACTCACTGCCATTATTTTGCATTGAGATTAGGCCGTAGAAAGCCGCTATCTTCAACACTTCCGTTAGAATTCCGCTGGCGCCGATGGTCGAACGACTCGGAACACTGACAGTGACAGATCGCCGAGCGTCGGGACCAAATTTTACGATCACGTGGTACCTGAATAAGCTGCGCCGTTATCTGATTTAGGGTAGGAGGACCTAGACCGACAAACAACAACAAAGAACGCGTCCCCCAAAAAATAAATCACCCCATCATCGCCTTTTGACTCCGCTCTTAACTTCTAACCACCACCTTCCCCTGAACGCCCCCGAAACCACTCTACTCCCACTTCCTCAAAATGCCTGCCTTGGTTCAACGCCCCGCCCCTACCTTCAAAGCTGAAGCTGTGAGCAACAGTGAGTTCACTGAGGTATCTCTGAGCGACTACCTCGGCAAATGGTAAGCCCTTGGCTTCGTCATCTGCATGGAAGGCTGTCTGATATTTTGATACCAGGGTTGTCCTTTTCTTCTATCCCATGTGAGCGCCCATCTTGAATGCAGCGGATTGATTGCCATCAAAGTAGTTGCTGACTCGGCTGTGATAAAAGGGACTTCACTTTCGTTTGCCCTACGTGAGTATGCGTTCATTAGCTCTCCATACCCATAGTGACCCCTGCATTTTAGTGAGATCCTTGCATTCAATGACGCCCTCGTCCAATTCAAGGAGCTCAACACCGCTGTCCTCGGTATGTAACCTTGCCTCAACATGTCCTTCCCTAGCATTGACACCTTTTTAGGTGTCTCCACCGACTCCAAGTTCTCTCACTTCGCATGGGCTACTCAGACTCGTAAGGAGGGCGGTCTCGGACCTAACCTTGAGCTTCCCCTCATCGCCGACCGTAACATGTCCATCTCCCGCGATTACGGTGTTCTCCTCGAGGAGGAGGGTATTGCTCTCCGCGGTTTGTTCATCATTGACCCCAAGGGTACTCTCCGACAGATCACCGTCAATGACCTTCCCGTTGGACGCTCAGTTGACGAGACCCTTCGTCTGATCAAGGCCTTCCAGTTCACAGTATGTTTCCTTTTCGCTATTATTTCAAACACAGATGTGTAACGAGATTCTAGGACAAATACGGCGAAGTTTGCCCCGCCAACTGGCACGAAGGCACTAAGACTATCAAGACTGATCCTGTCGGAAAGCTTGAATACTTTGGCTCTGTTTCTGGTGCGCAAAACGGACACGCAAATGGCAATGCAACTAACGGAGAATCGAAAAAGAGGGCTCGCGTGGAGTGAAGCAACTATGAGTGAAGAAACATTGATATGTTGCTAGACCTCGTGCTTGCTTTCTTCCGCTCGTCGCTCTGTCAAGCTGCTGCTGCCACTTCCGCTGTCCAACATATTTGTCGTCGTCGTTGTGGAGTCAAAGCATTCGGTTTCCCTTGGAGTCCTAGAATATAGATCAAGATTTCTTCTTTCACTGCTTTATCCATAGATGCTTATACAGCCATCACTCATTCTAGATAATGTTACCATATGTTCTTGCCCTTTTGTGTTTCTTGCGATGGATGGTCACTATTTTACGAGAGTAGAGTAGGGTCTAGACACTCGTTTGTTGCGCAAACAGTATTTCATTACATAATTTACTGATGATTTTGAATCTTCCTCTAGATCATGGCGCCTTGGAGCATCCATTGCATCAAGGGATGTTTTGCACGGTTGGGCTAGAGCTAGTGTTCATAAACCGATGGTCTTTTACTTTGGCCACACTGTCTTCGTGCCATATAAGTCTAAGTAACGTATCAAGAATTTCTGACCCTTGCGCCTTCAGCTTTATGCGGTGTCCTCCAACGATCGACGTGTTGTGTGCTATCAGTGTCACAAACAATGCGTGACTTGGCACGCAGTCACAATGTCGTACTTAACCTTTGCCATCGCCCAGTATCGTACGGTGTTGAAGTTGGGGCTATTGTCATTATATGGGTACGACTCCAAATGTTCCAAATAATGTACTGATCATTGATGATGCTCACAGCCGATAAGGAACTACTGTTTTTCGTTCTAGTCTTCGATGCAACGGGGGAGGAGTCAGAGATCATCCAGGTAGGAGTAGAACCTGGAGTGTCTCTTGCTGTCCTCTTAGGAAGAATGAAATCGCCTGCAAACGAACCATCTGAACTGCTCAAGCGGATCTCCCGTCGATGCAACTTTTACACTCTATATGATCCATTTGAGTACGACGACGAGAATCCACCAGATGTTCGCCAGGTCATGGACTCACTTGAAGACAAGAACAAGTACAAACGTGTTGGACACAACAAGACTGTAAGGAAGATCGCACAAACCATTATCGCGGATTACATCTGTTTGATCATCGTGGACGTGCCCGGTCAGTTCCATTACCTACTTACGTGGAAAAACCTTGGAGCTCACAGTTCCTCACAGATGACACAGAAATTGCAATATCCAAGCTGAAGCAAAATTATGCCAATCTTTACTGCTGTTTGCTGGTCAGCGTTGAAACTGGCTCTCCATTGGACAAGGGATGACGTTCTTGCAAACGGGGGTAGCTTTATTGAAGATGAACTGTGGAAAAGCCACTGAAATTCAGGATCTGGAAATTAGGTTATGTGAAAGACGTTCTTTCAACGTGAGTCGCTTCCATTTGGTTTGATGTCAAAAACATTTTTTTTCCGGTAGACTCCAGATGACGATCCCGACCTCTCCATTGCTCGCCGTTACTCTCCCCAGTTTGAATCAAGTTACTTCCAATACCTTTTCAGTGGATCAAGCAAATGTCAAGAGCACATGGAATTTATGCATTTTACGTGCTACTGCGTTGTTACCACCCAGACGCACTGCGCTACCGGATGGCGACATCATCTTCACTCAAGGCACACGCTTGAAAAGTAACTTTATTATCCCGCCTTTCTTCTCAGGGGAAATTCTACCGAAAGCTCGTGTATCATGAGTAAGTGCTTTAATAAATCTAATCACATATATGTCATATTTACTTCCATCTTCAGAGAAATTCCCTGGAGCTTTCCTATGTTCGTCTCATGCCCTACCGTAGGCCGCTTGCACGAAGTATATTCCAAAGACGACTTCAGCGTCTGGTTGCAAGAGCTTGACTTGCCTTTGATTATCGGCGAGCTCATATCCTCAGGCAAACGAACAGGTGCGCTACCGTATGCTCCTGCATGCCATTGCTCTGGCCCGTCTGGTAGTCGAACTCCGTCGGCCTGAGTCAACTGCGCGTCCCTTTATTGTCGCTATTTATCTGACAGCGAGTTTGACCGCTGAACGATACATCGTTATGAAAATGGAGGAGGTGGCGCCCGAGAAGGTATGAGCCAACTTTCTGACTAAACATTAGCCGTTGTATTTATTTTTCCTTAGGTTTACATTTCGCAAAAAAAGTTCGATCTTACCGATCGAGATGCCGCTGTCGCCTTCCAGCGCGAGATGTATAATCTCGCATCTGAACTCGAATCCGTTCTCACTCAACTAGATAAGAGCAAGCGGGATGTATTGGCGCCATAAAGATTGAGGCATCGAAAATAAAGTCTTTGCATTCTAGCGGTGCTTGGTCTAAGCCTAGTAAAGGGCAATCACCGCACCCATTGTTGAAGAGTCTTATGATTCAGAGCTCCAGGATGAGGACGACCTGGGTGTTTTTGCTGATGATACTGTTCGCGATGCCTTGACGAAATGAATTATAAAGTGGCATATGTTGCCTATGGGGTGTGTTTGCATTCTCTTGTAGCGCCTAGCACTAACAGCCTTGTACAGCATCCAAATATCGCTCCGATTGTAAGCTGCAACGACGGACGAATGGCGGGATGCCTGAAATTTGTTAAGGATGGGGGTGAGGAACTCGAATCCTTCAGTACCTTGCGGGACTACTTCCGAGTCAACCATACCGTCCGCCACTCGGTGTCTGGCCTGTTACTGGCGGGTCGATCATCGCCATGCCGGTGGCGGGCAACTATCTCACTTCTTTGAACGCCCTAGATAAGCATCTGTGGTCACTTGTGAACACTCTTTGAAGCCGTCAAGTTCATGCATGACACAATGTTGCCCATATGGATCTCAAGCCTTCCAACCTTCTGATCCCTTCGGAGTTTGGCCGCCTTACCGTCATCGACTTCGGGTACTCTTTTCGTCTCAGGAATGAAGCGCAGTTGCTGGAAGATCGTGCAGGAACGGAGGATATATCGCACCTGAGGTCGGCCATACGAAATTCAGGCCAATCCGTGCCGATTTGTGGTCGGTAGGCAAAGTCGTGCAGGAGTTGTGTATGCTTTGTCGCCCATCTCCCTCCCGTGACTGGTTACTTTTGGCCAGCAAACAGCTTCTCAACGAGGATCCTAGCAAGCGGCCGATGATGTCGGAGGTCCTTCAAGGCATGCCGAATTTCGACACCATTGAAACCCTACATGATGGTCATAAGTATTTACTTGTACGTATTTCTTAGTTTCGGCTGAGGCAGCCCCCAATCGTATTGCCGTGTAGCACATTGGCTGCATTACCACCAACTATAATTGCTAGGTAGGTGCTTCTTCGAAGGACATTCATTTCTTTCTCGTTCGCAGACCTTTCACGGTATCCGATGCGAAGCTCCAATTATATCCTTCTGACGTTATCAGCATGCACCTCGGAGTTCAATTTATTATTAACGCTTGTGGGGCCATAAATTGGTAGGCTCGAACTCTGAATCATCTGCCATCGTCCTTCCCACCCGTTCTTCCTCGCAACGTCTCAAACGGCTGGATGGACAATAATGACCCCAAGTTTTCTTGCGATTACTAGTGGTCTGGTGCGTGGTTGATATCTTCAAGTTAAACTTCAGTTTATGTCATTCAAGCAGATTTTACATGTATTGTTCAATAAATTCGAAGAATACCATCTACCGCTCCTCAAGCAGGTCGCAATCGTCTTGCCTCTGATCCCCTCGTACACTCTGTACCCACAAAATGGTCTCCTTTGGGGGATTTGTATCGGATACGTGGCAACCTACGCGACCTTGTTTTCTTCCATCGTTCTTTATCGCCTTTCACCTTTCCACCCTTTAGCAAGATATCCAGGACCTGTTCTAGCGAAATGCAGCAAGCTATGGGCGCTTCGTCAAGTATCAACTGGGAAGATGCATCTTGTTTTCTCTGACCTCCATAAAAAATACGGCCCGGTGGTTCGAACTGGTTAGTCCTCCAACGCTATCGTTCTTTCCTGACTAACTGAATTACTTACCAAAAGGTCCCAATGAAATATCCATATCCGAAGCCAGCGTCATTGAGCCAGCTCTCGGTGCTAATGGAATGCCGAATGGCCCTAGTGAGTCAAAGCACACTAGAGTTTCTAAGCAAAACTGCTGACGCGTATGCTTGATCGCAGTGTGGAATGGGCGGAAGAACCCCAAGACCGGGCAAACCTCTCTTGTCAGCGAACGAGATACTCGCGTACATCTACAGCGGAGGAAGCCATGGAACAAAGGTTTGAGCTCGTCCAGCATAAAAGAATACGAACCAATCCTTCGAAATCGACTCTTTCAGCTTGTCGGTGCATTTGAAGCTAAGGCAGCGGAGGGAAGGTTCATTGATGTCGTTGAGTGGATGTCGATGTTTTCGTGAGTCATACGGCATGGTCCACGCAATGTATAATACTGAAGAATATTTTACAGGTATGATTTTATGGGTGATATGGCGTAAGCTCTCCGTAGATGGCCGTCTGACACACTTACATATCTAAAAAAACAGCTTTGGGGGTTTGGGATATGAGCTGATGCGCGATGGAGACGTGAACGGCCTCTGGGCGCTCATGGAGCATGGGATCAGGTAGGCGCATGATGCATTCAAATTACAGTGACATTCGATCGCTCATGCGCCGTCTACTAGAATTCAAGCGTACACTCAACATGTGCCGTGGGCGACTGCATTTCTCAACAAGGTATCGGGATGGGCAGGCTGCTGCAAAGCTTAGGAGTTTTGTTTTGACCGCCGCTCAGAAGCGGGCGCAGCGAGGAATTGGACCTACTGGGCCGGATCTGAGCTCATGGTTGGTAGGTCGTTTATTTCCATCTTTGACGTCAAGAAATTTACTCTCATTTTGCATATCACTAGCTGGATGAATTGAATCCATCGCCGCACCCACCTCAGTTCACATCTTACGCTCGGGAGGCCCAGTTAATCATCGTTCTGGCTCGGATACGTCGGCGACTGTCATCAGCAGTGTATTTCATTACATCTTAACCGACGTAAAGTACTTCGAAATGTGAGATTCCTGTTTTGATTCCAACATTATGTAGGAACTTACGGCTCCAATATTTCTTTCTGCGGATGTAGGTGCGAAAAGAGATCGACGACTTTCCCCCGAAAGGGGAATTACCAGCGGATAACTCATCCAAGCTAACTCTGAAATGCCTCTTCTGAATGCGGTCATGTTAGTGTATTCTATGGCCTTTTGAATATGCTCATTAAAGTTCTCCTGGATCAGAAACGAAGCCTTGCGGCTCACGCCCCCCGTCCCAATTGATCTCCAACGTAGCCCCGAAAAAGGCTCGGGAGGTAGAATGTTTGGCTCAATGTAAATCCCACCTTTTATCGCTGTCTCCTCTAACACTATAACTCTTTAGATTTGTCCCCAAAGGAACTGGTGTCTATATACCACCCTACGTAGTACAACGGGACCCTCGATACTTCCAACCACACCCCGATCGCTTCCTTCCAGAAAGGTGGCTTCCAGATTCCGCTGGAATATTTAAAACTCGCCCGGACGCTTTCTTCCCGTTCTCATTAGGACCAATGAACTGTCCTGGGAAAGGACTGGCATTGCTAGAGCTTCGTGTGGTATTGGCGACGTTAGTCCAGAAATTCGACATAGAGCTCAAATCGGATTACAATACGACGGACTGGGAGAAGACACTAGACTGCTATTTCGTGCTTACTAGAGGAGTGTTACCCGTAAAATTGAAGGTGCGAAATGTGTATTAAGCCCATGCGCTTTTTGTCCGTCAGATACATGTCATTCATGTGTCCGCGTCTATAATTATACATCTAACTTCACCCTCGCTCTGTTAATGAGAGGCTGACATAGTCGGAATTGAAATGGTGGGTGGCTATTAATAGCGATGAAATCTGGGAGGCTGGCACTCAGCCCAGCTCTCAATATTTGCCAGCCACCAGCTGGCGGCGCTCCATGTCAGCCGCAATTCTCCCAATATAAGAGGATGTCGCTTCGCCTCAATGAAAGTCATCAGCTTCACAGCCTATTTTCACATCTTCGTATCTCTTCGTCTTCAAACACACCTACATTTTCTATTCCTACCACACTTGGTGAGTAACTTTTAGTTCGCCCTAGCGTTCTCGAGATTGACGCGCTTTATTTAGCATACATACCAGCGGAAGCCATGTTCGCCAAGCTCACCGCCGTCTTCGTTCTCTCCGCTCTCCTCCTCGCGCCCAGCGCACTTGGCAAGCCGATGCCCGCCAGCCCCAGCGGACTCGCAGCCAGAGCCGGCCCCAGTGGACTTGCCAGGAGAGCCCACAACCAGGCCGCAGCCAGCAGCGCAATGAAGCTCGCAAGCAGCTACGTTGCCCACTCGGGAGCTGTCCGCCGTGCCAAAGCCAAGGATACCACCCATACTCTTCACAAGAGACAGGATGCTGACGCTGGCGACGTCGATACCGAGGACGCTAGCCTCGATAACACTGGTGCCTCTGTTGTCGATGACTCGGCTGGCGAGGATATCGATGACACGACTACCGATGATGCCTCCGTCGATATGGTCGCAGACGATACCACTGCTACGACCACTGCTGTTGGAAAAAGACAGGACGCCGACGCCACTGAGGATGACGATGGCGAGACAGACGATGCCTCTGCTCTTGTCGCTGACAATACCAGCCCTGCTCAAGTCGTCCCTGACACTGTCTCTGAGGCCTTGTTCCAAGACGCCCAAAAGACACAAGACAACGACGCGACCAACGATGATACAACGAGTATCGGTGAACAATTCGTGGAGAGCGCTTTCGAGAATATGGAACAAAAAAAACAGCAGTTCGATGCCACTGACAAAGAGGTCGCAAATGCGGTCGAAGAGGCTGGCAAGAATCTCTTTGAAAGTGCCAAAGACTTGTAGATGACGCCTTGGGTACTTACCACAGGGGTTGGGCGTTCCACTTTCTTCTCCTATACCGTTCCGCTTCATTTGTGTTACCATAATGCTTCTATTACCTGTACTTAGGTCTAAGGATTTGTTTCAACTTCGTTTCAATATTTCTATCCAACCAATTAGCTTCTAGAACCATTCAGTATCAGAGTCGACTCTTTCTTTCGTCATTTTCGCAAGATTTATGCCGAATAATTTACAAGGTAGGATTCCAAGTTTGGTCACGAATGTCGCGGGCGCTTGTTTCGGGCGCAGTCAACTGTCCCTACCAATAGCATCATTCAAAATTAGGAGCTGTCTATCAAGAGAGTAACAAATAACACAAATCGACTAGCTCGTCATATTAACTTGAAACCACTCACTAAAATTTATGGACAAGTTCGTAATTGGAAATGTTTGACGACCCCTGATCCATTAGTGACGTCCGACTCAGAGTCGATGGCAAATAATGATCGTATATAATCTGACACTGCAGAATAGCAGAGATTCTGTGTCAGGATCTCGCTCTTGCTCCATAATACGTTTCGTCGACATCGTTCACCAAACACGAAGATCACCCATTCGCCATGTCCTCCATCGCCGCCCTCATTTCCCGCATCGCCGCCCTGGTCCTGCTGTCTAGTCTGATCCTCGCCGTCTCTTCGAAGCCTATGAAGACGCTCAAACAATTCGACCTGCGCGGCGCCATGGAGGACTGGGGCTCTCACACCAGGCCCCCGAAGCCCAGCCATATTCCTAGCCCCAGCAAATCCTTCGGGCCCAGCATCACTCGTAAACCGCACGCGAAGACCGAGTACGGTTCCCTCACCTGCTTGACGCCGTCGGCGACGACCACATATGGGTCGAACGGTGGAGGCGGGAATGGAGGCTGGGGCGCTCATGGGAATTAGCACAATGATGAGCCCCTTTGGTGGATACTGCGTCGGTGAGTCGATACTTCTAATCTACGTCAAGGCCGCGCCTGATTTTAATTTTCCATAGATTTCTTGTCGTCTCAGTCACCATGATCTATCTTGCCGTCTGTAATCATGGAACAATGTAGTATAGTTTGTAGCGTATCGTTCTGTATTATCTTAGGACGGACGAGGACTCTTAGACTCTTAGTAAATAGTTGTGTTTGTATTCTTAATAATATTCTGTCGTCTCTGGGTTCATTCTTTCGTTACTTGGATGCACCTGAGTGGAACATATTGGAATATGCAAAGGCATCGCGACTAAACGATTCAAACCAATGTAATTCGCATCTACGACGAGTATACTCTACATACAAAATTTAAATCTAAATCTATCTACGGCGAGCAGCACAGAATAACCTACAACACGGTCGGAAAACATTAATTGAAGCGAAAAAAATTAAATAATAAGTCTCATAGATCAGAAGATTCCTCGACTAACACGCTTTCCACCTCGACGACCTCAACGCAATCTTGGATCCACTCCAGAGATTCCGCATTTGAGGCAAAATTGTGATCCAAACGCAGCCTCGTCAGTGGTGCCCCCGCTCTCTCGCGGGAGGCAATCACACGGTGAAAAAGAGGCTTACTCACATTCGGATCACCGCGTACAGAAAGGAATCGTAAATCAGCAAAGGTGGTCCTGGGAGCTGAACTTTCCGCGGGGGAAGAGATTGAATGCACGGGGGACGGCAATACCAGTTGCTGGAGAAGTGCGTTGGACGACGCAAAGCCATCCAGGGAGAGGTGATGTAGATGGGGGAAAGCGGCGGCGATGTCAGTATAATGCGGGTGGCGGGGGTCAGTAGGTACGAGATCCGACATGTCAGTGAGTGTCAGCGAGGTGAGGGAATGGTATTCCGAGGCATGGAAGGCGAAGGTATCGGAAATGGCCTTCCACTGAGCTGCATCTATAATTTTCGCGAAACGGAGAGTTCGGAGCGCGGGGAAGGCTGAAAACACGAAGGAAGGCCGTCGTATAGCCCTGCGTCGAGTCCTGCGCCGTCCAGGCGCGTTCGGTGAACTCAATGCCGAGGCATTCAAGGTAAGGGAGAGTAATGGTTGCTTTCATTTGAAGGAGGTTAGAGTGTGGAATGGACTGGGTCTCGTTTTCATGGTCGTTCAAGAGGCCAAGAATGGCATGCTTCGGATTGAAGTCCTGAATGAAAAGGTCCTTCAGGTCCTTGAGCGATTCGAAGACATTCTGGAGTGTGGAATGGTCAGGCCAATGAACGTCATGGAGCTCGAGCGTCGTAATCGGGCAACTTGACAGAGCCCGGCAGCCCCAAAATAGGCTGCACGTCTGGAGGACGAGACGATCTGGATGTCGCTCCGACGTAAACAGATATTCGTCGATCAATGGTGTCGCCCGGCGAGTGTATACCATGATCCTCTGAGGTTTCTGGTTCGAGGGAGGGTATTCATGCAGCAGCAGGGTCAATGTTTCGAGCTTGGGGAATGCGAAGAGCTGGATGAAATTGGATATGTTGGGAGACAACCATTCGGATGTAAGAACGGTCAGGGACCGGAGTTCAGGGAGGTGGATTTGGGGATGGGTGGTGTCCCAGGCAGCATTGGGGAAAACCTGATCCAGGACCTGGCTTGGGCTGATATGAAAAATGAGGCTTTCCAAACACTCCGAGCCTCCAAGTAACTCGTTTAATCGCGGATACTCTGGCCACGTACCATACCCTCGGATTTCAAGCATTCGAATCCCTCTCAAAGGGAACCCAGGGTTGATATCAACGTGACGCAAACAAAGGTGCTTCAATCGGGGAAGGTGGCCCCCAAATATGAGAGGGGGAGTTGAGATGCGTTGTGGCGGGCCGTGAAATGAGATGTCGAAATATTCAAGGAGCGGCGCGCCTTTGTGTCCAAGAAGCATGAAAATGAAATCGTCCACGACGGTCATCGAGAGCCGTCTCCATCGATGGATGTGGGATACCAACTTCATCATTATCTCTTCCGCCGCTCGAGGCTCCCAGAAACAACGCAGTCGGAGGTCCAACGGATATTCCAGCGAACGATCGATGCATGTGTACATCTGCGAAAAGGCATTGTTCGGGGAGACGCGAATGATGCTCCATAACGATGGGGTATGTAGAATGAGCTGTCGTAGCCTCGCTGAGGTTTGAGAGGCGAGCGTACGAAATGCAGTGTCTGGGGCGCCATCTGCGTTGAACTCGAAGTAACCGAGTTCAAGGATATAAGCTAGGATTTCGGTCGGAAGATCTAGCAGTGATCCACTGAGAGTTGTAGGGTACGATGGCGCGCTTGAACCTCCTCCAAGTGGATGATCTACGAAATACTGGCTGTGCCTATGCGCTCATGTTAACGAAAGACTGAGTGACGTGTCCGGAACAGAGCTTACTCGTGTCCATTACACGGGGTATTGAGAGGGTGAGTGATGCAGAGAACATCAAGTGGCAAGGAACAGGGCTTCATGAGGGCATGGAAGGAAGAGGATACGATGCCAGCACTGATTTTTTTGTCAACTTTGCAGTTGTTTGAATGTTTCTGTGATCGGGATCGTCGTGGCTATGCCGCTTCAGCAAGGTCCCGAACCACCCGGACACTGAGAGCCTCCTCGCCGACATGCAATCATAATAATGAGGGAACGGAAGGAGCGGGGAAGGAATATGAAACAATGGTCAATCACAATTCGGATGGAAAGGCTCTGGACGGGTGTTTACAAATTAGCGCGTTAAAATGTTTGTGTGGCGTGCGAATTTGTCCTGCGCGCGGGTGGAGACTAAGAGGATGCGTCAACTTGGCCCTCAAACCGTCCATGAGATGTCAAAACATTTAGTACATAATATGTGTATCCAAATTTTCAGGAAAAAAAAAATTCCCCCCCGATGACCCTGACTCCCTCCGAGAAATGGATAAGAGTCAGGCCTCAGGTTTGATAACGGAAGTTGGGATGCCTATATCCCAAGTTCTGAATCTCCTCTTGCGACATTCCATCCCGCAGACGATGGTCTTGTTCACCTCGATCACGTTTTGCATTTTCCCAGCGGAGGTACAGCAGACCTAGCACAGTCAAAGCCGCTGCAACTGCAGCTGCACTCAAATTGAGACTATTGCCATTATGGAAGTTCGGGGCGTCTTGAGGAAGATACGTCCAAACCCTACAACGAGACTCGTAAGGATACGTGGTCTCATTTTTGTGAAAAACTCACGCAATAACAGAACCGATTGTCCCAATGCCTGTTCATTTTTAAGTCAGCGTCATTACTCTCGTATCTACTACGAAGATGTGCACCTGTTATAGCGGCTGCGGTGACGGCGCGCATCGTGTCGGGTGAGGCATTATCTGTCCCCCATATAAGAAGCTGTTAAATAAAATAAGCTCGATTAGCTTCATTGATTCAAACTTAACGGATTTACCATGGGTCCAACAGGCTCAGTTCCAACGAGAGAGAAGAAACAAGCTGCGTATCTACAAGATACAATAGATGAGTATAATTATTTTTTAGAAACTACAACATTGCGCACCTAGTATGATTGTTCTTGGTACTGATCGCCATTGCGTATCCAACGACTTCCAGCAGTAATGAGACGACGATGGGTATTGCACGCTGGTTCGTGTAAAAGCTCCAAAAAACGATGATCATACACCACACCGCAGCGACTGCATAAGGAGGTACAGTTCGAAGCTGAGCTTCTACAACAGCTGGATTTTTAAAATCAGACAAGGATTCATACTTTGTCAAAAGATGCACCGACTGAAGTGACCAACTAAAACACAAATGAGCTTTTCTTTTGAACATCTAAACAAAGATGATGGTAAACATACGAGAGTTGACGACGGTTGGCAGAAATAGACTCAGGCCTTGGAATGATATGTTTATCAATACGAAGCAAATGGAGCAGAGCATGGTCTGCGAATAACAAATAAGTCAAGATACCAACGAAGAAGTCTTGCAATTGCGTACCCAAATATTAAAGGAACGTAATACAAGCTTCACAGTAGCAGTTTCCCTCTTTCCATCGGTCTTGACGATCTGATCTAAGTTCAATCTAGCGAATGTCAGTTTACGCTCTGCCTCATTCAAGAGATGCGATGTGAGTGGGTCTGCTGGTATGAAGAATATAAGCAGGATGCCGACACCGGTTGTGATAATTCCTAATGCAAAGTCCCAAATCTCAGCAAATTTTTGAGGCCACATACGCTGACTAAGCCAATACCTTCGACGAAAAAAATCTAATTCGTACGAAACAATGATATGACAGAGTCGTCGAGCTTCGAAATCGACAAACACACCTTTCTCCATGAATTTACTACTCCAAAATCACGGATTGATAATAAACCTGATGCTAAAAGCCCACCAACTAAAATTATAGAATATCCGGTTCATAAAACAATCAACGATTCGATGACGGAACTGAACTTACAAGCACCGGCAAGCATAGGCGACAACCCAAAAAATATTCCGATGCGAATGACCAGCTCTTTGCGACGATAATACTGTGACGTGCTCTATTAGAACATGGATGATCTGAAGGTCAAATTTAACGCACCCGCGAAAGTAAGTAGACAAGAGCAGACTGAAAGTTACTCGCATCATCAATCTAGTGCAGGCGCAGATGATCAAGCTCGAGTAGCTTACCAAAGTACCTGCTTCCGCCAATCCAAGAAGAACCCGAGTAGCTATGAATTGTCCATAGGTCTTGATGAAAGTCGTCGCTTACGTTATGATCCCAAAAAGAATGACTTGAATGGCGATCCACATAGAACCCATTTGTTTCATGACGATGTTTGAGGGAATATCAGCCAGCGTGTACTATATTCATGTTAGAGCAACTTTCCGAAGAAAAGAGCGAGCTGCCTTACGCAAACGTAGAAGATTGTAAGCGCAATGTTGAAGTCGAACCCAGCCATTCCTAAGTCCTTTTCTAATCCTAAGGCATGTTTTAATGAGTACCTCAAAGAATCAAAGAATGACTCGAAGTCACTTACCTATGGCGGTCCGAGTGGGGTTTTAATCCCCGCGTAAACTTTTGTAGTCCCAAAACTCTTTTCCTGTTTATTTACCATGCCCTAGAACATTGATAGATCTTCTTGACTCTTATCCAACACCCCAATACAATCTTGCGCTGGCGCGGAAACTCTTTCGCGTGCGCGCTAAAACTCTTTCGTGCGCGCCTAAACTTTTGTGTGCGCGCGGAAACATTTACGTGCGCGCGGAAACATTTTGGCCCCCGCGGAAACATTTACGTGCGCGAAAACACTTTTATACCTCCCCGTAAAAACATTCAGGTGCCCCGAAACACTTTTATCATAACCCCGAGCGCGCAAAAACATTCATAGCCGTGTTGCCGTGATTAGCTAATTGATCCTTTTCGGCATCAGCTAAGCTATGCCGTCAATGCCGCAGCGGAGCTTAAACGCTATTGAGGGCCTAGGCGCTTGCAACGCGCGCGCCGGCACAATGCGACCGAGGCGTGCGGCTGCCTATTTTGGCATTCCCTTGGGCGTTATCGAGGCGCATCAGACAACATTAAGAGTGTATATTGGTATGAGACCGAAGTAAAGAGCGTAGGGTAAGTAATAATGCACTCCAAGAGCGCTAGAATAAAGAGCGTAGTAGTAAGGTATTAGGCATGCTTGATGGTCGTTGGTAATGACGCTATAAACAAAAGTATGATTAGAAGTATTCACAGCCTAGTTCCAAATGTTATCATCCCCATCAAAGTGCATGGATGAATCAAAGGCGCTTTTGAGCTTATCCTCATCAGGGGAGGCTGCTCGGTCAGTGGCAACAGATGCAGCCCTTTGAGCAATGCCTGAATCGTCTATATGAACTCAATAAGCAAGCATCAATAAATATAGCAAAGGAGGACTAACCCGATAGGTCAATGACCTCATGCTCAACTTCCGATTCCTCGTTTCTGGGTGCTTTCTGGAGACGCAAACTCCTTCGGAGTTGTCCAGAGTGCCGAAGAACACCAGGCACAGCCGGTGGGTCCGAGGAGGTGTCGATGCCATCGTCCCCATTGCTGGAATCATCGGCGCCTGTTGCGAAGGCTGGCCTGACTGTGTTCGACAGCTTTGGGCGCCAACTCTTGATAGTTGCAGATGGCACTGGGTTCTGTGTGACTGAAGAGAAGGGCATTAGTCCTTTGTAAATCATAGATGACAATGCAAGGACGTACCCAGAAAAAGTATCCGACTCATAGGACCAGCTTTAGGCGCCGTGAGTGTACATGCATTAAGGATGTCCATTCCCGATGGAAGAGCTTCATCATCGGAGTATATAAGAAGGCCCTTGTACTTGTTTCTTGCGCATATAAGCCACGAGGAACTAGGGTTGGTTGGTTCTTGTTCAGAAAGCCAGTTGTATAGCTGAGGGAAGAGGCTAGATAGTTTGTCATCGATAACAGAGTATGTGTCGGTGGTCTTGAATGAAATGCCCTCAGGCATTGAGATGTGCAGTTTTGACTGGCGCAATCCTGTAAGCCCAAGAGGACTTATGTCGACCTCTGTCCTCAGACAGTACACCGGGGAAAAGTCGGCATCATCATCACCCTCGACATTGTTCTTCATAAATAAAAATTAGAGTTGGTATCACAAACTCCATCTAGTAGATCAGAGACGCACCTCCGCAACACCGACAACAAGAAATACTATTGCTCCGACTATGAAAGCATCTGGGTCCTACAGCATTAAGGTTGTGACTTGTCAGCGCATGGTGATAAACAAGGAAAGAAGAGAACTGCACCGTCTTGCTAGCCTTTATACCAGAGCCACTGCTGCTTGCAGGTCGTCCAGAGGAACCTCTACGTAAACCTTTGCTGGTCTCCGCCTTCGCAGTGAATAGGTTGGGGTGCGAAATGAGGCTGGCAAATGCAGCAATGCCCGTGGATGGGCCTGGTACACTCCCCAGTCCGAAAAGCGCCTTCTCCCGGACACGCTGTGTTGAAGATAGCCTTGGTTTCTTCATTGGTATGTTCTGGTGAGTGCCGCCACCCTCATCAGACAAGGCATCCGGGCTGGGAGGCCATTTACCTTTGCCTTTCGAGGTGTGGCAACTCATTATATGAAGCAGGGAAAGGATGGGTGGGTTGAGCACGCTCAAAAAATTATGTCTTTTATACAGCTAAAATCTGGTGCATCGCATAAAGCGCCTTCGCCCAACTCTCTGCTCTAGGTTGCCAAATTTGTCGGGGAAGCTCCATGCTGTACCCCGCTGTGTCTAATCCAAAGAAGATTTCTTCCTGCTCATCAAACCCTTCCTCGCCAAGTTCATCAGGAGTCACTCCGTATCCTTCTGGAAGGTCTTCGCCCTCAAGTAGAATGGGCAAGCCAGCTTCGAACAGGATTAATTGGTCTTCAGTGAAAGGGCAAGATGTAGACGGAACTGGGATCGCCTTGTGATGAATGTTGTCATCAATTGTCTGCTGCGGAGTTGAGCCATCACAAAGAATTCAGATTGCAACCAACACATGCCTTCACATCAACCTCATCTTCTGTGTCATCGTTCTCTTCAGATTGCTGATCCTCCTCACCGTTATTTATGTCCATCAACTCCAGTGCGGAGTCCTCTTGATTTTCATCATAGTCGATAGGCTCCTCGAGGTCTTCTGGCTCCCGTGTGAGGCATTCATCTCGGTAAAATGGCTCCCCATTTTTGGCAAATCCATGCACAGCATATACTTCATCCTCAGTTAGGTCCGAAAAATCATCGTAGATGCCATGCTGCAGCTGTCCTAAAAAAAACATGTCCTATCACCTCCAAATTAGCTATGCCTGCCAATACGCAATCATGGAATCACGCACATTAGGTGAATGTCCTTTCCCCATTCCAGATATTGGATGGGAGTTCCATTCCCTACAAAACTTATCGCAGTCCTCATTGATCAAGTCCAAAAACAAATAGTGCAGCAGCCAGCGGTGGTGAGGATTCTTTCGCTGTAGGAGATGCTTTTTCTCTAAGCGGATAAAAAATGCACGCCACTGGCGAACAAACCGCCTCCCTACCTCCCCCCACATGCGTTCAATCCTGGTATTAAACACCGAGGGGCCCCACATAAAACTGGCCCGATTTTTTCCACGGAGCAGGACCATAAGAATAGACACATCACGGTTTTCACCGCCCCGATCGCCGCGCACTCTAGACGGCACTCCGTACTTCTCTATTGCTTTCAGGAACATATCCAGAACAGTTCCAGCGGTGTTGCTTGTGCTGGCCCGAAGTCCGGTGACCTAAAAAAACAGTAAGTGCTGCACGCTATGGTTGCATCAGAAAGCATGTATTGTATTCGCACCGTTCTGGAATAGCCATCAGCCACCCCATGGATGACAATACCCCAGGTGATCAATTTATGATGGCCATCTATATGCCACAGCGCATTCGGCCTGGGCACCCGGTACTCCTGTCGTTCCTTTTTTTTACCTGCCATATGCCTCATGCCTTGCCCAAGTGGGTCTATCCGGTTCATGGAAGCGATAACACGATGTCGCTGAATGCGAAGCAATGAGACAGAGCGCAAGCGGCCCATGACATAGGCCCTTCCTCCTGCAGGATTCTCCTGGCGATATTCGGATATTAATGCATCCAAATCACCATCAGAGATGTTGCTGAAGCCTGAATCACCATCAGAGATGTTGCTGAAGCCTGAATCACCATCAGAGATGTTGCTGAAGCCTGAATCAATGCCCAGTTCTTGAACTTTGGACCTCAGGGTTTTTCGATCAATCCCTAAGGCCTTGGCCAGAATGGTTGATGGAATGCGCCTATCTTTTTGAAATGCATCGTGCAGAATTTTGGGATCTATAAATTTCTTGGGGCGACCACGTTTCTGGACACGTACGCCTTGAACTGGGCGAGGAATGGTAATATTTGATTCAGATCTCATAATAGAAGTGAGGTTGAGCCCTTGGTTTATAGATGTAATTATGCACTCACTGGTCCAGTGCCTCTGACCACATTTCATTTACGACCTCCAGGAGCTGAGTGAATTCATTTGCCGCATCATTTATCCATTCTTGGAGCGGTGAGCCTGTCTCCGTAGAAGCCTCCATCAGCACAAGAAGTGGATAGGCATCGGACATTATCATGTTTCCATACTGCTGAAGTCGATGGGCTTCGAGACTTTCTGACTCCACGTAAGACGACGCAGTCTGGTAGATTTGGTGCAGTCGTTGACAAGCGTTTTGCACCGAGACTGGCCAAGGCTGGTTGGAAGTTGGTAGGGGCAAAAGTGGCATGGAGGGAAGTTGACTGGTGGCGGTGTGATTGTGAGTATATAAGTAGATTCTTGTGGCATCTTTAGGGCCTTTGTGTGCGCACAGCATGAGTTCTGAATTGGAGTCTGAGCCACCGCTCAGCCAGCGATATCTATCCACCCAAGCTCAGCGGGCCTTCCACCCAGGATTTGATGCTGATCCGCGGCCAATTGTTTTCTCTGTATGCTCTCCTTATCGCTACTATTCTGTACAGCTTCTGAATTTATTATGCTTTCAGGTGGAGAATGAATGTTTTAAAGTCGATGCATCTCGGCTGATATCGCATTCTCAGTTCCTACGGTCAATGCTGGAAGACAAACGGCGCGCTATTGGTGCAGTCAATGAAGGCACAGCTGAATTCCCTATTGAAGTAGAGGGCATTACAGCGTCAGCATTTGCCAATTTTCTCTCTTGGCTAAACCACCAGTATGCATTTCCACTGTTTTTTTTGGTCCTTGTACAGATTCTGAGTCGACGATATTTAGTTCATGGGCGCCTGTGCAGGCGGAACATCTCCAACAACTGTTGGACATCTTGCATGTATCACACATGTACGAGATCGGCCCAGCAGTGGAATTCGCAAGCAATCAAATTCAGGATCGGTTTCCACTGGAGCCCGCGCATACCCTTCACCTTGCCGGAAGATATGGCCTACGCCACTGGGTTGATGGAGCAGTGCGTGCACTCTTGGCAAAGCCGTTAAAGGTGAGTTGTTTTCTGAGAGCTATACTGGCTTTATTGAACCGGTTTTCTCCAGAACTATACGCACCGTGATCGCGAACACCTTGGTTTTGAGGTATACTCCATCATTGCAGCAGCAAAGGAGGAGATCGCTACAGAGCGCGCACGGCTGATTACCATGCCACCTTATCCAAAGCCCAACAAGTTTGACGATGCTGAGTTCTGCCCCCCAGCAGAGCACTCCAGGTGTAAGCGTGTCTGGGGGGATGTTTGGTTTAACAAGGTACTCCGTCGGGTCAACAGCTCCGATGCCCCTCTGCCTCTCAATTTGTTACCTGATTTCCTGGAAACGGTGGAGCACAATGGTATGAATGCTAACTGCAAGCGCTTTCTGGTTGCTTGGTTCCGGGGTACATGCGATGATTATAACAAGGAGGAGGATATGATAGTAGCCACCATCAACTTCGTTCATGCCCTGATGCCTTGATATGGATTTTGTTCATATTTTACTGTCTGCACCAGCCCCCAATCCACTCTTTTGCTGCCTCTCTTCTTCTCTTCAGAATGTCAGTGAGGCGCATTCAAAGATTGGCTGCAAGATGGCGCCTAATTATCTGAAAGTATTACAGGATTGACTGCAAGATAGCACACGCTCGAAGTCGAAAATGGGAATGGGGAATGGTTTAGACATCTCTATGCCTTGGAAGTTGCAATATTTACAGCGCCCTTGGATGTATAGATGGCTAGGCAGATGTAATGTATGGGCAATTAAAGGAAAGGTTACAGGGGATGGTGCATGCGTCTCAATCGGCGTCTCTGCACCTTAGAGGTTGCAGTATTTGCAACGCCCCTCAAATGCAGAGACGGCTGGGGACAACAAATAAAAGAAGACAAACTCAGCTTACTGGTATCAAAGCCATGGATGGCATCGGCGCGAAGAGCGCTGCAGGGCTTGGGCGGCAACAGGGTGGCGGGAGGCTGAGATGGGACAGTGGGACAAGGGGGCAAGGAGACGAGGGGACGCAAGGGCGCGAGGACAGAGGCGTACGGGGATGAGAGGGCAGAGGGGCAAGAGAGCTGATGGGATGGTGGTATGGAGGAGCGAGAGGGATGAGCAGACAGAGGGATGGCGGGACAAGGGGACAAGAGTGGAGTGAGCGAGCAGACGGCAGGGATGTGGGGGGCGAGGCAGCGGAGGGACAGAGGGGCGAGAGGGACAGAGGGGCGAGAGGGATGCAGGGACGAGGGGATGGACGGTGCAACAGCACAACACCGGCACAAAGGCGCGACGATGCAGGCGACGACAACACAACAACGGCACAGGCAACGATGCAGGCAACAACGACGACGCAACAATGCAGGCGACGACGACAATGCGACGATGCAGGTGACAATGACAATGTGACGACGCAGGCAATGACGAAGATCGTGTGAAGGCACAGCGGCGGCACGGAGGCGCGGCGGCAATGCGACGACGAAGGCAATGCGACGATGAAGGCAATACGACGATGGCGGGATGGCACTTGACGGCGCGCAGGACAACGGAGCAATGGGGCGGCGGGACAACAGGGGGATGGGACGGCGCAACGAGAGGACGGCACAACGAGAGGACGGCGCAACGAGGGGACGGTTCGACGAAGGAAGGACAGGGTGAGGGGACGGCGCGACAAGGGGGCAGCGTGGTGACAGAGGGACAGAGCGAGGGGACGAGACAGCGAGGGGCTGGCGCAACAAGGCGACGGCGCGATGAAGGGAGGACGGGATGAGGGGACAGAGCAACAAGGGGGCGGCGTAGCGACAGGGGGACAGAGCGAGGTGGCGGCACGACAGGAGGGGCTGAGCAAGGGGAGGGAGAGCGGGCGCCATTGCCTCGCGTTGCCCTCGGAGCCATTGCGCCAATGGGAAACGCCCTCGCGCCACAAGCGCACGCCATCGAGCAGGACGGCGCGTCATCTCTGCATGGCTCGCGGGGGTGTGGGGCTGAGGCCGAGGGCGCACACAAAAGCAGGTGGGACTGCATATACGGCGAGGTGAGGGGGGAAGGGAAGGGGAAAGGAGAGAAGGAAAAGGAGGCGGGGCTCACCAGCATTGCCATCCACGCGCTGCCCGCCTGCCCTCCTCGCGCCATCCTCGCGCCATCCTCGCGCCGTCCTCGCCCCACCCACGCGCTGTCTTCGCGTTGTCCTCGCATTGTCCCCACGCCGCCTTTGCGTTGTCCTCGCGTTGTCCTCGCATCGTCTTCGCATCGTCGTCGCGTCGTCCGCGCACCGTCCTCGCGTGCACTAGTGCCTACCACTTTTAATGAAAAAAACGCGGCAACTGCCAGCACGCACTCGTGTTATTTGCCGTCTCAAATTTGAAATGAAACAGCCATACCAATTTATGAAATCGCACACGGCAAAATTATCATTCATTGCCGCGGAATTTTCAATTCTATCAGGCGCAATTTTCATTATTTGCTGCATGTATTATCATTGTGTGCCATGTGCAATATCATTCAGTGCCGTGTATAATATCATTCAGCGCCATGTGCAATATCATTAGGTGCCATGTGCAATATCATTAGGTGCTGTGGGCAATATCATTGTGTGCTGCATATAATATCATTCAGCACTGTGTGCAATATCATTCAGTGCTGTGTGCGATATCATTAGGTGCCACATATAATATCATTTAGTGCCGTGTGCAATATTATTAGGTGCCACATATAATATCATTTAGCGCCGTGTGTGATATCATTAGGTGCCGTGTGCAATATCATTAGGCGCTGTGTGCAATATCATTAGGCGCCTTGGGCAATATCATTAATTGCTGTGCACAATATCATTCAGTGCCTTGTGCAATATTATTAGGCGCCATGTGCGATATCATTAGGTGCTGTGTATGATATCATTAGGTGCCATGTGCAATATTATTTCTGCTGCAGGTATATCACATGAGCATATACCACATGACCAGGGGGTGTGACCTGCTAAAAATAGCCAATATCTATTATTGGTGTGGGGTGCATATGGCTGGCTGTCCTGCATTCCCTGTGCAAATATAGAACTATTATATATCAGCAGAAGCGTATTTTTGAGCTGAATCCATCTGTAAAGGTTTCATGGCTCTTAGTGTTTAAAAGTCCTGTTGCAAGACTGGCAAAAAACCGAGACTGAACTGGACTACAACCTGTATGGACCGGAATATAAATAGACCGGCAAAGACCGCAACCGCGGTCCGGTCTGTGGTCCATCAGCATTTGGAAATAATGAAGACCGAGTAAAAACCGATTTAAACCGGTTCAAACCGGTCTTTTACCTTGTAAATTAACACAATTGTAGGGGACAACTATCCCGTTTGATCGCGTGTAAAATTATAATTTTTACCTCAGAACTGCTTGAGTTATTGTTAAATTAGTATTTAAGCGCTCAAAAACGGTTTTCCCAATGTTTCATTTGTTAAGCAACCTAGCCTTTCGTAAATAAAGATATAGGTAGTACATAAAATAACCTTTTTAACGATGTCAAGAGCGTAGTATTTGGATAAAAACTCGTTAAGCTATTAACATCTTTGTGTTTTCTACTCATTTTAAGCAACTGTAAATGCTTTTACCAGTGTTTTAATGGTTAAGCATGCGTACCTTTTGTAAATGCACATAGTGGTAGTCATTTAAAATAGCCTTTGAACGCATATATGATCATAATTATTGAGTTAGAACTGACCGAGCTATAAGCAAATGCGGCCAAGTACACTCTTTCACCTAAATTAATCACTCTGTACATAGTCTCTACCTATTTACTACATAAAAGACTGGTCCAAACCAGTTGTAAACTGGTCTAGACTGCAACTGGTTCAGACTGATCCATCAACCGCAAAAAACCACCCTAAACCGACGTGAACCAGTCTCAAGCAGTCTCACCCGGTTTTTTGCAGTCTGTAAACTTGTGGAGACCGGTCTCGGTCTCGGTCTTCAGTTTTTGGGAGCAAAAACCGGACCGGACCGGACTTTCAAACACTAATGGCTCTAGCATCACTGGCTGCTGAGATAATAGCAAAATACTGTGTTCTTTAAATAGAAATAGCGTAAATCATGAATTTCTCAGCGCCCAGGCAGTATTTTCCCACGATCTAGATTGAAACCTGTACTTCAAATTCATATCTATAAGATCAAATTAGAATTATGCTTATCGGATTACTAATGTGTATGCAATACCCTTATCAAAATCTAAATTGATTAGGCTCTAGCGCCTGCAATAATTGGAATATTGAAATAATCTAAATTGGCCCTTTTTAAGCTCATGTTACTCTTTTTAGATCCCCAAGTAACTAATTGAACTCAGAACTTTACCTAATCTCATCCCGCAAGAAATGTCGCAATATCTACGCTGCTCTACCGATTGATGTACATGAAATTTTGATGTGCTGTCAATGTAGGTATCCATAAAAGGTTATTTAGAATCCATATTTTTAGTTTGCGGGTTATTACCATACCTCCAATATAGCTAACTCAGAATCACCTCTCTGAGCAGTGTTCAAAGTACCTATATGCATACTTACCCACTTTCTCTGTTATGTGAGATAGGTGTATGAATCAAAGAGCCCAGGAATAAAATATCAATAAAGTAATGCTCATATTACAGTATCCTCAAGTTTTCTAAGGTTGGCACCTTACAGAATTGAGCAAAGTGGTTAGGTATGCATATAGGTACTTTGAACACCTGCTCAGAGAGGTGATTCTGAGTTAGCTATATTGGAGGTATGGTAATAACCCGCAAACTAAAAATATGGATTCTAAATAACCTTTTATGGATACCTACATTGACAGCACATCAAAATTTCATGTACATCAATCGGTAGAGCAGCGTAGATATTGCGACATTTCTTGCGGGATGAGATTAGGTAAAGTTCTGAGTTCAATTAGTTACTTGGGATCTAAAAGAGTAACATGAGCTTAAAAAGGGCCAATTTAGATTATTTCAATATTCCAATTATTGCAGGCGCTAGAGCCTAATCAATTTAGATTTTGATAAGGGTATTGCATACGCATTAGTAATCCGATAAGCATAATTCTAATTTGATCTTATAGATATGAATTTGAAGTACAGGTTTCAATTTAGATCGTGGGAAAATACTGCCTGGGCGCTGAGAAATTCATGATTTACGCTATTTCTATTTAAAGAACACAGTATTTTGCTATTATCTCAGCAGCCAGTGATGCTAGAGCCATGAAACCTTTACAGATGGATTCAGCTCAAAAATACGCTTCTGCTGATATAAAGTTCATATTTGCACAGGAATGCAGGACAGCCAGCCATATGCACCCCACACCAATAATAGATATTGGCTATTTTTAGCAGGTCACACCCCTGGTCATGGTATATGCTCATGTGATATACCTGCAGCAGAAATAATATCGCACATGGCACCTAATGATATCATACACAGCACCTAATGATATCGCACATGGCGCCTAATGATATCGCACGTGGCACTGAATGATATTGTACACAGCACCTAATGATATTGTACACGGTGCTGAATGAAATTATATATGGCACATAATGATATCGCACACAGCGCCTAATGATATTGCACGTGGCATTGAATGATATCGTACACGGCGCTGAATGATATTGTACACAGCACTGAATGATATTGTATACGGCACATAATGATATCGCACACAGCGCCTAATGATATTGCATGTGGCACTGAATGATATCATACACAGCACCTAATGATATTGTACACAGCGCTGAATGATATCGTACACGGCGCTGAATGAAATTATATATGGCACATAATGATATCGCACACGGAGCTGAATGATATTATATGCGGCACTGAATGATATTGTACATGGCGCCTAATGATATTGCACATGGCGCTGAATGATATTATATGCGGCACATAATGATATTGCACATGGCACATAATGATATTGTACATGGCACTGAATGATATTGTACATGGCGCCTAATGATATTGCATGTGGCGCTGAATGATATTATATGCAGCACCCAATGATAACACATATGGCAAGTATTGAAATTGCGCATGGCATTTAATGATAGCACATGCAGCACCTAATGAAAATTGCGCCTGATAGAATTGAAAATTCCGCGGCAATAAATGATAATTTTGCCGTGTGCGATTTCATAAATTGGTACGGCTGTTTCATTTCAAATTTGAGACGGCAAATAACACGAGTGCATGCTGGCAGTTGCCGCATTTTTTTCATTAAAAGTGGTAGGCACCACTCTCGCGTGGTCCGCATGGAGCCCGTGTTTCACCCACATGCGCTGCCCGTGTGTCGTTTCGTGCCGCTGCCAATGCTGCTGTGGGTCAGTGCGAGCGAACGGAGGGGGGGGGGGGGCGTGGTTTGGGCTCACCTGGCAGCTGCCACGTCACAGCCGGGTGCTCGTTGTCGACGGCGCTGCGGTGAGGCGGACGGAGCTGGCCGTGTCGCCTCTGCCAGCTCACACCCCCACTCTCTGAGCTAACGCTCAGCAATGGTCGCAGCTCGGCGATCCACTCAGAGAGCGGGGCTGTGTGCTGGCGGCGTCAGCGGGGCAAAAGCAGCCTGCGAGCAGCAGCGGACAGCCTGGGAGGCATCGCTGCACGGTGCTGCTGCGGACTGCACGACTCCACGCCCTCACTTGCACCCCTGCGACTGGATCGAAGCACAGGAACGACCAGCCTGCGCGCACGAACCGTGAGGAAGCATGCGTCGCGTTGCATTGGTGCTCGTGAGGGTAGGGAGTGAAGAGAGGCAGACGCGTGTGCTGGCATTTTCAACACAGCCATTTCCGCTTTTGGAAATTTTTGATTTCTCACGCCGGCCCGATAAAACACGGCGCACATCCAGAGAGCGACCCAAGATATGGCCCCAAACACACGCCCCCGCCCTGCAGAGGGCCACTTCAGCGCCAAGTCCTATCAAGTACGCATTAATTCTGGCGCCCCAGCCCGCAACAACAGCGGGCCTGCCGATTGGGCGAATATCCCAGAGGCGCCCACTGGCTCCGGATCTCTGCTGAAGGCGCCCAAGAACTCCGCCCCCGGACAACGCAAGAACGTATACCGGCACCTTACGACAGACGTAACATTTGGAGAGTATCCAGTGAGTTGAGAACGTAGCTTTTGCACACTATTCTGATCTAAATTTATCAAAGCACTGGTGTTCGGGCTGCAAGGACGGCGGAGATGTTGTCCTTTGTGTGCATTGCCAAAGCCGTTCTCTTTGCAACAAATGTGTGGATTTCGGCCCAGAAGGAATCACTCAAAAAGTCGTGGAAGAGTTCATCTGCCCTCCCTGTTTTACAGAGGCTGCTGCATATGTGCGTGGCGCTTTTATTTCTTGTTTTTTTTTGTTCAAAAACTAACACAACTCGTGCAAAAAAACAGCCATATTTTTTGAACAACACCGCTAGTTCAATCGAGAATTGGCCGAAGATTCAAACACGCGAGGCTTTGGCCATACTTTACTTCCGGCTGTCGGGCATGAACGAATTTGAAAGCCCTGCAGCCAGTCTTTATCATGCGCTGCTTCCGTGGCTGGGGAACAACTTGGTGTTTATAGAACTCGATTTCGACCTGGAAAAGAGCGGGAAAAGCTTCTACACCCGACTTGCCAAGTTGATCTATGAACTTACGAACAAAGAGGGCAAATATTGCCAGTAAGTTGGCTCTGGACTCGTATTTCCCTCCATTTACTAATAATTTCGCAGCGTGAAGCGGTTCTTTGTGTTCATCCTCACACACTCTGACCCGGATACTGGCGATCTTCACTTCTCACCCAAAGAAAGTGCATCGGATGGAAACTCCAAAGCATTTGCTGCTCCCGTTGATGAAGTAGGCGCCATTATTTCCTTCTCTCTTTCTCCTTTTGTCTCACTTTTTTTCTTTCTCAGCTCGTAGACGCCCTCTTGACGCAGGACCTAAAGGATGTGCTCCGGAGGGGAAGCTCTTTGAACCACCTTAGTTTGCTTGCCTGTGGATGGCTCTCTGTTCATGCACAACTTCAAATTAAGAAGGTGATGGATATGTACGCTTGAATATTCTGCCCTCGAGATATCATTTTCTGACCAATTTTGAAGGGACATCTTCAGACACATATGGGCATTTACAAACCGAGAGTTTCAACCTTCTCTCAGCACAGACTTCTTCTACACTCTCGCCATTCAGATGCTCATACATGGGCGTGCGTCTCTCCATACCATTCTTGAGAAGAGCTACTCGTTCGGCTCCCATACTGGGCTTATCTTGTATCAGAAAAGCAAATTCCAGACGCTCACCTGGGCTCACAACACAAAACAGCCCATGGGTCAGCCCATTTCTGCCCAGTGCAAGCAATCAAGCTGTCGACGCCTTGTCGAGAAGTGGCAGCTCACTGTCAAGAAAAATGTGGAGTCTGTCACTCTGAAGTGCCCTTTCTGTGGAAATGAAACGCTATTCACCATGCCAGACAAGACGACTTGGTTCCACAACCGCCGCCCAGATAAAGACAACGCGGCTGGCTTGTTATGAAGACCGACTACCCGAAGGACGCAGACGTTTCCAGCGATCAAGGCGCAGCAAATTTGGCCGAAGAAGATGCATTTAGTGGATGGGGGCAGCAATGTTCCATTTATGGAGGAGGATATGGGCCCAGTTGAGCTCAGTGAGGATGTTATGGACATATCTGAATAAATAGATATGTACGGTACTTCTGCTCTTTGCCCATAGAGTGTATTTTCAATGAGTGGTACCTGCCATTTTTATCATTTCCTAGCGGCAAATGCCAGCACAACTATTTGATTGGTGCCGTATGAATTTATGAGAGCAAAATCATTATTTGCCGTGTAAAAACTCATTAATTGCCGTGTGCGCACTGTTATTTGTCGCCGTTACGCACTCATTAAAATATCGCTCATTATTGCCGTGTGCGCTCTCATTAATTGCCGTGTGCGCTCTGATTAAATGTCGTGCGCAGTCTCATTAATGACTGCGTGAACTATCATAAATGCCGTATGTGAGATTTCAATAGGCGCCGTGCGCACTATCATTAATTACCGCATGCGCACTCATTAAATGTCATGTGCGCTCTCATTAAGCGCCGTGTGCGCTATCATAAATGTCGTGCGTGCTATCATTAAATGTTGTGCATGCTCTAATTAATTACTGCGCGTGCTATCATTAAGTGCGTGCGCGCTATCATTACTTACCGTGTGCGCTCTCATTAATTACTGTGCGCGCTATCATTAAGCGCCGTGTGCGCTCTCATTAAGTGCCGTGTGCGCTCTCATTAAATGTCGTGCATGCTCTCATTAACTACTGCGCACACTATCATTAATTACTGTGCGCTCTCATTAAGCGCCGTGTGCGCTCTCATTAAATGTCGTGCGCTTCATTAATTACCGTGCGTGCGCTCTCATTAAGCCCGTGTGCTATCATAAATGCGTGCGTGCTGTTCATTAAATGTTGTGCATGCTCTCATTAATTACCGTGCGCGCTCTCATTAAGCGCCGTGTGCGCTCTCATTAAATGTGTGCGCTATCATTAAATGTCGTGCGTGCTATCATTAATTACCGTGTGCGCTCTCATTAATTACTGCGCGCGCTGTCATTAAGCGCCGTGCGCACTCTCATAAATTACCGCGCGCTATCATTAATTGCTGCATGTAATTTCATTTCTGTCACAGGTTTATCACATGAGCTTATACCACATGACTAGGGGTGGGAACTGCTAAAAATAGCGAATATCTATTATTGGGATGGTGTGCATATGGGTAGTTGTCCCATATCCCTTGGGGTACTATAGGACTATTATATATCAGCAGAAGCGTATTTGTAAGCAGAATCCGCCTGTAAAGGTCTCGTGATTCTAGCTTGACTGGTTGTGGAGATAATAGCAAAATACTCTGTTCTTTAAATAGAAATAGCGTAAATCTTGAATTTCTGCGCACCCAGGGCATATTTTCCCACGATCTAAAATGAAACCTGTACTTTGAATACATGTCTCTGAGATCAAATTAGAATAATGCTTATCGGAATAGAATTGCTTATAGAATACTCTTATCAAATTAGAAATTGATTAGGCTCTAGTGCCTGAAATAATTGGAATATTGAAATGGACAAAAAGGGCCCTTTTAAAGCTTATGTTGCCCTTTTAGATCCTGAAGTAACTAATTGAACTCAGAATTTTACCTTATCTCATCCTACAAGAATTGTCGCAATATTTACGTTTCTATACCAATTGACCTACTTGATATTTTGGGGTAATCTCAATGTAGGTATCAATAAAAGTTATTGAGAATTGAGATCTTAAATTTGGGTACCATCTTACTCTAATATAGCTAACTCAGAATAACGCCTCTAAGCACTTGTTCAAAGTATCTATATGCATACTTACCTACTTACTCTGCTATGTGAGATAGGTGCATGAACAAAATGGTTGGATAGTGAAATATCAATAAAGTAAAGCTCAAATTACTATATCCTCAAGATTTCTAATGTTGGTGCCTTACAGAATTGAGCAAAGTAGGTAAGTATGCATATAGGTATATTGAATAGGTGCTCGAGGTAGTAATTCTGAGTTAGCTATATTAGAGTAAGATGGGTACCCGCAAATTTAAGATTCAATTCTCAATAACTTTTTATTGATACCTACATTGAGATTACCCCAAAATATCAAGTAGGTCAATTGGTATAGAAACGTAAATATTGCGACAATTCTTGTAGGATGAGATAAGGTAAAATTCTGAGTTCAATTAGTTACTTCAGGATCTAAAAGGGCAACATGAGCTTTAAAAGGGCCCTTTTTGTCCATTTCAATATTCCAATTATTTCAGGCACTAGAGCCTAATCAATTTCTAATTTGATAAGAGTATTCTATGAGCAATTCTACTCCGATAAGCATTATTCTAATTTGATCTCAAAGACATGTATTCAAAGTACAGGTTTCATTTTAGATCGTGGGAAAATATGCCCTGGGTGCGCAGAAATTCAAGATTTACGCTATTTCTATTTAAAGAACAGAGTATTTTGCTATTATCTCCACAACCAGTCAAGCTAGAATCACGAGACCTTTACAGGCGGATTCTGCTTACAAATACGCTTCTGCTGATATATAATAGTCCTATAGTACCCCAAGGGATATGGGACAACTACCCATATGCACACCATCCCAATAATAGATATTCGCTATTTTTAGCAGTTCCCACCCCTAGTCATGTGGTATAAGCTCATGTGATAAACCTGTGACAGAAATGAAATTACATGCAGCAATTAATGATAGCGTGCGCGGTAATTTATGAGAGTGCGCACGGCGCTTAATGACAGCGCGCGCAGTAATTAATGAGAGCGCACACGGTAATTAATGATAGCACGCACGACATTTAATGATAGTGCGCACAACATTTAATGAGAGCGCACACGGCGCTTAATGAGAGCGCGCACGGTAATTAATGAGAGCATGCACAACATTTAATAACAGCACGCACGGCATTTTATGATAGCACACACGGTGCTTAATGAGAGCACGCACGGTAATTAATGAAAGCGGGCACGACATTTAATGAGAGCGCACACGGCGCTTAATGAGAGCGCGCACAGTAATTAATGATAGTGTGCGCAGTAGTTAATGAGAGCATGCACGACATTTAATGAGAGCGCACACGGCACTTAATGAGAGCGCACACGGCGCTTAATGATAGCGCGCACAGTAATTAATGAGAGCGCACACGGTAAGTAATGATAGCGCGCACGGCACTTAATGATAGCACGCGCAGTAATTAATTAGAGCATGCACAACATTTAATGATAGCACGCACGACATTTTATGATAGCGCACACGGCGCTTAATGAGAGCGCACATGACATTTAATGAGTGCGCATGCGGTAATTAATGATAGTGCGCACGGCGCCTATTGAAATCTCACATACGGCATTTAATGATAGTTCACGCAGTCATTAATGAGACTGCGCACGACATTTAATCAGAGCGCACACGGCAATTAATGAGAGCGCACACGGCAATTAATGAGCAGATATTTTAATGAGTGCGTACACGGCGACAAATAACAGTGCGCACACGGCAATTAATGAGTTTTTACACGGCAAATAATGATTTTGCTCTCATAAATTCATATGGCACCAATCAAATAGTTGTGCTGGCATTTGCCGCTAGGAAATGATAATAAGTGGCAGGCACTAGTGTTTCAACAACCTCGCATTCCATTCACACAATCATTATCCTTCAATGTGCATACATGGCTCAAAACAGTCAAAACCATAGCCAGCACCCGGCATGGGGGGAGGAAAGGAGGGCGAAAGAAACGCCGAGTGGCGAAGGTATGAAATGGGGGCATTGCGAATGAATGAAAAAGCATTGAATTTGAAATATAATCACTTTACAAATAAGCGCCCAGTCAGAACGACGGCTCCACACTACATAGGCACAAATGTAGAGTGTTTCTGAAAGAGAGATTGCACGGATTCTTCGAAATTGATCTTTCCTGAGTGTCCCTTTTTGATTGCATTGGAAATGGTGGGGTTATTAGTCTCCGATGATTGAAAGAGAGTTGCTTGGTTAAAATACACCAAGCTTCCCCTGCCTTCGTCATCCCCTTCTCCAAGCGGCATTGAGTTCTCTGGAGTTGGGGGTTCATTTCCTTCTGTTACAACAAACTTGATATCTATTCAATGGAGCGGATCTGAGAATAAATCGTAAAAAATTGTCAATTTACACTCACCGGAGACGTCAATATTGAAATGCAAGAAAAGAGATGAAGGAAAGCAAAGCATAACCCAAGGTGGGAGTTGGATAACAACCCCGGCTTCCCAGAGCACCAACCAGCTTCGCTGGGAGTGGTTAAATTTCTTTCCTAAGGGGCAATTTAATAAAGAAATGCTGCAAATTGAAAACCAACAACGCACCCGGAAGCTCGTAAACTACAACAACGCAAACCCCTACAATATTTTTTGAATCGGCATGTGGAAGGCAGTGGATTCGTTTCTGGTCTGGGAATATTCCATTCACACATAAATTCCAGAATAACCCACATATTGGCTCAATGTTATACGTCTCTTTATGCCACTGAGCGCAACGGGTAACTCTTTCAGCAACACCGGGAAAGACTAGGCGAACAACGGAGCAGACCCAGTTTCTAATTATGGAATACAGAACTAAATATATCTCTAGGCTCATTAATGCAAACTACGCACGTAATAGAGACAATAACGGGGTTTGTGATGAATTCCCGGACAAGGTCCTGGTTGTGCTTGTGCCAGCTGGTCAAACACGGCTCCTAAATAATTTGAATTAGCTCAGATAAATATCCCTGGTGCAAGTTAACATTACAGATTTATACGGTCGGTGGTGGCCAATGATACAAAGCAAATGGGCCCCTCGTTTGCCTTGGGCGCTTTTTTCTTGTATGTTTGCAGAATGAAGCAATGGCCCCACTAGTTTATCAATGGCGTCGGCAACCTCAGTTTGTTTGGCTGCTAAAAAAGCGCCTTGGCTAGTTTCTATATGCTATTATTCTCCCTGAAGAATCACAAATAACAGCAGGTTTTGATCTAAATTAACAATGGTTAGATACAAATCATTGAAGATTAAAATATACGCGCAGATCCTGGCATTGTATCGGAAAGAAGTGTTGGATAATTTCCTTGATGGAGCCGTGAGGTAAGCGTCTCTAATTGGGCCCTTCGAATCTTGACGATGCTGCAACCCATTCCAGCCTGAGGCGGTAACTGAGACATTTGTAACGAGAGAGAATTTGAGTGAGGTGTAGGTCAGTCCCTTTCGAAGCCACGACAGGAGGAGTCGCTTCTCTTGGGCCACAATTTCATCCCCACCAGCCTCTTTAATCGCAAGGCCTTTGCGTTTGTGGCGACTGGATGCGCCTTTGCCTCTTCTATTGCGTGGGCGTTCAATCCCTTCTGCATCGGAGCTTTGAGGGGTTGGCATTTGCGACGCTAATGCATGCCCTTCCCTAGAGGAAGTTTAGCTAACAAATCTCTAAGTAAAAATAATACTTCTTACGACCAATCAGTCCCGTCACCATGCTGTATCTTAAACTCAGACTTCTGCCTCTTGAGGGTGTGCTCATCTCTTTCCGGTCAACCGTTGATTCAGAGGCGCCAATCAACGATGCCTCCAAGTAATGCGACTGGAAGATAGACAGATCAATTGATTCACAGCCTTCCGAGCTGTCCAGCACAACTTTTTCTAATGACGCCTCCTCCTTGTATATCTCCAACAGATCTGTGAGGTTACAGGATGATTGGATTGCTTGGATCTGTACGCAACCGTAGATGCAGCGCTGAACGTGAAAAACAGGCCCGAGAATTCACTAATTACTCACTGATGAGGCATCCATACTGACAAAAATACTGATGGAGGTCCTGTTGGATGCAGTGCAGAACTAACATCTGATAATCTCCTCCGGGGAATCAGCACAAAGGAACGCCAAAATAGGCAGCCGCACGCCTCGGTCGCATTGTGCCGGCGCGCGCGTTGCAAGCGCCTAGGCCCTCAATAGCGTTTAAGCTCCGCTGCGGCATTGACGGCATAGCTTAGCTGATGCCGAAAAGGATCAATTAGCTAATCACGGCAACACGACTATGAATGTTTTTGCGCGCTCGGGTTATGATAAAAGTGTTTCGGGGCACCTGAATGTTTTTACGGGGAGGTATAAAAGTGTTTTCGCGCACCTAAATGTTTCCGCGCGCACATAAGTGTTTCCGCGCGCACGTAAATGTTTCCGCGGGGGCCAAAATGTTTCCGCGCGCACGTAAATGTTTCCGCGCGCACACAAAAGTTTAGGCGCGCACGAAAGAGTTTTAGCGCGCACGTGAAAGAGTTTCCGCGCCAGCGCAAGATTGTATTGGGGTGTTGGATAAGAGTCAAGAAGATCTATCAATGTTCTAGGGCATGGTAAATAAACAGGAAAAGAGTTTTGGGACTACAAAAGTTTACGCGGGGATTAAAACCCCACTCGGACCGCCATACTTACCTGCTATCTTCGCATTGCCTGACAACACAATTTCAACACCCAATGAGCCGGCCAACACAATTGCAGATGAATCGACACACCTATTGCAGTCCTAAAGGATTAGCAGCAATGAGTCAAGTGCTAGCAAAAATGCTATAAATTCAAGGACTCACCGATCAATGAAGTTCAAGCAATCTAAATATTCATCAATAGTCGTCATTCAAGGTCTCCAAAATTTAAAATGATGAACTCACATATCAATGTGAACAAAGGGAGCATTGAAATGTCTAATTTTTGTAGTAGCCTCTTCTCCAATAGGGGATCGATAGCCTCGGATGCATCTCCTTCTGACACTGTGGATTTTCGACGACTAGCGTCAGAGCCTTGAGCCTCACTTGAAAGTCGGGGTTTCTCCTCCAACATTTTTGAATCGAAACGTGGCACTTGAGATGGATGTCTGTTCATAGAACGCTTGGTGTTATATTTGCAGCCAACATACTTATCGAGCCTTCCTTTACGAAGCAATCAGGGATATGAACCGGTTATTTTCTTCTCCGAGTTAATTTTGGGCTCGCCAGCCTCCCTACCGCCTATCTGTCCCACTTACGGCCATGCCAGGTGCTTATTGATAGAGATATATGCTTTCAAACTGATCAAGTGACAAGTGTGGTACCGCAGAGGAGTGATAACAAGGGCGATAGTGTGCAACATACGAAAATAGGAAAGAAAGCTTGAGCAGAAAGCTATTTGCAGAAAGGACAATGAATACAGGCCCTTTTCAAGGCTATCAAACCCACAAAGTGACAGAAATCATTCCTGTCCGAGTCCATGGGGACATTTTCGCCTCGAGCTCTACCAATTTGATGTGTTCATAACATATGTCTTCATACCTCCCGTCAACATTAATATGCTCATCGTAGTAATTCAAGTTACCGGGACATGCAGTGTCAGAAAGCTTGGAAGTCGGCGTATACTCTACATATGCAGTAACTTGCCAGAAGTCAACTCGTTTTAGTTACATAAGTTAGAGTCTTTGTTCGGGAAACAGTTACACACGTTGATTTTTGGGGTCGACATCATCCGACTCGTCTACCAACACATTATGATAATCTTCCACTGATTTTTTTTTGTACTACCACGAGTTTCCTTTCACGCATGCCAGGATTATCTAGTTCAAGGCTCTCAGCCTCAGGCTGTGTAGTAAGGACTGCGGGTTTCACAACACCATTCCCACGCTTTGCCTTCAATTTAAAGCGAACTTATTCGCACACGCCTAATCAAACCTCAGGCCTCAACGCGACTGTGCCTCCCAGTCCTACTATGGACTCGTCTGTTATTGCGCTGAGCAATGAAGACTCTTGGATGTCTAAATCAGGTTATCCTACCATTATTTCTCCCCATAACGCCCCTCAACGCTTGACTACGAGTGCTGTCAACCGAACGCGGCCTATACCATCCCTTCTGACGCCGACATTGGTGACAGCTTGGAAAATATCATCCCGAAGGTCGGACTGTACCAGCGGGACGATGCCGTCCTCGACGTTGTTGCATCTGAACTACATCTAATTATCGAAACTTGTTCCACACGACACATGGATCTCCACTTCTACTATGGCGGTCCAAGTGGGTAAAAAATCCGCGACTTTTTTCAGAGGTAGACACACATATAGAACACATCTTTAGTGCGCCCGCGAATATATTGACCTTATTTCTAACCTACAAAAGCAAAATTTGAGTGCCCCGGAAACATTCAGTGAGTGCCCGCGGAAATTTTTGCTCCCCGGAATTTTTTTGTCAGTGCGCGAAACATTGTTGACTGGATTTCTATGCAGAAAGTGGATAATTGTACTGCCCGAATAAATAGTACATGAATTTTATACTACTTTTAGTGCGCGCGCAAATTCTTCACTGTGCGCGTACTCTTTTGACGTCGGGGCGCTCCGGCGAAGCCACTCTGTGCCGAAATGCCGGTACTACGTAATTGATCCGCCTCGGCAGGATCTGCGTCACCTTTGTGCAGAGTGAGCCACCAAAAAGGAGCTTGTCCTCCGTATCTTTGGTCAACAAATACTCAAGCTTACACACTCTCATATGGTAGACAATTGGCTGTAACTATCTTGAGACTTCGACCCCTACGCAACCTCTGCAGCTGTAACTGCCTCCGAGCCGTGGTAAATTTGTTAGATTACATAATATCGGCATCACGGCAGGTCGACTTGCTCCTGTTGGCACTCGCCCTCACAAAGGGAATGAGGGGGCTCGAGAAATATTTCGCGGACTATAAAATATCGCGCGGACTCCAATATATTTCTACGGACTCTAAATAGTCGTCATTTTTAAGTAGAAATCCAGTCAACAATGTTTCGCGCACTGACAAAAAAATTCCGGGGAGCAAAAATTTCCGCGGGCACTCACTGAATGTTTCCGGGGCACTCAAATTTTGCTTTTGTAGGTTAGAAATAAGGTCAATATATTCGCGGGCACACTAAAGATGTGTTCTGTATGTGTGTCTACCTCTGAAAAAAGTCGCGGATTTTTTACCCACTTGGACCGCCATATTCTACTGCCTGGAGTACCAACGTTCTCGACTTCCACAATGCCAAGAGTCAATATTTGAGAAACATAAATATCTGTTCTCTACGGTTTGGGACGCCCTCGAATCAAAGCGCGATGCCCAAAAAGTGGCCGACAGGTTCATCGGAGACCCTTCTGCTCTAGTAGAGCATCGTCTTCCGCCTTTGCGAGGGTTGCAGAGGTAATGTTGATGACGCTGGGTAAAGTTTACTGATCTTTCACTTTCCACGACAGCTCACATCATTGCATTTGTCAGATGAGGAGTGCGCTGGCGCTGAGGCAGTAGTTAAGGATATGTCCAGATCCCTAGGCATTTTCAGCTGCTGCCCAATATGTTATTTGCATTATAGACTTGTTGCTATCTTGAAGATGCTATTGAAGTTTCTGGGCCCACCGCACTGGCATGGTCTGCAGTCCGGGTGTGTAATAGTATTCTCCGAAGGATGGAGAGCAATCGATCAATCCCTAACAGACATTGTTCATTATAACACTATATCGTCTTTGCGTGGGTACTTAGAGAACTTCCGGAAAATAATGACTCATGAGTAGGTTACTGAAGCAGACTCTATAGAATTAAGGGAAGATATTGTGGAAATAAGTAAGTAAACTGTAATATGCATAAAAAATAAGGTATGAAGATATCATCACAATGTCATTACACTGTCAATGATGAGTTGGCGCTCTGCCTCGGTGTCGAGCAATCCGTGATATTCTCTTTCAACGTGATGAAGCCTTGTTTCACATCAAATCGATCATCATATGGTTTGCTGAACTTGAGAGTCCATGGTTCAGTGTTTTGTTGGGTTCCTAGTAAATTGCTCGGTCCAGGGTCAAGGCACTGTCTCTTGGGCGGACAGTCATCGGTGTCATCGTCGTGGTCCTGGTCATCATCAGCATCCCGTGCGCGCTTGTTTGCGATCCTGTCATTATGGGGTTCCTTAGGAACATTGATTGCTTCTGGATCATCCTCAACATTTTCGACATAGCCGTGCATCTCTCCGAGCAGTGCTACTTTCTGGAGCCTGTCGGAGACCTCCTTCCCACAAATGTGGTCGATGACCTTGATAAACCCGTTAAATTCATCCGCCTCGCGCTTCACCAAGCCTTCGGTCAAGGCGACTTCCGCCGCGGCTTCTGCGACCGCCGCGTACGCCTTTTCATAAGCCGCCTTCAAGGCCTGGCTCCGCGTCTCTTGCTCTTCCAACATTACCCACAGCCAATCTTCAGGAAGCGGCTGCAGAATATCCTTTCCAGTCGTAGGATCCTTTCCAATAACAGGAGGCTCCGGAGGATAGACGATTTTGAGTTCAGCTTGCGTTGGTTCCAGCGCGATGGGGGTAGGTGGTTTGCCTGAGTCGACAGTGTCGTTGCCGTGGTCCTCGTGCACCTCATCAACGGGGACCAGACCTTCGGGAATGAGAGATTTCTTGGGGTCGTTGGGAAGCCACGGGAAGTCGGGATTCGCGCTCTGGGGTTGATCAAGCAGTCTGTCGAGTTCTGTGCAATAGTACCCCGGTTCGCGAGGGCGCAGAATAACACCGTCTGGACAATCCCCGGATCGGCGCTGGTGGATGGGAAGTATAGGAAGCCTTTTGTTATGTTCGCAGAACATATAATCAATTTCGTCATTCGTCAGCTTGTCAGCATCCCATCCACAATAGATCTAGTTGAACAAGACGCGGCATCAGGACGAGCAAGCATATAGCAGGTGGCGAGGAGGGTACCAATGCATAATCTTTTTTCATCAAAAGGGGAAGAGCTTCGAATTCCTTTCTTTCAATCCAATCGATATTGGGATCGTTTCTATAGCGAATGATGATTGGATGTCGCGCCAAGATTCGTGCTCTATAGTGGAACATCGTGCAAGTCAGAAAATGGTGTGTGCAAAGTTTAAATAGTGGTAGTGGCAATGGTGATGGTTATGATTGAAGAGCAAAGAGAGCGAGTCGGTCTATAAAAAGAGTGAGCCACTCGAGAGGTCGTAAAGACAAGAACACAATGCGCGAACAATAGAATCCGTCGGCTAGGCTAGGTCTGTGCCACTCGTGCCCGATTCGGAAATTCCAAACAGTGTAACACGGCCACAAATTTATACCACAACCAATTGCAAAACTTGCGCTGAACCCTACCTCGAGAGACAATAAGGGTGTCCAGTAGACAGATACCAGAACCAGCCGTGGAAGATGGCGTTTATGTAGTCCCAAAAGCAGTCGACGACAACAGTTCCATCAGTAGAAAATACCATGTCCTATCTTGATATCACAGACAATGCTAGATGAAGACATGAGAATGAGGCGACGAAAGCTGTTTATGAAAACAGGCTTAATAAAATTAATACAAGTTGAACCGAAATAATTTGAATTTTAGTACTTACAATACGTTCACTTGGTAGGTCTTGAGCTTGAAGACGGAAGGCCAATATTTCGATGCCCAAACACACACAATCCTTAAACATATGGATTAGTGCGAATTGATGTCAATTAAAATCCGACCATAGATCATGCGTGATGCTCTAATATCCCTAGGTAGTCCGATGTATTGTAGGCTACGAAATGATCGCACGCAATGCGCGCTCCGGCTGGTCCCAGTGATACTTAAGAACAAATCAGTGCATTAGAAAGCGATAGAAGATGCTCATACGCACAAAATGGTTGGCCCCCTTCAAACGAACCACGCTGACATCTCTCATTGCCCGTCCCATTTTCTTCGCTTCGTCAATTTCTCCTTGGAATGTCAACGCACCATAAGGCATCTCCCATATAGAATGATCGCACCACAGATACTTGAGACCAACGTCACTCCATTCCCGACCGCGCCGTGAAGATTTACCAACGTAAATCGCCTCTTCCCGTAATGTCGCAAAAAGCCCATGTTTTATACCTTCGTTGAGCATGATGCTGTCCGATCCTGCGGGAGCCGTGGGTTGGATATCCATTCCATATTCAATATCCTCTCGAGACATAGTAAGGACCGTTGGACGAGGGTCGACAGACGCAGTGCGTTGCTCCAGCGCATAAACAGTCTCTCCATGGTCATAATAGCCCGATACCCACGTCAGAAATCGTTTTGGACGTTCGTCTGGGGCTATTGAAAGGTCGAATATTGGATTGTACCAGTTGACAGGAGACTTGTAGCCAAGTGCATGATACGGAGGATCTAAAGCAGTGCAAAATTGATCTCTAGCTATACACGAAGAGATTACCGCATAGGCTCACCATAGATTACGGCCCGTTTGATACGATCCACCAGTTTCGCACTATCGGCTGTCCTGGGGAACTTCGGCGATTCAGCGAGCAAAGCCGAGACGAAATTACACCCATAAGACCACCCAGCCAGGACAAGACCTCCTTGCACCGTAACGGGCTCCTTCTTCACGAAGTCGATCAAAAAGTCGTAGAGTTCTCGCGCTCTGATCCTCATATGATCACGAAGCGTCTCCCGGGCGGCAGAGGCAGGCATAGATGGTAATGCCTCGAGGTCGCGACGTTCCTTGTCCGGGATGCGTGCAGATCCGGGATAATCCCGCCGGTTCAAAAGAATGACTCGCGCATTCGCCGCCCCAGCTATGGGCAATAAACGCACAAACCCTCCTGTAGAACGGATGAGGTTTCCTTTCAACCCAACCTGGCCATAGTACCACATACCAGAATGCCATGCGAAACCGTGAATCATGATGAGCGTGGTGTAGTCCTTGCTGTTCGTGGGGACACCGCTATCGCGGATAGCAAAAACCCCAGAAGAGGGCATACTGTGAACAAGAGAATGTTAAAGTAAGTGCGCGATGGTAGAGGTTTGACGCATACATACTTTTTAAGAGCTGGATTAAACTAAACTCGTTTTTCTTGAATGGCGCCAGGTCTAGTTCGTGATAAGTATCCATGGGGATGCTTTACCTTCGTAACTTCTGACGGTCCGTGGTATGCGCGGCTGCGAAACTGTGAGGCCTTATACTAATACATGTTATTGAGTCGTAGGAACAAGGTTGCGAGACTGATTGATTAAAGGGGCGAGAAGGCTGATGTGATCCAAGAAAATAACCTGAATTTAGCCTCGGAAGCCCACGCTTGGTGTCCAGGATTGAGGTAATAGGAGGCTCGTGGAAATCCAACCTCTTCAGAACCTAATGTCACATACGTTGAAGTAATAGGCTGAAACGACATGATTCAATATTCCGAGAGATAGAAAGTCAGGGGCAAAGCCCCGATAGACTAGTCCAATAAGACCGGATATTCACTAAGCAGCGGAAGGTCTTGATATCAGATGATTTCTATTGAACTTGGAGTCGCTGCTAACAAGGATCTTTGGATAAGAGCGAGACGTGCTCTTCCTAACCCGACCGTCCACAGGAGAGATCAAGTGCGGTTTTGACAGAGAGGAGTGCTTTCCTACGTCAGGACAACCTAATATCAAGCAGAGTATCGAACGATAAAATCGAGGACTCGCACCTTTTGGAATCGAACAGGAGTTCAATCAAGGCCTTCCGCTAGGTCCGCCCTGTGTCTCCACCTGGATCTTCTGCTGTAGAATCCCAGTAAGGTAGTTCATGTTCTCCCTCTTCTTCTGGATGGTTTCTTCTAGCGTGTCCACGTTGGTTCGAATGTACTCGACCTTGTCCGCGTAATGTTTTACAGCTTGCGGACGCGTCTGCATCGCCAATGTGCCTTAAGTTCGGGAGAGAACGCCATAGCGATATTCGCGCACCTTTTGAACATAGTAGCCAGTTCCTATATCGACAATGACATGATCCGGATCCGACAGTTTCCCGGGCACATAGAGGGAGTTGGTCAGAGGAACGAGAATGGTTTTACCTGAGTTGTGGTCAGGCAATCTCGTTGACGAACACTGATGAGCTGCAACACACCTCTGTTCTCCGGTTTCACTTCGTTGATATTCTCCAAACATGCCTTAAACTTCGCCTGGGCCTGCTTCAGTTGCGCGAATGAGTTGGTGAGGTGCGTCAATTCCTGATTTTCCATCGCGATTAGTTCGTCAGGCAAGGTCACCACGAATCATGGCTACTCACATCTTCTAGTTGTTTGCGAACTTCCGTGAGCTGCGCGATGTCGAGATCCGCGACATTGACAGTTTGCTGGGACATATTGCGGTGGGCGTTTCTGACAAGATCTTTGACACCAGCCAAGTTCGAAGGAGCCAACGCGTGTGACTTATGTAATCCAGTCGTCAATGACGCGAGGAATTACCTTGCTTGCAAGGTTTGTTGCGGTGTCATAATTGTGGAGCCAGCCGCCCAGCCTTTCTCACGGATCTTAGTTAGGAAGTATCAGGTGCTCGTGAGAAGAATCAGCGCACGCAACTTGAGCACCAACAACATCCGAGTCCGCACATTAAGTAATTGTGAAGGTAATTCAACCATTGCAAACACATTTGAGTCCCAATCTCTCCCACCATCTCAGGCTGGACGCCGATAGCCAAAATCAATTGATTGGCAGCTTTTGGACTCTGTAAGGGCAAAACTGCCGTAGGAAAATGCGGATTAGGGAGAGAATTTTGCAAGAATTTTGGCGACAACAGAAGTAAATCAAAGTTCCCATTCAAATTCCAAATTTCCATTATCTCAGGAAGGAGGGCAGGAGGGGAGCTGAAACTTTGCAGAGTTTTTTGAATCCAATTCTATGGAGTCTCAGAGAAGTAGGGAAATTCAAGGGAAATTTTGAGAGGGGAATTCTCAGAGGCCCAAAGTTTTTGCAAAGTTTGCCCACTGGACAAGCTCTTCCGGGAGCCTCATGCGCTTGATGGTACGCTGAATTCAGAATCAGGGACACATTCATCCAATTGTGTAGCCCTTGTACGAGAAAGCCTGGCAAAGATATATGATGGCAAATAACCAGCTGGTGACTCTTCTGGATGCAGAACAATGCCCACTACTACTGTACCTCGAGCCCCATTTGTGATACTTATCCAGGTCCACTTCCACATTCAAGTTGTTAGTTAAGTACCATAATCTGCATACCAACTGCAATTTCCACACATTTGCCGCTGACATCATCTCATTCCGCATTTTGGTAGATGTACTTCGAAAGTCTCCTCACAAACGAAGCACCCCCAAACATGATACCGGTTTGGAATCACCTGCAAAGAAAGCAAAGAAGTCGATCACCTGAATTCCATGTATTGAACGCTGAATGACAATCTGACATTACTGTACTATTATGAATTGTTCGTCCGTCCCGTGTCCCGAGGCCAGTGGATGTGGCCGAAATCGGTCATTTGTCCCTTGTCCCGGGCGGCTTGGCCGAAGCCAAAATGTGTCCCGGGGACATGCCAAAATCCAATTTTGGTCTAAATAAGGTTCAAAACGTCGAGAACACCCAGGATATGGTCAAAATTGGTTCAATTCGACCTGTAATGAGGACAAAAAGTTAAATTTTTTGGCTACTTTTTCGGTGAGAAGGAGTGCAGAAATATCTGCTTTGGCCGAAATTTTGGCGTGTCCCAGGCCATCTGAGGGTTGGCCGAAAGCAAAATTTCGTCCACCGTGTCCCGTGTCCCACCCCCGGACGAACAATTTGTAATAGTACAGTAGATACACACTTATTTCATAAATATATGTCAATTTCAAATCTGCAAGCAAGGTGTCAGCCGCCAAAGGCGGCACTTCTCTAGTATATTCTCGAGTAGAAAAATCCGTACAGAAATGCTCAGAACCTTGCAGTGAGTCCTTGGTGATATAATAAGCTTAATGTGATGGAACCGGATGGGGTATAGGTATGGTACCAACATTATTAAAAGAACAACAAATGAGCGAAAGGAAAAGTATCCGTTAGCAACATTAGAAAATAAAGACAGGAAAGGGCGATAAGACAGCAGGGAAGATGTGATTAAAAAAGAAAGATCAAGCATATCCAAAGAGCGCACTGAATAGATCTCTCCATCCCCGTTTCACGACTACCTTGACATTATCGCCAGAATATTCTTCTGCGAGCCATTCAAGATATTTGGCATCGAGGCTGCTCAGAGGCCCTAGCTCGAATGCAAAGATATCTCTGGGAGTCAGTGATACCACATTTTCACCTACAGAGTCAGATGTAGAGGTCGCAGATGCAATGCCCTGCCGCACGAGTATGTCCTCGAACACGGAAAGCTGGAACAGCGTGTGCGCATGGAAGGTCTGGAGAAGTGCCATCGTCGTCAGAACTTGCCCGTTCCTTTTCTGCGATGCATCCTCTTCCAGTCCATGTAGCTGGTCCAATATGAAGTCCTCCGCGCCGTCAGAGGGCGGGACAACCGTAGCCGACGTCGAGGCCTGACGTGCCTTTCCCGCCGCCTTCGCTGTCGATGTCGGTGGTAGAGTGTTGACTACCGTTGCCTTTCCACTTGACCAGGACATGGCGCTGACTCTGCGTGTCGTCTTGGCACTCGTCGATCCGCCGACGCCAAGCAACGTCGACGGGCCCTCCGCTGGACGGCCTTCGATGCCCATCCCCACATTCCTCACATACGTGCCCTTCGCACTGAGGTCGTCGTCGCCTTCCAGATGCACAGCACCCCAGTTTTCAGGACCGTTCACACTGGAATACGACATGGTAGAGTTCCCCCGCCAGCTGCCAATCCATAGGCCTGCGCAGATTATGCAAACGTCTTCGTAGACTTGCCATCCGTCGGTCCATGCGGTGATGGACTTGGGTTTGGGAAGGGAGTTGGACTGAGAAGGGCCACAGCATTTGTGAGAAGAACTATCGGAATCGAGCTGCAAAATGCGATCGATTTCATTCCACTGTAAAACGCGTGTAAGGATGATGCAGGTAAGACATGAAAAATACTGACAAGTTTCACGTCGCTCCAGGCAAAACGTATAATTGAGAGTCTGTATGTTGGCGTGTTGGAACTTCCAAGCTGTGATAGTATAGGCTTAGAGGCATAAAAAGTAGGTCGTGATGATTTATTGGGCGTTGAGGTCGTGAGATCAATAAGAAGATCGTAATGCGAGGGTCTTTCCATAAAAAGGGCATCTGTAGTGCCTAAATAGTTTGCGTTCGCGTCAGACAGGTAATAGGCAGGGATTATTGTGGTACGTACAAGCAATCCAGCCACGTCCACTCTTGCTTTCTGTGCGCAAGCGATCAATATCGTTGAGGGTCACCATTCCGAGAACATTAATAGGCTCCTTGTGCTTTCCTGTAAGGCGATTGCTGAAGTTGGGCGTGGAATGACAGTCAAAACATAAGTCTCCTGCGACTTGACACAATATAGAGGCAACTTCCACCGGTGGAAGCGTATAAATTAAGATTCTTTTACGTCCGAGCACATGCTTGTATAATGTGAGCGCCGAAGGTCCAAGTATCCGCAGGAGATGAGGTAGGTGTAACGTTGGATTCGTGTCGAGAGGTTCGGAATAAGGCTGCGCACCACATAACATGTTAAACACGGCCTCTGGAAGAAAGCAAGCGACTCACACCATCCAGTTCATCACTCCAGCCAGTCCAATCACCCGCACCACCAAGGTCTGACCTCCGTATTTTGCGCTGTTCGAAGAACACACGTGCAGGCTCCCAGTCCTCTTCCGTCGGCTCGAGAACGCCCGAGTCCGCCGCAGCTAAGTTTGCGTAGATTGTATCCGTGAGCTCTCTCAGAGCATTGACGTGGCGCCACGGTCGTGGTCGATGTGACCTTGCAAGCAAGATACCAAGGGAACTAAGACGTGAACCACGGTGCCCTTGTTCTGACGTCTTCCGTCGTCGGAAGACACAAACACCATGCTGACCATCTTTGGTGAAGTACCTGAGGTCCTGGTGTCAGCTAAGTTCTGGTCTGTAGATATATAGCATACACTAGATCCTGCTCGACGAGGTGAAGGCCGCTTGGGAGAGCACTGAACTCGAGGTTGTCAAGGTCTAGATCTGTCAGAATATTAGAATACGGGGAGACGCTACATGCTTCGCTGGATTCGTACCATCACTGGCCTTGAGGGCCCAGTCTACTGTATTTCCTTTCGTTGGGTGAAACGACGCATGGAAAATCGCAACTATATCAAACTTGGTCAACAAGTAGCCGAAAGCTGGAAGCAGGGGTTCAGAATATTTACCGAGATCTTGGGGATATTTTCCCTTGGATTTGGACTCTGACATAGAGCAGGTGGTTTAGATATATATTAGCCTGTTAAGGCTTAAAGTATACAGCAAAGAAGGACCAGGATAAGAAAGATGGGGAACAAGAAGTGAAAGTGGTAGTTAGATTCTTAGCAGTCAAGCTAATGAGTCCGACAGTGACTATTAGAATGCTAATGAGATAGCAGACAGCACGTGATAGATATTTCGTAAATTAAATTTGCAATTAATTTAGAAAAATATACCGAGGACTCCTGACATTTTCCTCTCGTACAGCTTGAACAGTGAACACCAAATCTATCGCCCATTCTCTAATTTTATAGTACAAAAGAGGGTTTTACGATGGGAAGATCCAGTACGTTGCGATAATTTTCTTTTTGGAAAGATTCATCTTCAAGCGTTCGTCCAGAGATGAAAAAACCAGAGCTTCCTCTGAAAACAAGTCTGTTTTTCCGTGAAAAATCTCTTCATCCAAGGCCGATTCTCTAACTTTGGCTTTCTTGAAGAACTTAAGAAAGATCCCGGCGTGCCTCGTCTTCCCAACCTGAAAGTGAAAGTCAGAAATGCACAATCGAAACCGATGGTATGTGATTTACCAATGTCCTACTTGTATGGCAAAGCTCACTGGTCGTATTCATTAGATTCCAGAAGAACGCCGAATGGATCCTGACGCCACTATGGCCTCGGAGCCTACGCTGTCCACATTGGCAATGCTTGCTTCTGAAGCGGAAGCCTCGTCGTCGGCACAGCAGGGGCAGTTCACCGATCCGTCGTCGTCCACATCAATGTCTGGAAAGACAAGAGAGCAGATGCGAAAGTATTACTTGAAGGCACTGCACAAGGTCGTGGATGACAGTGATATCATTATATTGGTGCTCGACGCTCGAGATCCGGAGGGTTGTCGGAGTAGACTGGTAGAAGAGGAAGTGAGGCGACGCGAGTCTGAGGGAAAGAAGCTGGTGTTCGTTCTAAATAAAATCGGTGAGCGATCGTCTTCCATATGAGATCGCATTTCTCAAATCTATCAAAGATCTCATCCCGAAATCCAATGCCCAACAATGGCTCAAGTATCTACGGCATTCCACGCCAACCCTACCTTTTCTTTCAAATGCTTCCTCACAACATCAACGGACTAATATCTCGTCTTCCACCGCTCCGTCCCTATTGAAACTCCTCAAAGCATACAAGCCAAAAGCTGGCAGTGTCACAATCGGTGTAGTTGGATACCCCAATGTTGGCAAGAGTAGTTTGATTAACAGCCTCAAACGCAGCAAAGTACGCTGGTCAAATTTGCGGAATATTAGCGTTGATCTGATGCACATTTTAGGTCTGCGCTGTCGCCGCGCAGCCAGGATTTACGAAGGACCTTCAATCAGTCCAATTGGAACGAGGAATGCGCATCATCGATTCCCCGGGAGTGGTATTCGATGACGACAATTACGACGACGGAAAGGGGAACAGAAAAGGCAGTGTGCTTCTTAGGAACGTTGTGAAGGTCGAGGATGTCGAGGATCCAATTGCAGTTGGTAAGGATTTGATAAATTTCAAGCATTCACGACGCGTTGAGCTTTTCTTCTCCGTAGTGGAAGAAATCCTTGCCAGGACCCCACGCGAAAATTTGCAAAGGATCTACAACCTCCCTGAATTTTCGTCGACGTTGGAGTTCCTCACGATGTTGGCATTGAGTAACGGGCGACTTCTGAAGGTGAATCTAGCCACTTTTGGGACCACCAATACACCGGATCTAATTACGCATTTATTTCTCAGGGCGGAACTCCAGATCTAAATGCTGCTGCCCGGCAAGTTTTAACGGACTGGAATCAACAAAAAATCCCATATTTCTCAACGCCTCCCACCATTCACCCCTCACTAATACCTTCTACCGGTACGTTCATCTCACCCGGTTCATTAGCGATATTCCTAATTACTTCCACTATTAGTCGCGGCAACACGCAGCGGCGAGGATGGTCCTATGATCGCGCCAGGTGCTGAGAATGTCGGCCAAGCCCAGATCCTGTCGCAATTTTCCCAGCCCTTCACGCTAGATGGCCTTTTCGGCGCTGCTGATGCGGGCGCCTTCGGTAGTCGTGAAAACGACGATGCGGTCATGGCAGCAGACGAGGACGGTGATGTCTTTTGGGATGCTGTTGAGGGCCCAGACGAGATGGACGAAGACGGGTCAGTGTCCTGAACATATACTCTCTCCCTGTTGTTTATTAATCTCGGATATTTTACGTTTGTTCCCTCCCACAGAATTCCTATGGAATCTGATGATCTAAAACACATCGTTCCCCGCAAACGCTCACGATCCCCGTCCCCGACTCCCAACGAGATTGAAATTTCTGACAAAATGCTGGGCACTCCTGGTACTGTCACTCCTTCATGGCAGTCTCGCCAGCCGAAACGCCAACGGAAAAATAAAGACATTCCGGCATACGACGCGCCTCCAGACCGCAATGTATTGTTGCAGATGGGAAAGAGTAACCCTTTGAGTAGGAAGGCGCTCAAGAAAGACGCGAAGAAGGCGAGGAAGGCTCACCGGGCGCATGACCATGCGCATACGTCTGGCGGGGGCGGGATGGAGGTTGACGATGACGGATTGCAGTTCACATTCATGGCATGATTCGGTGCCGGAAGATAGGGATGTATAACAGGGCGCGTCCATGACTCTCCTCTTTTCTCCCTCTCATTTTCTGCAGGCTCATTTATATCCATCATCTCTGCATTTTCATGATATCATTCTTTCCACTCCTGCAATCCATCTTTTCCTGGTCTACTTAAAACAGCATAGTTCTTCAATGTCGATTCCACTTGTGCAAATGCGTCGCCATTTCTTGGATCATCTATATCCCAGCTGCTGAGCAATACTACGTCGGAGAAGCTACGATGAGCAGATAAGTCAGTCAGCAAGTCTATTAGCGCTGACATAGTTATATATAGATTATCTGCAGTTGCCAAGCAGTCGCGCAATCCGATTGCTGTGTAAGCTCTGGTGGTGCCATAGAACGACTATAAAACAACGACTTGGAATCGTTGTCCACATTCTTCACTACTTACCTGCCCCTTTACAAGAATGAAGGCTTTGGTCACCGAACCAGGAAACACCGCTATTGTCCAGGACATCCTAGTTCCTGAACCTAATGCCAACGAAATTAGGTCAGTTCGTCTCCTGGTTGATGAGCGTATCATGTTTTCTGACCATCTTCTCCAGAGTCAAGGTGCACGCAGTAGCACTGAACCCAGTCGACGCGTTATATGTTGCTCATCCGCTAGACAAACCTGGACGCGTCGTGGGTAGTGACTTTGCGGGCTTGGTTGATAAAGTAGGCAGCGGAGTAACCCAGTGGAAGGTCGGCGACCGAGTTGCGGGTTTTCAGCAAGGCAGTATGCACAGTCGTTTCGTTATCACTCAACTTCTGCTGATGTAGTTCGTGAAAAGCTACGTCTGGGAACCCTCGTCCCGGAGCATTCGCTGAATATGCCGTCCTCGAAGAGGATCTAGCAATTCATATCCCCACAAAAGTACCTTTCGAAGAGGCCGCTACCGTACCTTTGTGCTCGTTGACGGCTGCTCAGGTAGATTTCTCTCTTAAGGACTAAAATAGGTGTTTATGCAAGTCCTGACTCCGTTTGAGTCTTCGTTCAAATTCGATGCACCTGCGGACGACGCGCGAGCTATTTTGGTCTACTCCGGAGCCACCACTCTCGGCCTTTTCTGCATCGGCCTGTTACAGCTCCTGCGCACGGCTTATGGTCGTAAATATCGCATTTTCACCACGGCAAGTCTTAAAAACCACAGCAAACTCCTGGAACTTGGAGCAGATGCGGTATTCGACTACAAATCTCCCACTTGGGTTGAAGACGTTCGAAAAGCCAGTGGTGGAATCTCACTGGCCGTTGACTGCATTTCCGAAGACTCCAGCACAGCGCTTGTATCGCAGACCTTCACTCCGGCCGGAGGCAAGATCGCAGTGATTCGCCACGGTACATGGAACACGGAAGGCATCCGCGAAAGTGTTGTACCAATTTATTCGGCAGTATGGTGGGGACTGGGACACGAGATCGTGTATAACCGTAAGTTTATCACTAATTTGTTTTGAACCTCTTCTCAATTATTTTTGGCTACAGACGAAACTATACCAGTATATCCCTCCTGGCGGGATCTCACTGTCGGCTTCTACAAACTCCTATCGGCGGGATCCAAGCAAGACCCCGAAAATTTCCCCATTCCACCAAATCCTATTCGTCTCATGCCCGGAGGACTTGATGCCATTGTAAATGACGCCTTTCCTTTACTCGGGTTTGGAAAAGTCATCGAGCGCGGAGCGACTGACAAATACAGCGATAAAGAATGGTTGAAGCCAATCTCTGGAGAAAAATTGGTTTATCGTTGGTTTATCGCATAGTTTGAACCGTTCGAAGGTAGGACCTATACGAGAAGGTGTGAAATTGTAGCATATTTACTATACGCCTCTAATTGACTGAGTTTTACTTTTTGACCTTTGATCTAACTTGTATACCAAAATCTGTACTCAATGCAGAGCTTCATCAATGCATTGGTGGAAGGCTGCCTTGGACTTAGCTGCAGTGGAGAAGGTATGGCTTTGCTTTATGTCAGATTGCTAGGTAATGTCATTCGTTCAACTATTTCCGCTGATTGACTGATACTGATGGTCGCCATTATACTTATGAATACAGTACACGAATATCCGTCTCCGAGTCAGCGGAACATTTACCTTCGGATGCGCTGCGCACTGTGTAGTACGTAGACACGACGGCTAGCCTTATCCACTGAGTAAGCACTTGTCAGAAGTCCTTGTTGTAGAAATAATGGGATGTTGAGCTCAGGTAATCTTTAGTCAGACTTAGAGCTTTGAAGCCAGAATAGAATTGTCAGTCAGAGTAAAACTAGTTCCTCTGTTAATGGTATCCTATAATATGCTTGTCATGTCGATGCCTTTGAATAATTGACAAGCATTCCCACACACCTTCAAATTGGCGTCCTTGTTACTTGCTGTACACATCCAGGTCCTTTACATTGTCGTGTTTGACGATCCTCCTTTATTCCGATAACGACCCATGATGGCACTTAGGCCAAATGGACCCCGGCCTAAGCTCGATATATCACTTGCCAACACATCCGGACCCATTTCGACCAATAATTTGAATCGCACAAATTCTCAATCTAGTTTATCCCAAGGAGGCCCTATACTTCCTGCTCCTCTATCGTTGTTCGGATCCACTTCGACAGCTCTTTCGCCTTCAGAGCCACCTCGATTCAAAGGCCGAGTCCCGACCCTCCGTGAGCCCGACCCGCATCGCAAGACCGACAGGACCTCAGCATCAGCCCACATACATGGTGGGATTCTTGATGGAAGACCTCCATCATCATTCTACGCGCCAGAGGAGAATGCGGCCACCATCCATGCTGGCGAAACGTATTCTCCAGAGTTCCGACTCCCCAATCCTGAACGACGACCATCGCTCTCCATAAACAACGTTCACCAGAGTCAAGATTTATCCAAAAAACTAGATCCTGTACGAGGCATTAAGGATGTTATTGACAGACTCTCCATTGCGGATTCCCTTCCCACCTCCGATGCCAGTGCTGTGCACAAGGGCTCCTCCCCAGACTCTTCTCCAGGCAACGAGGGCATTAGTAATCCGTCATTCGCTGCTAATCAGTTCGGTGACCCGTCTCCCACCGTCACCACGTCGCAGGATGATCGAGTGACTGGAATGAACAATCTTTCTTCGGCATCTCCAACCCAGAAGAAAGTGTTCTCAGACGAGAATTTCGACATTGTTTCGCGTTTGGGAGAGGGCGCTGGCGGAGCCGTTCATAAAGTCGCAGATCGGCGTGATGGGGCGACCTACGCGCGGAAGACGATCACCACGCGAGATTCAACTTCGATACGTCAGGTTGTGCGGGAATTAAATATTATTGCAGGCTCCCGGCACCGGAACATCGTTTTATGTTATGGGGTCTACATGAGTCCTAGCAGCAGCGAAGTCAAGATCATTATGGAATTTTGCGACGGCAAAAGCCTGGAAGCAGTTGGAGCGAAGCTGAAAGAGGTTGGGGCTGTCATGGGCGAGAAGCCTGCGGGGCGTATTGCAGAGGGTGTAAGTGATCGTCTTATTGCACTCTTGGATTCGAGCTAGGGCTAACCATCTTATCTCTAAATAGATACTCCAAGGTTTAGCATACCTCCATACTCGACGGACAGTCCACCGCGATATCAAGCCATCAAACATCCTACTCTCACGAGAGGGTGTCGTGAAATTATGCGATTTTGGCGTCTCCGGTGAGCTTGTCAATTCGATTGTGGGGACCTTTACGGGGACTCTACTTTATATGGCTGTGAGTCTGTTTGTTTTGTCGGTGACCATGTAGTAATCGCTCACGCAATGATTCTCCTAGCCGGAGAGGGCATCCGGAGGCCGCTACAATGCCCGTTCAGATGTATGGTCTACAGGGATTTCCCTTTTGGAACTGGTACAAAACCGATTCCCGTTTCCAAGTGATTTGCCTCCGATGGAGGTGGTTTTAATGATTAGAACAGGGGAGGTACGGCCGTCTTTTTTTCAATGCCTGCCAGTGGGGATTATCTGATATATTTGCCCTCATCTACTCCAGCCACCCAAACTTGAGGATGACCCTTCATCTCAAATCAAATGGTCCCCAGAAATGAAGGATTTCATTAAACAAGCGTTAGCTTTTTGTTTTAGATCTAAGCGCTACGTGCATTTGTTCATTGATTTTCCAAACAGCCTTATCCAAGATGGAGATCTTAGACCCACTCCTAAGGAGATGCTGGAGCATCCGTGGATCACCACTATTATGCAACAGGAAGTTAACATGGCGCGGTGGATAAGGCAAGTATGGGGGTGGGCAAGACCCAGAGGGAGGAGAAGGAATGCTGCGGAGCCTGGCAATGATCCTACTGATAGCAGTAGGAGTCGGCCTTCTACCGCTGGGAGCCGTTAGCCAAAACATTGTGGGAACACATATAAGGATAATTTCGCTTTACATACATTGGGACACTATTATCGACTTTCAAATATTGACGCAGTGTTATTGTTCATCTGAATTTCCATTACTTACCAGCATGCAAAAAAAAATCCCCCTGGAAAAACTTGAAATAGGATTCGGCGAATTATTATGCTCGCCCTTGAGTAAATTTTATCGGTTCGATGGCGTAGTTGGTTATCGCATCTGTCTAACACACAGAAGGTCCTCAGTTCGAGCCTGGGTCGAATCATTTTTCATGTTTTGCGCAAGTTCTGCACGGTGTTACTTAAGTCTTAAATATATGTCATTCACAGTTCACTGTTGAGCACTGAGGTACAGTAGTATACTGAGCAGTGAGCAGTGCTCCTTTTGATGGTTCTGTAGCAAGCTGTTAATACGTGGCCAAATGGGATGTGAACGTTTGAACGACGAACTGAAAACATATTCGTTGCCTATATTCGGCAGTAGAATTTCCATATGTATGTTGCTTCAGGAGTTAAAATAGGTGACGATGGAATTGTACAATAGCAGTTCACAGTTTCTGAAGACTGAGATATGTACGCTTCAAGGACAACATTATCCGAGTCATTGCAAAGCCATCGTCACAGTCATGCTTGCCGATCTTCAACGATTTCCGCCAGAACATCGATAACACTGCTAGTATCTGAGAGACTAGAGTCCAGACGCACGCGCAGATAAGCTATACGCAGCTGCTGGATGTTGGCGCGGTTTCGGATTCATCGCGAGTCCTTGGCTTACTAGAGTGACCATCAATCAGTGCTGCTCTTTCGTACGCTTAGATCGCTCTGAAACTCTAAAGAGGTAGCGGGATCTATGAAAATGCCGAGCCATGTGCACATTCGGGAAAAATTGAAGATGAATGCTAACAGAAAATTCTCTTTTCTAAGTGTTCCCAGACGCTGGATAATCCAAATCTGTGGACTTGTGAAGAACTGTACATAGTCATTGTTCAGCCGCTCAGTGCGATCAGATTATTTTACTTTGAGTCGGTCTTACACCGGCGCAAGTACATCTTATCAGGCATAATTTGCGGCTCTGAGGGGGCATTAATTTAAGGGTTTCATGTGTCCACAGGGCGGTACAACCTCGATACATTATGCGGTGTAATCGGCAACGTGGTGGTGGGATTGGATACAAAAGGCATTCTTCTAAACCTTTGCTAGCAGCGTGCCAGAGCGTGTCTTGTAGCTTTGCGCCTATCAGATTAATTCGTGCACCGCTCGGTAAACTCGAAATGCTATTCACAGGTTGCCGAACGGCGCTTTATGAACATGGTAGCTGACAGTACTTTCTTTCATATGCTTTTCCTCGAAGTCAGAAAATGTCGATCAGATTGTCTACTTGAACAGCACGCAGTTTTCTCGAGTTCAACGCATATATTCACGGTCCAGCTCGCATTGAATTATTGCAATAAATTTGAGGAAGCTAATATGTCCAGTGTGGCCAGTTGATGCGGTGGGATGTTCCATTTGATTGATGTCGATGATCAATCTATCGCCGTTTTCGTTCGGACTATTTTGAGGACGTTCTGTTTTGGGCACAGAAGAATCTCCTCCGATACCGGGATTAGGTGCGACATAGTTTTGACACTCGTGCGAAGTGCACCATGATTAGATTCAACTTGCGATTACACGCATGACCAGAGTCTCACTCTCACAGTAAAGGTCCGTAGCCCGTTCAACGCCAAGTGCTCACTCCGACAAATATATACGCGGGCCTTTCAGCCAGCTTTCCCCACTCTCATCTCGGTGAAGGTCGTCATCCAAGTTCCAACTTTCTTTAAGGTTTTATTCACCAAGTACCAAGATGCGCAATTTGGCAGCAGTGTAAGCTTCATACGTCTTCCCTCTTTTCTTGCCCGTCCTCACCACCACTCTCTCTCAGCGCGGGTCCTCTGGTAAATTTGGACATCGTCTCCCGGCGGTTCCTACTGACCTTCGACTTCGAATCTTCTAGTATTTGGGCACTCTTTTAAATTGGGGGCTGTACGGTATCCTGGTTGTACAAGTCTGTGAGTAATTAAGCGCCCTCTCGTAACTCAGGCTCGATAATAATCGCTCCACAGATATCTATTGGACGGCATTCCCATCCGATCAATGGCATACAAAAACATTGGTGTATACATTATTTATCCTCGACACTCTTCAATCGATCCTGCTCGCTAAGGATGGCTTTGCAACGTTCGCGGCGGGCTTCGGTAATCTCGACCAACTCAATGACGTCGGGCTCGTGTGGTTCAGTGTACCTATCCTAGCGGCTCTAGGTGCGTTGTATCTCAAACTGTACATTGTCGAGCACTAATTTATCTCCACCTGTTTCTCCAGTCAGTCTTATCGTAGAGTGCTTCTTCGCCTATCGTATATGGGTCCTAGCAGGCAGATCATACTATGTTCCCTCCCTTATTGTCGCGGTACGAGGCTCTTCTCGAAGTCATAACGCATATGCATTCTAAGTCCACATCTATTAGACGTCTTTATCTCAGGCAGTAGCTGCGATTCTTGCTGGTATCAAGGCCCTGGAGGTGCGCAAGTACTCCTTGTTGCAGGAGAGCGCTCGCGTTCAGATCACGGTACGAAATATTCTAAAGGCCTCTGTTTGAAAAATTCTCATTCACTCCTAAAGGTGTGGCATGTTGGAAGTGCAGTGTGTGACGTCCTGATCGCTGCATCTATGTGCTACTATGTATGTCGTCTTTGGGAGTGTGTTGTGCGACCACAAACTGACGCTATTCTTGTCCAAAGTTATGGAAACGAGATACTGGTTTCAAGAGGACGCACACGATGATTGTACGCCTGATTCAACTGACCATAGAAACTGGAACGGCCACAGGTAAGTTTAACCTTGCATGATGTGTAAATTGTCTTAGTAAGTACTGACACCTTCCTCTAGCCAGCGTAGCGCTTATCGACCTCATTCTATTTTCGGCGGGTGCTGGAAAGATCTACTTCATCACACCAGCCTTCGTCATCTCGAAACTATATGCTAACACTGTCGTCGTCATTTTCAACAACCGCGCTCAAATTGTCTCCCGCTCGCATCAATCCACGGTTACAGCGGACAATGCTGTCAACCGAGTGAAAGAACAAACAACGGGCATGGTGTATGGCACTGGGACTGGAGGACCTGTCCATTTCGTTGCTACCCATAATACTTCAAATGATAATAGCTATCATCATGGAGCTGGTATTGAGATTCAGAAGTCTGTCGCGGTCTGGCGAGATGGAGACGATGTCGAGGTGAGTCATTTTGTTCCTACAGCTCTCTACCGAAATGCTCATTTTTTCGTTTCCTAGCTATCTTCAATAGGCAAAAACAAGATGGATAGTGTATGACTATGACTACCGTCGACAGAATTTATTTATCTTGCTTGTTAAAAAAAAAAAAGTGCAACACAGACATTTGTAAACTATCAATTTTGCCAATGTACTTACTCTACATATTCTTTGTGGGAGCAATGTTATCGAAAGGGATATTAGACATCTTGGGATTATTCTCGGAAACCCGCTTGCGTCCCCTGAATTCTCAACTTCTCGTACTTAGGAACAGTGAGCCAGGATAATCAAATAAACGACGATAAGCGACACTTAAGTTAGGCGCTTGTCAATTCGTCAAGTCGTAAACGCAGACCACAGCTCTGCAACTATACAAAACGCCCTTTCTTCGTGGACAGTTTTTCCGTCGCATCAGAATGGATAAAATGCAGATATTCAGTTGACCATGTGAAGTCTGTGGGAAGGCAAAGCTTGTGCGATGTCTGGCCTTTTCATGCTCATAATTTGTTCATCCAGGGGTTGGTTAATCGCACTAAAGGCAGAAGCCTATTATCCTGAGAAAAGCGCTGCGCTAAGGTGAGCGCTTACTTCGCTAACGCCCAGGGCTAGCTTGGATTGGACTAGTCGACCCAATCTGGCAATGCCTCCAAAGCCCCAAAGCCCCAACGTTCAACGGTTACTTCAACTTTACATCGCTCACCTTTGCTTCACGCTTTTTGCCAAGTGCTGAGCCTCGAACTCTGGCAGGCGACGGAATCTCTCATTGTCTACTTCTCAGTACACTTGCTACATTCTTCCCAGACTATCGCCGCAAGTCCCGCGACTGTTTTTTTCCTTGCGTGATTTTTTTTCTTGATCTTCGGCTTGAAAGCTTGTAATTGAGATTGTCTACGTGAAGATCTCTAGGATCATGCAGGCAATGAATGACCAACTGGTAACCGGAAATTCTAACTAATGGAGCAGAATCTTTCGTTGTGACCTTGCCGATAAATACTGTTGTAACAAGGTTCTGACCTGGGAGGCGCACAAGGAAGGAATACAAAATAGCTAAATACGTAGCTCTAACAACAGTATCCTAGTGTTACTCCGTCTTTGGTTCAGGAAGATGTACAGCAGGTGATTTAGAATTCACAAGCTCTTGTTTCCTAATCGTCGAAGTTATCTGCGAGTAGCGCTCAATGGTTCTTGCCCCCTATTTCTGTAAGGGCGCCTGATTTAAATTGCGTCTTCTGTGCTTCTACGAGGCCAGGGTTAAGATCTGACAAATCACTACTTACGTTCTTTTCACAACCCTTACCAGGCCCATCCCATTTGGCTCGGACTTGACTCCCTATCATGGTTCCTTTTTTACCGTTTAAGGTGCATCATCCCTGTCAGGGCTGTTGCTAACTTCTTTCGCCGAACTAACACCCGGGCCATGCGACGGACCGATCGGCTCCAGGTCGGCTCTTTCACATCCTTTGAACGGAATAGCGACCGGGAAATGCCACAAGTCTGTCTGATGGTGTTCCCGCACGCTCTTCCTTGAGCTTTCCATCTCTGACAGTGATATCGCAGCTTCGCTGCGGTCTGTACATCACTCTGGGCGCGACGCGCACAGTAATCTGTTCAAATCTCGATGTAGGGCATGAAAATTATCATAGATTCTACTAATTTCTATGTAGGTGCTTTCGATGAAGGTGATAATCGCCTTCAAGGCATGGATGCAAACCATCTTTGAGTCCATCTAATTTATTGTCTTATCCAACGCGATTAAAATTCGAAAGAAGCAGATAAGGGAGAACTTCATAGATGTTTTATGTTATTTTAGTGCCCGCCACCTCCTGCAGCTTCGCGACTGTGTTGCACACGAACTTTGATTAGTGTCTACCCGTCTCTTTCGCTATTCGGTTCGCCCATCGAACATAGCACTGAGCAGAGACTCCTCTGCGAGATGCCACACGCTACACCTATCGCGTACACTTCGCGTACCCATGTCTGTCTTCAGCTCCACTTGCATCATTTTTGATGCGCAGATGCATAGTGTTTTCACACCAGGAAAATGCCTTAAATGGCTTAGAGCTGATCTTGGGAAAGATAAAGTCGGGATTGTCTGTGAGCTTGATAATTGAGCATGAGGATTTAATATTAGAAGTGGCCTGAAATAACTTGAATACTACTCATCACTGAACGTGGGCTACGGAGCTGATCACAAGCGCTCAGCGCTGAACCGAGCGCATACTCTGGTCCCGATTCGAGCTCATACCAGTTCGACGATCCAAAAAGCAAGAGTGACGATCGCGATCGCATTGCTTTGAATTCAAGTACCCCGCACAGAAGCACATCAACCCCAAGATTTACCCACTCCAAGTGCACTCAGCATAGGCTGATCCCTAGGCTTACGCTTCGTGGAGTACCAAGCTGGAGCACCTCCACGGCATCTTCATACCGGGACCCACAGCGATCCCAATTTTCCAAAACCGGGGACAGGCAAGCCGTTGTAGTCCCCCAAATTCTAGCATAAAAGCATGGCCAAAGCCCCCAATATAACAGTATGCCAAATTATATCGCCTTATACACGGGAGATGTGGATTGTGGTATCTTGCTCACATTCCAGGGAGAGTACAACCTCAGAAAGACGACCATTGGGAACTTATGCTTTCCCTTCAGCAGGAAATAGACAGCTAGATAGAGGACGAGCACTTTCGCCAGGGGCTCACCGCGTATGAATTCTTCAGCTGTACGCCCAAATGCAGAGTACGTCGGTGATAGTACTTAGTGAACGTCAAAGTAGCACCGGGGACGCGGGAGATTCCCGAAAGATATTGGGACCAGTGTCGGCTTCGAAGGTTGACAGTATGTATATATCGTATTGTTCGACCGTTTGGCTCTGATCAAGGTGAAAGAGAGTACGAATAAACTCGTCCGCCGAGTATTCGCTTTGGGAGACCGCTTCATGGCAATATTGCCTAAGAGGTCTCTGCAGAGGCGAAGAAACAGACGGGTGAGCTATGGGAGGCCATTATCTATCTGCACAAGTTGGCGGAATATGTCCAATACGTCTAGTAATGGCCGCATATCAGCGGTGACAGCCTAAACGGAGTGACACCCCGGAGCCGGGACGGGGAACGATTGGAATGTAGACTGCACACGCCTAAGATCATATTACCCACCCCGTCGTAAGGAAACACTAGGACCACGGAAGCATGGTTGAGGCAAGAGGGTGTGAGCGAGTGACTATATGCGGGTTGCTGAAAGGCATTCTAGGTGGGCGTTCCCTGAGGCACCAAAGAGAGTTGGAAATTGACGTTTTCCAGGGGCGTTCTCCTGAAAAAAGAGTAAGTACATCCTTTCACCCCCTTTGAACGTTTGTGATGCCGAATATATGCGGTCCCCTTCCGGTATGTCGTATAGAGACAGCTACAGAACCTACGCAGCGATTTGGGGTGCATTAGGAGGGCCATTCAAAGAGGCCCAGAAGATGTTTCTTATTGAACTCATCTGGGCCCTAGTGAACGTTTCTATGCATGTATGAGACCACGCCGACCAGAAAGCGCGCATCAGATGAGCTCCTTGCCGCGATTGAGAAAAGGCCGCGAGTGCCCCTCCGAAACTTTGAACAGAAATTCCGCGACAGAGCGTTTCCAGAGGTTCCTTGGACCTACAAGTTCAACCACGAATATTGCAGAGGCCAGATTGTAAGAATGTAAGATCGTGATGAGTCTGAAGCGAGCTGTGGGCGCAAGAATCTCCGTTTGGCGGGAGATGTAGCAATGTGCGAGGTCCGATGGGAAGATACGGCGTCGAAAGCGGATAACGAGCATGGGCAGAGACAAGGAAAGAACGTAGACGGTTCGTGGCCTCTCCGCAAATGTCCGGGGCTTCGCACGTGATGACGCTCGACGCCTGACATCACCGTCGTACCTGTCCAGACTCCAGAGAACGACCCCATTTTAAATATCAAGATTCATATGATATGAGCCTTTGCATCTCATGGATAGAATGGGGACCAAGAGATTATCAGTGAAATATCAGCAGCGCTCAGGCGCACCGCGAGTCCATCAGAGCAAATTTACTGCGTTTCAAACGGAAAGCTACACAGCTGTGGAATGTGCATCCACATGGTCTGTGTCCATACAGTGCCTATGGATATGAGTTGACAAGGCGATGGAAAATACATTCTTGCAATCGGCGGAGTTCTATCAGGTCGTCCATAATTTATCCTGAGCGAGATGGAATAAAGTGCATCTCACATCCAATATGATATGCATTCAAAAGGCCTTATTCAGACCAAGAGCGGAGATCGCTGTGGTGGGTTTTGACATTCTCCGAGGAATCGATCTTTGGGGACTTCAGCTCACTGATGCACTCGACTTTTTCCCGAGGCCTCGGACTTAAACGTCGCACTGATGCATCACTGAATGCATCTTTCCATTTGAAGACCCCACACTTGCAATTTTTTTGGAGATGTTACTGTCGACATAGCATCCGAATGTTGACTCTCAATAGATAGACGCCAGGTACGCCACATCCATCAATATCATGGGCGCTTCTCACTAGTCGGGGAAGACTTACCTACATAGGAAGCCTCTACTCCACATTTAATATCCAACTTGCAAAACGACGCTAACCTTTTTTAAGTCGTTCGATCTGGGACGATTATTCCGTTTGGTCATGTTATGTTCGGGAACTGAGTGGGTCGAGACTTGAATCAGCTCTGCTGCTGGGCCGTGGCAATTCGGAGAACAACAGGGGTTAGATATCTAAATTTATGTGTCTGGATTTTCCCTGAACAGGCTGTGAGCATTGAATATTGACCGTCGACTTATTTTATCCAACTCACTGTCTTTGTCCGAGGACGGCTTGAGGACGCGCACATCGCTCTAAGACCAGCATTGTGAGCGCTACTTTAGTGGGTTTATTGATCCCTTTCGTCCCGTGCTCGCCTCACGAAATGTCCGTGAGACCGAGAGGGTTACATCGCCGTAAACGATAGAAACATTCAAATATTAGCGCAAACCTGGCACCGCAAGGGGTGACTCTCGCCCCATAGGCACATTTACACGGTTGTTATGGCAGGTACACCGTGAACAAATATAAGTCTGAAAGCCTTGGGATGACAGCGTATTCGTTCCTTGTGATTGCGCTCCCGTGCTGCTGCAGCTTTCATGGCGGAAGAAAGCATAAACCTCGCGCAGATGTGAGAACGTTTTCTGAGATGTTTAACCATGCGAATTGCTGATTTTCCTTCTTTGATCCTTATAGTGCGGGTCCTTTGGTGTGTGGACTTACAGAGAATCTGATTTCACGATTAAGCGCTCACAGGCCCGACCATTCTTAGTATCTGGGCATTCTTTTAAACGTGTCATTGTATGGAGTCCTCGTGGTCCAAGTTTGTAAGTATCCTTTTGTTCTATGCGCTTGAAGTTGGCTAGCCAATGCTTAAATACTGTCAGACATTTACTGGGTCGCCTTTCGCAAGGACCGTCTGCTAGTTAAATTACTAGTATACGGGTTATTCGCGATCGACACCGTACAATCAATTCTACTCCTTCGAGATGGCTTTATCACATTCGGAGCAGGATTTGGCGACATCGAAGGATTAAACCAAGCCCACCTTGAGTGGTTCAGTGTGCCGTATACCACCGCCGTAGGTTCGTGAGATCCTTTTTTGCCCTTTTCTACCGTGTCTGAACGTTATCCTTGCATTCAGTCAGCTGTACGGTGCAACTCTTCTTCGCATATCGTATATATGTGCTTTCAGGAAAATCATTCTATGTCCCGACAGTAATTGTCCTGGTATGATTTTCTCTTAAATCAAAACACTCTGAGCCTATAGCAACTCTCAGGCATCTTTGACACAAGGGATTACAGCGATCATGGCAGGAACAAAAGACCTACGATTACACCTGTACTCTCTTCTTCAGACGCATGCCGCTGTTGAGATCACGGTGAGCCTCTTCGAATTTAATAGTGAACGCTTTGTTGAAGGTCCCCTCACTAGATCTGGCATGTTGCAACCGTTATTTGCGACGTTCTTATTGCTCTATCGATGTGCTACTATGTGAGTTCTGCTAATACAAGGAGCGCAAGATATACTAATTGTTTGTTGATCCATAATCCAGCTTTACAAACGCGACTCTGGACATCAACATACGCATGAGATCATTGTCCGATTAATCCAACTCACAATCGAAACCGGGACGGCCACAGGTAGGGCATTCGCTCACTTCTCTTCACATTCCATAACTTAACAATGGAATTCTCTAGCCACTGTCGCAACAGTCGACCTCATTCTATTCCTAGCCGCTCCGGGAAAAATCTACTTCGTTACACCTTTCTTCATCGCCGCCAAGCTCTATGCCAACACGGTAGTGGTCATATTCAACAACCGTGCGCAATTCGTCAAATCAAGCGACCAGCCCACAGCCGCAAGCCAAGGGGAACGAAGTAGGATAGGAAATAGGTTCCCCTCAAATCGGATAAATCTTGTCCAAGTCAGCGAGTTCAACGGGGCCAAGTCTTATCCCTCCGGCATTGAAGTCCGGAAGTCAGTGTCGGTTTGGGACGATGGGACCACCGGTCATGACCATGATATCGAAGTAAGTCTGCCTTGTGCTCGTGCTTGTCATATTTTTCGAATGACGCTCCATCTATCCTTCAGCTCACTGGTATGTCTAAAGTTTAATGCGATAAATATATTTATTTAATACACATGTCATGCTCGCCGCTACCTTGTTCCCCAATACCTTAACGTGTTATGATCATGAGGATCAGATAACACGGAATGTCGTTCCCAAAGCATGCAACTTCTCGATTCAGAGAGACCTAATCAAGGCATATTAAATGATCAACAACTACATATGAATTCAGAAGCGATCGATCCTTGCTGGACCTTCGTCAAGCATTGTATACAACGTGCACTTTCCGTGGTGTGTACCTGTGCAAAGGCAGCAATATCAGGGGCAGAAAAATTGGCAGGAGAAACAATTTTTTAAGCAGCTCGATGTAAATTCCGAAAAATGCCAAGGGTGGGGAAACGTGATGCCACTGATGGGGTCCGATGTTCTCCGCGAATCTCTCCATCAATCATTCTCGTTTAGTCAAAAGAAACGTAACGAGCGAGATATCTACATACCACCGTCCTTCTTATTGCTGTCATTGATAGGTCTCTTGTTAACAAGTAAGCTTGTATCAGAAGGGACCTCGGATTCTGTGAAAGAAACCATTCAATAGGCGATGGTTGTGTCGCGCATACGACCGGCCCAAGCGCAGTCTTGTGTGGGCCTGTGGGTTCTGCGATTGAATACAACATGATATTCATTCCCATCCGCTATTATCCAGCAAATCGGCGGTGATATCGATCTGTGACGATCTGGAGATGTGATGTTGCCTGGACCCTTACACGCCAGAGAGACCTTATGAAGACGGAAGCTCTTGGTCGAACTTTGGACTTCACCCCAGTTCTCTCTCAAGCGCCTACCATGACCGAGGAGAAAAACAACTTGAAAACTGACGACCTCCTGGAGTCTGGTCGCAGTATCACCAAATCCGAAGCTAATTCAAGTTCGGTCGACAGTTATGCAAGTGAAATCGATCCTGTGGCCGAACGGAAGCTAGTCAGGAAGCTAGACTTAATCATGATACCTCTATTCATTCTTATTTGTGAGTTTCCTTTGATTTTCTTCTCTACCCCGCACTAACCTTCCTTAGACGCTCTTAATTTTATTGATAGGTATGTGTTTTCTCTGATTATGCCACTTAAATAACCCACTAAATTTGGCATCGCTCCAGAACGGCAATCGGTGAGCTTCTTGCGCTAGCTCTAACTATTACAGCGAAAGCTAACACATCCTCATGGCATTTCAGGTAATGCAAAAATTGCTGGTAAGGACTTATAACCATCGTGCCAGTCCTCACTCTGATTTGGTTGTGATGGTTAGGATTGGAAAAGGATCTCGGAATGCAGGGTTTCGACTTCAACATCGCTTTGACAGTGTTCTACATTTGCGTAAGCTCCTTTACTTTTGTTCTTCGCTATAGCGTCTGACGCTCCTTGAAGTATTTCGTCTCCGATATTCCCGCCAATTTGATTATGAAGCGAGTGGGGTCCGTATGGATTGCATTCCTCACTCTGGCTTTTGGTGTAGTGTCTTTCGGATCGGCGTTCATAAAGAACTACAACCAAATGATAGTCACCCGAGTTTTCCTTGGGCTGGCGGAAGGTGGCTCTCTGGTATGTCGTCAACAACGTTAGAATATTATCCACTGCTCACAACAAATCAGTCCGCTCTCGTATATTTGCTTGCACGCGTCAGTATTGGGTCATAGTGTTTGATTTTTTTTTTTGCTAATATGCTGCCTTCTAGTACTATCGTCGTAGCGAATTGGTGTTGCGTACCGGGCTGTTCTTTGGCTTAGCGCCTAGTATCGCTGGAGCATGTGCGCAACTTTAATTCTTTGTCGAAGACTAAACTCACACGTATGTTCTTTAGTTGGCGGCCTTTTGGCTTCTGGTCTCCTTTCCTTGGACAATTTCGGCGTTGTGAAGAGCTGGAGGAAGGTAGTTCGGTTCTAATTTCTGTCTATAGAGCGCGAACTGACTGTTCTGGCTGAACCTTCATTAGATCTTCTTCGTCGAAGGTAGCTTATTTCCCTTCCACAATCGTGTTACAATCTGACTGGTGGTCAACCCAATAGGAATTATTACAACCGGCGTTGGCATCCTCCTTTTCTTCGTGGTTCCCGATGATCCTCTTACATCCAAGATGTTGAATGAAACCGAACGTGCCCTTGTCATTGCGAGGATGAACGCCGACGCCGTGATGAAGAACGACGGGAAGAAGGAAGCGACTACGTTCAAATTGTTCCTACGATCGTTCAACCTCTGGGTGCGTTTTTCTTTAAATCACTGAAAGGTACATTAAACTTAGATATGATCTGCCACTTAGACTCTTGTCTGTGCGGTCGCCTTCACGTTCATCAACATTTCCTTCCAGGGATTGAGTCTTTTCCTCCCCACGGTGGTTAATTCGCGTACGCCCTTCCAATTATCTTTTCTTAAAAATCATGTTTCTGATTTCTGACGCCCAATTCTAGTTGGAAAATACAGTGAGTAGACCTCTTCACATTGATGGACGCTTATTTAATGTGTTGACACCCTTTCAATAGCTGTTGTTCAGTCCCAGCTGCGCACTGTCCCTCCCTTCGTCGTCGCTGGTGTTTGGGTGGTCGTTATCGTCACCTGGAGTTTCAAATTGAAGCAAAGAGCGATCCCAATCATGTTTTCCATGCTGCTTCAAGTCGCTGGGTATGCAATTACTCTTGCAACAAAGAATCCTCAGGCACGGTAGGCCTCACTGACCCTGTATGTTTTGAGTTTACGAATCTGATATCCTCCTGTAGCTATGCTGCGTGTTTCCTTTGCGTCGTCGGTGGTACCCCTTGTGGACCTCTGGTACGATATTCCAATCCTTGCAGATGTTTAACGATGTTCTGATAATTTGTTTAGTTCCTTGTCTGGGGCACAGATAATGCCGCTCCTGATACTATGAAGGCTATGGCCACAGCCATCATCCCTGGTATGTTCCAACTCTGACTGCTACCATCCCGTTACGTGTGCGTGCTGATGCTGAGCTTGTTGTAGGAATGGGTGCCCTTGGGTCTCTTATTGCGTAAGCCCATCTTTATTGACTACATCACTTTAACCATCTAATCATCAAATTATAGTGTTTGGACATATCTGCCTAAGGACGCACCGAACTTTCACAAAGGAAACTCACTCAATCTTGCCACCGGAAGCTTCGTTGTCTTTTTGGCGATCTTCGGTGCAGTATACTTGCGGTGGGAAAATGCAAAGCGCGAGCGTGGTGAGCGAGACTATCGCCTGGAAGGAAAGACTGAGGAAGAGATTCGAGACCTGGGTTACCTTCATCCCAAGTTCCGCTACCAAATCTAATATGCTGCCTATTATCTGTCTATTCAATAATTGTTATTCCTAATATACATGATTTCGAAGCTTCTCCAAAGTTGATAGGTTTCTTAAACCTCAGTGCTAAGTTTGCGCGTCAAGCTTAAGTCGAGGCTTGCAAGCCTCGACTTAAATAAGTTCGACGCGATCAACACGCGTTTCTAGCACGTGAAACCTTACCGAGCTCGCCTCAGTCACAGTGGTCAGATTCGGGAGTCCGGTGCGACAAAGTTTGCCAATCAGAATAATTCCATCTTCTATCTACAAGTGGAGTTGGACTCCAAGTAGCTGCCGGACATTCGTTATTGCCATGAAGCACGATAAGAACAATTAGGTGTGATTCTTGAGAATTAAAAATGAATATCTGATTCTTGCTGCCTGCCCAGATGAGTGCCGTGTTAAAAATAGCTCATTGAAGGGAGGACCTTATCGGAAAATCTCAAAATGCCTTGCAAGGCAACATGAAAGACTGGATGTATATTAGTACCACTTCCAAGAGGCCTGCCTCTTGCGCCACTCTATCCAAAGCCCAGGGTTGGTATGTGGGAGGCTTCCAGCTTCGCGACGAATGTGGTCAGGAAGGAAAGTCCAGAAACTGCACTATGCAGTTCCAAAAGAATGTTGAATGCTTGTACGGTTTTCCAGGAAAACCTCATTGAAGCCCTCTTCAAGATGTGTGCGCTGACTTGCATTGATGAGTTGAAAACCCTTTGCCATGTCACGTACAAACAGTCCAGCCGGCCAAGGTGCAGATGAGCTGGGAGTCAGTACAAAACCCAGCTTCGGTCGTGTAAATCCTCAGGGTCTGTGGCAAGGAAAGCATTCTCGATGTCGAGGCTGACAGTTGGTATGTACAGGCATCGAGGTTAAAAAAGAACAGGTCCCCGGCTGTAATCCGCGCCTCCGAATAAAGATCCTCTCGTTAGTTTTGACAGACATCACAAAGTCGTCAGTGGGAATCCAGCAGCTTTTCAGAGTAGCGAAGAGCTCGAGACCCGAAAGATCTGACAGTCCTAGGAGAGTAGCAAGCCCCAAGATAGACTGGATATTAACCATGGGCCACGGCGAGACATCCTGAACTGTAGTGGGAGCACCAGCGGTTCAGCGTCGCTGTCGAGAAATGCCACCAGAACAACCGCGCGTGCGAGGCGACGTTGGTTCTTGACTCGGGCTGCTTCTAGCTGCGTCCGGAGCTCGCGCTCTTCACGCCGTCGAAGGATATCGTCTGCCAGAGCTTTTGGGACTGGTCTTTTGAACGTGAAGCCGTCGCATGTCGGTGGTTGTGCTGACAGAGATTGCGACGGGAGTGAGTTGGGCTGAGCAGGTGTGGGCATAGTGGGGTGTGCATCAGCGTCCAGCCCCGTTGACGCGAAATCCAAGGGCGCGACAGGCAGGTAAGTAAAACGGGGTAGCAAGCAGCGGACAAATTAGATGGGCAGGATTATCCGAGGTCGCTGTTGGCTGTTGCCCGCCATTATGGCCTTTGTACAAGCTGGTGCGCGAATCCTTCTCACAGCAAGACTTGCACATTCTAGGCAGTTCTCTGTCCATCAAAAACTCCATCAGAGAACTTTCGCACGCGAAAATGGCCGAAAACGGATGGGAATAGATATCGAATATGTACCGGCTATCAGTTATGATGGAATCGCAGGGTGTATAAGTACAACATGGCTTTTCAGGATGAACCCTTTCGAAATAGAACGCTACCCCCTCTGCAACATCTGCCCGCGCGATGTCTGCCCGTGCTCAAGTCGAATCTTTGCTTGCGCTGATCAAAGAATCTGCGTTCCAGGCTCTGGACGAATACGAGAAACATGGCGGAGAAACCCCGACTTTAGAATCGCTTCTGGCTCACCCTCTTGACGAGGCAGTGAATAAACTGGAACTCAAGAAGATGATACGAACCCTTGAAGCTGCATGCGATCAGCTGTGTTCTACTCTTGCGCCCCCAACTCATTCAGTCATGAAGGTCTGTCCACTAGTCCAATCGAGACATGGGTAGGCTGATTGTCCGTAAATTAGAGATCTCAAGATTTTGGGTGGGCTTGTTTGAGAGTCGCTGTCAAGCAAAAGGTCGCGGATGCTCTCATTGGACATCCCGATGGACTCCACGTGCAGGAATTGTCCGCTAAAGTGAACATTCATCCGATGAAGTTGGCAGCAATCCTCAAAGTCTTAGCCACTAGACATTGCTTCCGGGAAGGTATGTCGGCGTCTCGTTCTCTTGCAGAAATTCTGCTGATGACCGTTCGTGTAGTCGCTCCGGATGTCTTCGCCAACAACCGACTTTCTCTTTGCCTCCTTTCGACGCACCCCATGTCGGCCAAGATTGATACTGCTACTCTCGAAGGCCAGATGACTGCTGGAGCACTAGCAGAATATTTGATCAATCCACAAACTGGGCATTCCATTGAAATGAACGAAGCCGCGTTCCAATATACGAAGAGAGATACTCCATATTCTCGGACCATGTTCTTCGATTGGATGAGCCTCTCGGTAAATTACTCTAATCCAAACCCTATCTCCAAATGAATTAAAATACCTAATTCTAACAGGAACAAGAAGAACGGCGAACGGTAAATTCTCCTCGTCTCCTTACCCCACAGAACATTCAAGCTAAAGCCGTTTTGCAGCAATTTTCGAAGTCAATGATTGCCGTTAATGGAGTTATCGGCGCGCTTGCGCCTGTTCATGGTATAAACACATTCGAGCTTAGGCCCAGATTTCCTTATTGAGGTGCGGTTTCTTTACAGTATACCCTTGGGATCAAGTAAAAACCATCTGTGATGTGGGGTCGGGCATTGGCCATTTCTCCAAGGCATTACTGAGTCATACCACTGGCACCAAAGTAACTCTCTTTGATCTTCCTAGAACGATTGAAATAGCCAAGGCGGTAAGTTTTCCTTCCGAAGTTTTACGACGCTTTGTTTATATCTTCTTAGGATTGGAAATCTGACTTTTCAGGTAGAGTCGAGTTTGTCGGAGGAAGCTTCTTAGAAGAGATCCCTGTGAAAGATTGTGATATCTACTATGTAAGTCGTTGCATATCGATTGACTTCGCCGTTCGTAACCGACTGCTACCTCTCTTAGATACGGAACGTGTTGCACAACTGTACGAACTGTCTACACTGAGGAACCATGGTGCAGATGCTAACAATTTATTAGGGTCTGACGAAAAGTCTCTCCAAATCCTCCGAACTGTTCGGGAAGCAATGGGACCACAGAGTCGTCTACTTCTTCGTGAGTTTTTGCTCCTGACTGCCAAGTAACTGCAATTGAAGTGCATTCGCGGATATCAGATGAACATGTTCTGCGACATGCTTGTCGCACCGAATCCTCCGGGATGATAGGATTGGATGATGTACGAATTCAAAGTGAATACTGAGTTCCGATTCAATTGCTAATGCTCCGAATAGGCACCCGAACCTCTTCTACCGAACTACGGAGAAGGTCAAATGAACGTATATCAGTTAAACATGATCATGTTATTGTGGTTTAACACTCACGAAAGGACGCCGACTGAGCTGAATGAAATGATGTACGCATTTTGCCGTTCAACCATGTCCATAAAGCTGATGAGTCGTGGAACTTACAGCAAGACTACTGGTTTGCGCCTCATCAAAGTTTACGACCTCGCTGAAATGTGTCTACTCGAGCTTGGAGTAGCATGATAAATGTCGGGATCTTCTTGACTTAGAATTTGAGCAAATTTTAATTGTTTGTATGTATTTCATGGTGTGCTTTCGGCGCGAAGTTTCCCATCGCACTGCACTTTTAGAAGTGCTTTGACATCGGGGTGTAAAACTGACACTGACAATGTAGAAGAAATGTGAAAGAAATGTGACTGATTCCTCCGAATGTGTTGAAATTTTCCAGTTGGATCTGTTGGTGTGTGCCGCAGCTGTCCAACACTGCAGTGCACGTCAACCGAGAGAGCGGCTGTCAATGGCAGAAAAGAACTTCGAGGGATCACTACGGCGGTCAATGGGAATGCTTAATTCAATGCTTGTCTTGAAGTCAATGGTCTGAGTGGGAGTGGGAAGTGGCTACTACACACACTCACTGCGAGTCCACATGCAGCCAGGGTCATTCCGACGAAATTAAAAATAATGGAGTATTTTCATTCGAGATGATCTGTCAAAAATATAGATGGTAATATAATTAGAGTACGTTCAAAGATCAAAGATAATGATAGGTTCACACAACATTACTCTGACTCTAATGGAAGGAAAGCACCACGTTTAAAATATCTCGAAGGCCCTGAGTTCCCCGAGCGCTGACAGACTGGCGTCGCTCATATCTGCGAGTCTGGAGAGAAACCAACGTGCTACTGAAAAGTTAGAACAAGACTTTTAGATGGAAGACTGAGGAAGCGAAATAAACAGGGTTACAACAAAGTGAGGATGGCGCTTAGCGCTGGGCGGCGCATACCTTCACGTACTCGTTCCACGAATTGAATCAACGACATTTCTCATAGTATGATCCAGCCTCTCAACGACAGCAAAAATGGCTCACAAACAACGCGCCCACCTTACTTAATCACATCTGGTAAAGAATCTTTTTATCACTACTGAGGGTAAAAAGGGAAAATCCATAGGCTCGGAGAGCCTGGATCTCTCCACTGCAGTATCAGCAGTGGTACATAACATGCTGACTAGGTCTCCACGTTATCTCCTTAGAATTATTGATCTTCTTTGTTTCTGATGAGATTGTTCTGCCATTACCATATATGTGTGCAGTATAGGATTCAGAATCATTAGTGGCTAGCGCTATGGTTCACTCTGTCTTGAATTTTGCATTTTACAACCTCATACGTGGCCAGTACCAGCGCCGAACCTTCAATTTGGTTATGTGGATGATCTTAGATGGATAAGGAATGTTCAATGTTCACGCATCGGCTCACTTCGAAATCATGCCTTCCTAAAATCTTATCAGTGCAGGCTCACCGGTGACCAAATCAAGGTAAAATATTGCTCTTACTTCGGAAGTCGAGCATACTCTTTGCCATCATACTAGGCCTCAAATTTCTGACATGAGGGATTGATGGCAATCCAGATTCACAGGTGTATACCCCGGGTAGTTGTATGTTGCGAACCTATTTCATAATAATAGTTGCACGGATCGTCTTCTGTGCTAGTAGTAGTACTTTGTTACCGATCCTGAAGTTCTGATGACGACGCTGTGACATTATGTCAGGGGACAAAAACAATGGTACGTGCTTATTCTTAGGTGGCTTTGGAAATTGAATTATTGACGAGAACCCGATTTCGCTCAGAATCAAAAAGAACCGCAGTATCCCTTCAAGCGAAGAGCGGGTTTTTGATGAAGTCCGGGACCTGTTGCGATTAGCCGCGTTGGAAGGTCAGCATGGAGTCTCCCAAAGAACAGTTATATAGATACAGACCTTTTTCGCCATGGCCTGCTATCGCAAGCAAACCATCTGCTTTTCAGAATGTCTGACATCGTACGTCGCCAAGATTTCCGATCCCCTCTTGATCTCGACGATAACTTGACCGTTTATTCCACCAGCCCGCCCATACCACTGTGCTAGTTATCGGCGGAGGCCCTAGTGGAGCCTATACCGCGTCTGTTCTTGCCAATGAAGGCATCCAGGTCACTGTTTTCGAGGCCGCACAGTTTCCTCGGTATAGTGATCTGTTCGATAACGGGAGGGTGACGCTGACAGAAACATTGTGCAGATACCATATCGGAGAGAGTATGCTGCCGTCTATCAATTCCTTCTACAACTTCATAGGTGCAGAGGAGAAGCTGCGAAAGTTCGGATTTTGCCCTAAGGTATTGAATCGAGGACGATCCTGTGATATGTTCTTACCATTCCATTCCTTGGTGTAGCCCGGTGCCGCGGTGAAGCTCCAAAGAGACAAGAAAGAAGCTTGTGAGTACGGCATCGAATCCTGATAGACAGCATTCTAAGTGCCGGAATTCCTTTGCAGATACCAACTTCATCGAAAGAAACGAGCACGACGCGTCCTATAACGTTGTAAGATCCGATTTTTCCTTATTGTTCAGCGCGACTTTACCTGAGCACAATGTCATTTCTAGGTACGATCTCAATTAGATGAACTGCTTCTCCGCCACTCCCAAGAATGTGGCGCAACAGTGTTTGAGCAGACGCGCGTCAACGACATCGTATTCGACGAGAAGACCCAGGATACCGATAAGCTGAGGCCAATTGGCGCGAACTACAGCAGGGATGGCCTTAGCGGTTACATCACCTTCGATTATCTTGTCGATTCCTCGGGTAGCAAAGGTCTGATGTCCACCAAGGTACATTTTGGTTCCGAAATGAAATTAGCGAGGATCACTAACGCATGGGAATTGCGGATAGTATCTGAAAAACAGAAAGATGAATCAGACGCTTCACAACATCGCGTGCTGGGGGTACTGGACCGGTCAGGGTACTTACATGCCTGGAACCTACCGTCACAATGCGCCATGGTTCGAGGCTCTGAGCGGTAGGCTTATACCTCCCGTGTCGTCAGGAAAGCGCTAACTGACTTTATATCAGACGAAAGTGGATGGGCTTGGTTTATCCCTTTGCATGACGGAACGGTAAGTGTTCAGGCATAAGCAAATTCCTCACCGACTGAACTTTATGTCCTGCGAAGGTCTCCGTCGGCTTCGTCATGGACAAGGCCATCAGCATTTCCAAAAAGGCAGCGCTGCGTGAGAGCAACCCGGATGAATACTCCCTCAAAGCCCACTACCTCGATCAGCTGCAATACACCCCGGGACTGCGCGATTTGCTGAAGAACGCGTCGATGAAGGATGGCGAAGAACCTGTCAAGAGCGCGAGTGACTACAGTTACTCGGCCAGCGCGTATTCGGGAGACCACTTCCGTCTGGTTGGAGATGCCGCTGGTACGTCGTCAACGTACAATGAAGTGAACGATCGCTGATCGATTAAGGATTCCATTAGCTTTTATTGACCCCTTCTTCTCCAGCGGTTGCCATCTTGCACATCTTGGCGGTCTTTCTGCAGGCATGACAATTTGCGCTTCCATTAACAAGGATTGCACCGAGGAAGAAGCATCCAGATACCATGACATCAAGATTGCGACTTCATACACAAGGTAAGCTATGGTTTCAGTGAACAGAAATATTTATTTGACAAATCCAATCACCTTCAGATTCCTCATCGTCGTGCTCAGCGCGTACAAGCAAATCAGATCGCAAGTTAAGAACGTCCTTGCAGATGTCGACGAAGATAACTACGACCGAGCCTTCGATTTCTTCAGACCAGGTAACTTCCTTTCCATTGCTCTTGGAACCGCGGATGCTGATGCAATACACTGGATAGTCATTCAAGGAACGGCTGATGTCGGGAAACAATTGACCGAAGATGAGCTGCAGAAGACGATCGAATATTGCACAAGTAAGCATTGCCGTTTTGCTCAACAATTATACAATACTCACCTTATGATTTTAGACATCTTCCTTCCCAGCGACCCAGAACTTCGAGAGTCTGTCGGCAACAAGATTGGATTCGACGCACTCAAGGCCAGCAACCCCGTCCTCAATACCGCAGAGATCGAGAAGCTCGGGGGAGAAGATGAGGATGCCATCATGGTTCTCAAGCACGTCAACGCAAGGAAACCCCTCGTTGGCCTATACGAGGCCTTGGACGTCATTAAGACGGAGAACATTGGAGGCTTTGTGGCTAATTTGAAGCGCGGGTCGCTTGGATTGAGGCCTGAGACTAAGGCCTGACATTGTATTTAGAAATTAAGCTGGAGAGATCTGTTTGTTATATAGAATGTGTCAGTAATAAATAGGGAGCTGGACAAGCTTATTACCTTCACTGTTGCCAGAGTCAAAGTCATATTGCTTGCTGCGGCGCGCTGGCAGCTCTGCCGCTCTGCCGCCGAGAAACTTATTTAAATTCCGAAGTGCGGAGTACATATCTATTCTTCGGAGCCGACGAATTTACTGCTGGAGAAACTTCCAAGACGCCTTTAATTCCACACGCACGCATGGGTATAGTATGATATCGCTCGCAAAAGACGATGTCCTGCTGACACCGGCGTCCATTTGAACGCGCTTATTCCAAGAAATATCGCCTGCTTTATCATCATATCATTGAACCTTCACATGGAAAACCGAAACCGAACAGAGCTTGAAATACTACCCGAGCAGATAAGGACCTCGGCAGTCAGCAACGACTCCGAACGACATTCCAGAAGCACCATTCGCGATCTCTGGTGAAGGCGAATCTAAAGAACCATGATCATTGTGCGGAAGGACGAGTCGGAACGCCTTCTCTCCCTACACATCGTTCTAGATCTTGGGCAATAATCCGGACCACAGTTGGCCGCTGTCGTTGAACTCAGCGCTCAGAGAGAAGTCGGGGGCGGTCAGGGTTTGGAAGAATGTTCAGGACTTGAATACTCAGTAATCATCATGTACTGGGGTAAGTTTTCAACGTCAAACCCGCAGTCGCGCTCTCACCTATCTATAATCTGTAGACCTCAAGCGATTCTCTCACCCACATTTGTACCTCAGTGAGCACAAATTGCACTCAGAGTCACACGCGCCGCTCCTGGCGCTCGCATCGGGATCATGCTTCGTAAGACTTCACACTGGCGAAGTGCAATAATCTGTTTTCTGGGGCTCTCTTCTCTGACTTCTTTCAAGGCGTCGGGGACTAGATTTAATACCCCTAATCAACAGGGTCAAGTGACGTTAAAGTTGCTATATGGACTCCAGCCTTGCTCAGAATAGTTCTTCCCACGGGGGAGCATCATTGGCGCTGTTTTCATGTCGCACCGTTCTGGTATCTTGGTGACTCTTGTCTGTCTGGAATCCAGTGGACTATCTCTGCGTCGACGCTACGGGTGTCTCGGACTGAGCATCGCGATAAGCTGGTAATGCACAATTAGAACTGATGCAAAAAAATATCTCGAGGGAGGCTGGAAACTCGCGGAATGGCTGCAATTCATCTTGTGCGATGGGTGTTGACGTTGATTGCGAATCTCAGCCTATATATTTCCAGATGAGATAGCTCATAGTGCGTCGCAGGATGAGACCTCCAACGGATACCTCTACAACCAGCCCTATCCAACGCTTTCCCTTCAATGAACTAGCCAGCGAGGTTCCTCCTCTATTTATAGTTGCTGCGGAGGACTATGTCGTTCCTTCAGAGGTGAGACTGGACATAGGGCTAGTAGTACTTGTACTAGCTCTAGGACTGGGAAACGTGGTCGAATCCGAGCTTCCATCTACTTCGATATAGTCGATGACGAACCTTGCATTAGTATCGACAGTCTGGCTGATAACGAACGTGTGGGGTACGTTAGGTATCAAGTTCGAGGATGTGAAGAAATTTTGGCGAAAGAAATCATGACCGTCCGTCTCATTCCCAGTATCTGGAATGAGAAGCGGAGCTCTGAATATGGTTGGAGGACCACAGTCGATGCTGTATGCGGATGTCGGCCTGAGGGTAGTAGCTATGGGTATCGACCCGAAGACGCTTATTTGACATGATTCTCTTTCAAAACTTTATCCTTCTAAATAAAATGAACGCCCATACCTTGTAATGTTATTGAAGCGGTTGTCCCGCTCGAAGTATCTGTGGTTAATTCTTCAGGTTTTCCACCACGAAACCATGTAAATTCAGGTAAATATTGAATTTCGGAATCGCTGTCATCGTAAACTATTATGCTCATGTTTCCGCTGATGTTCAGGTAGGTTGCGTGGAGCCGGCAAGAGGGGAAGAAAATAACTCGTCTCTGACACTCCCGGACCAGAATCTAATGAGTATCTTGGACTTTGGGCATTTAATTTGTTGCCCCAACACTAAAACAGATTATCTAAATCTGAGGTTGCCAACTGAGGTGACTTCATTTGTAAAATATCTGAATTTCTACTAGCAGATATCATGATGTAGTATAGAAGAAATAAAATCGACCAAGTCGGGGTGCACTCGGGCTCTATAATTCTTGAGAAACGAACTATCGAGGCGGTTTACATGATGTAACACGTAGCTCAACTGAGCACTTATTCGCTTATTTAAATTACATGTATCTAAGGCACAAGGCAAGAGCGCAGCTAATTCAATTCATCATGGACGTCATGGTCCAGGACGGCGATTCGTATCAACATTCTCGAACGTGAGCGCGATGCACACCACATAATTGTTAAATCCAGGTGAGGTAAATTTATATCAAAATGGTTGAAAGGAGTTGCATCTCTCAAGCGCTGACTACAGAGTCCTGATGTACGTTGTTCTAGGTGTAGAGTACATCTGTGTATAGGAACATAAAAATTTTCAGATAAATTAAAAATATAGCGCTCTTATAATACACGTCGACTGGACGGTTGAAGGAGAAGAGAAAATTCCAAGTCAAAAGAATGTTGCTTGATTGCTCACTGGGAGAAATCACAAGTCCTTAGGCCTTAGGCCTTAGTGCTCAGCGCTCATTCCACTCCCTCCCCGTCCATCTCACACTTCCCCCAATCCAGCATCATTCACCCTCATCTTTCATACTGTGGTGGCGGTGGCTGGCTCGTGAAATAATGACTTTGCACCAGACTATACCGGCTCTGTGAATCCCCAGCAATACTGCTGTAGTCCTGTTGCGCCATCGTTGACTCCTGGCGACTTTTCCCCGACGTCGGGAACTGATTGCTGCTGATCGTCTGGGTCATCATCGACGTCGACGAGGGTTGCATCTCCGAGTGGGTCACAGTGTCGTGGTATTCTGGGTCTATAGCTGGGATGCAGTCAGTATTTAGGATTTGAGAGCTTGGAAATTATGATGCGGAAGAGAGGACTCACAGAACGGGCGCACCTCCGGGTGCATGAAAGACGATGCCACTGCCTTCCGCTTTCGGAAGCGCAGGTGCCTCCAAAGGAGATAACTGAGGACGCAGAGCGCAATGACGCCCAGAGCGCCAATTGTGGCTCCTACTATAAGCCCTACCGAAGTCTTGCTCGACGACGGAGTGGAGACGGCGGGTAGGGTGGTCCCCTCTGCTGCTGCTGACTGTGCGCCGGTCGGGTCTAACGATGGGGAGTTAACGGATGTTGTTAAGGAGTTGGAAGTGGTGGGTAGGCCGGCAGAGGGGGTAGATGTAGGCGGAGTGGACTGTGCGAGGCGCGATGAGGTCCCCGTTCCACTCGTTGTCCCCGGAGCAGATGTCGTCGTCCCCGGACCCTTTGTCGTGATGGGGTTAGGAGTGTTAGGACTGGGCGTGCTAGGACTAGAGGTCGTCGTCGACCCAGAGCTCGCCACTACCTCAATATAATCAAGCACATATCTTGTATTGGTGTTGGTTGTCTGGCTAATAACGAGCGTGTGGGATACGTCGGGCGCTAGGTTCCCGGACGTGAAAAAATTCTGACGGAAGATCCAGCCGTCGCTACTGTTGCCGTTGGAGCCTGGTGTGAAGGAGGCGGTGAAGAGTGTCGGCGCGCCGCCATCGATGGAGTACGCGGTCGTAGTTTTTGGGGTGACGAGAGGGATCGTGCCGAAGACTCTTATTTGCACTCCTACGACATTTATTATTAGAGGGGTTTGGTAGCGCGGTTGTCAGAAAATGCGCCCACAAAGAAGAGAAGAGGCACACACCTTGGAAGGTTATCGTGGCAGTAGTCCCGGTCGACGTGTCTGTGAACGTCGACGTGCCGTCGAGATCCTCAGGAAGTCCGCCTTGAATCCATAAGTTGCTCGGAGCGTATTTGATTATAGGATCGTGGTCGTCATAAGTTGTTACGCTCATAACTTCGCGAGCACACTCGGACGGTTTAGTGGGGAGGTGGAGGGAGGAAGAGAGAAAACATTGACAATTGTCACACCCTGGGATGGAAGCCGATATGCAGGCAAGGGAGCAATAGAGTATCAAACATCAAACAAGATTTCGGTTGACATGATAAGTGATACTATGGTAAAGATCATGTGGAGCTTGGAGTTGGTTCTAAAAAAATGGACATCATTGCTGAAGAGATGTAGATCACTGTAAGAATCAATTTCTCAAGGAAGAACGCACATACACATACCAGTGACTTATCCTGGGCATAAGCGGGGGCGTAAATCACTATACCCCTGCAAATCGACAGCGTTGAGGACGTTGAGAAAAGGATGGCGAAATTTAGGCTTCACGTGGAGGAATGGCGGCATTTCGAAATTGGATGCGCATCATCGCGCGCGTTGATCTCCCGAGTTCGTACTCCGTTTGCGCACCCCAATTTCACGTCTTCCACAGAACTTGGCCATCGTTGAGCGCTGAGGCCCCTCCGTAGCCCATGCTTAGCTCCGCTGTGCGTGTCTAACGGGCGCGACGAGATGATGTATCATCGATATCATTGACGGTGAACTGACCATCTTTTGTCCCTCTCAACGCGGAGTGCGATGGGCACTTCCATCATGACCATTCAGTTTTGATGAGCTAAAGCAAAACAGGGATTGAGTTCTATTCTCCGCCTTCATATACTTAAAGACGTGGAAATACGCACCTTCAAGCTTCAAGCCTTGCTGTCCGCCTTCGTGTGATAAATCGGAAGTCCTGACGTTGAACTTCAAATTATTTGCACAGCGCTTTCCTCCTGCTCGAATAAATTCGGGAAAATTAGCGTTCACATTTGGCATAGCTCGCTCAGACGACCACTCGTACCACTTCAGCCGCCAGCGGTCGACACTCCAGCTGAGGCTGGAATGCACATTGCAGAGTCTGGTGACGACGTTAGACCAGGAAGATCACGTGGTGACCTGATACAGAGTCACGCCACCATGAATTTCCGAAAAGTGGTGCGTTCGCGACTTGTTTTTCTTCTTTGTCCACAACTACCACATTCCAGACCAAAGCTCGAGGCGCGTCCTGGTCGCTACATAAAGGAGGCCCTTCCGCAGACGACACAACATCCTCACCGTTTCCCTCTCATCTTAAGTCCAAGGACGATGGCCTACAATTCTACCATCCCCGACGTGCTCACAGAGCTATACGCGGGCACCGACTTCTCAGCTCTTTCGTGGTTCGAGCAACAATGGGTTGCTTGTTATGTGTGGATTGGGAACCCGGTCATTGCGACGGGCTTGATGAGTTTCTTGCTGCATGAGGTGCGTTTTCTGCCGTATTTCTCTCGTATCGGAGACGTGGGATCCATATATCCTGGACCGCCATTGCTCTCATTGGTCTTGGGAAGGAAACGCGGATCTGACATGTTGTGTGCATTGCAGGTTGTGTATTTTGGTCGCAGCATCCCATTTATCATCATCGACGCTATGCCTTACTTCCGCCGATGGAAACTCCAACCCAACAAGATCCCCACTGCAGCTGAGCAATGGGCATGCACTAAGCAGGTTCTCTTCTCGCATTTCACTATCGAACTCCCAGTTGTACGTGTTGTCTTCCAAAATTACTTTTTCTCACCAGCTGACGATTTTGCAGATCTGGCTATTCCACCCCACCGCTGAAGCTCTTGGCATGCAAACGTACCAGGTCCCTTTCCCTGCTCTCAAGACCATGGCCCCGCAGATCTTCTTATTCTTCTTCTTCGAGGACTTCTTCCATTTCGTTGGTATGTTTCATTTTTCTAAACATTCCTATCGTTTGTTGTGCAATGTTTTAATAACTTTGTCTCTACAGCTCACCAGATCCTCCACACCGGTGTCCTGTACAAGCACATCCACAAAATCCACCACAAATACTCTGCACCTTTCGGTCTGGCCGCTGAGTATGCCCACCCCGCTGAAGTGTTCATCCTCGGCGCTGGCACCGTCTCCGGTCCCCTCCTCTACTGCTTCTTCACCCAGAACCTGCACATCGTCACCGTCTACATCTGGATTGTCCTGAGGTTGTTCCAGGCCATCGACTCGCATAGCGGTTACGGTGAGTTGAATTTTTCTCTCCATTTTGCGATGCTCATAAATTATATCTCCAAAAATAGATTTCCCCTGGTCGCTGCATCACTTCCTCCCATTCTGGTCTGGCGCCGAGCATCACGATTTCCACCACATGACCTTCACGAACAACTTCTCCACCTCTTTCCGCGGGGACAGGATCTTCGGCACTGATACCAACTATCGCGAGTACCGTGCGCGCGTTAAGGCCGCGAAGCAGTCTTTGAAGAACGCGACGAAGGAGCAGCTTGATGAGGTCGAGCGAAAGCTGATGGCGGAGGCGGAAGCTGAGGGTATCAAGGCTGAAGCCGAGGCTGAGGCGAGAGGTGTCAGGAAGACTGTCAAAGTCCAATAGAGGGCGTTGCGACTAGCTTAATATTCCGCGGATATCTTAAATATAATTTCACGACACGTTTACTTCTTTTGTGTGCGCTGCAATGGTGAATTGACTTTCATATGACTGGCTGCGTGAGAGTCTGGACTTGGGGTTGAGTGCACTTGGACTTGTGATTGGAATTTTAGGCGCTTTCGAGGCACGCGCTGGGCGTCTAATAGTCATTTTCAGGCACACCATGTATTTTGTGACTTTTTGCAAAGTACGCTAGTACATATACAGTAGAAAAAGAGTGCGCCACACAAAAAGAAATAGAACTTTTCACTTTCCAACCCTCTCCTTTTTATCCCCGACCAAGGCTTCTCCCCGCCCGAAGGCCAGCGGGGAGCACAAACGGGGCACATGGCCCCGTCGCAAGCAGGTTAGCATATTCTCACTTACCGGGGATGGGTTGCGCGTACGCTCGCAGAGTCGCTGAATGGGCACCTAAATCTCGCGTGAGTCGTTATTCTCGTGAATTTGCCCAAGGGACAAAGTCTGTAGGAGCAAGTCATAAATAAGTGATTTAACTCGGAAAATGAAATACTCACCAACTACCCTCTTTCTGTGCACAAGGGAAAACCTGAAATAGGGTTAGGAATGTGCTTCCGTTGAAAAATAAACTCACGACACTTTCCTTCTACTCCAAGTCGCCGCTCGCCGCGGGGCAAAATCCTCGGCGCAAATGGCAGCAATTGGCGCTGTCAAGCCGGTTCGGCGGACGTCGAAATAGGGCGTCAACGTGTCTATACAGAATAAATATAGCATAAAACGAGAAGGGGGAGTACTCACATGCAAGGGGAGGCCAGCAGACGACATTGAGTTCATTTCCTGAAGGGGATGCCACTCGCCGTGGGGCAAAACCCTCAGCGGCGGATATCAAAATAGGGTGTCGAGGCATCTACAAATCAATGTCAACATAAATATGGCATCAAATGATGAGGGGGACTACTCACACTCAAGGGGAGATCAGCACACGGTACTGACAATGTTGTTTTCATTCTTCAAAGGTGGTGCCACTCACTGCGTGGCCAAATGCCTGACAAAGTTGGCGGTGAAGGGCGTGGTTCGGCGGATGTCGATATATAGTGTCGAGGCATCTATAGATCAATGTAAGAAAATGTACTAAATTAAACACAATGTGTACTCACGGTCGAGGGGAGCGCTGGCAATATGTTGCACTGTAAGCGCCAAGGAATAGCGCCAACAGGCGCTCTATATCGAGGTATCTATAGGTCAATGTTAGAATGTGCACTATATCAAACACAATGAATACTCACGGCAAAGGGGAGCCGCACTGTGCACTGGCAATATAACAAGATCATGTTACATTGTAAGCGCCGAGGAGTAGTGCGAACAGGCGGGTCGACGGACGTCGAAATAGGGTGTCGAAGCACTGTAGAGGATAGTTAGAGTGTGTAATGCATTGAAATAAAAGGCGCGAGACTCACAGACAGGGTGCAGTCAGTACAAAGTACTGACCACGTCATCTTCACTTCCTAGGATGGTGCCACTCGCCGCAGGGCCAAAATATTTGAAAACCTGGCACTGAAATGCACCAGTGACTGGTTCTGCGGACGTCGAAATATGGCGGCAGAATGTCTACAGAGAAATATCAGAACGAGGACAGCGGCTATGGTGCTAGAATACTCACGGTCCATGGATGACAAGTTGGTCCTTGGATTTACTGCTGGCTATATGCCGCTCGCTGCAGGGCTGAATCCTGGCTGGAATTATGCATCGAAAGTGAGATGTCGATGATGAGGAGACTCTGGATAACTATTAGAATATACACAATGAAATAGATGGCTACACGTTACTCACCATGAGAAACAGTGCAGTCGCAGGGAAAGGGGAGCTCAGACAATGTCCGAGCATAAGGACCCATGCGGGGGAAGGAACGAGAACGGGAGTGACACGCAACAGGTCAGCTTTTATAAAAACCTAGCCGAGCGTTACATAAAATCGGAAGACACTAGTAAATTAGCTCTTCGGGTCACCACACATTGATCCCGGCACTGACGCACTGCTGCAAATACAGCAGGGAGCCATATTCTGCACTCCTGTACCATGCAATTTGGCGATGAGCAATTGTTTGAGCTGAGCGCACAGCCAGAAACTTCATTTTCAACAAAATGATTTCACATTCTTCAAAATTTCATATGTAAATGCATATTCCTGGGTCGCATAACCCTAACAACTGTTAGCGAGATGTGTTGAATACATTCTACAACAACTTCTCATCGATAACAAGCAGTCAATATTGAAATATACACAGAGCGCGCACAGAATGCCACGGGCGCTTAAGCGCTTAAATCTTGCACGATGCATTATTCCATAAATTGAATCCCATAGACCCCCTCGCCTATAGGTATAACTCTCGCAAGTATCCACGATCACACAATTTAATGTAATGTACGTGTACGAAATGTGGCCGTCCCTCAATTAGCTCCTCCATCCCCATTCCCTTCCACACAATCCATACCGCACTCTCCGATTATGCCACGCATCTGGAGCAGTGCATATGGTTAGATCCATCTATATTTAGGACAGGAACGGTGCTAGTGCACTACGCAACCCAACAACGAGAGTGCGCCGTCAAAGCCGCGCCGTGCACGCCATCTGCGTATTTCCTCATGAATTCAAACAAAACACCTTTAAAGCGGTTTTCAACTAATGCAGTATCAATGTAGATTAATTTGGCAAAAGAAAATTGAATTGACAGAGGTGCAATCAAGAAGGACATGCAATGTGCGCTTGATGTGCGGCCCAATCTGTTATGGGGAGAAACATTTAAATATCGCATTTTCGACACATTTATATACAGGAAGGGAGCCACCCCATCTAAAATATATAATATGCTATTAGATATTGTCCGAGGATGAGCAGCGCGCCGAGTTCCAGACCCAATCCTCATCATCTCCTCCAGACCCATCTCTGCAATCCAACGTGAAACTGCGCCCTTCGCTCCAGTGTTAGCCGGGCTTCCATATTTGGACACGTAATACGTCGGCTACATTAAGTGCGTCGCGCCGCGTTGAGTCGCGAAGCATTGGAAGCGAAAGCGCATCGGAGCATTTGGAGCGCAACGTCAATTACCTGCCAGTCCCTTCCTTTAAATGTATTTAAATATAATAACAGTATATTTGAGACCTATATACATTGTTTTAAATAATAAAACTGGTGAGAATTGAAGCGCTGCGAACGTGGCACGGTTGCCACTATTCAAATGGCGTCTGAAGCGCAGGTCGCGCGCTCTCGAATTATCGCGCCAGCGCAGTGCACGCATACAGGAGACGTAGTAGTATATCTATATATATAATACATCGGTAGTATATGCGACAACTCCCTGCGAAAACGTGAGGAAAATCACTCACCCAACCCCATCATCTCCTCCTGAGCCCCATCTTCCATCTACCACAATACCGCGCACTTGTTTCTTGGGTGGGGCCTGGACTAGACTCGGCGCCGTATTTGGACACGTAATATTAGACTAACTCCGGATCTAGTAAATGCGTCGCAATGCGTTGAGTCCTGAAGCGTTGGAAGCGAAAGCGCATCGGAGCGCTACGAGCGCAACGTTGTTTAGAGGTCGATTCCCTCATTTAAACGCATTTAGATATAGTACGTATATGATTGAGACCTATATACATTGTGTTATATAATTAAACTGTTGAAAATTGAAGCGCTGCGAATGTGGCACGGTCGCTATTATTCAAATTGTGTCTGAAGCGCAGGTCGTGCGCTCTCAAATTAACGCGCTGTTGAAGTGCGCACATACAAGGAAAGTAATAGTATGCTTAGATATCTAATATATCATCTGTCTACGTGACCCAAGAACACGGGAAAGTGAGGTGAACCGCTCACACAACCCATCATCTCCTCCTGACCCCCCTCTTCAATCTACCGCAATACCGCGCACTTCTTTCTTGGGGCCTGGACTAGACTCGGAGCTATATTAATACACGTAATACTAGACTAGCTTCGTATTTAGTAAATGCGTCGCAACGCGTTGCGTTCCGAGCATTGAATGAGATGGTGCGCCGGGGCGCATACAGCGCTGCTATGCGTATCTCTTGAATAGCGTCCTTTAAACACACTAAACTACTGAAGCAGACGGTTTTACATACACATAATATGTTTATATATAGCTCACGAGAATTGCGAAGGAGGTGAAGGACGTGCGAGAGAATGACTACCCTTTCTCTCCACATCCTCCCTCCGATCCCCCTTCCATGCCGTTTTGCACGAAACCGCATCTTTCCTTAATTCGGATTTACTAGCATGTAAATAAGCGAGATACGTAAATGATCCAGAAGTTTCAAAGTGGGCGGTGAAGATGGCGCGACCGCGCGTGCATGGAGAGTAGATATCCGTTCCGTGTGCGCTATCCAGCGTACACTCTAATTCCCGACATTTGAAGCACTTACAAGTATCGGGGACTCTAGAGTACCATACCTATATACCTATATTAAGATTTCTAAAATACCCAGAGAGAACTGCGTTCGAGGACAACACCGATTCTGCTCAAGCATGTCATCCGTACATCTCCTCACCCTTCTCTCCGTTCCCTCGTCCGTTTCGCTCTCCCAGAAACGCACCATTTTCTATATTTGGATCCATGCCAGCACATTCTTAGCCGAGAGACGTAAGCATTAGAAGGCAGGTACTAGTGCGCGTTGAAGGATGGAAGCTTGCGCGCTCATTTACTCGTTGCGCCCCATTCCACGTAGTTCACGAATACGCTCGTTTCCGCTCATGAAACACGGGGGAGATTGGGTAAAGTGTACGCAAGGAGTAATATCGTGTCAGAACGTGTGTGAGGAGTTGGAGTGCGGTATTGAGGGATGCGTTTGCGAGAGCGATTTCGAATGAAGAGGTGGTTGAAACGAGTGTATTTAGACACTACACTTAGAATACGTCGATTTCTTTTTTAAATTTCAATAGGGTCATCTATTAAATACATACTTGTGTACTTGACATAGTAAGGTAGAAGGTCAGTGAAGCAGATAAATGGGAATTGTGCAAACGGAGGCGGGAGGACGGACACATTCGCGTAGATCAACGGCATCGGAGGTAAACGCACCCAATTCTCGTTTCCGTCACTCAGCCGAATACTCTCACCCGACCATATCAATATGTCAAAACACGTTCTATTGGCTATGGAATACACGCTAAGGGTGCCGTACCAACGAAATAGATGTATAAGAGGAGCGCGTCTGCTCCTCTCAACCATCATCCCCTCCTCTCCTCTCCTCTCCTCTCCTCTCCTCTCCTCTCTCCTCCTCTTCGGTCTCTCATCCTCTTCCCTCCTGGCTCCTATGGCGACGATGAGCCGGCAGCTCTGCTCCCTGCCCTGCTCGACGCCGGCCTCCCTCTCCTGACTGCGCTCCTCGACGAGCGCGCCCTCTCTTCGTCGCTCGCTCACCGCTTCCCGCTCTCTAGGTGATCAGCCCCCAACGTAAGCATTCCGAACTTACCTCCATCGTCTTCTTCGCTGACCCGCCCTTACCCCGCGCCCTCTGTCCTAGATCCCGCCTCGTATGCGCGCTCGCTCGGCGGTGCTTGCACATCCCGCTCGTGCACCAGACAGCGACGACGACTCCCAGAGAGTCTGCCCATCGCTCACCACGTCCTCTGACCTGTAAAGGTGAGAGCGTCAGCGGATCTCCACGACACGGTAAGCATTATTTCTTTACTTACCCTGTTATACCGCTTGCTGATTACCTTCCTATCCCTTCCCTGCCAGCGTTCTCGTCGACGGCATCGTTCCTATGCCCACCAGTACGACGCAGGACATGGTCTGCACACTGCAAAATACGGTCAGTGATCGCTAACCTTCCCCAGAAACCCGTGCTCCTGGAGGACGACCCGCTATCGTTCTCGACGACGTCGAGGACAGGAGTCCGCGCCTCGTTGACCTCGTTCTCTAGCCTGCAAAGGCTACGGGTTAGTCTGTTTCACGACACGGTAAGCATTTGTTTATTTACCTACCTGTTGTGCGGCTCGCTGATTGTCTTCGCATCCTTCCCCGCCAGCGTTCTCGATGACGCGGAACTGTTCCTATTCCCGCCAGCACGACGCCGGACACGTCCTGCACGCTGCAAACACGGTCAGTGATTACTGACCTTCCCCAGAGAGCCGCGCTCCGAGAGCACGACCTAGCCTTCATCCTCGATGTCGAGGACAGTTACGACGGGGGTACTGCGTCGCTCGAAACGTTGCTCTGCCCTTGATTTTCGACGGTAAGCATTCATTCATAATTGATATATTCAAATTACTGACTTGCCTCGCTCCTCTTTCCCTACACGCAATTCGCAGCACGGCGGGAATGCGGCTCGACTACCCACTCACTCGAGCCCAGCTCGAATGTTCTCTCTTGTGGTAGTGAGCCCGCTCGCCGCTCGGTGTCGAGCTCTGACCCTCTGCTGCACTAGGAGGCCGACGTCCGAGCTACAGGTACCCGAAAACGCTAAAAAATCAGGACAATGACGATGAGTATTTATTTTCAAAACATACCTATCCAAATTACTGACCAGCGCACTCGAGTTCTAGGACCTACCACAGCAGAAGGCGGCACCCTTCGCCCTTGCTAGACGTAGCCGCCGCCTCTACTCGTCCCCGCCGTCCGCCCATCTGGTATAATTGGTGAGTTACACCGTCCCCTTGACGTTGCACAACCGCTGACCGCGCCGTCCTTCTCGTGCGACGATTCATGCACAGGAAACGAACGTGTTTTGGTTGACAACGACTCCGGGAGGCTGCACAGACTGTCGTCGTCGTCGTTGTCGTCGTCGTCGTCGATGTCGATGAGCGACTGCGTGCGGTTGGTCTTCGTGATCATCTTCATGGTGCTTCGAGGTAAGCTTGCGCCGTTCCATTTGTTTGTTATCGATGTCGCTGACCTCTCTTCCTAGCCGCCGTAAGCGCATGCGCATGTCGTGCACGTCGTCGTCGTGGTAGTCGCGCTCGTCCATAGAGGGTGAGATCGAGGCGCAGACGACGAGCTGGATGTCGAGCGGATGGAATAGACGACTCGTCGTCGTCGATTCCCTCGTTGATCTCTGCCTAAACGAGACAGGTAAGTATCTCCTCATGTTGAAAATGGATGATCATTTACTCACTGGTGTCACTCGTCCCTAGCACGCTACGAGAGATCGCCGGCGCGAGGTGCTGGATGACCAAGAGGTGAGTAAACACGTCTTATCGACGCATGCCCATACTTACCGAATGACGCCGCACTACCCGTTCGATTCAAACGGCAGCGTTAACGCCGTCGTAATCGTCGTCTGGATCGTTGCGGCCTGTCCGTCCGTCCATCCGTTCGTCCGTTCGCCGCAGCCGCTGCTCTCGTCGTCGTCGAGGAGTAGCGAGGCTGTGTGGGACGTCGATAACGGGTCGACTCGGGTGAATCCGTCATCCATCCATGCAGGGCTATGGGAGAAAGGTAAGCACGTCGTAATGAACTCGTGTGCTATGACATGTACTCACCTCATTGCGGCGGCGTGTAGCCTCTCATATATTCACGTCCTTGGGGTGTAGGAGAGAGATGGGACGAGGTGCTCGTCGACGGTGGTGATGGTGCGTCGTTCTCGATCGTCGTGTCTCTGTCGTCGTTGCTGACTCGTTGACAGTGGATGTCGTCGTGATACCCACCGTGCCATGACGGTTAGCAGCGTTTACGGACGTATTTCGTCCAGACTGACTGGTGGCGGCATCGTGCAGTGCACAAGAGATGCCTGATGAGGCGGGATGACAGTGTGCGAGGAAAAGCACTGGTCGTAATAAATCAATGGTGAGTGTTATTCTTCGCGGTTGGATATTGTTACTCACCGATGCTGCTATGGTGTCCACACAGAGTGGGTGATGACCTTCGAGGTGAGTATTTCCTCTGATCGTTGACGTTGTTCGTGCTAAATCGTAGCCGATTTTCTTGCAGACATCGCCGCACCAATGCCATGCGTCGATTGAGGGCGGATGGACGAACGATCAGATGCCCTACGCGTCGAGACTCGTCCATGACGGATGCGGGGGTGAGCGTCGAGCGGAGGGAGGGAGGGAGGGACACAGGCAGGGAAGGGATGGGAGGGAGGGAACAGATAAACGAGGGGCGGGGTGGGATGGACGTGCTTTGAGAAAGAGAGCTGTGATTGAGCTGGTAAGTGTCCCATTTGACATGGTGTATGCGTCTCTGTACTCACTATGCAGCTCGATCGATGATCGCAGATGAGCCGATCGGTTTGGTTTATCGATCGTTCATGGATGCGCTCGTCGTCGTCGAGATTGTCCTCCACGACGAGCAGAGACGGATGGGTGTGGGAGGGACAGATGACGGTGAGCACAATGCACTCACGGATGACATTCAGCATGGCGCAGACGCGTCGGCGTCGTCTCGAGGGGCGGACAGGAGCCAATCAGAGAGAGGGCGCGAGACGTGCGAGCACGGGTTCACGCCACCCTGAATTTCAGAAAAGTGGTGCGTTCGACTTGTTTTCTTCTTTGTCCACAACTACCATTCCAGACCAAAGCTCGAGGCGCGTCCTGGTCGCTGCATAAAGGAGGCCCTGTCGCGACGACATGACATCCTCACCGTTTCCCTCTTAAGTCCAAGGACGATGGCCTACAATTCTACATCCCCGACGTGCTCACTGAGCTGTACGCGGGCACGATTTCAGCTCTCTCGTGGTTCGAGCAACAATGGGTTGCTTGGTATGTGTGGATTGGGAACCCGGTTATTGCGACGGGTTTGATGAGTTTCTTGCTCCATGAGGTGCGTTTTCTGCCGTATTTCTCTCGTATCGGAGACGTGGGATCCATATATCCTGGACCGCCATTGCTCTCATTGGTCTTGGGAAGGAAACGCGGATCTGACATGTTGTGTGCATTGCAGGTTGTGTATTTTGGTCGCAGCATCCCATTTATCATCATCGACGCTATGCCTTACTTCCGCCGATGGAAACTCCAACCCAACAAGATCCCCACTGCAGCTGAGCAATGGGCATGCACTAAGCAGGTTCTCTTCTCGCATTTCACTATCGAACTCCCAGTTGTACGTGTTGTCTTCCAAAATTACTTTTTCTCACCAGCTGACGATTTTGCAGATCTGGCTATTCCACCCCACCGCTGAAGCTCTTGGCATGCAAACGTACCAGGTCCCTTTCCCTGCTCTCAAGACCATGGCCCCGCAGATCTTCTTATTCTTCTTCTTCGAGGACTTCTTCCATTTCGTTGGTATGTTTCATTTTTCTAAACATTCCTATCGTTTGTTGTGCAATGTTTTAATAACTTTGTCTCTACAGCTCACCAGATCCTCCACACCGGTGTCCTGTACAAGCACATCCACAAAATCCACCACAAATACTCTGCACCTTTCGGTCTGGCCGCTGAGTATGCCCACCCCGCTGAAGTGTTCATCCTCGGCGCTGGCACCGTCTCCGGTCCCCTCCTCTACTGCTTCTTCACCCAGAACCTGCACATCGTCACCGTCTACATCTGGATTGTCCTGAGGTTGTTCCAGGCCATCGACTCGCATAGCGGTTACGGTGAGTTGAATTTTTCTCTCCATTTTGCGATGCTCATAAATTATATCTCCAAAAATAGATTTCCCCTGGTCGCTGCATCACTTCCTCCCATTCTGGTCTGGCGCCGAGCATCACGATTTCCACCACATGACCTTCACGAACAACTTCTCCACCTCTTTCCGCTGGTGGGACAGGATCTTCGGCACTGATACCAACTATCGCGAGTACCGTGCGCGCGTTAAGGCCGCGAAGCAGTCTTTGAAGAACGCGACGAAGGAGCAGCTTGATGAGGTCGAGCGAAAGCTGATGGCGGAGGCGGAAGCTGAGGGTATCAAGGCTGAAGCCGAGGCTGAGGCGAGAGGTGTCAGGAAGACTGTCAAAGTCCAATAGAGGGCGTTGCGACTAGCTTAATTATTCCGCGGATATCTTAAATATAATTTCACGACACGTTTACTTCTTTTGTGTGCGCTGCAATGGTGAATTGACTTTCATATGACTGGCTGCGTGAGAGTCTGGACTTGGGGTTGAGTGCACTTGGACTTGTGATTGGAATTTTAGGCGCTTTCGAGGCACGCGCTGGGCGTCTAATAGTCATTTTCAGGCACACCATGTATTTTGTGACTTTTTGCAAAGTACGCTAGTACATATATAGTAGAAAAAGAGTGCGCCACACAAAAAGAAATAGAACTTTTCACTTTCCAACCCTCTCCTTTTTATCCCCGACCAAGGCTTCTCCCCGCCCGAAGGCCAGCGGGGAGCACAAACGGGGCACCAGGCCCCGTCGCAAGCAGGTTAGCATATTCTCACTTACCGGGGATGGGTTGCAGAGTCGCTGAATGGGCACCTAAATCTCGCGTGAGTCGTTATTCTCGTGAATTTGCCCAAGGGACAAAGTCTGTAGGAGCAAGTCATAAATAAGTGATTTAACTCGGAAAATGAAATACTCACCAACTACCCTTTTTCTGTGCACAAGGGAAAAACCTGAAATAGGGTTAGGAATGTGCTTCCGTTGAAAAATAAACTCACGACACTTCCTTCTACTCCAAGTCGCCGCTCGCCGCGGGGCAAAATCCTCGGCGCAAATGGCAGCAATTGGGCACTGTCAAGCCGGTTCGGCGGACGTCGAAATAGGGCGTCAACGTGTCTATACAGAATAAATATAGCATAAAACGAGAAGGGGGAGTACTCACATGCAAGGGGAGGCAGACGACATTGAGTTCATTTCCTGAAGGGGATGCCACTCGCCGTGGGGCAAAACCCTCAGCGGCGGATATCAAAATAGGGTGTCGAGGCATCTACAAATCAATGTCAACATAAATATGGCATCAAATGATGAGGGGGACTACTCACAGTCAAGGGAGATCAGCACACGGTACTGACAATGTTGTTTTCATTCTTCAAAGGTGGTGCACTCACTGCGGGCCAAATGCCTGACAAAGTTGGCGGTGAAGGGCGTGGTTCGGCGGATGTCGATATATAGTGTCGAGGCATCTATAGATCAATGTAAGAAAATGTACTAAATTAAACACAATGTGTACTCACGGTCGAGGGGAGCGCTGGCAATATGTTGCACTGTAAGCGCCAAGGAATAGCCAACAGGCGCTCGCGGACATTATATATAGTGCGAGGTATCTATAGGTCAATGTTAGAATGTGCACTATATCAAACACAATGAATACTCACGGCAAAGGGGAGCCGCACTGTGCACTGGCAATATAACAAGATCATGTTACATTGTAAGCGCCGAGGAGTAGTGCGAACAGGCGGGTCGACGGACGTCGAAATAGGGTGTCGAAGCACTGTAGAGGATAGTTAGAGTGTGTAATGCATTGAAATAAAAGGCGCGAGACTCACAGACAGGGTGCAGTCAGTACAAAGTACTGACCACGTCATCTTCACTTCCTAGGGATGGTGCCACTCGCCGCAGGGCCAAAATATTTGAAAACCTGGCACTGAAATGCACCAGTGACTGGTTCTGCGGACGTCGAAATATGGCGGCAGAATGTCTACAGAGAAATATCAGAACGAGGACAGCGGCTATGGGTGCTAGAATACTCACGGTCCATGGATGACAAGTTGGTCCTTGGATTTACTGCTGGCTATATGCCGCTCGCTGCAGGGCTGAATCCTGGCTGGAATTATGCATCGAAAGTGAGATGTCGATGATGAGGAGACTCTGGATAACTATTAGAATATACACAATGAAATAGATGGCTACACGTTACTCACCATGAGAAACAGTGCAGTCGCAGGGAAAGGGGAGCTCAGACAATGTCCGAGCATAAGGACGCCATGGGGGGAAGGAACGAGAACGGGGAGTGACACGCAACAGGTCAGCTTTTATAAAACCTATAGCCGAGCGTTACATAAAATTCGGAAGACACTAGTAAATTAGCTCTTCGGGTCACCACACATTGATCCCGGCACTGACGCACTGCTGCAAATACAGCAGGGAGCCATATTCTGCACTCCTGTACCATGCAATTTGGCGATGAGCAATTGTTTGAGCTGAGCGCACAGCCAGAAACTTCATTTTCAACAAAATGATTTCACATTCTTCAAAATTTCGTTTGTAAATGCATATTCCTGGGTCGCATAACCCTAAAACAATGTTAGCGAGATGTGTTGAATACTTCTACAACAACTTCTCATCGATAACAAGCAGTCAATATTGAATATACACAGAGCGCGCACAGAATGCCACAGGCGCTTAAATTTGCACGACGCATTATTCCATAAATTGAATCCCATAGACCCCCTCGCCTATAGGTATAACTCTCGCAAGTATCCACGATCACACAATTAATGTAATGTACGTGTACGAAATGTGGCCGTCCCTCAATTAGCTCCTCCATCCCCATTCCCTTCCACACAATCCATACCGCACTCTCCGATTATGCCACGCATCTGGAGCAGTGCATATGGTTAGATCCATCTATATTTAGGACAGGAACGGTGCTAGTGCACTACGCAACCCAACAACGAGAGTGCGCCGTCAAAGCCGCGCCGTGCACGCCATCTGCGTATTTCCTCATGAATTCAAACAAAACCTTTAAAGCGGTTTTCAACTAATGCAGTATCAATGTAGATTAATTTGGCAAAAGAAAATTGAATTGACAGAGGTGCAATCAAGAAGGACATGCAATGTGCGCTTGATGTGCGGCCCAATCTGTTATGGGGAGAAACATTTAAATATCGCATTTTCGACACATTTATATACAGGAAGGGAGCCACCCATCTAAAATATATAATATGCTATTAGATATTGTCCGAGGATGAGCAGCGCGCCGAGTTCCAGACCCAATCCTCATCATCTCCTCCAGACCCATCTCTGCAATCCAACGTGAAACTGCGCCCTTCGCTCCAGTGTTAGCCGGGCTTCCATATTTGGACACGTAATACGTCGGCTACATTAAGTGCGTCGCGCCGCGTTGAGTCGCGAAGCGTTGGAAGCGAAAGCGCATCGGAGCATTTGGAGCGCAACGTCAATTACCTGCCAGTCCCTTCCTTTAAATGTATTTAAATATAATAACAGTATATTTGAGACCTATATACATTGTTTTAAATAATAAAACTGGTGAGAATTGAAGCGCTGCGAACGTGCACGGTTGCCACTATTCAAATGGCGTCTGAAGCGCAGGTCGCGCGCTCTCGAATTATCGCGCCAGCGCAGTGCACGCATACAGGAGACGTAGTAGTATATCTATATATATAATTCGGTAGTATATGCGACAACTCCCTGCGAAAACGTGAGGAAAATCACTCACCCAACCCCATCATCTCCTCCTGACCCCATCTTCCATCTACCACAATACCGCGCACTTGTTTCTTGGGTGGGGCCTGGACTAGACTCGGCGCCGTATTTGGACACGTAATATTAGACTAACTCGGATCTAGTAAATGCGTCGCAATGCGTTGAGTCCTGAAGCGTTGGAAGCGAAAGCGCATCGGAGCGCTACGAGCGCAACGTTGTTTAGAGGTCGATTCCCTCATTTAAACGCATTTAGATATAATACATATATGATTGAGACCTATATAATTGTGTTATATAATTAAACTGTTGAAAATTGAAGTGCTGCGAATGTGGCACGGTCGCTATTATTCAAATTGTGTCTGAAGCGCAGGTCGTGCGCTCTCAAATTAACGCGCTGTTGAAGTGCGCACATACAAGAAAGTAATAGTATGCTTTATATATCTGTCTACGTGACCCAAGAACACGGAAAGTGAGGTGAACCGCTCACACAACCCATCATCTCCTCCTGACCCCCCTCTTCAATCTACCGCAATACCGCGCACTTCTTTCTTGGGCCTGGACTAGACTCGGAGCTATATTAATACACGTAATACTAGACTAGCTTCGGATTTAGTAAATGCGTCGCAACGCGTTGCGTTCCGAGCATTGAATGAGATGGTGCGCCGGGGCGCATACAGCGCTGCTATGCGTATCTCTTGAATAGCGTCCTTTAAACACACTAAACTACTGAAGCAGACGGTTTTACATACACATAATATGTTATATATAGCTCACGAGAATTGCGAAGGAGGTGAAGGACGTGCGAGAGAATGACTACCTTTCTCTCCACATCCTCCCTCCGATCCCCCTTCCATGCCGTTTTGCACGAAACCGCATCTTTCCTTAATTCGGACCTTTACTAGCATGTAAATAAGCGAGATACGTAAATGATCCAGAAGTTTCAAAGTGGGCGGTGAAGATGCGCGACCGCGCGTGCATGGAGAGTAGATATCCGTTCCGTGTGCGCTATCCAGCGTACACTCTAATTCCGACATTTGAAGCACTTACAAGTATCGGGGACTCTAGAGTACCATACCTATATACCTATATTAAGATTTCTAAAATACCCAGAGAGAACTGCGTTCGAGGACAACACCGATTCTGCTCAAGCATGTCATCCGTACATCTCCTCACCCTTCTCTCCGTTCCCTCGTCCGTTTCGCTCTCCCAGAAAACGCACCATTTTCTATATTTGGATCATGCCAGCACATTCTTAGCCGAGAGACGTAAGCATTAGAAGGCAGGTACTAGTGCGCGTTGAAGGATGGAAGCTTGCGCGCTCATTTACTCGTTGCGCCCCATTCCACCTAGTTCACGGAATACGCTCGTTTCCGCTCATGAAACACGGGGGAGATTGGGTAAAGTGTACGCCAAGGAGTAATATCGTGTCAGAACGTGTGTGAGTGGAGTTGGAGTGCGGTATTGAGGGATGCGTTTGCGAGAGCGATTTCGAATGAAGAGGTGGTTGAAACGAGTGTATTTAGACACACACTTAGAATACGTCGATTTCTTTTTAAATTTCAATAGGGGTCATCTATTAAATACATACTTGTGTACTTGACATAGTAAGGTAGAAGTCAGTGAAGCAGATAAATGGGAATTGTGCAAACGGAGGCGGGAGGACGGACACATTCGCGTAGATCAACGGCATCGGAGGTAAACGCACCCAATTCTCGTTTCCGTCACTCAGCCGAATACTCTCACCCGACCATATCAATATGTCAAAACACGTTCTATTGGCTATGGAATACACGCTAAGGGTGCCGTACCAACGAAATAGATGTATAAAGAGGAGCGCGTCTGCTCCTCTCAACCATCATCCCTCTCCTCTCCTCTCCTATCCTCTCCTCTCTCCTCTCTTCGTCTCTCATCCTCTTCCCTCCTGGCTCCTATGGCGACGATGAGCCGGCAGCTCTGCTCCCTGCCCTGCTCGACGCCGGCCTCCCTCTCCTGACTGCGCTCCTCGACGAGCGCGCCCTCTCTTCGTCGCTCGCTCACCGCTTCCCGCTCTCTAGGTGATCAGCCCCAACGTAAGCATTCCGAACTTACCTCCATCGTCTTCTTCGCTGACCGCCCTTACCCCGCGCCCTCTGTCCTAGATCCCGCCGTATGCGCGCTCGCTCGGCGGTGCTTGCACATCCCGCTCGTGCACCAGACAGCGACGACGACTCCCAGAGAGTCTGCCCATCGCTCACCACGTCCTCTGACCTGTAAAGTGAGAGCGTCAGCGGATCTCCACGACACGGTAAGCATTTATTTCTTTACTTACCCTGTTATACCGCTTGCTGATTACCTTCCTATCCCTTCCCTGCCAGCGTTCTCGTCGACGGGCATCGTTCCTATGCCCACCAGTACGACGCAGGACATGGTCTGCACACTGCAAAATACGGTCAGTGATCGCTAACCTTCCCCAGAAACCCGTGCTCCTGGAGGACGACCCGCTATCGTTCTCGACGACGTCGAGGACAGGAGCCGCGCCTCGTTGACCTCGTTCTCTAGCCTGCAAAGGCTACGGGTTAGTCTGTTTCACGACACGGTAAGCATTTGTTTATTTACCTACCTGTTGTGCGGCTCGCTGATTGTCTTCGCATCCTTCCCGCCAGCGTTCTCGATGACGGGAACTGTTCCTATTCCCGCCAGCACGACGCCGGACACGTCCTGCACGCTGCAAAACGGTCAGTGATTACTGACCTTCCCCAGAGAGCCGCGCTCCGAGAGCACGACCTAGCCTTCATCCTCGATGTCGAGACAGTGTACGACGGGGGTACTGCGTCGCTCGAAACGTTGCTCTGCCCTTGATTTTCGACGGTAAGCATTCATTCATAATTGATATATTCAAATTACTGACTTGCCTCGCTCCTCTTTCCCTACACGCAATTCGCAGCACGGCGGAATGCGGCTCGACTACCCACTCACTCGAGCCCAGCTCGAATGTTCTCTTCTTGTGGTAGTGAGCCCGCTCGCCGCTCGGTGTCGAGCTCTGACCCTCTGCTGCACTAGGAGGCCGACGTCCGAGCTACAGGTACCCGAAAACGCTAAAAAATCAGGACAATGACGATGAGTATTTATTTCAAAATACCTATCCAAATTACTGACCAGCGCACTCGAGTTCTAGGACCTACCACAGCAGAAGGCGGCACCCTTCGCCCTTGCTAGACGTAGCCGCCGCCTCTACTCGTCCCCCGCCGTCCGCCCATCTGGTATAATTGGTGAGTTACACCGTCCCCTTGACGTTGCACAACCGCTGACCGCGCCGTCCTTCTCGTGCGACGATTCCATGCACAGGAAACGAACGGTGTTTTGGTTGACAACGACTCCGGGAGGCTGCACAGACTGTCGTCGTCGTCGTTGTCGTCGTCGTCGTCGATGTCGATGAGCGACTGCGTGCGGTTGGTCTTCGTGATCATCTTCATGGTGCTTCGAGGTAAGCTTGCGCCGTTCCATTTTGTTTGTTATCGATGTCGCTGACCTCTCTTCCTAGCCGCCGTAAGCGCATGCGCATGTCGTGCACGTCGTCGTCGTTGGTAGTCGCGCTCGTCCATAGAGGGTGAGATCGAGGCGCAGACGACGAGCTGGATGTCGAGCGGATGGAATAGACGACTCGTCGTCGTCGATTCCCTCGTTGATCTCTGCCTAAACGAGACAGGTAAGTATCTCCTCATGTTGAAAATGGATGATCATTTACTCACTGGTGTCACTCGTCCCTAGCACGCTACGAGAGATCGCCGGCGCGAGGTGCTGGATGACCAAGAGGTGAGTAAACACGTCTTATCGACGCATGCCCATACTTACCGAATGACGCCGCACTACCCGTTCGATTCAAACGGCAGCGTTAACGCCGTCGTAATCGTCGTCTGGATCGTTGCGGCCTGTCCGTCCGTCCATCCGTTCGTCCGTTCGCCGCAGCCGCTGCTCTCGTCGTCGTCGAGGAGGTAGCGAGGCTGTGTGGGACGTCGATAACGGGTCGACTCGGGTGAATCCGTCATCCATCCATGGGGCTATGGGAGAAAGGTAAGCACGTCGTAATGAACTCGTGTGCTATGACATGTACTCACCTCATTGCGGCGGCGTGTAGCCTCTCATATATTCACGTCCTTGGGTGTAGGAGAGAGATGGGACGAGGTGCTCGTCGACGGTGGTGATGGTGCGTCGTTCTCGATCGTCGTGTCTCTGTCGTCGTTGCTGACTCGTTGACAGTGGATGTCGTCGTTGATACCCACCGTGCCATGACGGTTAGCAGCGTTTACGACGTATTTCGTCCAGACTGACTGGTGGCGGCATCGTGCAGTGCACAAGAGATGCCTGATGAGGCGGGATGACAGTGTGCGAGGAAAAGCACTGGTCGTAATAATCAATGGTGAGTGTTATTCTTCGCGGTTGGATATTGTTACTCACCGATGCTGCTATGGTGTCCACACAGAGTGGGTGATGACCTTCGAGGTGAGTATTTCCTCTGATCGTTGACGTTGTTCGTGCTAAATCGTAGCCGATTTTCTTGCAGACATCGCCGCACCAATGCCATTGCGTCGATTGAGGGCGGATGGACGAACGATCAGATGCCCTACGCGTCGAGACTCGTCCATGACGGATGCGGGGGTGAGCGTCGAGCGGAGGGAGGGAGGGAGGGACACAGGCAGGGAAGGGATGGGAGGGAGGGAACAGATAAACGAGGGGCGGGGTGGGATGGACGTGCTTTGAGAAAGAGAGCTGTGATTGAGCTGGTAAGTGTCCCATTTGACATGGTGTATGCGTCTCTGTACTCACTATGCAGCTCGATCGATGATCGCAGATGAGCCGATCGGTTTGGTTTATCGATCGTTCATGGATGCGCTCGTCGTCGTCGAGATTGTCCTCCACGACGAGCAGAGACGGATGGGTGTGGGAGGGACAGATGACGGTGAGCACAATGCACTCACGGATGACATTCAGCATGGCGCAGACGCGTCGGCGTCGTCTCGAGGGGGACAGGAGCCAATCAGAGAGAGGGCGCGAGACGTGCGAGCACGGTTCACGCCACCCTGAATTTCAGAAAAGTGGTGCGTTCGACTTGTTTTTCTTCTTTGTCCACAACTACCACATTCCAGACCAAAGCTCGAGGCGCGTCCTGGTCGCTGCATAAAGGAGGCCCTGTCGCCGACGACATGACATCCTCACCGTTTCCCTCTTAAGTCCAAGGACGATGGCCTACAATTCTACCATCCCCGACGTGCTCACTGAGCTGTACGCGGGCACCGACTTTTCAGCTCTCTCGTGGTTCGAGCAACAATGGGTTGCTTGTGTATGTGTGGATTGGGAACCCGGTTATTGCGACGGGTTTGATGAGTTTCTTGCTCCATGAGGTGCGTTTTCTGCATTTCTCTCGTATCGGAGACGTGGGATCCATATATCCTGGACCGCCATTGCTCTCATTGGTCTTGGGAAGGAAACGCGGATCTGACATGTTGTGTGCATTGCAGGTTGTGTATTTTGGTCGCAGCATCCCATTTATCATCATCGACGCTATGCCTTACTTCCGCCGATGGAAACTCCAACCCAACAAGATCCCACTGCAGCTGAGCAATGGGCATGCACTAAGCAGGTTCTCTTCGCATTTCACTATCGAACTCCCAGTTGTACGTGTTGTCTTCCAAAATTACTTTTTCTCACCAGCTGACGATTTTGCAGATCTGGCTATTCCACCCCCCGCTGAAGCTCTTGGCATGCAAACGTACCAGGTCCCTTTCCCTGCTCTCAAGACCATGGCCCGCAGATCTTCTTATTCTTCTTCTTCGAGGACTTCTTCCATTTCGTTGGTATGTTTCATTTTTCTAAACATTCCTATTTTGTTGTGCAATGTTTTAATAACTTTGTCTCTACAGCTCACCAGATCCTCCACACCGGTGTCCTGTACAAGCACATCCACAAAATCCACCACAAATACTCTGCACCTTTCGGTCTGGCCGCTGAGTATGCCCACCCCGCTGAAGTGTTCATCCTCGGCGCTGGCACCGTCGTCCCGGTCCCCTCCTCTACTGCTTCTTCACCCAGAACCTGCACATCGTCACCGTCTACATCTGGATTGTCCTGAGGTTGTTCCAGGCCATCGACTCGCATAGCGGTTACGGTGAGTTGAATTTTTCTCTCCATTTTGCGATGCTCATAAATTATATCTCCAAAAATAGATTTCCCCTGGTCGCTGCATCACTTCCTCCCATTCTGGTCTGGCGCCGAGCATCACGATTTCCACCACATGACCTTCACGAACAACTTCTCCACCTCTTTCCGCTGGTGGGACAGGATCTTCGGCACTGATACCAACTATCGCGAGTACCGTGCGCGCGTTAAGGCCGCGAAGCAGTCTTTGAAGAACGCGACGAAGGAGCAGCTTGATGAGGTCGAGCGAAAGCTGATGGCGGAGGCGGAAGCTGAGGGTATCAAGGCTGAAGCCGAGGCTGAGGCGAGAGGTGTCAGGAAGACTGTCAAAGTCCAATAGAGGGCGTTGCGACTAGCTTAATTATTCCGCGGATATCTTAAATATAATTTCACGACACGTTTACTTCTTTTGTGTGCGCTGCAATGGTGAATTGACTTTCATATGACTGGCTGCGTGAGAGTCTGGACTTGGGGTTGAGTGCACTTGGACTTGTGATTGGAATTTTAGGCGCTTTCGAGGCACGCGCTGGGCGTCTAATAGTCATTTTCAGGCACACCATGTATTTTGTGACTTTTTGCAAAGTACGCTAGTACATATATAGTAGAAAAAGAGTGCGCCACACAAAAAGAAATAGAACTTTTCACTTTCCAACCCTCTCCTTTTTATCCCCGACCAAGGCTTCTCCCCGCCCGAAGGCCAGCGGGGAGCACAAACGGGGCACCAGGCCCCGTCGCAAGCAGGTTAGCATATTCTCACTTACCGGGGATGGGTTGCAGAGTCGCTGAATGGGCACCTAAATCTCGCGTGAGTCGTTATTCTCGTGAATTTGCCCAAGGGACAAAGTCTGTAGGAGCAAGTCATAAATAAGTGATTTAACTCGGAAAATGAAATACTCACCAACTACCCTTTTTCTGTGCACAAGGGAAAAACCTGAAATAGGGTTAGGAATGTGCTTCCGTTGAAAAATAAACTCACGACACGTTCCTTCTACTCCAAGTCGCCGCTCGCCGCGGGGCAAAATCCTCGGCGCAAATGGCAGCAATTGGCACTGTCAAGCCGGTTCGGCGGACGTCGAAATAGGGCGTCAACGTGTCTATACAGAATAAATATAGCATAAAACGAGAAGGGGGAGTACTCACATGCAAGGGGAGGCCAGCAGACGACATTGAGTTCATTTCCTGAAGGGGATGCCACTCGCCGTGGGGCAAAACCCTCAGCGGCGGATATCAAAATAGGGTGTCGAGGCATCTACAAATCAATGTCAACATAAATATGGCATCAAATGATGAGGGGGACTACTCACAGTCAAGGGGAGATCAGCACACGGTACTGACAATGTTGTTTTCATTCTTCAAAGGTGGTGCCACTCACTGCGGGGCCAAATGCTTGACAAAGTTGGCGGTGAAGGGCGTGGTTCGGCGGATGTCGATATATAGTGTCGAGGCATCTATAGATCAATGTAAGAAAATGTACTAAATTAAACACAATGTGTACTCACGGTCGAGGGGAGCGCTGGCAATATGTTGCACTGTAAGCGCCAAGGAATAGCACCAACAGGCGCTCGGCGGACATTGATATATAGTGTCGAGGTATCTATAGGTCAATGTTAGAATGTGCACTATATCAAACACAATGAATACTCACGGTGAAGGGGAGCCGCACTGTGCACTGGCAATATAACAAGATGGTGTTACATTGTAAGCACCGAGGAGTAGTGCCAACAGGCGGGTCGGCGGACGTCGAAATAGGGTGTCGAAGCACTGTAGAGGATAGTTAGAGTGTGTAATGCATTGAAATAAAAGGCGCGAGACTCACAGACAGGGTGCAGTCAGTACAAAGTACTGACCACGTCATCTTCACTTCCTAGGGATGGTGCCGCTCGCCGCAGGGCCAAAATATTTGAAAACCTGGCACTGAAATGCACCAGTGACTGGTTCTGCGGACGTCGAAATATGGCGGCAGAATGTCTACAGAGAAATATCAGAACGAGGACAGCGGCTATGGGTGCTATTAGAATACTCACGGTCCATGGATGACAAGTTGGTCCTTGGATTTACTGCTGGCTATATGCCGCTCGCTGCAGGGCTGAATCCTGGCTGGAATTATGCATCGAAAGTGAGATGTCGATGATGAGGAGACTCTGGATAACTATTAGAATATACACAATGAAATAGATGGCTACACGTTACTCACCATGAGAAACAGTGCAGTCGCAGGGAAAGGGGAGCTCAGACAATGTCCGAGCATAAGGACGCCATGGGGGGAAGGAACGAGAACGGGGAGTGACACGCAACAGGTCAGCTTTTATAAAAACCTATAGCCGAGCGTTACATAAAATTCGGAAGACACTAGTAAATTAGCTCTTCGGGTCACCACACATTGATCCCGGCACTGACGCACTGCTGCAAATACAGCAGGGAGCCATATTCTGCACTCCTGTACCATGCAATTTGGCGATGAGCAATTGTTTGAGCTGAGCGCACAGCCAGAAACTTCATTTTCAACAAAATGATTTCACATTCTTCAAAATTTCGTTTGTAAATGCATATTCCTGGGTCGCATAACCCTAACAAATGTTAGCGAGATGTGTTGAATACTTTCTACAACAACTTCTCATCGATAACAAGCAGTCAATATTGAAATATACACAGAGCGCGCACAGAATGCCCACAGGCGCTTAAATCTTGCACGACGCATTATTCCATAAATTGAATCCCATAGACCCCCTCGCCTATAGGTATAACTCTCGCAAGTATCCACGATCACACAATTACATGTAATGTACGTGTACGAAATGTGGCCGTCCCTCAATTAGCTCCTCCATCCCCATTCCCTTCCACACAATCCATACCGCACTCTCCGATTATGCCACGCATCCGGAGCAGTGCATATGGTTAGATCCATCTATATTTAGGACAGGAACGGTGCTAGTGCACTACGCAACCCAACAACGAGAGTGCGCCGTCAAAGCCGCGCCGTGCACGCCATCTGCGTATTTCCTCATGAATTCAAACAAAACACCTTTAAAGCGGTTTTCAACTAATGCAGTATCAATGTAGATTAATTTGGCAAAAGAAAATTGAATTGACAGAGGTGCAATCAAGAAGGACATGCAATGTGCGCTTGATGTGCGGCCCAATCTGTTATGGGGAGAAACATTTAAATATTGCATTTTCGACACATTTAGATACAGGAAGGGAGCCACCCCATCTAAAATATATAATATGCTATTAGATATTGTCCGAGGATGAGCAGCGCGCCGAGTTCCAGACCCAATCCTCATCATCTCCTCCAGACCCATCTCTGCAATCCAACGTGAAACTGCGCCCTTCGCTCCAGTGTTAGCCGGGCTTCCATATTTGGACACGTAATACGTCGGCTACATTAAGTGCGTCGCGCCGCGTTGAGTCGCGAAGCGTTGGAAGCGAAAGCGCATCGGAGCATTTGGAGCGCAACGTCAATTACCTGCCAGTCCCTTCCTTTAAATGTATTTAAATATAATAACAGTATATTTGAGACCTATATACATTGTTTTAAATAATAAAACTGGTGAGAATTGAAGCGCTGCGAACGTGGCACGGTTGCCACTATTCAAATGGCGTCTGAAGCGCAGGTCGCGCGCTCTCGAATTATCGCGCCAGCGCAGTGCACGCATACAGGAGACGTAGTAGTATATCTATATATATAATACATCGGTAGTATATGCGACAACTCCCTGCGAAAACGTGAGGAAAATCACTCACCCAACCCCATCATCTCCTCCTGACCCCCATCTTCCATCTACCACAATACCGCGCACTTGTTTCTTGGGTGGGGCCTGGACTAGACTCGGCGCCGTATTTGGACACGTAATATTAGACTAACTCCGGATCTAGTAAATGCGTCGCAATGCATTGAGTCCTGAAGCGTTGGAAGCGAAAGCGCATCGGAGCGCTACGAGCGCAACGTTGTTTAGAGGTCGATTCCCTCATTTAAACTCATTTAGATATAATACATATATGATTGAGACCTATATACATTGTGTTATATAATTAAACTGTTGAAAATTGAAGTGCTGCGAATGTGGCACGGTCGCTATTATTCAAATTGTGTCTGAAGCGCAGGTCGTGCGCTCTCAAATTAACGCGCTGTTGAAGTGCGCACATACAAGGAAAGTAATAGTATGCTTATATCATCTGTCTACGTGACCCAAGAACACGGGAAAGTGAGGTGAACCGCTCACACAACCCATCATCTCCTCCTGACCCCCCTCTTCAATCTACCGCAATACCGCGCACTTCTTTCTTGGGGCCTGGACTAGACTCGGAGTTATATTAATACACGTAATACTAGACTAGCTTCGGATTTAGTAAATGCGTCGCAACGCGTTGCGTTCCGAGCATTGAATGAGATGGTGCGCCGGGGCGCATACAGCGCTGCTATGCGTATCTCTTGAATAGCGTCCTTTAAACACACTAAACTACTGAAGCAGACGGTTTTACATACACATAATATGTTTATATATAGCTCACGAGAATTGCGAAGGAGGTGAAGGACGTGCGAGAGAATGACTACCCTTTCTCTCCACATCCTCCCTCCGATCCCCCTTCCATGCCGTTTTGCACGAAACCGCATCTTTCCTTAATTCGGACCTTTACTAGCATGTAAATAAGCGAGATACGTAAATGATCCAGAAGTTTCAAAGTGGGCGGTGAAGATGCGCGACCGCGCGTGCATGGAGAGTAGATATCCGTTCCGTGTGCGCTATCCAGCGTACACTCTAATTCCCGACATTTGAAGCACTTACAAGTATCGGGGACTCTAGAGTACCATACCTATATACCTATATTAAGATTTCTAAAATACCCAGAGAGAACTGCGTTCGAGGACAACACCGATTCTGCTCAAGCATGTCATCCGTACATCTCCTCACCCTTCTCTCCGTTCCCTCGTCCGTTTCGCTCTCCCAGAAAACGCACCATTTTCTATATTTGGATCCATGCCAGCACATTCTTAGCCGAGAGACGTAAGCATTAGAAGGCAGGTACTAGTGCGCGTTGAAGGATGGAAGCTTGCGCGCTCATTTACTCGTTGCGCCCCATTCCACCTAGTTCACGGAATACGCTCGTTTCCGCTCATGAAACATGGGGGGAGATTGGGTAAAGTGTACGCTAAGGAGTAATATCGTGTCAGAACGTGTGTGAGTGGAGTTGGAGTGCGGTATTGAGGGATGCGTTTGCGAGAGCGATTTCGAATGAAGAGGTGGTTGAAACGAGTGTATTTAGACACAACACTTAGAATACGTCGATTTCTTTTTAAATTTCAATAGGGGTCATCTATTAAATACATACTTGTGTACTTGACATAGTAAGGTAGAAGGTCAGTGAAGCAGATAAATGGGAATTGTGCAAACGGAGGCGGGAGGGACGGACACATTCGCGTAGATCAACGGCATCGGAGGTAAACGCACCCAATTCTCGTTTCCGTCACTCAGCCGAATACTCTCACCCGACCATATCAATATGTCAAAACACGTTCTATTGGCTATGGAATACACGCTAAGGGTGCCGTACCAACGAAATAGATGTATAAAGAGGAGCGCGTCTGCTCCTCTCAACCATCATCCCCTCCTCTCCTCTCCTCTCCTATCCTCTCCTCTCTCCTCCTCTTCGGTCTCTCATCCTCTTCCCTCCTGGCTCCTATGGCGACGATGAGCCGGCAGCTCTGCTCCCTGCCCTGCTCGACGCCGGCCTCCCTCTCCTGACTGCGCTCCTCGACGAGCGCGCCCTCTCTTCGTCGCTCGCTCACCGCTTCCCGCTCTCTAGGTGATCAGCCCCCAACGTAAGCATTCCGAACTTACCTCCATCGTCTTCTTCGCTGACCCGCCCTTACCCCGCGCCCTCTGTCCTAGATCCCGCCTCGTATGCGCGCTCGCTCGGCGGTGCTTGCACATCCCGCTCGTGCACCAGACAGCGACGACGACTCCCAGAGAGTCTGCCCATCGCTCACCACGTCCTCTGACCTGTAAAGGTGAGAGCGTCAGCGGATCTCCACGACACGGTAAGCATTTATTTCTTTACTTACCCTGTTATACCGCTTGCTGATTACCTTCCTATCCCTTCCCTGCCAGCGTTCTCGTCGACGGGCATCGTTCCTATGCCCACCAGTACGACGCAGGACATGGTCTGCACACTGCAAAATACGGTCAGTGATCGCTAACCTTCCCCAGAAACCCGTGCTCCTGGAGGACGACCCGCTATCGTTCTCGACGACGTCGAGGACAGGAGTCCGCGCCTCGTTGACCTCGTTCTCTAGCCTGCAAAGGCTACGGGGTTAGTCTGTTTCACGACACGGTAAGCATTTGTTTATTTACCTACCTGTTGTGCGGCTCGCTGATTGTCTTCGCATCCTTCCCCGCCAGCGTTCTCGATGACGGGAACTGTTCCTATTCCCGCCAGCACGACGCCGGACACGTCCTGCACGCTGCAAACACGGTCAGTGATTACTGACCTTCCCCAGAGAGCCGCGCTCCGAGAGCACGACCTAGCCTTCATCCTCGATGTCGAGGACAGTGTACGACGGGGGTACTGCGTCGCTCGAAACGTTGCTCTGCCCTTGATTTTCGACGGTAAGCATTCATTCATAATTGATATATTCAAATTACTGACTTGCCTCGCTCCTCTTTCCCTACACGCAATTCGCAGCACGGCGGGAATGCGGCTCGACTACCCACTCACTCGAGCCCAGCTCGAATGTTCTCTTCTTGTGGTAGTGAGCCCGCTCGCCGCTCGGTGTCGAGCTCTGACCCTCTGCTGCACTAGGAGGCCGACGTCCGAGCTACAGGTACCCGAAAACGCTAAAAAATCAGGACAATGACGATGAGTATTTATTTTCAAAACATACCTATCCAAATTACTGACCAGCGCACTCGAGTTCTAGGACCTACCACAGCAGAAGGCGGCACCCTTCGCCCTTGCTAGACGTAGCCGCCGCCTCTACTCGTCCCCCGCCGTCCGCCCATCTGGTATAATTGGTGAGTTACACCGTCCCCTTGACGTTGCACAACCGCTGACCGCGCCGTCCTTCTCGTGCGACGATTTCATGCACAGGAAACGAACGCCGTTTTGGTTGACAACGACTCCGGGAGGCTGCACAGACTGTCGTCGTCGTTGTCGTCGTCGTCGTCGATGTCGATGAGCGACTGCGTGCGGTTGGTCTTCGTGATCATCTTCATGGTGCTTCGAGGTAAGCTTGCGCCGTTCCATTTTGTTTGTTATCGATGTCGCTGACCTCTCTTCCTAGCCGCCGTAAGCGCATGCGCATGTCGTGCACGTCGTCGTCGTCGGTAGTCTCGCTCGTCCATAGAGGGTGAGATCGAGGCGCAGACGACGAGCTGGATGTCGAGCGGATGGAATAGACGACTCGTCGTCGTCGATTCCCTCGTTGATCTCTGCCTAAACGAGACAGGTAAGTATCTCCTCATGTTGAAAATGGATGATCATTTACTCACTGGTGTCACTCGTCCCTAGCACGCTACGAGAGATCGCCGGCGCGAGGTGCTGGATGACCAAGAGGTGAGTAAACACGTCTTATCGACGCATGCCCATACTTACCGAATGACGCCGCACTACCCGTTCGATTCAAACGGCAGCGTTAACGCCGTCGTAATCGTCGTCTGGATCGTTGCGGCCTGTCCGTCCGTCCATCCGTTCGTCCGTTCGCCGCAGCCGCTGCTCTCGTCGTCGTCGAGGAGGTAGCGAGGCTGTGTGGGACGTCGATAACGGGTCGACTCGGGTGAATCCGTCATCCATCCATGCAGGGCTATGGGAGAAAGGTAAGCACGTCGTAATGAACTCGTGTGCTATGACATGTACTCACCTCATTGCGGCGGCGTGTAGCCTCTCATATATTCACGTCCTTGGGGTGTAGGAGAGAGATGGGACGAGGTGCTCGTCGACGGTGGTGATGGTGCGTCGTTCTCGATCGTCGTGTCTCTGTCGTCGTTGCTGACTCGTTGACAGTGGATGTCGTCGTTGATACCCACCGTGCCATGACGGTTAGCAGCGTTTACGGACGTATTTCGTCCAGACTGACTGGTGGCGGCATCGTGCAGTGCACAAGAGATGCCTGATGAGGCGGGATGACAGTGTGCGAGGAAAAGCACTGGTCGTAATAATCAATGGTGAGTGTTATTCTTCGCGGTTGGATATTGTTACTCACCGATGCTGCTATGGTGTCCACACAGAGTGGGTGATGACCTTCGAGGTGAGTATTTCCTCTGATCGTTGACGTTGTTCGTGCTAAATCGTAGCCGATTTTCTTGCAGACATCGCCGCACCAATGCCATTGCGTCGATTGAGGGCGGATGGACGAACGATCAGATGCCCTACGCGTCGAGACTCGTCCATGACGGATGCGGGGGGTGAGCGTCGAGCGGAGGGAGGGAGGGAGGGACACAGGCAGGGAAGGGATGGGAGGGAGGGAACAGATAAACGAGGGGCGGGGTGGGATGGACGTGCTTTGAGAAAGAGAGCTGTGATTGAGCTGGTAAGTGTCCCATTTGACATGGTGTATGCGTCTCTGTACTCACTATGCAGCTCGATCGATGATCGCAGATGAGCCGATCGGTTTGGTTTATCGATCGTTCATGGATGCGCTCGTCGTCGTCGAGATTGTCCTCCACGACGAGCAGAGACGGATGGGTGTGGGAGGGACAGATGACGGTGAGCACAATGCACTCACGGATGACATTCAGCATGGCGCAGACGCGTCGGCGTCGTCTCGAGGGGCGGACAGGAGCCAATCAGAGAGAGGGCGCGAGACGTGCGAGCACGGGTTCACGCCACCCTGAATTTCAGAAAAGTGGTGCGTTCGACTTGTTTTTCTTCTTTGTCCACAACTACCACATTCCAGACCAAAGCTCGAGGCGCGTCCTGGTCGCTGCATAAAGGAGGCCCTGTCGCCGACGACATGACATCCTCACCGTTTCCCTCTTAAGTCCAAGGACGATGGCCTACAATTCTACCATCCCCGACGTGCTCACTGAGCTGTACGCGGGCACCGACTTTTCAGCTCTCTCGTGGTTCGAGCAACAATGGGTTGCTTGGTATGTGTGGATTGGGAACCCGGTTATTGCGACGGGTTTGATGAGTTTCTTGCTCCATGAGGTGCGTTTTCTGCCGTATTTCTCTCGTATCGGAGACGTGGGATCCATATATCCTGGACCGCCATTGCTCTCATTGGTCTTGGGAAGGAAACGCGGATCTGACATGTTGTGTGCATTGCAGGTTGTGTATTTTGGTCGCAGCATCCCATTTATCATCATCGACGCTATGCCTTACTTCCGCCGATGGAAACTCCAACCCAACAAGATCCCCACTGCAGCTGAGCAATGGGCATGCACTAAGCAGGTTCTCTTCTCGCATTTCACTATCGAACTCCCAGTTGTACGTGTTGTCTTCCAAAATTACTTTTTCTCACCAGCTGACGATTTTGCAGATCTGGCTATTCCACCCCACCGCTGAAGCTCTTGGCATGCAAACGTACCAGGTCCCTTTCCCTGCTCTCAAGACCATGGCCCCGCAGATCTTCTTATTCTTCTTCTTCGAGGACTTCTTCCATTTCGTTGGTATGTTTCATTTTTCTAAACATTCCTATCGTTTGTTGTGCAATGTTTTAATAACTTTGTCTCTACAGCTCACCAGATCCTCCACACCGGTGTCCTGTACAAGCACATCCACAAAATCCACCACAAATACTCTGCACCTTTCGGTCTGGCCGCTGAGTATGCCCACCCCGCTGAAGTGTTCATCCTCGGCGCTGGCACCGTCTCCGGTCCCCTCCTCTACTGCTTCTTCACCCAGAACCTGCACATCGTCACCGTCTACATCTGGATTGTCCTGAGGTTGTTCCAGGCCATCGACTCGCATAGCGGTTACGGTGAGTTGAATTTTTCTCTCCATTTTGCGATGCTCATAAATTATATCTCCAAAAATAGATTTCCCCTGGTCGCTGCATCACTTCCTCCCATTCTGGTCTGGCGCCGAGCATCACGATTTCCACCACATGACCTTCACGAACAACTTCTCCACCTCTTTCCGCTGGTGGGACAGGATCTTCGGCACTGATACCAACTATCGCGAGTACCGTGCGCGCGTTAAGGCCGCGAAGCAGTCTTTGAAGAACGCGACGAAGGAGCAGCTTGATGAGGTCGAGCGAAAGCTGATGGCGGAGGCGGAAGCTGAGGGTATCAAGGCTGAAGCCGAGGCTGAGGCGAGAGGTGTCAGGAAGACTGTCAAAGTCCAATAGAGGGCGTTTGATTGGAGCGTTATGACAGTTTGATTATTCTGCTGATATCCTATCTATTTTGTTATGATCCAAGTATAATTGCACGTCTACTTACCGAATTTTTTATGATGCGCTGGCATTAGAATTTAGAGGTGATGTGGAACATTGGGAGAGTTGGAGAAGTGGTCAGATGGGGTGCTTCTCCTGGTGACGCTTTGTGTTGCCGCTGTTCCACCACAGTTTCAGGTTGTCTGCGAGCGATGTTTTCACTCTAATGTACTCTATGCACTATGTATCATTCATAATTCACAAAAAATAAATATTTCTTGTTTTTGTGCGAACTTGTGGAAAACTACGGTGCAATCTCGCGTGACAAGTGTGACCCGTTCCGGTCCGGTACAGAGATCGCTTTTTATCCTCTCGTCGTTGTTAACAGCGACGAGCACATCGCAATGTCGCTCTCAACGACGTTAAACGTCTTCCGAGAACGTCTCCAGTACCTCGCCGCTGAGGCCAACACTCTTCAGGCTCGCCGTCACTCATCCTCGAATTCCCTGCACAATGGTGATCTGATACACGGCGCTTCATCCCCATCGACAGCGACAGCGCCAGCCCAACCGCCACCACCCCCGACGTCTCTGCGGCCTACGCTGCCCACGGAGGTGCTCGATATCGTCTTCTCAATGCTCTCGAAGGAGCAGCTCAAGCCTTTGCTTTACACGAACTCCTTTGTCTCGGCTCTGGCGACACAGCGGCTCTACCACGATGTCGAGCTCTCGCGCCCTGCGGTGGTCGTGGCGTTTCTAATGACAGTACTGAAGAGCGAAAGACTTCCTTTGCTGGTGAGGAGCTTGGAGCTGAACGCTCTGAAGTCGGAGACGGTGAAGGTGGGGCGGGTTTTCCCTTTCAGTGCTCTGCACACTGGAGAGGGCAGCGCAGAGGACCCGATCAGCATCGACTCGACTCCCCCGCTGGCGGGATCGTCCACCGGTGTGGCCACAACGCGGACCTTCAAGCAGAAAACCAAAGCCCTGCCCACGCGCAACTTCTACGCCCTGCTCGCGCGGGGACTGCGGCGCATGCGGGGGCTCGTCTCCCTCACGCTCGAGCTGCCCAAGGCGCACGCGCCGTTGTGGATCTTCGATGGGTGTACGTTCCGTCTGCGGCAGTTCACGACGTCGATGTACTGCCGGCGCCCGCTTGCGCGGTTCCTCGAGACGCAGCCGGGGATCGTCGAGCTCACGCTGCGCGGATACCAGACGGACTCGCTCGCGCTGCTGCCCTTCATGGACCCTGCGGGGTCCGCGATCGTGCAGGGTGTGACCGAGACGCGGGGCTTGCGGGCGGATGAGACGTTCACGCTTTCCCCCGAGGCGATGCCAGACCTGCGCGTGTTCAACGCGGTGCATGCGGATGCGGACCTGGTGCGTGCGGTGATGGAGGGTCGCCCGGTGGAAGTGGTGTCGTTACCTCTCTTTCCGGAGAGGAGCATTGCAAGTTTGGATGCACTGGGGGCGTCGAGCGTGCCGCTGAAGAGGTTGAGTGTGATTAGCTTCGACCCGACGGCGCCTGGGTTTTTGTTTGAGGCCCTCGCGAGGCGCTTTGTAGACGTAGAGGCACTGCATTTAGTTCTGCTTATGGCTGAGTATGACCAGGTAGGTTGGGGTTTTTTGAGGTGAACTGAATGTAAGGATGCTCACGCGTCTTATTTTCAATTTTTCTTTCTAGGAAATGCTAGAGCGTTCAGCGGTCGTTCTGTCCAACTTCAAATGTCTGAAGGTACATTTAGATATCTTCACACCGTCCCGTATTTCAAAGCGCCTAACCCACTTTTACCGCAGTACATAACATTCATGGCTGCCCCTTCCCGGCCAATCCCACCCCCACCCCCACATCCCTTTTTTACAATGCCCCAAACCGCCATCCCTCCTCTCATCACCCCCACCAACGCTCCTCCTACCACAACCCAGACCACCCCTACCAACCCCGCGCCTTTCATCGCCCTCGGCCCCCACCCTGCTCCCCAACCGTCCTCCGATACCACTAATACCAACCCCTACACTGGCACCCAAACTCAAACCCAAACCCAAACAGAAGAGGAAGAGGAAGAGCAAGCCAGCAGGAATGAAGCAGACATCGCGGCACAGTGGCACCGCGCGTGTCCGACCTTGAGGACAATTATATTGCCTAAGGGGAGGGTGTGGTTCCAGAGCTCTGCGACGGGGTCGAGTGCTAGCGCTGGAGCTGGAGGTGTGAGTGGAAGTGCGAGTGCAGGTGGAGGTGCGAGTGGGAGTGGCGGTGCGGGTGCAGGTGGAGGAGTAGATGCGTCTGTGAGCGGGGAATTTCAGACGCCTACCCAAGTGCAGCCGCAGGTGGTGTGGTCGGCTCTATAGGGTGTCAATATTTATGTGGAAATTGGTAATTGTGCGAGTGTTGGTTTTTGTAAGTTATTAGGGCCTGTAATTGTGCAACTGTTCATGTTTTAACGATTTGTGACTGTTTCTTCAGCCTTATTTGTAAGTTCTACCGATGTCGCTTGCTGGGAAATAATGAGGACTTAACGTCTATGTACCCGAGGTGGCGATAGGAAACTACCTGCTACTTGTTAATCTGATCTGATATGGGTATGGAACATATTTTTTGTTGTTATCGGATCGTTGTGTTTTTCATGGACTTCTCCCAAATTTCTAGGCTGTAGAGAAAATACTCTAAAGAGCGCAGAAATCTTCTGGAACACTGTATAAACACATCTCTTTAAATCCCATTATTTACTCAAAACCCGTAGTCGCACGTCAATACCACGCAGAAGAAGCGCTTTGTTTTTTGGACGAACGATCCAACGCCGGTGACTCGTGTCGGCAACTGTCAGCGTAGGGATAATTTCTGAACTGACAACTGACAAGTCAGAAGCCCTTCTGCGGCAGATTCAAGACTATACTTAAGTCAAAGCATGCTCTGAAAAGCGTGTCGGCCCTCACTTGGCTTCGCTACATCCACACAGCTTCATGCGACGGACCGAGAGCCAAAAGGTGTGGAGAGAAGTCTGATGGTCACTTTTAATTTTAGCTGCCATCGTTTTGATAGAAAGCAGTGGGCTCAACCTCAGTGAACCTGTCGATGAAATTCGGAAGGAAATATTTGTATTTCTAAATTCATACATTCCTCCCGATTTCGCTGATCAATGAAGAGCGCACCGTTAATTAACTTGTATACAGTAGTCCAGTCTGAATCCTGCTCAAAGACATAAGGCGGTCAATCTTTACAAATTTCACAGTTCCTAAGTTTTGCAACATTTCTTCTGTCAATCCGACGTTCAGCTGTTGTCTTCTATGAGAGTGAATATTTTTAGCTTCTCATTTAGGATAGATCGTTAGGTACTAGTGGTCCGACATACTGCCATTGCTGCGTATTTCACAGAGTACAATTATGCGTATGCGAAGCAATCGAGCAACTTCGCCTAGTGTTTTAACGCCACATGGACATATCTTTTCTTTGGCGGTCAGTTTGCGCTTGGTTATTGTACGGCTGAGAAAGCACCGGAGACAAAATCTCCGGGTGTTGTTCTCTCACAAATGGAATCGAATGCTCATGGGTTCCATTCAGACGGCATCCTGGAGAGAAATAGACATTGAAATGGTGCACTTTTGAATTCATAGCCGGCATTCCACTATATTGAAGGCAAGCTCTCGACTCAATCCTTTCGTAACTTCCGGCGTATGTCTTGTCCGACTGGAGACATTGATCATATTTTGTCACTGTTCCGGACCATTTGGAGATTTCCACGGGTGTTTGTGGGTAACCAGCAGCACTTTTGAATTTGAACACCCACCGTCGTCTGCCTCCAACCTTGATCCATCCTCTAATTTCGTCGGTTCCGGTCCCTCCGGGGTGATGAAATCGCTACGTGAACGCTCAAAGATACTGGGCCTACAGGCCTATACTGTCTATGCGGTGGGCCTTCAGTTTGGCTCACACATCGGTCCTTTTCGGGATAACCAAATTCTCAGCCAAACATGGACGTAGCCAACAGAAAGGTTGAATTTCTGAACTTTTTAAAAAAGGCGACATAAGTACTGCAGGTCAGTCTTTAATTCAGCTCCCAATATCCGTAACAATCTGACCAACATACGCGAAGTAGGTATTCAACGATCCACGTCAAGCTCGCCTTCATCCAGCCATCACATCGAAGTCGAAGCTGAACCGACGTCTCGCTCTCGTGATCACCACCTGTTACGCAACGAAGACTCGGAAGAGCACATTTGACATATAACTGAAGATAACATACGTGAACCTCCGCAAGAAGAGCCCACATTCGCCGGCACCAACCTGTCAAGCGTGAAATTTCTGAGCGTCATAACGATCGCCCTACTGCCGCCTCCATCTGGGATCGCTCGACCTTGCTTCTTTATATAGTGAATCATCGAGCGTGGAAAATAACAGTGTTAGAAAGAAGTATTTATTGTGGGCAGGATTGGAAAAAGGTAAATGCTTCTGTCGTATTCTCCTGTGTGTATGCCTTACGGTCGACAGATTTACCACAGAACTGTCGATGCTGTCCTACCCTCGCTGTAACTGTTACATACGACGGAATAGCAACCCTCCTCCCATCTCTCATTTTCCCAATACAGCCCCGGATAAAGCGCGTCAAATATCCAGCATCGATGCCGAAGTCCTTCGGACTGAAGACGCCATTGTCGTACTCGTCAAGCAGCGCGCCCTCCTCAAGCGCAAGCGGAATACATTTGTCCTGCTGTCAATCTTCCCGCCGAGCTCCTGACCATGATATTCGAATTCGCGTGCTGCCCAAGCTCGAGCGAGGAGTCGCGCATGACCGACGCGCAGGAGCGTTGCGAACTTTGCCCCGGGGGCGCTAACCTGGGCATCTCGGTCGGCGCAGGTGCGCTCACTCCATTATATATTGGCACTGTGTGTTCAGCGTGGAGAAATGTCTCCAAGGGGGCGTCGCAACTGTGGAACACCATCAATATGCGAGTCAGCAATAAACACGCAGAGAAACAAGCAGCGCTGCTTCGCTACTGGCTTTCCAACTCTGGTCAGCGTCCGCTCACAGTAAGGTTAATCGAGGACGAAGATGATGAAAACGAGGAGAACGAGGATAATTGGGGTATCAGCACTACATCAACGGCGGCCATTGACACGCTTGTAGCACATGCGCACCAATTGCACACCGTCGACCTTTTCCTACCTCACGCATGGAGGCACGCTCTTATTCACATCGCCCAGAATGTACCTCTCCTCACGTATCTCACGCTGCGCGTTGCAGACAGCAGCCCATCACTCCCGCGCGTCGATTTTTTCTCTAGCGTGCCTCAACTGCGCGAGGTCACGCTCGTGGGGTATTCTGTTGCCGACGTATCGCTTCCTTGGGCCCAACTCGAGCGCCTCGACGGGGAATATTTCAGCGCATTCGAGTGTCTCGAGACCCTTCGCCGCTGTCCAAGCTTGCGGCGGTGCACGCTTGAGCAGCTGTATCGCGGTATCTTTCCGATGGCCCATGCACCGATGACACACGCCGCGCTCGAAGCGCTCGAACTGCTCGTTGACACCCCAACTGAGCTCGGGGCGCTCCTCGGGGCATTGACCCTGCCCGCGCTGCGATCCTTCGTGCTGTCACTCCCCGATGAGGAACCGCTGATCCCGAGGGTGCTGCCGCTCATTGCGCGCTCGTCCTGTGCGCTGGAGACACTGCATTTAGTTGGGGTGACGCCGCCGGAAGAGGAACTTGTGGCGTGTCTTAGGGAGCTGCCTGGGCTGCGGGAGCTACTGCTTTTGAACCCGGACACGCGGAGTGGGGGCAAACTCACGCAGAAGATGTTGGATTTAATGAATCCGGTCAAGCAGGAAGGGTGTGAAAAGACGCCAGCGGAAGATGAAGGGGATTGTGGGCGTTGTCTCCTTCCGAACTTGGAGACATTTGCTTATCAGGGCGCTGTCGAGTTTACCCCACACGCGCTAGTCGAATTCCTCGTGGATCGATGGTGTGGCCCTTCGTCAAAACTCACAATGGACAGTTTTGATTTAGCACGCGAAGGATTTACATGTAGTGAAGGTATACGACCTCCGCACCTAAAAATGCATGCGGTGGCGAGGCTCTGCTCGGCGACGTTTACGACACCGACTCGGATCCGGTTCGAGGGTGCGGACGCTGTAATTATGCAAAAGCTCCTACGGGAGGGGATGCATCTGGAGTTCTTGGTGGATCACCAGGTCGATTGACTATGGTCCTGGGCCCTGGAGTTCTGCGCAACAAATTTCGACAGCGGGAGCGGCGATCTTCCGTCATGAAGGCATTACGCCCGTCAGGCTTACTCGTCTCCAAACTCCCCTGATGGTCCAACAGCGACCGGTGTATTTTTCGGCCAGGAGCAGAGTGTCTTTCGTCATTTTGTATGACTCTCGCAAGTCACTTGGGCGATTGGGAATGCGGCACGCCATCAACTACAATATTTTGGTACATGGTGTCCCCCTTCGTCGAGGCATTACATATGCAGCACATCCCTGTTTATCGATGTAGATTCGAATTCAATTTAAACGATCGAACCAAAGTTCTCCATTCGCGCCTCACGGCTGTGAGTATAAGATCGAGACGTTATGGTCGAACTGTCGAGATGGTCTTGGCCTTGGCTTTAACTTGGGGCCCGCACTTATTCACCCAACGGTTCCACAGTTTCTCCTAACCACGAAAACAACGATTCACAATTTGCCCGGCGAAATGCATTTGCAGATTGGATTTGCGCTATTTCTTTTCCTGTTTTCGCGCCATTGGGCATTCTAAATTTTCGAAAGCTGCACCAAATTGACTATATTGACTAATACTGCTCGATATATGCCCGATCTTCTTAATATGCAATGTGGAATATATGGTCTCAAACCATTCCATCCATGAAGTTTGATTTTTTATAGTCCATATCCTGCATCCACGAACGTCAATATCCATAATGATGTCTTTCTGAAAGACAAAGTTTGAAAGAGTGGCTTACTCCATCGACTTGAGACTGATGGTCGACAACAATATGAACTCCATTTTGGGTGTTATTGTCCCGAACTCTGGAGATACCATCCATCGCAATGGAATTCCATTCGTGTCCGCTATGACTCGCGCCGCTCTGCGCTTTGGCAGCAATATGCTGACGGGAATTCAGCCTGTATAATGATCAGCATCGGATCAGCGGTATGACTGACAAACATACGTCGCTAGTGCACTATTCATGTATACTATATAGCAGCATGTCGTTACTTGTTTTCAGCGGTTCAGCGTCAGATAAAAAGGTTGATAACGTACACTTTCCACTGAGTAGTAGCCCAATGAAGAAATAATAGGTGCCTGGTTTACATATAAACTATAAACAAGCGATGGTGGTCAGGTGGATAAAAAGCAGAAAGCAAAGCTGTTAGCGACGTACCACAATCATGTTAACCGCTGCACATAGCGCAGTCAATACGCCACGGTTGATCGCGTTGATCATCAATCGATTCAACAAGTTGTTCGTACTGCAGAGACGCACAGTCTGTTCATAGCTCAAAGAAATTCAATGGAAGTCACCTACGCTTTGATTTGACCTTTATGCTTTCGCAAATTCCACAGAAGTGAACATGTAATAACAAGATCACAACACAGCGCCGAGGCCGCCTCCAAAGTTGTGATAGGCTACGATGTTGTGAAATTAGTGTGGCGCCGCGGTTCTGATCAAATGGTGAAGTTTAGACTTACTACCGTCTTGTCTAATTCCGTAAGAAGGTGAATCTGTACACTGTGGATACATTAGACCGACAGTTTCTCGCATGAGATAAAAATGACACAAACGTGAGGATCGTTTGTGCTGTGTCCGAAGATATATTTAGCCGTCGTTCCTCCAAAAATAAATCTCTGGCGCTTACCGAGGCCAGCACCTGAAATTCATCAAGTTCCTTAAGTCAGAGGGCGACAACAATATTTCATTGTCAAATTATGAAATGTACCAATTTGCGTCAACGCAAGTATTACCTGGATTTTTATCTTCAACAAATGGTCAAATGTATAGAGCACACGAGATACTCACAATTATAGCTGGAATGATCTTGTTCCTTTTATTCACTAGCACGAACGTCCAAACGTTCAGCACTTTTGTCTGTCACAAGAGCTAGGGGCACAGAATTTCTTTGCTTACAGACGTAGATGCAATATCCGAAATATCTATGAGATGATCAGAAAATTGCGACGCCGACTGAGGCCACATCATGACTCACAATTGAACAACGAACGCCGATAGGTACTGCAATAATAACCATCAGAAGCGGAAGCGTGAAAGGTGCGAAGCCTCCTACAGTAGCAAACAGTTGCGCCTATAATTTCACAATCTCGTTAGCGCACTGCGATCTGGGTGGTCATTCAGCGAAGAAACCCAACGTACCGAGTCTTGCCTACGCAAAAGTCAGCAACAGAATCAGGCTGAATCAGCAAGACCGACTTACCAGTAGATGACGAGGAGGTTGGGAACGTTTCCAAAGTTGTCGATAAGATAGAAATAGGTGATTTGAAAGAATGTGATGATTTGAAATGTTTCAATCAGGCTGCGAACGGATCCGTAAATATCAGCGGCACTGAATGTGATTACGAGCGTCAAGCTTCAAGCTTCAACAGTGATGATACGCACACAAGCAAAATTACCTGTTGCAACCGGCGCAAAGGTTCTTTATGAGTCGCTACTCAGGGTATTCAGAGGGCGTTGACGGCCCGGCCGGTGCTTACCATGCCTTTAATGCCCCAATTATCCTTCGAATACCAGTGAAAGTACAGCCAGGCTTGTAGGAGACCGCAGCCTTGAAGTCTAAAGCGAATTCGAATCAATGCTCGCCGATATCATCGAGGACAGTAATAACAGTAACTTACAGTGTCTGTAGCCAGATGGCCACTAGCCAAACTCCAAACGTTGAATCGAGCGGGCTACCCATTTTTTTGCGTTACTGTCTCTAAGGCATGTCAGAACCAACATACCAGACTTATATATGTATAATTTTGTTTCCAAAAAGAAGCGAAAAAAATAGTATCCGACCCTGGTGTACAAAACTGCGAGGGATCATAACGAGAACTGTTTTGTAGTGATGGTAATTCCTCTCAATCACAAGTAGCGGTTAAGCGCGATCATGATTCTATAATCGTACTCCACTAGTATTTCGACCTGACCGTACCTACTGTCCACATCCCGATCGATTGAGATGGAGCGTTGCGCAGGTGCTTGTCGGAAGATAACAAGGGAAATCTTGATTTGGAACGATTACTCAGACAGAGTGGAGCAGCCTCCTCTTCGAATGCAGTGGAAGAGTGCACACTCTCGGCCTGGAAAACCACTTTATGCCTGGGATCCACTTCAAAACACCGATAAAGTCAAAGAGGGTTTAGACTACGTACTTCTATACGATTTTTTCACACAAACGCGAAAACTTGTCATCTATTTCTGCTTCAATCCACAATCCCGGTCCGGGTAATCCGGGTGGGGCAGAAAAGTTCGTCTGCAGGCAATCTGCAGGCTTTGAACAACGTCGCCCTAAATCTTGAATGGACCACTTGTGAATTTGTCCGTACATTAGATAGAAAAGGCAAGCTGATCAGCTGTGGCTTATCAGTTGATCAACTCGACCAGAACCCTTACGCGGCCTGCACAAATTGCCATCACCGGCTCTGATAATTCGGTGTAAGTGCGCGTGGTGATCAGCGTCTATTTAGGACCTGCTGAGGGGCAGGAACTTGACGCGAACATAGATGGACCTTCATAGAAACTACGTGGGCCCTCGTTTCCTCAGAAACAGATGTGTTCTTGTCTTCTCATCTTTCCTTTGGGTTTTCAATTGAGTAGACTGTAGCGTACGGATGGAGCGCACCAGCGTTGGAAAATCTCCGCTTAACTATGTACGCCCACTCCACAAAGGATAGGCCCAAGTTGGATGATTTCCGACGGCCTAGGAGAAACGGAATGATATGCATGTGAAGTAGATGCTTCGACTGTGCCCTTCACGTTAGCCGTTACGGTACCCAGGAATCAGATCGTTATCGGAGTAAGAATACCCTCTTCCGTCGAGAGGCCTTCAGATGTCTTTAGAAACTCAAACGCGATTCAGAAGCTAGCTTAAGCGTATGGATTGTAATATAATCAGCTTTCAGACGGATAGCTCGTTGGGCGTACTGTCATGGGATAGCAAAAGATTCTCATCCAATTTGTATATTCTCAGATAAATTAAAAAACACAGATAACAATCCCCGTTTAGAGGCAGACCTGAATAGACTCAAACGACAACTCCGGAAGGTCATGCATAGCCTACAGAATCTCATTAGCTCAGCGACCGTCAAAAACCGACCACACCAGGAACAAGACACTCACAAAATGATTGCCGCCGGGGATGCTCTTGAAGCGAATGGGTAGCGCTGTCTTCTCGGCCTCTGCCTCTAATTGCCATGCAGCCCATACAATGTTATACGGAACCTCCTCGCCGTAGAGAACGACGAACGGAACATCATTCCATTTTTTGCGCGTGGCGGCGTCGAACAGCGCCTTCGCGCGTATGATGCGGTGCGCGGGCTGGAAATGTCGGTCGGCGATGTGGTTATCGGCCGCAGGACCTGCACTGAAATCGACTTTGGTCAGGATCTCAGAAAATGGCATGCCGGTGAATGTGGGTGTTTTGACGGGCGTTTCCACTTTGTAGATGAGTTTGTAGCAATCTTTCTTTTCGAGCTCGGGATGAGGGAAATACTGAGCAAGCCATTGACCAAAGGCAGGTCCCCGCTCCTCTGGCGTGAGTGTTTCGTCGTAGAGAGGAACCCAGCCACCTGAGGGAGGGGCCTCGATTCCATGTGCAGTTGCCGGGGGATCTGGTATCAAAAAAATACTAGGCGTCAGCATCGTACTGTAATATAATTTAGATACATAGTACTCACCCCACCAGATGATAGATTTGACATTGGACGTGACTCTCCTCCCGACTTCAGGATCCACGTTGTCAATAGCCGCCACAATAGCACTAATGAATGCGGTACCCAGCGACCAGCCGGACAGTACGACGTTCTTCAAACCCAGCTCCTGGATGACCTTGTCGATAAACAACAGCAGATACTCGCCCTGCTTTGTGAACGCTTCGACGATGTCCTCCGTAGAGTTTGAAGAGTCAAATGATTTTGCTTCCTCGGGTGTGTAAGGCGTAGACCCTGGGTACAAGCGCCGGTTGGGCAGTATAAGACGGTAGCCTGCAGATGGAGCGCTGGTAAACATGCGCTCAAAGACTCCTGTTCAATGAATAATCATTCAGTCTTTTGTCAAACGCGTTCGCAAATAACAGAGAACCAACCACTGTGATAGGTATGTCCGTGGATGATAACGATGGTAGTGTAGTCGTCACCTTTGTTCGGAGGCACCCCGCTGTCGAGGTACGCGAACTCGATGTCGTTTGTCACTTTGATTTTCTGCATTTTGTGGGTTCGATGATATGGAGATACAGAGGACTGGTGTTTGGAGGCTAAATGTAGAGACGACTGCAATTGCCGTCAACAAGCATTTATCGACTTATAGTAAATAAAGTGTGCGCATGCGCATTGCAATCAGAGCGCGATCAGAAGTGATATACATTGGAAAATGATGGGGACCCACCATGGTCAGATGTTCGAAATGTTGCAATCTCGGACTAGACCAGATAGGAAACAAAGAATTGTCATAAAGAGGATAGTCTAGGAGACGCGCAAGATGCAATCTACTCATGGAAAGGAATCAAGGCCCACACGGACGAAGAACCCTGACATTCATGGTTGTCGCTGTTTGTGTTCTTCCGCAGGTTCAACTGCAATCAAGCCGCAGGCAAATATTTGAGTTGCGGGTGGCGAAATTTTCAGCGGTTACGATAGGATAATTCTATTGGGAAACCCCCTTTCCCGATAAGCTTGGGGTTTCCCAATCCTAGCAATTTGACGGGGTCTCGATTCTATTAATTACGCCGAACATGCCGTAGAGTCGGAACTTCGGCAGGGCTTGGGGTCCTGCTGACCATTCCTGCATGGTAATTGACGTCTGTAGGACGAGGGATGTAAGTGTTAGAGCTGAAATATATATGGAGGTATATGTGGGTGTAATATAAATGTAAACCTACATTTTCTAAAATCTCTGAGGCGTTTTCGAGCAGTAATAAAGCAGAGAGTAGGCGGAGACGGTTGGCATTGAGTGGCTATACATTTCACACGGTGGCCGAGTAGACCTCTACAATGAGTGCCCGAAACGTGCACAATAATCTCTGAGCCATGAAAGCGGATGTAATATATTATGTATATGTAATCTATGCAGGAAAATTGTTTTCGTGTCCGTAGGACATTCACTGTCTAATATGTGCATGAATTTCTGCATAGCCCTGTTTAGCGCGGCCTTCAGCGTATGTCAACCCAAAATGTCATGGTCATTCCATTGTCTTTTGGCATAAGGCATGTAATCATGTTGATAAATATGAATAATTCTTTTTCATAGAGATCTGGTTCGTGTAGGAGGTGCTACGATGAGATTGAGGCGCATGAGAGGCGCATGATGGCGTCTGCCGGACACCTGCCGTGGAATATCACGCGGCACGGCGGCACATTTGATGAGTGGGACCGGGCTTCCCAATAACCAAGCTGGGAAACCCCCAGGCTCCTAGAACCAGCCTCTCGTGACGAGAATCCTTTATCTAATCTAAAAACAAACATATGACAACTCAACTTGCGATGAGGATTCTCGTCAGAGAGGCTGGCACAATTTGGATTCGGTGATCCCGGGCATACCTAGTAACGCGTAACATGATCTGTATTTTAATAGAGCAAACTCGATTATATTTGAGCGCGGCGTTGATGCGCGAGTCAGCGCGCTATCCTTGCCACGTCGCGTCTCGACACCGTCCTCCATCAATATTTGCCTTCTGCACCTTTGCATTCCGTCTGGCTTAATATTAGACTGTAGCATAAGGGTACCTTGCTGTTTCTGTCCTCTTACAAAGTTCATTGAAAATTTATTTGGCTGCATCACGGAGAGATGAGAGTATAAGATTAAGTATGAGAGGAGACTTAATGCTACTATTTAACTTAAATTCAACCTCTAACCTCTATTTAATGTTACCAGAGCATCAATTCAATTTTTTCAGTATGTAGTTTATCTACCTATCTACGTGGATTGAGTAACTGAAAAAAAAATACTACTAGGCACATCAACTTATCTTTACTGTCGCATTCACTAATGAATGCAGAACTTAATTCAAGAGCATTGGAGGCAAAGAACAGGGAGATCCAGTAGACCTTCCCAGAAGCAAGTCACAATGCAAGGGTTTCTGCAGCACATTTGACAGTGCAAAGACAAGAGCGAAAGAGGACAGAAGTGTGGTGGCGAGATGCATTCAATTGCAAGGATGGCGCGCTGATTCAGACGCGCGGTCTGAATCAACACCATGGATTTTGTAAGAAATGTTTAGAGGACAGAAAATAGAAAGCTACAGTCTACCCTTATGCTACTATTAAGCCAGACAGAATGCTGTTGCAGTAGGTGCAATGGGAAAATATTGATGGAGGACGGTGTCGAGACGCGACGTGGCAAGGATAGCGCGCTGACTCGCGCATCAACGCCGCGCTCAAATATAATCGAGTTTGCTCTATTAAAATACAGATCATGTTACGCGTTACTAGGTATGCCCGGGATCACCGAATCCAAATTGTGCCAGCCTCTCTGACGAGAATCCTCATCGCAAGTTGAGTTGTCATATGTTTGTTTTTAGATTAGATAAAGGATTCTCGTCACGAGAGGCTGGTTCTAGGAGCCTGGGAAACCCCAGGCTTACCGGGAAAGGGGGTTTCCCAATAGAATTATCCATTACGATATATTAGGGGAGCTCAGAGTTCTCCGTAGATTGGCCGTAGCTCGCCTACGACCAGGCACCGTTGATTGAGATTGAATGTCCGATGATTAGTAAGATGTGACACAATGTGACGCCCACGGCACGAAATGTTCGCAGACGCGTCGTTATCGTGTTTATCATCTCCCAGTCATCTACATGCTCCTTGTACCCCATATCTTGCCCATATCCTACACTTTATCTACTATTTATAATACTCTACCTTTAATACCTATGGCTCCAAACTCTAAGGCTTCAATTCCGACGATCTACTGGGCAGCAGATCAACATGCGCTTACCTGGAAACTCCTGGAAGAAATGAGCAAAACAGAGAATTCAAGGTTCTGTTTAACAGAGCCAGACCAGGTGAGTTCTTATATCTATTCACCATTCCACCTGCTCAATATTCTAAATTTGGTAGAACACATCTGGCGAGAGCAAAATTGCTGTCTGCAAGAGAATAGGAGCTGTCTTGCTCCCTGAGCTCTATGCCGAGCACCCCACCACTGTTGGTGAGCGCATTCGGGCAAGATAAATGAGTAAGTAGGTTCCTTATGTATTACTACTACTGCTAATGTGCAAAATTCGAGTTTGCAAAAACAGTACATCAAACAAGTCAAGCGACTCCGACAAACGGGTGGTGGACTAGACGGAGAGTCTCAGACCCAGTCACAAGGCGACGGGAACCAGTACCTCATTTTTATATCCCACCGGATGGTCCAGACCATGATACACATCCAACAGCGAGGAATCTCTGGGGTGAGTTCGCTTTTTGCTGCTGGTTTATTTTTTGTTGATCTTCTGTATCGGAAATAGAGCAGATAGAAAAGGACTTTCCTTTCTTCCCTTCCCTCCACTCTATCCTGTCAGTACGACCCAGTGCGACCCCACCTGCTATTACAACTGGTGTAGGACCATCTGGGCGTCAGACACTTCATCTTCAACCACCTGCGCCAAATGAGAATAGTGTTCCGGCTACCAGCGACAAGAACCCGCCTAGCCTCACTCCGCCGTCTTCTCAACCAGCACCCACCCGCAGCTTTGGTACCCCGGTCAGCCTCAATGAGCCATCCGCTACACCCGCACGTGGTCCACGAGCGTACACTGTCGCAAATGGCAATCGAGAATGCAAAGGCAAAAATCAAGAAGCTTCCGCAGAAGCGCTCATTCGAGGATAGGATCCTCGAGTTACAAGAGTACGTCACTACTCTTACTAGTTCATTCTATGCTTATATATATTATAGGAAGAATATCCAAGCCAATGATCGACGCGAGTTAGAGGATCGACTCTTGAAAAAGCGTAGGCTTCTGATGGAGGAGTTCAAGCTCAAGATTTGGACAATTGAGGAATACCGAGAGCAAGTCCAGGTGCTTGATGACTCGATGAAGAAGCCTGTAGATATTGGTGCGCCTACAAGCTCCTCTACAATTTCTTCTCCCAATCCTACTCCTGTCCATCGTCCTCGTGCCACGTCACCTGTTTGGGATATCGAAGATGAAAATAGTGCTCTTCCCTCTTCTGATGATTTCTATTAAGTGTTCAGTATCCCTTCGGACTTCTACTATTCAATCAGAGTATAATTTAGCCATATACCTATTCAGCACGAGCTGCAACTATTTCCGCTACTAAACGCTCTCTTTTACTATTACGGTTACTGTTACCATCTTGAATAACATGTTCTCCTCTGTCCTCCTCTTCTTCGAGGCTGTATGATTTCCTAAGAAATGTTTGCCAGCCTGATATCCTTCAACGTCGATTACAAGATTATGAAGGATAATTGCAATTGTAATCCATCGACAGGCTGCAACGTGGTCTTCATTTGACATAATGTTGACGCGCAGACCACGAAGGCATTGAAACCTTCCTTTGAGGGCGCCCATGCAGTGTTCAGAACGTACGCGAAGGCGAGATAGAGTTTTATCGAAAAGGGCATTTTCCGTACGTAATGATGCTGGTTTCTTGTGAATCGAGATTGTACGATCATTCACAGCATAGGCTGAATCTCCCATGCAAATTCTTCACCTTCAAAGAACCAAGCAGGGTATTTGCTGGCAGCTGTATGCTCAAATGCAGATGCATCGTGGGCAGATCCAGTCATGCCATGCGAATAATCTACAATTCGCAGATTTGACGGAACATTTCCTATCTAAATATCTGAATAAGCATTTGAATGGCACAAATATCAATGAGATACTATCATACCTGTGCATTGAGGCCATAATTACCCTTTCGAGTGTAATATGCATCGCCGTTCATGCCTGGTTTTGCGTATAAAACAACAATGGTTCCGTCATACATCACCCATCCCTCCTTCCACAGTCCATCAAAACCAACATGATCACATATCCATTTCTTCTCTGCCTCCTTTTCTTCATGTGTTAGAAGGCGAACAAAATGGTCGTGAAGACATTCAATGGCGTCGAAGCAGCGATTTGTGAAAGCATCAACACTGCCTTCAGATATGCCACAATTTCGGGCAATATCTTCAAGGGAGGCACCATTTCCAAATCTGCCCATGCGAAATAGAGTGACAGCAAGTTGTATTTCGACCTCTGTTTGGGGCACGTAGGAATTGTTGAAGAAGACGGGATGGTTTTCGACGAGGCTGAGCAGTACGTGAAATACTTGAGGAGAAATCCGGACCATATTGAGGAAGCGGTCATGGTCGTGAGGATTTTGAGCATAGTGAAATGCAAGGTGAAGGTTTCCTGATTTTAGTACATGAGTTCGGAGGTTGAGATAGCGAGTAGCGTCGATTCCATGCAGAATAGTAAGGTCAGACAAGAGTTGTTGCCGTAATTTGTAGGAATTAGTCTGTTCCTGGGTAGTATTGGCATCACGGAGGAGCATATGAAGCATGTAGACTCTTTTGACTATATCATGGTAGTTTCGGCGTGTCATTTGAGCAAGAAATGAGCGAGTTAGAGCAGAAATGAGAACTACTGCTGTATTGCGCGTGAATTAGCGTGACAACGGCCCGCATTACATAAGAGTCGGACATTCAATCTCAATCAACGGTGCCTGGTCGTAGGCGAGCTACGGCCAATCTACGGAGAACTCTGAGCTCCCCTATTGTGTGATGAATTTGCTCCTTGGAGTACCTCGACATATTCAGCCTAAAGGTGACACGAAATTTGCGGCGGCCGTAAATCCGAGAACGTTCTGAACGGTTTCAAGGCGTGCACAGTGAATGTTGAACTTGGAAGTTTGAACATTGAACATTCCCAAGAATAGCTACAAGAACATCTACATCGCCCTCATAGCAAGAAATTGTAAAAGAATGAGATACAGGAGGTACTCACATCTGAAAGATTACAATAGCTCAATCGTATGTCCATACTTACAAAATACGCCACCAACGCTTACATACCACGTCAAGAATAGGATCCCCCACCAAGTCGGAACTAGCGCTGGCGCATCCTTCACCCATCATTTACTTGGTTGTAAAACCACGTAGCCTTGACGTATCATCCTGGCCGTCTCAATCATCCTGGAAAACCAAGCGCATGCCCTCCTGCCTCAGCTCGTCCAGAATCGCTAGGTCTGCGTCGTCAAACTGAGGCCTCCGCTTGATCGTCGCAAAACTCAGCTTCGCCACCTGCATCGGCATATCTTCATTTGACGACTCTGGAGTGACCGCTGACTGCGTTCTCGATTCCTTAATATGCTGAGCGTTTCGTAGAGCGCCAGAAACAACCGCAGAGGAAGGAGCTCGCCATCGAGATACCAGAAATTCGGCCACCGCGTGTGGCGAGGCCGTGACATTCCAGGAGAAACAGAACGTCTCCAAGTTCGGAAGAAGGCACAATGAGGCGTCCTTGGCCTCCTGCTCCTTCAAAAGCCCCTTCTCCTTCCATCCCATCTTTGCATACTTCTTGGGGTTCATCAAATTTATAATGCGCTCACTCAGCTCTCCTTCAGATAGATATAGCCATAATTCTCGTAGTGCGGGCAAGGCTTGCAGACACGCCACGAACCCTTCCTCGGAGAGTGCCCCTCCCTGTAAGTGGAGCTTCTCCAGCATGCATTTTGAACGCCTGATGAGTGCAAGAACGATCGAAAACAGGGAGTCGCCGGCACTGTTATGGATCGGTACTGCCAGAAAGCGCAGTGCAGGCAGCGTCAGTGCCCCGAGGTGCGAAAAGAACTCTCCCTCTCTCATGCCATCCATTTCCAGTGCCTGGAGTGTTGTGTGGGTGATACTATTGGGGATTGGTGGACCGAGCCTATCAAGGCGAAGCACACAGCGGCGTAGACGAGGACAAAAACGGAGCGGTTGGAGTAAATCATCGAAGCCCTTCAGCAAATTGACGTGCTCTATTTGCTCCCACGGGAGTGAGACTTGAGCAATGCCATATCTGTCGAGTGTGACCTCGCGAAGCTGCGGCGCGTTGGCGAAGAAAGGGATATTAGGGGAGCTCAGAGTTCTCCGTAGATTGGCCGTAGCTCGCCTACGACCAGGCACCGTTGATTGAGATTGAATGTCCGATGATTAGTAAGATGTGACACAATGTGACGCCCACGGCACGAAATGTTCGCAGACGCGTCGTTATCGTGTTTATCATCTCCCAGTCATCTACATGCTCCTTGTACCCCATATCTTGCCCATATCCTACACTTTATCTACTATTTATAATACTCTACCTTTAATACCTATGGCTCCAAACTCTAAGGCTTCAATTCCGACGATCTACTGGGCAGCAGATCAACATGCGCTTACCTGGAAACTCCTGGAAGAAATGAGCAAAACAGAGAACTTCAAGGTTCTGTTTGGCAAAACAGAGCCAGACCAGGTGAGTTCTTATATCTATTCACCATTCCACCTGCTCAATATTCTAAATTTGGTAGAACACATCTGGCGAGAGCAAAATTGCTGTCTGCAAGAGAATAGGAGCTGTCTTGCTCCCTGAGCTCTATGCCGAGCACCCCACCACTGTTGGTGAGCGCATTCGGGGCAAGATAAATGAGTAAGTAGGTTCCTTATGTATTACTACTACTGCTAATGTGCAAAATTCGAGTTTGCAAAAACAGTACATCAAACAAGTCAAGCGACTCCGACAAACGGGTGGTGGACTAGACGGAGAGTCTCAGACCCAGTCACAAGGCGACGGGAACCAGTACCTCAATTTTTATATCCCACCGGATGGTCCAGACCATGATACACATCCAACAGCGAGGAATCTCTGGGGTGAGTTCGCTTTTTGCTGCTGGTTTATTTTTTGTTGATCTTCTGTATCGGAAATAGAGCAGATAGAAAAGGACTTTCCTTTCTTCCCTTCCCTCCACTCTATCCTGTCAGTACGACCCAGTGCGACCCCACCTGCTATTACAACTGGTGTAGGACCATCTGGGCGTCAGACACTTCCATCTTCAACCACCTGCGCCAAATGAGAATAGTGTTCCGGCTACCAGCGACAAGAACCCGCCTAGCCTCACTCCGCCGTCTTCTCAACCAGCACCCACCCGCAGCTTTGGTACCCCGGTCAGCCTCAATGAGCCATCCGCTACACCCGCACGTGGTCCACGAGCGTCTACACTGTCGCAAATGGCAATCGAGAATGCAAAGGCAAAAATCAAGAAGCTTCCGCAGAAGCGCTCATTCGAGGATAGGATCCTCGAGTTACAAGAGTACGTCACTACTCTTACTAGTTCATTCTATGCTTATATATATTATAGGAAGAATATCCAAGCCAATGATCGACGCGAGTTAGAGGATCGACTCTTGAAAAAGTGTAGGCTTCTGATGGAGGAGTTCAAGCTCAAGATTTGGACAATTGAGGAATACCAAGAGCAAGTCCAGGTGCTTGATGACTCGATGAAGAAGCCTGTAGATATTGGTGCGCCTACAAGCTCCTCTACAATTTCTTCTCCCAATCCTACTCCTGTCCATCGTCCTCGTGCCACGTCACCTGTTTGGGATATCGAAGATGAAAATAGTGCTCTTCCCTCTTCTGATGATTTCTATTAAGTGTTCAGTATCCCTTCGGACTTCTACTATTCAATCAGAGTATAATTTAGCCATATACCTATTCAGCACGAGCTGCAACTATTTCGCTACTAAACGCTCTCTTTTACTATTACGGTTACTGTTACCATCTTGAATAACATGTTCTCCTCTGCCCTCTTCTTCGAGGGCTGTATGATTTCCTAAGAAATGTTTGCCAGCCTGATATCCTTCAACGTCGATTACAAGATTATGAAGGATAATTGCAATTGTAATCCATCGACAGGCTGCAACGTGGTCTTCATTTGACATAATGTTGACGCGCAGACCACGAAGGCATTGAAACCTTCCTTTGAGGGCGCCCATGCAGTGTTCAGAACGTACGCAAAGGCGAGATAGAGTTTTATCGAAAAGGGCATTTTCCGTACGTAATGATGCTGGTTTCTTGTGAATCGAGATTGTACGATCATTCACAGCATAGGCTGAATCTCCCCATGCAAATTCTTCACCTTCAAAGAACCAAGCAGGGTATTTGCTGGCAGCTGTATGCTCAAATGCAGATGCATCGGGGCAGATCCAGTCATGCCATGCGAATAATCTACAATTCGCAGATTTGACGGAACATTTCCTATCTAAATATCTGAATAAGCATTTGAATGGCACAAATATCAATGAGATACTATCATACCTGTGCATTGAGGCCATAATTACCCTTTCGAGTGTAATATGCATCGCCGTTCATGCCTGGTTTGCGTATAAAACAACAATGGTTCCGTCATACATCACCCATCCCTCCTTCCACAGTCCATCAAAACCAACATGATCACATATCCATTTCTTCTCTGCCTCCTTTTCTTCATGTGTTAGAAGGCGAACAAAATGGTCGTGAAGACATTCAATGGCGTCGAAGCAGCGATTTGTGAAAGCATCAACACTGCCTTCAGATATGCCACAATTTCGGGCAATATCTTCAAGGAGGCACCATTTCCAAATCTGCCCATGCGAAATAGAGTGACAGCAAGTTGTATCTCGACCTCTGTTTGGGGCACGTAGGAATTGTTGAAGAAGACGGGATGGTTTTCGACGAGGCTGAGCAGTACGTGAAATACTTGAGGAGAAATCCGGACCATATTGAGGAAGCGGTCATGGTCGTGAGGATTTTGAGCATAGTGAAATGCAAGGTGAAGGTTTCCTGATTTTAGTACATGAGTTCGAGGTTGAGATAGCGAGTAGCGTCGATTCCATGCAGAATAGTAAGGTCAGACAAGAGTTGTTGCCGTAATTTGTAGGAATTAGTCTGTTCCTGGGTAGTATTGGCATCACGGAGGAGCATATGAAGCATGTAGACTCTTTTGACTATATCATGGTAGTTTCGGCGTGTCATTTGAGCAAGAAATGAGCGAGTTAGAGCAGAAATGAGAACTACTGCTGTATTGCGCGTGAATTAGCGTGACAACGGCCCGCATTACATAAGAGTCGGACATTCAATCTCAATCAACGGTGCCTGGTCGTAGGCGAGCTACGGCCAATCTACGGAGAACTCTGAGCTCCCCTATTGTTAAGCAAGTCGCGCGGTGGACAACCTCTACGTATCGTAAGGGAATTGAGGTTGGGGAGACTCTTCTTCGCAAGTGGTGCCAAAGCGGACTCCCAGTCAGTCTGCGGGACAATGTCGAGTGTGTGCAACTGGTGAGCATGCGTAACAACAATGTTGACAAATGGAGCGAATTCTTCGCCCCATGGCGCACTTAGCGTCACGGTGAGAGGAAGCTCGCCAGCGTTGGAGAGCCAGAACCGAAGCACGGCGGCGCGTCTCTCTGTGTGCGTCTTGTTCACCTCCACGGTACTCCACAGCTGCGGTGCGCCCAGTGCGATGTTCCTCCATGCCGAGCATACTGAGATGATAAGCAGTGGCGATACCGGACAGACGCATATATCTCGGCCTCTGTACCACCCCGGACCAAAAACACTTTCAATTTCTTTGACGACGGGACCCTTCGTAGCACTGAGAGGACGGCTCGCGAGCTCAAAAATTGTGACTAGGGTATCCCGAGGGAGGCAGAGTATAGGCATCAACGCATTTCGCTGGCAGTCGAGAGCGGCTCGTTTCCTACGAAGTGCTGTGATGGTTTCGTCGGTAGATGCAATTTTGGCCCTGATGTGCGCGATTTTCAAGGCGTCATTCAATGAGGGTTTTGGAAGATCCAAGACAAAGGTGTCCTTAGTGTGATACTTGCAGCTAGTGTCCTCTTCAGAGGATAGCGACATTATCCTGGACCGATATTCAATGTTTACCTATAGATGAATATCTCAGGATATACCACCAGCAAACGTTGACAACAAGGTAGTTGATTCTACTCACCAGGCTCGAACTTCGCGAAACATGACGTAGATAACCAGTTCAGTCGACGTCGGGAGTGTAAGTTCTGGGGTAAGCTTCGGGGTTTGAATTTTTTTGGTTTGGCCCGAAGCCACTATTACCACCGCCACCAGCCAGCTCACTGCTTCCTATTACTAAAAATCCAGAGCTCTTTACCAATGGCTACCTATACATTATGCAAAGGATGCGATTGCCGAAAAAAGGAGACTCCTCCCATCTTCCACTTTCGCGGACTCAACGCGGACAATTCATCCCAGCTCACCGACATCGAGGCCGAAATTATGCACACCGAGGACACAATTGCGGAGCTTCTCAATGAGCGAGCATTCCTCAATCGCGAGATGAACTCCGTCGTCCATGTTGTCACCCTCCCTCCCGAAATCCTCTCCATGATCTTTGAATTTGCGTGTTACCTCCCGCATGACGATAGGGGTTATGTTACGCGCAAGTATGATTATTTGCATGGAGAAGGACCGGAACAGAAAAACTGCACCTGTACCGTTACGCCACTCGTCCTCGGCGCAGTCTGTTCTGCATGGAGAACACTCACACTATGCACGCCGAAGCTATGGACCACTGTCGAGATACGTATCAGCAATCACAAGCATGCAGAGGCCCAAGCGCAACTGCTCCGATATTGGATCTCCAATTCTGGAAAGCATCCGCTTACTGTCAAGCTTACCCATTGCGGCAAAGAAGAGGACATCCAATACGAGGATCATTTTGCTCGTTATCTTGTTTCCAGCGCGGTTATTGACACCCTTGAACCACACACATATCGTTTGCACACCCTCGACACGATCGTACCGACATCATGGGAGCCCGCCTTTGCGCGGATTTCAAATTACCTGCCTATGCTAACCCGCCTCACCCTGCGCAGAGGTCACAAATTCTTCCCCGCTGACCAAATCAACTTCTTTGGCAACACCCCACAACTCCGCGAGGTCACATTATATGGGTACCGGATCCATAATATCTCTCTCCCTTTTGAGCAGCTCGAGCGCTTGAACTACGATCCCGAATGCGAGAGCGACTTTTTTAAACCACTTCGTCTATGCCCACGCATGCGCCATTGTGCACTCCGACCTGTGTTCCAAGATTCTAGGATGGAGCACGCTGTGATGGAGACACTGGAAGTATATTCTGGCTATGGGGATTATTTGGAGATGCTCCTTCGGACACTAAGGCTTCCAGCACTACGCTCCCTGATGATATACTTTGATCCCTACAAAGAGGAGATAAAAGAATCATTGGTGCGGCGGTTCCTTCAGCGCTCGCCATGCACACTGGAGTCGCTCACCCTCGTCAAGGTGGTGCCAAACGAGGTGGAGTTCATAGCATTATTGCGGATGCTTCCTTTGCTTCGGACGCTACGGTTACACAATGATTTCTACTACTCCAATATGGGAACGCTCACCGAGAACACATGGAAATCGATGATGCCCAAGAAGCGTGCAGTGTCGATACCAGTTGAAGGGGGGGAAGATGAAGGTGGTAATGATAGCGAGGATGATCGTGGTGAGGATGAAGGCAGTAATGAAGGCGAGGATGAAGATGTCGAGGACGCAGACAGCACTGGCAATTCACTTTGCCTTGTCCCGAATCTGGAACTTTTCCGCTATGAAGGGGACCTTGATTTCCCCCCACGCATGGTGTTGGAGTTCCTTACAGAACGATGGCGTGGAGTGACCACAGCGAAGTTACGTTCAGCATGGTTCAGGACATGGACCGAGATTGAATTTAGCAAAGACGAGGCTGCGATTGTGGAAAAGCTACGGGCGGAGGGCATGTATTTGGAGTTTCATTTTATCAGTTAAGTGTGATTGATGTGCCCTTTGGCTGGCATCCTCTTGCATAACACTTTTTTGTAATCTCTATGGCGTACCCTAGCTAGCTGTTTTTGCTTGTAGATATTTCCCCCCTTGCGAACTGGGGACATCTACAGTGCAAACTTGTTGCAAACTTGTGGGCATTTAGCCTTATTACTGACAGCCTTGAAGAAGGAGATTACGCTTCCTTCATATTATTTATGTTCTGCCAACGTACGCGATTTTGGACAGGAAAGACTATAAAAGGATTCGGAAGGCTTGTTGGACTAGACTAGATTAGATTAGATTAGATCAATAAACACCGATCATGCCAAATACAGCCTGTTATTTTTTCGCTTCGTCCTTCAATGTCTACTTGAACGACTATCATCTGCCATCGAAAGAAGCTCGAACTTTTTCCCCCGCGGAGCGATACAAGACATCAGCGACTATAAATCGGCTGCCACTGGAGTTGCAAACTTGGAAATTTTATTGACGCGTGGGACCAACGCACATCATAACTTCAGTTCAGCAAGTGAGGACTCGATTAACTTCCTTTGAAATTGACTTATCTTATGGACCTACCAATAGACCTAAAGCACCCAAATGTCTTCCCCGCGACACCCAACAGGCTACAATTTCTCTGCGCAACGCGTAGAAGTTCCTGCACTTGCCGCGCATTGTCGCAATACCACGCCGGAGAAAGCAGAACATATTGCTCGCATTGACGCCGAAATCCTGCGTAATGACGACGTCATCATCACATCTCTGAACCGTCGCGCTGCCCTCCACCGTATGCGAAACTCGTTCTTGCCAGCCATCGATCTTCCTCGAGAAATCCTCGAAATGATCTTTGAATTAGCATGTTACTATCCAAGTGAAGAAAAGAGCCTCTTTTTCGCCGCCCTCGAACTCGATGAGAGGCTTGTGCCGACCCCTGGGACTCCCCAAGACAGTATCGACCCTCGCCCAGTGACCCCGTTATTCATCGGCAGCGTATGTTCAGCTTGGAGGGGCATCGTATTGGGAGCGTCACAGCTGTGGAACAATATCAAAATTACGGTCAACGAAACACATGCAGATACGCAATCGGAGATCCTCAACTATTGGATCTTTCATTCTGGCCAGCGTCCGATCACCGTGAAGCTCGTAGAGAATGAAAAAGAGGCCGAGGTTATCACGTCCACCGCAGTCATCGATGCCCTCGTAAAACATGCGCCCCAGCTGCATACTCTTGACTTGATATTACCCGTGGCATGGGAGTCCGCTATCAGTCGCATCGCGAAGTGTGTAGACCAGCTCGTTTGCCTTACGCTACGGAAAGCATATGCTAGCAACTCCCTTGGACGCGTCAACCTCTTCGAAGATGCCCCGAAACTTCGTGAACTCACACTTTTCGATTATTCTATCGCAGATGTGTCATTCCCATGGGCACAAATTGAGCATCTTGGATTTCCGACGCTCATAAAGATGGCCGAGTGTCTCACAGCTCTTCGACTCTGTCCCCGCCTCCAAAGTGCCATGTTCCATCTGCAAAGTACTAGTAGCGAAGATGCATTGATGGACTTTACTCCGATAACACATAATTCGCTCGAAGTCCTCGAGGCGATCTCCTACGACAAAGACGAGAGTCTACTGGAGTTCCTCAATCTACTGGTACTTCCCTCACTGCGCTCCTTTTCATCGTGGACGGACCAGACGTCTACTCCAGCGCTATTTCCGCTCATTAAACGCTCAGATTGCAAACTGGAGACGCTCTGCCTGGCCGGCTACACACTTATGAACGAGTTGACGGATTGTCTGTCCGTGTCGCCGGGGCTCCGGAAACTTGTGCTCTACGAATTAGCTGGCCCCGAGAACGGATACCTCCTCACCCAGGGGCTATTAGATCTAATGAACCCAAGGAAATATTCAACGCCTCCTGAAGATGGACCCAGCCACTCTCATTGGAATAGGAACTCTGACACGACGCGAGTTTATGAGGAGGGCAGCGATAAATGTCTTTGTCCGAATTTGGAAACATTTTTCTTCCATGGGGATACCGTCGATTCCCATGATGGCCTCGTCGAATTCGTGGTAGACCGATGGAACAGCCCGCTCATCGACCTGGAGATTCAGCCTTCGCAAGACAAGACACAGACGGTCAGCAAAAATCTGCGGCCGACTGATTCGCCAGTGGTGAGGCTGCGCTCAGCGACGATCGAGGTGTACGAGCTGAAATTTAACAAAAAGTATGCTCCTATCTTGCGGAAGTTACGAGAAGAGGGAATGCATGTGGAAATTCCAGATGACAGGACTTGGGGTCCCTGGTATCTACATCACGACTACGATTCGGAGTAGGATGGATAGACCGCTGGCCGGCGCGCTTTCAACGCGGATCCTTCAAATGAATGTATGAACCCTTGTTGATACCGTTAGGGCGTTGCAAGAGTTGTAACCTAAGACAGGAAGGCATTTACATTTTCTCAGTTCTGCTTTCTATCGGAACTTCTGGTCAATGCATATATATGTGATAGACTGTGAGGGCTATAATGTGGTTATGATGAGCAACCAAGAGATATAAACATGCCCCCGCGCCACATCCATTCGGCAGATGCTATGAGTCCTGCTCGACACAAAGCCCTGCTAGGCCCTTGAAGCTTGAATGTTTGAACACTTGAACACTGAAATTATTTTTGTTAGATATAAATTCACTGAAAAGCACAAATAAAGAGCCCTTTGAACATGAACCCAAACTCAAGTTACACGATTTCTCTATTGAATTGTGATTGATTAGACAGTCTCGAATTGTATGTGCATACCCTCCTGCCTTAACCTCGTTAAAGTTTCCCCATCCACCTTTTCGACAGGGAGGAATGGGATCCGGAATGCAGCTGAGCGTAATTTTACCACCGGCGGCGAGTTCAGTTTCAAGATCGATCTTTCGTCCGCAGGGTCTTCAGCGTGTTGAGCATCCCATCGATTGGCAAGGAATTCGATCAGCACATGTCTGTCGAAGGTGATATCACCTTCATATAAGAACTTTTCCAGGTTTGGGACTAGACATTGTCTATATCCCCTCTCGTTTATCGGAGCATCTTCACGGTTCTGATTTTGCTTCATCTGTTTCCCTGCCTTGTCGTGTCTTCCGGGATCCATTGCATCGAAGATCTTTTGCGATGTTTTCCCAGTCAGCTTTAGTTTTCGTGACCACGATGGCTCGGATATGTTTTTCAATGAAAAGTCTCGCAGCCAGGGCAGTGCTTGCAGACATAATAAAAGGTTGTCTTCATCTTGTGTAAATAAGCCGCAAAGATGCAATGTCTCCACTGCGCACGCAGAACGTACAAAAAATGACACCGCTAGGGGAAGATATGTGACCTCGTCGCGAAAAGTGAGAACAAAGGAGCGGAGAGCAGGACATGTCAGCGGGTCGAGTAGTGCCGCAAGGTCGGTTTTGATATCGATGCCAAGGTCGAGTGTCTCCAGTATGGTATGCGTAAGCGGCATCGGCGGGGGCCATGAAGTTCCACTTGTTGTGTAGTCAAGCTCATAGTGACGTAGGCGTGGGCACAGGCGGAGAGATTCGAGAGGATCTAGCGGATCTAAATCATCCAGGATATCCGTCACCAGACGCTCAATCTTTTTCCATTTAAGCTCAATTTCCCAGATATTGAACCCAAAGATGGCGACGTCGCGAAGCTGTAGTGCCTCGGAAAAAAAGTTGACCTCGTCGAGTATGTCATGTTCGTAAGACTTGTGTATGGTAAGACGGGTGAGTATTGATGTGCAGTTTCCGATCTGGGTTAAAGCAGATTCCCATGTGGGTGGCACGGAGAGCTCGACGGTATGCAATCGATGCGCATACGGCACGAGGGCATCAATAACTTCAATGTCATCATCATACATCTCTGTTCCATTCCACTTCTCTCGTTCTTCGAACATTACGAGCCCCACGGTAAGTGGACGTTGGCCAGAATTTGAAAGCCAATGGCTGAGTAACGCGAATTGCTTGTCTGCATGCTTGTTCAAGTAATCGATCGTTATTTTTATGGTGTTCCAGAGTTGCGACGCGCCCATTGCAATATCCCTCCACACCGAGCACACTCGACTGATGCACAAAGGAGTGGGCAAGCGAGTGCGGCCATAGTAATACTCCGAATCGTCCGAATCCTTCCAAAAGTCCAAATCGATGATGGTATCGTAATGGTAGCGTTCGCCGTTTGGATAAGTTGGGCAGCATGCAAATTCAAAGATGATAACAAGAACTTCTGCGGGAAGGTTGACTGCCGGTACGAATCCATTTCGTTTACGGGTGAGGGCAATACACTGTTCGCGAAGAGCAATGATACCAGTGTTGTAGACATGCATAACCTCGGCATCCATATGTGCAAGTTGGTCTGCTTTCTCCTGTGTGATGCCACGAGAGCGCGTGATGATACGTTCAACGGGACGAGGGTGGTTTTCGCAACGGCAGATTTTACAACGAGGCGAAGAATACATCGTGCAAATTCGGGTAGTGCGCAATGCAGTGGTGTGATGCGAACCGAAGCGTATTGGGATCAGGCAAGATTTGAGTGAGATGGGCAGAAGCAGGTTGGAAGCAAGGATTATTACTGTTGGTTCACCCGGAAAATGCCGCGTGGTCAACCGCGGACGTTGAAATCCATAATTTCTACTTGCATCCTCTCTTTCCTCAGGTTTTTTAGGATTGTTGCAGTCTCCTCATCCTCATCCTCATCTTCATATACCAATTTTATCCTGAAGGTGGCTGACCTCAGTCTCGCTACTGGTCCAAGTAGTGTCAGATCCGTTGATGGTTGTCCTCCTTTTGGCCCTTCAATAGCATACTGACCAGCCCATCGATCCACAAGAAAATCAAGCAACAGGCGGTGGCTAAAATCCATAGTGCCCTGATAATAGAGCTTCTCCAGCTTCGGGACAAGGCATTGAGGGCGACTTCTCTCTTCTACCTCCATCCCTCCATCCCCACTCCTACGCAGCCTCTCCCAATCGATTGCTTGTTTCATTGGATTCATTAGATCCAAGACCCTCTTCGAAATCTGTCCGATCTGGGGGTTGTTCCCCAACCAGAGTTCGCGCAGCCCTGGCAACAATCGTAAACATGACAAGAGATCGCCTTCTAGCGTGGTCCAGCCGATGAGGTTTAGAGTCTCTAGGGCACATGCGGAACGTGTTAAAAAGGGTATCACCGATGCAGGGATGAAAGAGATCTCTGGGTCTTCGAATAGAAGCGTAAAGGTACAAAAACCAGGTAAAGTCAGTGCATCGAGAATTTCCCCGAGGTCTGATTCACGATTGAGTGATAAACTCGAGTGTTTCAAGGGTGGTATGTGTGCGTAGCCTCGGCTGTCGGTCCCGTTGTGGTATTATAAGCTTGAAGTAGTGCAGATGTGGACATAAGCGAAGGGGGCGAAGAGGATCGACCTCAATGTTATAGTAAAGGTCCATGACGAGACGTTCGATCTGTTTCAATGGGAGCGAGACCTCCGAGAGGTTGTACCCGAAAATTGCTACGTCGCGAAGCCGAGGGGCCTCAGCAAAACAATTGAGAAAGTGAAGGGCATAGCTTTCAAGCGCGATCTTCAAGGTGAGGCTTGTAAGATGCGCGCGATCTGCAATCTGGATTATAAAGGGCAACCACGGAACTGGCGTGAATAGCTCGAGGATGTGTATTCGATGAGCGTAGGTCGCAAGGACATTAATGACCTCAGTCTCCATGTCAAATATTTCGCCCTCCAAATTTCTCTCAGGGTCTTCTGTGAGGCCCACAGCAAGAGGACGCTGGCCAGACTTCGAAAGCCAATAGCGGAGTAATGAGGCTTGATTGGTAACATGTTTGTTGTTAACTGTGAGTTGTATAGTGTTCCATAGCTGTGACGTGGCGAACGCAACTTGTCTCCACGACGAGCAAACTCGGCTGATTATCAAAGGCCTAACCATGCAGGTGTTCTGTTCAGTGCTCTCCCAAAAGTCGACGTCGATAATGGTAGAAAAGCGACCATCCCCATCCATTGGGTAGCATACGAATTCAAAGATCATGCCGAGGACCTCCGGCGGAAGGTTGACTGCTCGTAAAAATGCGTTTCATTGGCAATTAAGGCCTGCACATCGTACGAGAAGAGCGTTGACAGCATTGCGGGTGCGCATGACTTCGGTGTCGATGGATGCAATTTGGTCTGCTGCTAGCTGTGTGATGCTGCCATTGCCAAAGTGGGAGAGAACTGGAGGAGGATCGCTTTCGCACTGGCAGGTCCTCCAGTGGGAAGATGGAAACATTGTATATTTTATTCGATTTAAATTCGACGTTGCACTTCGAACAGGAATCAAAAGTGAGAATGACAGACTCCAGCAAAAAATCGGAGGTTACTCACCTATAGACCAGCAACGTTTTAACGTTAACGTTAACGTTAACGTTCAACGTTCAACGTTCAGCAGCTGATCCTATCCACGGACCACTAGTCCTCAACAAGACCCCCGTATTTTGCAAGTATTCGAAAATTGTGCGCGACTACGAGTCCAATGAAATAAACAGAAGCAAGGGAGAACAAATTGAACACTTACACTAATGCAGTCTTTTGGGTCTGTTCCTGCTCGCTATTGCCAATAACCTCGTACGTATAGCAAGATGGAGGCGAAACAGATATTCAACAATGTTTCTGTTGGACTGAAATATACTTACAAACTCCGATTGAATTCCGAAGCAATCACAAAGGTGTATACTATCTCTGAAAAACAGCCCTTCCGCCTAATAAAATTCAGAGCTATAGAATTCGAAAAAGTTCACCTGCATCCCTTCATCCCGCAGTCTGTCACAGACTGCAACATCATTGTCATCAAAATCCATCCGTTTCGTCATGAATGTGGCTGAGCGCAGCCGCGTTACTGGCACCTTCGGTTCCGATGATTCTTCTTCCACTGACCCTGCGATGTCGTACTGACTGTCCCACCGATCTGCAAGGAAATTCAGCAACACATTCGGTTGAAAATTCATGGCTCCCTCGTAATAAAACGTCTCCAGTTTCGGAACAAGACACTGAGTGTGACCTCGGCCACCTCCATTCGTTTCGACGCCTCCGCCACTTTCCACTTGTTTCCTAGGATTCATCAGATCCAAAACCCTCTGCGAAATTTCTCCGTGGTGGGGATTTCGCAATAATAGGTCGCGGAGTCCTGGCAGTGCTTGCAGACACGATATCAGGTCGTCTTCGGGTGCAGTTAGGCCGTAAATATGTAATGTCTCCAAGGCGCAGGCAGACCGCGTGAAGAAAGGGAGTAGTAACGGGATCAATGCTGTAGCCTTATCGTTGAATCGTAGAACGAAGTTGCGCAGAGCAGGGGACGTTAGCGGATGGAGTATTAAATTGCAGTCCGTTTCCCCACTGACAATCAGTTCAAGTGTCTCGAGCACGTTGTGCGTCAGCGCTGGCGCTGGCGCCTGCATCCCGGCAGAGACATATCGTTGGAATTTATAGTAACGCAGATTGGGGCATAGGCGAAGAGAGTCGATGGCATCGTCCTCGTCGAGCCTGTCCGTGTCAAGACGCTCGATCTGTGCATATGGAAGTTGTATCTGCGAGATACTGTACCACGAGAGTGAAACTTCACGAAGCTGGGGCGCCTTAGCGAAACAGTCGAGAGAACCAAAAGCCGCACTGATGAATGGGATCTTTACGGTGAGGCATGTGAGCAAGGAAGCGCGATCTGCAATCTGGCGAAAAGCGGGAACCCATGAAAATGTTGAGAGTAGTTCGAAAGTGTGTATCCGATGCGCGTACGTCACAAGGACATCAATGGCCTTAGTGGCCATGCAAATGGCATTCAACCCCATCAGTTCATCCTCATCTTCCATGAGGCCCACGATGAGGGGACGACGACCAGATTTTGAGAGCCAATAGTGGAGAAACACTGCTTGCTTGCTGGCATACTTGCGATTGACCTTAAGTTTTATGTTGTTCCATAGCTGCGATGCACCCAATGCGACATCCCTCCAAGTTGAACACACACGGCTGAGCATTAGAGGCGTGGCCAGAGTCAAGGGGTGGTCATGGTGGTCCGGGTGGCAGCTCCAAAAGTCCACATCGATGACGGTGGCAAAGCCGCCAGGGAAGTCCGATGGGCATGCGAATTCGAAGATCATGGCCAGAATTTCTGTAGGAAGGTTGACTGCTGGAACAAGGTCGTTTCGTTTGCGATAGAGGGGGGCGCATTGTTCGTGAAGCGCGGCAATACCAGAGTCGTAGATACGCCTAATTTCAGCGTCTATCTCTGCGATTTGGTCTGGTTTGCCCTTGGTAGAAAAGTAAACGGGTGGAAGAGCACGAGGAGAATCGTTTCTGCGACGACAGGTCTCGCAATGGGGAGAAGAATGTGAAGAAGCCATTGTGAACTTCAAGTTGAAGATTTTAATTCGCAGTCGGCGTTATGTCTGTGGTAAGCGTCATATGTCAGAGAACTTGAAGAGCCTGCAAGCCTTCGGAGTGCAACGTACGCATGGATACCACTCAGTTTTACAGTTATACAGATTGTATCTTCAAACGATTGGCAGGACTTTGTGCTTGAATTTGAACGTTTGCAGGCAGAGGTCGCTGGACAAATTTCGTTTAATCATCTTGTGCCGAGCCTATCCGCATGCCCGTTTAGGCTCGTGACCATCCGTTTCTTCAAACTCCGCTAGTCGTCCTTGCCCATTGTGCACAACTTGATTTGGTTCTTGATCGCCCTCTGCAGAATTGTATCTTGCTCCTAATAACTGCTCGAAAATATCTAATAAGAACTTGTAATTCATTAATTTATTCATAACTTTCACGATTCGGCTGACTTCGTACTTTTTAAAATTCCTCAGAAGCAGATGGCATCGATTCTACATTCCCCTTCCACCTTCACTGTGGGGTCTTTATATCTCGCCGCCTTCGCACAGGCCAGATCGCCGCACATCGGTCTGATTATCCCAAAAGACGAAGCTTCAGGACACCTAGTGCACATTCGCGTCCAGCGAGACCTGTCGCCCAACTGGATCTTTCAGAAACGAATAGAAGATATCGCTGGAAATTTGTTCCTGACCTCTCTGCTCAAAATCCACGATATCGCAGATGGTGAAATTACCTCCGTTCAGCTTGAGATGGTAGCGAGAGATGTTCTTGTGCCCAAGAACGATCAATTTGGAGAATGTGGTCCTTGGGTGTACAGAGTTATTGAGGAGTTGCATAAAGTTGGGATGGTAAATTTAGTAGATATGCAAGAATTGTCGAACGAGTTCGATGCGTTTGCTGCTAGGAACCGTAGTTCTGCGCGGCGCGACAGGTTCCCTAATGTTGACATCTCTCGCTGGTGTTCATGATACATCATGATGATTCAGAGCATTAAACTCAACAATATGACTGCCAATTTAATTTCTCAGAAGTCTCTGGATATAAATTCCTGGCAACTAGATGATAGCCAGGAATTAACGGAACAGAAAACCAGCCCTGTGATCGGGGCAAAGTATGACTGAGAGACACCGCTGGCAGCTCGACAGTGACTGAGAAGCATTCTCTGCTAGTGGAACCTAGTGGAATCCTTGCACTTCCCTGGTATCAAGGAGGCAGATTCAGATCAAATCGCTCATGAGTTTCTTGGGGGGGGTGAATAACCAGGGTGCGAATAAATTTCAATAAAGATAGGTATTAATACAGGCGTATGAACGAGCTTAAGCGAACGTCCTACTAATACCAGTGATGATATATTGATAAGTAGTTTGAAGCACAACGCAAACAGAAATTGATCAGAAAAGTGTTTTATGAGAGAAATTTTACGGCTAAGCATGGGTACTGTAGAGTACTGTATGGCTATCATCAGGAACTATCAAAATTGTCTAGTGGGAACTCTAGCAAGTCACGGTGCGGGCAACAAAGTGTACATACTGATACAAACTATCCTATACACTGTTTTAACAACCAGGATACAAATAAGGAATAAAGATACAGAACGAATGAAGAACGAAGAATAAATAAATAAACCGAGTCAAGTTTAGGCCTTGACTCAGGCTTTATAATCCATCCTCGGCTTTTGAAGTAAGCGCGTAGAGCGCCGAATCACATTGGCAAGGACCACACACTTTTGGGGTCTGTCTACCCCAGGGATGTTTCCGAAAGAATCCCTCCGCAACCTAGTCGTGATTTTCTTCATTGCCTCCTTTCGCCGAGAAGAAACCCGCGCGCTTGCGCGATCCGCCGCCAGCTTCTCACCAACCATCTCCTGTGTCCTTCTCGCGCCAGCGGAGAGGGAGCCAAATGCCTCAGTGTCCGACACCGACGCAACCTTTACCCGAGTGCTAGGCCTCTGATCCTCGACGTCAACATCACCCTCTATATCCTCGTCCGAATTACGAGCCCGCTTCAAGGAAGCGCGCTCCACAGAGAGGGAGAGGGGAATCAACGTGGGTCCGGAGGCGGTAGCAATGACGGGAGAGGCTGCGGGGGAGGGCTCACTGGACCTGGCTTCATGACTGGACACACGGGGCGTCCGGAGGCCATGGTCGGCCATTGTGTGTGGGAGGTCGTCTGGTGGCGGGGGAGCGGGGGAGCGTCTCCTCGTGCGCCTATTTAGGGCATGGCGGGCAGGTCGAGGGCTTGGAGAGTGGCGGAGTTCCAGTCTGGCCCTCGTGCTGGGTCGTTCATCGTGGTCTTCGTCTTCATGGACTGCCGAGTTACGAGAGCGCTTCAAAGCTTTACGCTCTGCTGCGAGGAGAAGAGGAGAATCTGGATTAGATGGGCCGGCGCCCTGGTTCTGTGGCATCGTTGTTGCGGGTTGCGCAGGGGAAACAGGAAATCGTTGTTCCTCCACTCTTCTAAAACGGGGCTGCCATAGCATAGGTCTTGTAAGGAGACCACTGGGAGTTTGGTAGGAAATCCGAGTTCCCAAAGCGAGGACTAGAGTTGTAATGTCAGGCACTGAATAATGCAGGCAATACGGCTCAACTCACGGTGTTCATCATCCTCCACCGCTTCTTCCTTGATCTTGACGCCGTCGACACTGTTTTGTTCGTCGTGTGTTGAGGGCGAGGGCGACGAAGCCAGAGATACAGTAGCAGATCGGTCGGCTAGATATCCCGACATGCCATTTACGCCATACCTCAATGTTGAGGCGACGTCCTGGAGTCTAGCATATCCGCCGAGTGCGCCTTGTAGTGTTGTTGGGGACGCCGACAAGGCGACGGATGGACGTGTGAGTGCGTCGCGGCACTCTTTCAACAATGCACTATCGTTCGCGTCACGTCTGTATAGGTTAGCGAAATGATTCGTTGTCGCTGCGAGTCGAAGGCCCGTGGTGCGGTAAGAGGCGAGGACGTGCCGTAGTTCCCTCGCGCAAATGTCCTTTGTCTGCTGAGTCGCGAAGCCGTATGTGTGAGCGTAGGTATTGGGCGTCGTTGGCGCCCGAGGCTGGGAGGTGGATGCTTCGGATTGCATTGTGGTCCGTGTTGTCAAGGAGGATTTGGGAGTATAAGGGATAAAGCTTTGTGTCCCTCTCGCGAGGCCCTCTTATACAGGCCAACCTGGCCCCATTCTGGTGGCGACGCTTTTCCAAGATGGTTTGCTTGAACAGAGCCACTCCGAAAGCAACTGCAATGTTGGGACTTGGCATGCGTCGACGGCTCTTGCGATTCGGGGCCCTGATGCGCTTTCCAAGAATAGATATATAGAGAAGACAAAGCCGGCGGCCCATGTGGATGTATCTGAGACTCAGCCTCGTGTACATAGTCGAGCGCAAGGCTTGAGTGGCTTCAAGTTACTTATCGCTATAAAAGGCAATCGACGTCGCGCAGGGCCCTGTGCGCGATTTTGCGAAATGTGACCAGTGTGAAGAGCGAAAGCGCTTGTCAGCACCGCCTATTGTTTTCTCCATAGCCTTTTTCGGAAAACAAACGGATGGCCTCGAACAGCAGTAGCCACTGGTGAAATGCAGTGGGAAAGTGACCTCAAGAGTCAAGGGCAGCCGCCAGGTTCGAGTTGGGGTTGTAGCTTTTAACAAAAATAAAAATGATCCTACCAGAGCTCCATAGCGACCAATGCTACAACACTTTTACGAGTCTTCAAAGATGGAACTGGTGAAAGATATTTATTGGCCAATGTGTGAGTAATGTCCAAATATGAATTACGGAAGCAAATGTAACCTGAGCTCGACCTTGCAGTGTAAACATCCACGTACACATGAAATGAAGGACCTCTGAAAAAACCAACCTCAGCATCAGCCCATGTCGAGAAATAAAAGAAGCTCACAGTAATGGAACTTGAAGCCGATAAGTTCATTTGCAGGCTGAATCGTGAGATACATCCCTTCGGAGCAAATCTTCGCAATCTTCGCTCGAGTCTCTGGCGATATTTCTAGCTCATTGGAATGAAAAATCTCAACCGATGACATAGAGACAACAGGGTCACTGCATGCCTTCGTTTCTGCTGGATGCCACCTGTTTGCCATCATGTCCAGTAGGGTATTCTCATCGCATGAGACCCGTCCTCTATATTCGAAAGACGCCAAGTTCGGGAGGAAATTTCTTCCTGGATGATGCGAAGGATCCAACACGGACACGAACTTATTCGTCAGTCCCGTGAACGACGGACTATCGTGTCCAATCAAGTTCAGGGAGAGATGAGTGAGGGAAGGTATCGTCTCGAGGCATGAAACGAGGTCCTCGTCGCGGAAATTGTGTTTTTCGATGCAGAGTCGCTGGAGATTGCAGCTTGAGCGTATTACGAGTGAACTGGTCGCCGAGAGGAGGAAGCCACCAATGCCGCTGTAATGTACGCGTAATTCACGAAGATGTGGCAAGGTCACGCCGTCGAGAAGGGATATCGCGCCTCCCTTGATGAGCATTACGTCCAGCGTCTCCAATTCGGATTGTAGGATATCTGATATTGGAGGTGGTATAATTTCGGGCGAGTATATGCTTTCCAAATGGCACTCCTTGAGGTTGTGGGATCGTTGTATCACCTTCAGGCATTCCGCGACTGTCAAAAATTGAGTTTTGAAACGTCGAAGTTGTTCCCATGGGAGGACCATTGACGGAAAATTATAGCCCGAAAGATCAACGTCGAGGAGCTTCGGCGCAGACAAGAATATATTGGGAGATTCGCTGAAAGTCGATATAGTTCCCTTCGGTGGGCGAATGGACACGGATGTCAGCATTGGGAAGTGGTTTTTCTTGAGAAGTTCATGGCATTGCGGAGGTAGAAGACAATCGAGGCTGTACCAATACATAGAACGTGTGACGAGAACGTCCATGATGGTTTGGAGAGAGCAAAAAATAGCTTCGTGTTCATCGTCTGATGTCAACTTGATGAAAAGTGGGGCCGTGTTCGCCCGTAAAAGCCAGTCGTCCAGGAGTTGGACCTGCGAGTCGTGCATCTGGCGCGGCACATGTAGCGACACCGAGTTCCACAGGAGGGGTGTCGACCACGCGATATCCCGCCACTCCTTGCATATGCTTCCAAAGAAAAGGGGAGGGATAGATGGTTCGGTGTCTTGAATAGCAATTCGGAATATCTGGATGAGAATTTCTGGAGGGAGACGTGCGGTAGGAGACAGGGTGTTGATTTTTCTTCGCAAGAATATGCGTCTTTCCGCAAGCCTCTCCATCATCCTCTCTACGGATTCTATTTCTTCTTCTAAACCAGCAACGCTGTCCTATTCCAAAGGTCAGAATAAGCACACGCGTAACGATACTATTCGTACTCACATAACGGGAGGCGTCTTCATGACGCTCGAACAGCGAATTACACTTGTCGCAAAGCATGGTTGGTAACGCTGTCGTACGACCGTAAGTCCTGAGTAATATGCGAGATTGGGGAAAGATGGAGCTTATAGAGATTTCGTACCAAGTTTTATAGGAAATCAACGCATGTTCCCAGCGTGTACACACAAACTCTCAGCGCCAACAAGACCCCTGGCCGTATGGTGTGGCCCTCCGCAAGCGGAGTCAAGCCACTATGCCGCTCTGGAAAGACGTTGAGATGGTGGTATCCAGCGCTTCATCGTTGTAGCTTCCAATGAACTTCAAGGCTACCAGGTGTCCAGAGCGTGATGGTAAGAGGCAAGAGATAAACAATGTTGGCAACAACAATGGTCGGATCATTTCCAATTTGTATGCAAGTTACCTAAATACCAATGAGAATTGAACAAAATCCCTCCTCACAACGACCGTACGATTTTTTTAATGAGCGAAGATATATTGGCTGCGTGTAAATGATATGAAATTGTGGTCGATACGCTCAAAAATAGTGATGATAAGAAATAAGATATCAATCCAGTAGAAGGTAAGTATGTGGTGAATAGGAAGACATCGACTCGTTGGTATCTGCGCAATCGCACGAGAATGCCGATTAGGTCCTGAGACGAATAGCAATGCCGGAACCAGTAACCTATATCCAAATCATCCCAAGTAATATCTACGTACGCATGCCAAACGGGTGACAATCAAAGAGCTCAGCGAGCTCAGTCTGTCCGCCCACGCCCATTCCCAGCGCCAGGCGGGATAGAGAACGAACCAGCAACAGGACTCCAGCCGTCCTCAGGCCCGCGCTCATCGCCCCGAATGAGGCTGGCTATTGATGCCGTGTGCCGGTGTCCACGTCCCCTCGTCGAGCCCTTCTGCGCTCCCTTCTTCGCATTTGGCGGTGGAGACCCGACTGGGTCACCGAATGTCTTCCCTGGCACCGGAGAGCGATACGTGATGTCGACTTCCTCATCCTCGGAGCTCGGCTCGCTGACGGTGTCGAATTCACGAGCAGACAGCATCAGCCCGCTGCGATCGGCGTACCCGTTGCCAGCGGCCAATCGCGGGTCTTCCAAGTCGTACAGGGCATATTTATTTGTGTACCCTGCGGAGTTCAGTCCCGGTGGAGGAGCGGTGGCCGCGGCACCTCTGAGCTCGTCTGGGAGGAAGAAGTAGAAGAAGGCGGTCGCGAGACATGCTCCACCGACGACATCGATGAGGTAGTGGTGGGTGAGGTACATTGTCGCCCAGTAAAGCACGCTTGCGTACGCCCAAATATATCTTGTCGTTTGAGGAAAGAAGTGCGAGAGGAAGAGGGCTTCCAGTGTTGCGTTTCCTGCGTGAAGAGATGGGAATGCTCCGAAGACGAGAGGCGAGTTGGTGAAGCCGGTGGTGTACGTATGGGATCCAAACAGGGCATCGATACGCGCAAGACCACCTGGTGAACCTTTCATGCCGTAATTTGCTGGTGTGAGACCGTAAATGAGTTCGTACCACGGGGCTGAACATGGAAGGACGATTTGAATGAGCACGCCTGCGAGGTTCATGTACCCAAACGTCCGTGCCCACAACCGGAGCACAGGCTTTGTCCTGAACAACCATAGGAACACCGCGATGACTGCTGGACATGTAAAATGCACAACGCCATAAGGGAGCCAGGCCAAAAGGTCGAGAGCGGGGTGGGTGAAGCGGGTGAGAATGTCGGAGATGTTGGCGCCATACAGCACTGATTCGAGGGTGGGTAATAGAGATACAGAGATGGCAGGCCGCCAGTTTGATGGAATGAATCTTGAGGAATACCAACACAGCACCCAGCTGAGCACGGGGGCTGCGGGGAGGAAGAACTGGCTGGTCAATGGGATGAGCACCGCGATGCCGTAGAGAATGGGGATGACGAGCTTCGTTGGATACCCTGGCTCCTGCATGAGGGTTAACCAGAACGCCGCCAGCGCGAAATGGAAGATCCACAGGCTGTCGCCGATGGTGAAGGTGTGTGCGCGGAGCCGTTGAAGGGTCACGGCGGGTGATAGGGACTTGTCGAGCCTGCCCACAGCAGCAATGACGGCATGAATGAGGTGGGAGAAGGTGCGGACGATGAAGCCCCGCTGTAAATGAGAGCTTGACATCGCGGAGGTCGTCGTGGTCGTCGTGGTCGTCGGCGAAGAGCCGTGGGAAAGGTTTTAAAATGCACCGCGCAGCATTATTTTGGGTCCAAACTTTTCGCCTCTTCTGACCAACTTCTGACCATCGCAACAACTTCGCGTTCAATAGACATGAAAGTCAAGCACCAACCACGTCTCGGCATCCAAATACTGGATGCGCACTGCCTGAAGCCTTGCAACCAACGTGCTTATTGCTGTAAATGCACGCTGCACATCAATGCGCTCTGTCTTCACACTTGCTTCACACCCAGTGTCACCCACGGTGCCGGGTTGGAGCTCGAGGCAAAAAGGATAGAGGTATGCTGTGTTTCTGTCCAGTGATCAATCATGTTTTTCGTTATATACATATAAAGGATACAGCATATCTCTACGCCGCTCTACTTACCTCTGAGCCTTCTATCCACAACAACAACATATGGACGACCCTTCCAGCGAATTCTATTTCTCGCCCGACGAAGAATGGAAGCCCGATTCCCCCAATCAACTTGCCAGAGATTTGGTCGCCATCGCCCTCCTTGAACAAAACCTAACACCACTCAGCGTCGACCTTCTGAGCCTTCCGAACGACATCATCTCTCAGATCTTTTATCATGCTTGCCTTCCGATCCCAGGAGACAAAGAATGGCGGCGCTCTTTCTATCCACTCTGGCTAGGAAAGCTCTGCCGCGCGTGGCGTAATATCGCATGGGAAACGTCCGAGCTCTGGGCTACTGTTGTAGTTCGGACCTTCCATAAAGATATGACGAAGTGTACCTATGCAGTGCAGGCAGAGCTGCTGCGGGAATGGTTGGCCAGGGCGAAAGGACGCAAACTCGACATCTATTTCGGCGAGGCCAAGGGAAATCGTGGGTTGACTCCTCCATTTTCCTTGATGAAGTTGATTATTGAGCGCTCTGAGCAATGGCAAAATGTTCATTTCCATCTTTCGAAACCTTGGTGGTCAATATTTCCTATAGCCGTTACAATCCGCTTTCCATCTCCAGAAGATGAACCAGAGACATCTGCCCTACCCGATCCGTCAGCTCTCTCTCTCCCCAATCTTCGATCCATCGTCATCCATAGATCCGGCGCGGAGGAATCTCAAATCAAGATGCTTGACCTCGGTTTAGCCCCCGCCCTACGGAGTGTCGGGCTTTCTGGACTTCCGAAACTCATCATCTACAACATCGCCAATTTCTTCCCTTGCAACCAAATCACCGAACTCACTCTTACTGCCCACGATATCTGCGAATTGCGGGATCTCCTTCGCCACTTCCCTCGACTTCAATCTATATACTTCATCGATAACCGACACCTTCAAGTCAGACAACACGCAACACACAACAAAATACGAAGCATGACCATTCATTCGAACGACTTCGAGTGGAATGGGTTCGGGGCACTAGCCAAACTCGTAACCCTGCCTGCTCTGCAGAGCTTGGACATCGCACAACCTGGATATATCGACTACACGCGCCACATCCTCCCATTCATCCTGCGTTCCAAATGTCATCTAACCTCCCTCACCCTCGAATGCCTCCTGTTCGTCGAGCATGAGCTCATCGACTTCCTGGAATCCTTAGACTCGCTGACCGAAATCCACATCTGCAACTCGGAAACACCCGTCCAGAAATACGCCCGCATCGAGGCGAACAGGATCGGCCTTAGCCTTACCTTCTTCGAAACCCTCCACCCCGACCAGGACATCCCCTTCCTCCCAAACCTCGAGGTGTTTTCGTATAAAGGTCCCCTGGCCGTGCAGGCGATCGACTTCATCGAGCCATTCATTGTGCGCTCGCGTATGTGCGGGGCCCAAATTCGCGATCTCGACAAAGTTACCCTGCTGAAGCAGGCCGCGATTACGGCGGACCAGTACTCTGACGTGGCGGAGTTCAGCATCGCAGAGTATTCGGACCCTCAGTATATTTGGGAAATCGTGCGTATGGTGGAAGAGGGTGTGTTAGTGTTGCGTAACATGGATGGGAGTCCGTGGACTTGATATTTTTGTGATGTTATAGCAGGCACTGGCTGCAGAGTATGCGTGTTACGATGCTTGGGACTATCGAATATACTCTATGTTACTTCTCATGAAATTGTCGCCGATTATACGGAAGACAATCAATCGCATGGAAAACCAATCCAGGGCGGATTGGGCACTTCGAAACTAATCGATGACGACGCGATTGGATTGTACGAGTGATTGGATTCAGGGTTTGATGGGCGTGGAAGCGTGGCAAGGAACCGATTGTTTCCTTTCAAGGTAACTCCGCGTCGGGATTGCAACGCGGCGCGTGGCAAACTTACCATATATAGTATACTCACAAATTCCCATATGTAGCGTCAGTCTCTATTTCTCTGGTTATGCACTGAATTCCTCCACTTCTTCTTGCACATTCCAAGTGAATACACTCTTATAAAGCTCTCCAGAAGACTTGAATACCACTCTAATCGCCAAAAGTGAAAGGACCGGACGACACTCTTTATTTGCACATGTTTATCCTCTTTCCTACCAATCCGGGCCCTAGCAACGCGAAATGGTTGGATTGCTCTTAGCCAGAACTTTCATGGCGCACCTATATAAAGAGGAGATATCGGCTCTCATGGCCCCCACAAATCATCCCTACCATCGCTTTCGAGTTCAGAACTTCACCAAAACCACCAACAAGCTCTTAGATCGCGTTACTTGACATCGAAATGTCTTCTGCATCCACATCTTTCGCCTCTACATCCACCATCGAGGTCCCTACTAGCACCTACACCCACACTACCTGGTCTGCGCCTGCGACGCGCATGATCGATCCGATGGAGAGCTTTGGATACACTCTCAGCGCGGGAACGCACGAATCGCGCCACGATGCATCGCGCCGCGAGAGCCTAGCGACGGAGGCCCTCCCAGCATACGACGAAGAAGCGGGAATCCCACTTCCAGGGTACTCACCCAATGCCCCCGAGCCATTAACGCTCGCAATGTACTTGTTCAAGTTCGGTTTCTGTGAGTATCTCTGTTTCTTCTTCATTTACAACGCACTTACTGACCTCGTTCTCGCGCAGTGTTCCCACCTTTCTGGATATTCGGCGCTTTCATCCTTCTATCGCCTTTGCGCGAGCCACCCACGACAGCGGATGCGGATACGCCCGCTTGGATGCCAGAGAAGACCGAGGAGGAGCGCATGGCCATCATCGCCTCGATGCGTGAGGTCGAAATCAAATGGGCGCGCAGATGCCTGTGCGCACTCATCGTTTTCAGCTTAGTGGTTGTCGGAAGCGCCCTCGTCGCATGGGGAGTGCTGAGGCATTGATACCGCTTGCCTATCCCATCTATATTCACCACCCTTCCCCATTCTCAAAAACATCACATGCAAACTATGGCCCTTCGATTTGGCTACACGACACTCATTTCTTCGCATTCTCCTTTGGACATTCTTCTTCTTGCATTTCGTTCACATTGTATTTCTACTGCATGACTTTATGACGCCTCATTTAGATTATTATTATTATTATCCCCTCTGAGAGGGAACGAACTCAAAACCAATACACTGTAGCGATAATAAACTTTCCTTTGCTTGTATTCTTGTGGTGTGAACTTGAGCTTGTGTGAACAGCCAAAGGAGTTACAACTTCAATTTGAATTTGAGCTTGACCATCATATGCCGCGGCCGTGAGTCGCGCCATTTCTCCGCGATCCACCACCTTTTCCGCTTTCCCTTGCCCGGGCCCTCACCCTCACCTCCACTGCCACTGGCTTTGAGTCTAGCTGTAGAGCTAGACTATTCCGCTGGCTAGTGTCTTTCTGGTGGGCCTCATCATACTCGAAGTCAACGAAGGCGAAGATGCGAGCAACTTTTGCTGGCCAAGAAAAGCAAGAAAAATGTAATACCTTGCGGTCAGGCGACGAAATCGGTCACCTGTTGGATGCACATTTGGCACAGAATCAATCAGTTGAAGCATCGATATGGAGGACGAGAAGCGCTTTCTGGATAATCTGGAAGAGGATGTCGTGAGTTGATGTTGTGTATATCCCGTTGCTAACACTCACCATCCCAGCAGCTTTCACCATTTGTTCACGGCCCAAAGTCATTGGCATCCTTTCGAGCTCATCGTCAGAATGACGATGCGTGCCTCTGGCCTAGTATTCGGGCAGCCTACAAGATCCCCGCTGTCAGTACTTAACGCCCTCGCTTGGTACCTGAGATGAATCGATGACCATAGAATACGAGCCTTCGCTGAGATTTGGGTGAGTGATAATGCTGGGATATACACTGCGAAAACTCACGACATCCTGTTCACCGCGAAAGCCCTCCTCAATGCTCATCCCTTGTATTGACGCATCTGCAAGCCAACGTGACAAGATACTAGTCAATTTTTGGCTGAGTACCTCCTGTGCTTTCGAATGCACCCTTCCAGACCATTCCTGCATCCCCCCAACAATGGGCAAATTGACAGATATCAGGTACGCACCAGATATAGTCCCACAATTACTGAACAATATACGCACAAGGCTATGCTCTTCATAAATTTCAAATAAACCCTTGTCTTCACCCTTTGTCTATTCCGTGAACAATTGTGAAGGCCCTTCGTCGTAAAACGCGTCGATGCTTGCCAACATGCCTTCGCTACGGCAGTGGCCAGTGATGTTGTTCGAAAAAAATGTTGCTAGCCAGCATCCTCTTCTATAAAAAAAGTGCTGCGAGTACCTGACCCCCCAAAAACCCTCCATAAACGCGCATACAATCAGCATGCAATCCGAATTCCCTGCCCCAAACTACATCCTCCAAACACAACAAACGAAGGAACTTTGTGCAGCGGTGCTCCGACGTACCCTCGCCTCTTACCAGGCTACAGCCCTTCGACTTGCGGCACAATTAAATGACTTTTCCCGCTTCAACACGCGCAGATATGGTGCGTGCATGGACGAGAATGATATAGCACTATGTCAAGAATGCCGCGAGACGCTCAAACGTCCGTCGGCCGCATTGAACGCAACCGCTTCTGAACTGCAAGGCGCACTTGGCGGGTATGAAAAAATACAACGGCAGTTTGCGTCCGTGCCTCTTTCGTCGTCCTCTACTTCTTCTGCACAACGACAAGAAGAACAAAATACCATCGAGGGTGTTAGAGTGAAAGAAGAAAGCGATGATGACAGCCGTCGTGAGTCCTTTTATTGTCTGCATTTATAATTGTCTCCGTCTGAAATTCTAATTCAAGTGCATGCTTTGACCTCTGATAATGGTGTACCGTACCGCGCTCCCAGCAGGCTCCTTACGAAGCCCCTGCTGTGGCGGCCACGCGACAGGGAAGACTATGCGCATCGTTATCCTCCTCCTGTAACTCCCCAGCGGCGCGCGCAAACGCTTCCACTGGCGAATCATAACTATGTCAACAGTCACAATCCAGGGCCCTCAGACGCAAGCTGGAACGCGTACTCAAGTAGCGGCCCATCCAATCAAGAATCCCCACCCCACCTCCTCGCGCAGCGCAAAACCCAGAAGCGCACTTGCAGCGACTACGACGCCGACGAGGATAAAAGACCCAGCATGAAGGTCAAATCAGAACCCGCAAGCGCAGATAGCCCGCTTATGCGCTCACGCACGAAGAAATTCCCGAATAAACGTGCGACTGAACGCGCCGCAGCTTTACCAGTTGCGCCCCCGATGGAGTACCTCCAGACACCCCATTCACCAGGCTCTGAGTGGAGTACCTTATCTTCCCGCTCAAATTCACCCGTCAGTTCGCCAGCTTCCTTCTCCGCCCCTGTGGAGCGCGCTTCAAGGAAGCGGGCCCGTAATCCGGACGAGGGTATTGAGGGTGACGCTGATGATGAGGAGAGTCGGAGGCCCAGCACTCGGGTGAAGGTCGAGTCGGAATCTGACACTGAGGCATTTAATTCCTTCTCTTCTGGCACGAGAAGGACACAGGAAATGGTTGGTGAGAGGTTGGCGGCGGCTCGCGCAAGCTCACGAGGCCCGTTGTCTCTTCGGCGAAGGGGGTCGAAGAAGAAAGTCACGAGTAGATTACGGAGGGATTCTTTCGGGGAGATTCCTGGGCTTGACAAGCCTCCAAAGCATGCGTTCAACGAGATCGTGCGGCGCTCAGAGCGCTTGAGGCAGAAAACAGGTGCTCAGGCAACAAGCTGAATTCATTTATTCTTCGTTTCGTATTTTTACTATTTGCCTATGCTAGCGATTTTTTATAATGACGTACCCTATTTACCGTCTAGACAGTGACTTTCAATGTTCAGTTTATGCTAGACAGTTTTCCAACAATCAATAATGAAGGTCCCCTGGGCCTTCGAGCTTCAAGTTCATCATTCAAGCACAAGTCCGAACTTGCGACGACGGCAATTCCCGTTTTGCCCACTGTTGTAAACAAACTCTGAGATCTGACTCGGAAGGTTTGTTTTCTCCCTCATCATTGGACCGTAACAACTAACGACAATTACGCGTAGACCCCTTCAGCGCACATCAACGACCAAGCCAAAGTCTCGTCTAGAGCAGCTCATTTCGGTTTGGAAAATGACTTTCTTCGGCGGCTACAGTATTTCGACCGCCGACATAGAACTCCCTGCGCTTCAGCCACATTATCATAATATCACACCGGAGAAAGCAGATCGAATTGCACAAATCGACACCGAAATCAGGCGCGCTGGTGACGATATTATCGAGATTCTCACTCGCCGCGCAGGCCTTGAACGTACGCGGAATTCATTCGTGCCAGCCGTTAACCTTCCCGCAGAATTGCTTGTTGTGATCTTCGAATTCGCGTGTTGTGCAAATGACATCGACGAGATTACTGAGAATACTGTTGAGAAGATGAAAAGGTTCCGTCATGACCCTAGGAAGGAGGAAGAATGTCCGATGCCTCCGGAATCCTATACGGACACCTGCGCGGTAACACGGCAAGTCATCTGCAGAGTTTGTTCGGTGTGGAGGTCCATCGCATTGGGATCATCGCAGCTTTGGGCCAACATTACCCTACCTGTCGATACGGAGCATGCAGATGCGCAAGCCGATATCTTCCGCCATAGCCTTTCAAAATCGGGCAGCTATCCACTCACCGTGAAGCTCGTTAGGCTACCCAAACGTGGGTGGTACAATGACCCGGATGAGATACCCACCCCAGTCATTGATGTTCTCGCGACACAGGCGCACCGATTGCACACCCTCGACTTCATGTTACCAAAAAACTGGGAATCCGTTCTATCAGGCATCGCAGATTGTATGCCCATGCTTCAGCGCCTTACGTTACGCTGTCCGGGCGACAGGCACGATGACTCTACGGTGAAATCCTTCGCTCGTGCGCCACAACTCCAGGATGTTACCCTCATCGGATACGGTGTTCAAAAGGTTGTCCTTCCCTGCGCCCAGCTTGATCGCTTCGAGACAGTGTGCTACGAGGCGTTGGATTGTTTCGAGGCTTTACAACGTTCTCCATACCTCCGCCATTGTTCCCTCCAATACAGCTCCCGATTTGACAATGGAAAACGACTCGCGTTTGTGCCATTGACGCACACAAAGCTGGAGTCTCTCCGAGTCAACTTAACTTACAGCAAAGGTAGCAATTTTCGAGCCTTCCTTGATGCGATTTCGCTGCCCATGCTGCGCTCATTGACCATAAACTTTTGTGACAATTACATGGTTCCATTAGCGCCGTTCCTCACGCGATCGGCGTGCTGCGCGTTGGAAACATTGCGCCTAGACGGCATCTTGCTACCAACAGACGACTTGATGGAATGCCTGCAAGCTCTCCCGGGCCTACGCGAACTTCAGCTGCGAAACCCAAATGCCAAAGACAGCGGGGTAATCACTCGGAGGTTATTAGATTTCATGAACCCTCGAAAACATGCGGACTCAGATTATCTTGTTCCGAACTTGGCGACTTTCAATTACGAGGGGCAGGTTAAACTCACAGCCCATGCGCTGGTTACATTTCTCTCAGATCGATGGCACGGTCCTCCAGGTGTGCGCGCTTCACCAGTGGCGAAGCTAGGCTGTGTCATGTTCAAAACAAGCACCATGCATTTCAAGAGCAAGGACGAAACAATTTTGCAAAACTTGCGGAAGGAGGGCATGCGTGTGGAAATTGTTGATTTCAATGGCCGTCGGCAGCTGCCATTGCCATGAATTGGTTGCCTGATTCCTCTCTGCACTCGCAGACGTGGCGCTAGTCACTGAGCTCTCAGATCTCAGAATTTTTACGGATCTCTCATCTGGCTTAATGAACATCGTGCTGTACCGCTCTTTTTGCTGGACGCTGTTGTACCGCTTGACCATTACTTTACATATGTATCTATCTGGACTCTACTATGGTCTATTACGTGGTATGAAAATTCAGCACGTTTTTGTCTATGATATGAATTTACCAATTTGCTCCTCGCGTGGGCTGCAAGAACTTACTCTTCGTTTTCAGTTGCTTGAGAATGTTCGCATATTTATACAAATTATTTCCGTCCAGCGTTACAGTACTGATAGTACTAAAAAAAAAGAAGAGTATTTGTCAAAGAGCCACGAACTCAGGCGCGAAACATAGCCACGTCCAACGCCCACAGCTGAGTAATTTCAATGATGATATCCGATACGCACACCCACGAATCCAACCCATTTGCAGTGCATACATTTTTGCATTTTTAAGACGACATTTATACGAGGAAGATAAATAAATAACGTTATATATTGTTCGATTCATCGTCATCAGAGAGCACTGAATCCTGACGTTGAAATTCACGAAAGACTTGTTGATATCGCAGAGACCACCACCCGCGCTCCTCTCTTTCGTCGCCTACAAAAGAGCCATCCGCTCCGCCACGCATATCTGGGTAAGTGCCGGAAGGGCTCCGGGGTATAGGCAAACCAGAAGCCACCAAAGAAGAGACAGCCACATGAGTATCGAGTGTCCTATCCGATGCCGTGAAGAAATCGCCTGAATTGTCTCCCGCAGGAAAAGTAAGTTTACGCAAGGTGGTTTTACAACATTTTCGAAAAGCCAGAAGCCAAGACTGTTCAGATGGTGAACCAGCGCCCGAATTTTCCAGAGCATGTTCATTATGCTTCCGAGGCAATACAAGATCCACAGTGCGGTAAGATATCGACCTGAAGTCCGCCGTCTCGTTTAACTGCTCGAGATCTAGTGTCATAGATTCCAGAGATAGGATAATGCCTTCAAAAAATTTCAACGACACTTTGGCGCGGTTCTTCGACGCGAAAAGAAAGCCACACACCTTCTTTACGTTGAGCTTGTATTTGGACAATAGATAAGGGACGGAAAGCGCTCAAGTCTTTGGACAAAATCCAGTGAGGCTCATTCCCTAATGTCTGACTTGGCTGAGCTAGCAACACCAGGTCATTGAAGATGAAAGCATGAACAGAAACAGTTATCAAAGGAGATGGCGAATAATGAAAACGCTCCATGGACTCCGCTGGCAAAACAGCAGTAGATATTGGCGATTTCGGTATAGGACGTTTGCGAAGAGGAAGCCGAGAAAACCAGGAAGTACCACCAGTTTTGACGGGAGTCGACATGGCAGGGGCGTTCGCCCCGAACGAGCCAGCACCAGTTGATTCCGATTTGACAGAGTCAGACCTTTCGAACACAGTACTAGAAGAAGCGCTGATAGCGTCCAGCATTTTAGAGACCCTCTTTGTCCGCTTAGCTTCCCGTTCTTGCTGTCGAGCTCCAGATTTGATATTTTCCTCTTCGGACGAAACAATACCAGAGAGCACCAGAGATAAGACACCAGAATGTATAAGCCGCCGTTGCCGCGTAGCAAGTTCGTTGTTCGATGGAAGCCCTTGGATGCGTAAAGAAAACGCTTTAAGCAAATTATACTCATCTTCTCGTATCTTGACTTCTGTCATAACCCTGATTACCATATCAGTAGACCGCGAAAGAGAAAAAGTGGACAAGTAGTCTTGATGTGTCTTCGGCGTCAGATCAAGCATTCGCTGTGAAAGCATGGTAAGTGTCAACAAGCTTTACAAGACGAGTATATGCGGAGGCATACTGCAAATAGGTCCTGATATTCTGCAAGCCTGTTCACAGGCAGCATGAGCAGCCGATCGAATGTCCATCCCTTGCATTCTGCAGATCGCTGCTGGATATTTATGAACTGCCCCAAATCGTCCTTCGGATTCTTCGTCAGAAACACGATCTCTTGCGACACATCAGACAGCCTGACAAGGTACGGTTGATACACCTCAACTTTCAAGACAAAACAGTGAAGCGATTCCGATACGCGATCTGTGGCCGGAGACATGGTGTCGCGCGCCAAGCAGAGACTTTCGTAGATTTGTTCGTGAAGATTTACGATATCGTCGAACCAGTCCAACAACTTCGATACGTTGCGAGGCACGCCGATGATCCAGGAGCGACTGTTTCGCGCGCGGAGTGGAAGGATGAAAACCTGCATGCAAATGCGGAAGAGGCGTAGGAGCTCTTCCTCCGTCTCAAAGATTTCCTGGATAACGCCCTCTCTCGTCTTCGGCGCTTCTTCAGCAAAAGATTCTACATCTCTTGTAGGATAAGGGCTCCTGTCCATCGCAGTGTATGGATGTTGTTGACCTGCAGTCTGGGACTCATTCCAAGTCGTTTGAGGAACGTGTTCGTCATATATAGATGGAATGGATACTGTCGGAGAAATGACGCTGAGTCGAGGAGTCCGGGCGTACATGCGCTATAGAGTAATGGTCCAGATATAAGCCTGTCGCACACTGCGAAGATGGACGACAACATACCTGTTCATCCCACTGTGTGTCCTTTTTCCTCGCATTATAATCCACCGCCCTAAAGATACTCTCCGCATCCTCACTCAATTCCTCGCTCTCTTCATCCTGCCACATCCTGCGATTCAACGAAGAACTTTCACTCTCCGTTTGCGAGAAGCCAGTCTCATCCGCCGCTTTTTTCAGGACCTCATCGGACTCGGATGGAGGGATGCCAAAGGCCTCTCGCTCGCGAGCTGCGGCAAACCTATAACCGTCAACGATAGCTGAAGCCTCCGAGGAATTATTACGCTTTGCGAGCCGACTACGCAGAGGGTCATTGTAAGTGCGAGGAGCTGGGGGAGGAGTGGGGGTCTTTTTTCTTGGGAGATACATCTCATGCCGGTCGGCAGGGTGGCGAGGCGAAGAGATAGGTGCGGGTGGGATTGCATCCCTGCCAATAGCCGGAGACAATCTGCTGAATGAATTCCGGCTCTTGATGAGATCCCGCAAGTTGGGTGGAAACAGGCGTTCATTATTCGGAGACGGTTGACGTTCGCGTTGGCTTGCAGAACGCGGCCGGCGCGGTACAATGGGCACTGCGTCGTCGCTGGAACCTGCTTCCGCAGAAAATTTGGGCTCCCAGCTCGAGCTCCGACGCCTGGAATCCTTGACTTTGGAATGACGGATAGAATACCCTTCACGCTCGGACTCAGTTTCTTCCTCTTCGTCCTCCATGCTTTGATCAGAGGGCGGGTATATTGGAGAGTGACTTCGCCGTTTTTGTTGAGGAGAAGGTCGACGGTCGACATGCGGTTTGGTCCGAGTTTCTGGGGGCGGTTCAGAGGCACCTTGAAAATAATCTGCACGGTTGGTGAACGAAGAGCGCGCTTGTGCACGATGACTGATTCCGGTTTCAGGACTCTTCGGTGGACGGTAGTTGTTAAACTCGTCTGAATAGTAGGAGGCTGCTGACTCCGAGTTTGGCAGCGAAAATCGGAGGGTTTTCTCTGGTGTATTGGGACGAATATCAGATGGCCGTGGCATCCGCGATGGAGCGTTTTGAGAAAAAGAAAGACCTAGGCCAATAGCAGATCTATCGTTAATGCCAATGTACTTGCTGGCATCGTAACGTTCAATTCGAGATTCTGTGTCGCTGTCGGAGCTCGATAATGAGACCGCGGCATTGGCTACGGTGAGCTTTCGACGATTTCGTAGGTCGTCCTCGTAATGTCGTTCCAAGTCTGAATCTTCGGTGCGGGATGGTTCTTCGTTATAATATCGAGTGCGAGGACGCGGAATATTTGACTGGAAGGATTTCTTCGAAGACATGCGAGGCGTATGATCTGTATCTTGCTTCTCAACATTTTCTTCCTTCTTGAAAGGAGTTAAATCATAATAAAAAGAATGATTAGACATGGAATACATACCTTCCGAGGGACTTTGCTGCCATTGAAAGGTGATTTCAAAGTTCCAGAGCATTTGCGGCTCAGTAAACTCTTCATGCTCCTCAAGGATGACCCCGCCAGGGACGGGGACGCTGTCACAGGGGAAGTGAAGGGTATCGGCGGCGGCGGTGGCATGGGTTTTGGAGATCGAAAGGAAGACTTCAACGCTGATTTGACAGGTGGCTTCAACCGCGATATAGTCGGTGTAGGCTGATTTGAATAGCTATTCGGCGACATAGGATCATCGCATCGAGGAGAATATATCTGCGAGCGAGGTGTCGGGGCTGGCGTTGCATTGGGGGAGTTTCTACGACTTCGACTGCTAGATTTTCGCTTGTCCATTGGGCCGCCGGGGTTGCATTGGGTAGAAGCTCTTGGAGATGCACAAGTCATTCGATCTATTGTGTCTCGAAGGGATGGCAAGAGCTGTGTCTCCAAGTTCGGGATTCCTGACTGCGCGTTGAATCTCTGGGCCTGTTCTTGTGCATCAATGGTTAGCGACGAATCCGAGTTGGAAGGCCCTGAAGCAGGGGTCCGATAGTGCGACCACTTCGTGCTTTCTTCTTCCTGCCAATTTCCGATGCCTCTGCGTCCGTTGGTGTTCGAGGAAACAAATCCCCCCGCAGCCGCATAGTGTGATGGGGGCAGGTATTGTCGGGGTGTCGATGGACCCGGAGTTGGCGGCTGAGCAGGAGAACGCGTCTTGTTAAGTAAACTCTTTGAGCGTGAGGTAGGCATTTGAGATTCTGGTCATCGTCTAACGCGTATATGGATGGGCGTTGAGTTCAAGGTTGCTCGGGGCCAAGGTCGCGAGCTTCGGCCGTTGCCGCTCTCGTTTACCGACGCGCGTCAGCCAAAGTTGCTCCTCGCCATGCCTCGCCGACACCATGACTGCCAAAAGAATTCCGGATTGGTATGAGCATTCTTCCAGAATATTTCTAGCAGCAGCGGACTGAATCTCATCACCTCTAGTCTGGACCCCACCGAGTCCAGGGCGGTTCGGACGTCATGGGACGGTGATTATGCAGCGTATATATGTACCCCCAATATAGTTTGGGTAATGTCTCAAAAGACGCCCTTCTAACTTCCGAGTTTGACCAACAGCACAATCAACCCTATCATGACTCTCACTCTGGAATATCTCTTCCCTGCGCCTTCACTTCCAAAATCCAGTTTGTTGCCTTCTCACTTCCCTGGTATATCTCCTCAATCGACGGAGGAACTTCAAGAGGTGCTGAAGGATAATCATATTAAATGGCACATTTTCTTCAACGACAAGCATTTTCACAAGTGAGCAGCATTCAAGATACATTTTCGCAAGAAAGGGTGCTGACTGCTGTCGTTTAGCCACGCCGCTCATCGCGCTATAGCTGCTTGGGCCCTCGGTGCAGAATCATCAACCATTAAGTCGGGATATGAGAAAGACTGCCGATACGAGAAGCCCGCATTCGTGTCTCCGAAGCCTAGTATAACGGCTGAGAACTTTGAGGAGCACTTAGGAGATGAACTGTATGTGTTTACTTTGCAATTACCTGCTGGCCAAAATTATTGACACTCTAGTTCAGATACTACAGCGCATATATCAAATTCTTTTCCGAATATGTGCAGGAAAATGGAATGCCGCAAGCTCTGGAAGAATTTATTTTCTCTCGCAAAGCCAATCTTGGTGCAGGTTCAAATTCAAGATACCCATGGATGCTCAGTAGGTTTCTGTCAGGAGTCCTACACCCTTTGATACATGCCGGTTATGGCGCAGAGTTCAATTTGCCGGGGATGACTGTCGAAGGTAACCTTTCCCTATAGATCTCAGTTTGCTCAAAATATGCTTAACCTTCCTCCTGTTTAGGTCTCGCAATGACTGCCGTTCACCAGTCTCCTTCCGAGCTCTTGACGCAACTAAATTTATTCGAAGACACGGTGCATCATCTAGCTCGTAGTGCCCCTGAAACCATCGACATCGGCCTGAATGCTACTGTCTCGTTCGTCGAAAATTTTCTATCCTTAAGCTTGAAGGTGGAACCTGGCAGTGACGATTCCCCCATCATATCTACGACCCAACAAACCAAAACTCATGCACTCAGTATCCTTTCTCGTGTCCTAAATAACCTCCAATTTACTCCCTCAAGCCCGCCCAACGAGAATGACAACATATTTGAAGACACTATCAGGCTACACAGCAAGGCTATAGCCACCTATACCAATCAATGGGATGTACACGAGACAAATATCGACAAGAAAATCGAAGAGCTCGTCTGGACTGTCTCCGTGCTTTATGGTGTTGGAGGCTGGACCGACGGCAAGGACCATACAGAACACACGGAGCATGACTTCAATGCGGATTTCTTCTTGTGAGTTGAATCGTTTTGTTCCCAAAAATATTTTAACAAAAAATCAATGCATTAATCAGTATGCACCTCGTCACATCCTCGATATTCCTTCCCGCTTTGTGCGCTCTCCTCCTGCCTGCCTCGCAAGTTCGCCTCTTGAAATCCTATCTCCACGTCATCCTCATATGGGCCGCCGCCCGCGGCCAGCCCGCTCTCGATATCAAGGGTTTCATGTCGGAGATGAGCATGCTTGAGGAAACCGCTCTCCCGGAGTCAGTAGTCAAAGAAACAAAGAGCGTCGACCTTTGGATGCGCATCATCGAGGAGGCAAGAGGCCACCGCGACGAGCATCTTACCAAGGCGGTGAGATCGCTTGCGGCCTGGGCGAGTGCGTTTGGGCTTCGGAAGGCGAGGGCCGATCCCGCTGAGATTATTACACACGCTGCAGCTGTCAAGGGCGCGAGTCTTGGGGGCACAGGCGTTGTAGGTATTGAATGCATCACAGACTGCAACTGCGTTAATTGCACCGATTTACATCCAAGGGCGTGGCGAGACTCTAAGAACGGGGTTGAGCACGAAAATGACCCGCACTCAGCGTCTCACAAAGATGACGAGAACGTTTTCCCGCGCACTGAGCTTCCGGGATCGGAATACCTTGATGGAGGGCTGTTCCTTCGCATTGCGGTTTTGACGCTAGGCAGGATGGGTTGGGACAATGACGGGCTAACGAAGAAACTCAACTGGGAGAGGAAAGAAGGTCAGAGAACGGAAGAGGAGTTCTGGGATTTCAAAGGATTTTTTGGACAGGACAAGCATCATGAAGTGAAGAATGCCGAGAAACGCTCCATGTCGAGAAATTAGCTCCTGGCTGGTCTCGTAACAATTTACTCATCTGTTCGTTTTTGTAATTTTCAACTCTGTAACCTGTGTAACTCAATGATTTGTCCATACATCTCGTAGCTGCAAATATCCACATATTCACTGCACCCCCATAAACGCGTCTGAGTAATTACTCATGACATATTGACAGTTTCGGTGTTACGCTCTGTTACGCTCAACTACGGCCACCCACACAATGGATAGTCCAATCATTTCTCCGTCATCGTCGCAACCCTAGACCACGTAGCTTGTCCATGCTATCATGAAGTCTCAGTGGAAACTCGATCTCCAATATGCGGAAACCATGGAAAATCACCCGTTCGGCATTGCTCTATACAGGCCACCATCTACCGTGGAATTCAGACCAGGCATCGTTGGCTACTTCGACGAATTTGGATCCTGGAATACTCTTGTGGATCTCGCAGATCATGAAGGCCTTGGGCAGAAGGGTTTGAGTTTCCCAGAGGAACTGACGAAGGCTCCTACGGACACTGGAATAACTTGGGGGCCGAAGATGTCGTCCAACACCAAAACAACCAAGATCGACCTGGCAGCTGGTGTGTATGTTACCCTACTTGCCTGAAATTATCATCTTCCTGACGAGAGGGTGATTGTAGGAGCCCAGCTCCAGGAATCCCGGTGACTGCTTCCGCTGTGTATTCCTACCAGATTGACCAAGATGTCGGTGCAATTCTGTTGACCAGCGCTCCAGTTTGCCATGAACGATACTATCTCACGACGCCTTTCAAGAAATGGCTGAAACAGAACGCATCTGTGATTTTAGATCACTGGCGCGATGAAGTGAAAGAGAATGGTGTCTGGATAATCACCTCTACCTTTTCCACTAAAAAATGCGCGATAAATATGTGGACTCAGAAAGGTAAAGGGGTCAAGGTTGGATTTTCTGCAGACGTGATGGGCGCAGGAAATGTAGCGCCTAGTGTAGATTGGTACCGGAGCCATACAGACGAAGGATGGGGCGAATATACATCAAATGTAAGTCATATATTTTGCCTCTGAATTACATGAAGTTCAGATCAGTAAATTTCTAGGGTGACAATAGATACGTCGTTTTCTTTGGCGGTCTCAAATTTCGCTTTAGCCAAGGCTTTCGCAGAGTCAGAATAATTTTCTAGCTGCGAGTTGACGTTTGAGCTCATCATTTCCGAGTAGGACCCGAGTCTCATCCCTGTAGGGCCTCATAAAACCTATTTGAGGACTCCGGGATCCAAAAAACCTGCAGAAGAAGGCGAAGATGAAGAAAATGAAGAAGCGGAATATATTTCCACTCTCCCAGACCCAGACCACGACGATCAGGAGTTCGAGGTCGATTGTCAGGATTTTGGCGCAGCATAAATTCTACGTGGCTTTGGGACGTTAGGGTATGCGTGCATAGTTACCACCTTCTCGTGAATGTGGATAGTCTTCCAACGTACGTTCGACTGTGAAATTTGCCTGGACAGCCACGTTCAACATGAAGGTCAGACAATAACAGATACTAAGGTAAAAATCAAAATTACTATATATGCAAAATTGTACAAGGTGTTCATGTGTAGAAATGAGGAAACTTGCTACATACCCAGCAGGGCTTCATTATTGCATAAGTACTTGACGACGTTCAAGTTATCGGACCCCACGTAATCCCTCTATTTGTACGGGCCTTCACCAAACCCACTGCGAAGGTCTTTTAGTTCAAGATCGCATTGATTTGCAAGATCTGCAATCACATTCCAACAGTCGAAGCGGTCAAAGTAGCCAACGACACCTGGCTTCATCTCTGAGGAAGTTGGCGGCTGATATAAGGCGATACCCAATGGATGGTTCCCCAAGGTAGTTGCATATTCCAGGTCAAGCTTCGTCGTTGTTTGCGTGGTCGACAGTTAGCAAAAAGTACCAGACGGCGCATTGGCAGTATTTAAATGGAAGCAAAGATGGAATCGCCTTTGCACTAGACTGTAGACTCGGATACGCATGACGCTCAGGACCCAGAATCAATTTTATAGACAAGGAGTCTGTTAGCCTAGATTTTGTGTCAAACGAATGACTGGAGAATGGAGGAACTGTGAATGTCGCTCACATTAGGATGCGAAGGTGATTATATGACATGATGTTCTGACCAGGTACATGTTGGCAGATAAGACAAATTGTCAGAGGACAGCTGCGTTAGTTGGGTGTTAGTGAGCCTTAATGAATAAGTCAGTCTGGCCTGAATCGGATAAAAGTTCAACTTCGTTAATGATCGCGTGGAGGCCGCTGAGGGCGAAACTTGAGCTTGAACTGGTTTCCTGTTTCCTGTTGATTGATGTCCATAGAAAGCTGAAACTATTAGAAGGATACATGGAATCCTACAACCAAAATGTGTCTAAGAATGAACGCCAACATACAATGCCCAAAAAAAAGTAGATGCGAAAATGCATATATAAGAGCAATGAAAACGTGATCCAGAAAGATAAAGATGTTGAATGAAATGGGTCATAAATTAGAATTATTGTCTTGATGCGATAGCTGAGAGCAGGATATCGTAATCTAATTTTGCGGCTGAAAAAAAAAAAAAAAAAAAAACAGAAATCAAATCAATACTGCATTGCTTCGGGTCAAAACACGACGCGTACCTTTCAGAACGAGTTGCATAAATACCCTCGATAATTCAGGTTCTTCAATCTGCAGCCGTTGGATATTTTCGTTGCTTAATTTCCAAAGCACAGACGGGGCCTCAGCGACGACAGTTGCATTTCTAGGCGAATCTGACAATGCAGACATTTCACCAGCGATGGTGCCTGCAACCATCGATTCTTCGAAATGTTGGGTATGATTGGCGAATTGGTACACAGCACGTAGCACGCCAGATTCAATGATATAGAGCCCATCGGCAGGATCGTCGCAGCTCCATAGAATGTGTCCTTCCGGTATAGTAATACGCTCCAGGTATTTGTTCATTGGTTCAAAGAGTGGCGAGTCGATGTTGCCGTAAGACGAAAATGCCCTTAGAATGGTATGGATAGGCTCCAACTTGACGTTTGCTTGTGGTTGCACAGAAATTTCTATTGAAACATTCGTGTTCAGTTGGCCAATTTTCGGTCAAAGAAAGCCAGCAGTGACTGACCTGTGGCAATGGTTCGATCACCGACATCGCGTATGTGAGATCGGCGAGGCGAGCGAACAAAGGACCCAACCAAATGGCTATAGTCAAGATTAGAGTCAGGTCGGCCAGGAACGGCTGGAAGGGATGATATTTAGATTTGAAACAGACATATTTGAGGAGTGATTACGTACGGAGCGTGTTCGAAGAAATTTCTATCTTTTGCGATTGGTACCAAGCATGTAGATACGCGTTTTCTGTCCCTGGGTATGCACAAGTTTTATGAGCTTCACTAAAAAGCAATACATGGAAATGTTAAGCGACTTACACTCCATAGCATCACTGAAGGTTGCAAAAAGCTCAACGCCTTTGGACCCTAGAACGTCAACACTCCTCAATGCCCTTCCAATAGCCGACTCGGCGGAGAATCCACAGAACACAAGTGTGACGCGTTTCGATTCCAGGAGTCGATGAATGCGTACGAAAGCCTCAGCGGCAGACATGTCAATTCCGCCCACAAGAGACAGGTCAACCACAAGAAATTGAATGGGATGTTTATGCCAATAAGGAGCTTCTAAAAGATTGCGGATAGACTCTTCGACGTAGGTGATAGTGCCGAAGAATAGGAAACCTTGGCCCCAAACAGTCAGATAAAGATAGTTTGACAAGGCCGAAGAAGTCAGCGTACCTTGCAGACGAAGAATTGTGGTTTGCTTCGAAACTTCTCGGATATATGCGCGCTGAAGACTTGGTCGGCGTACTGCAGACATTGCCAAATCTCCGGTATAAACAGCACGTATACTTCGCAATTGAGAATTTTGAATAACAAAGAAGAAGCCTAGATAACGACGATACTATTAGTAAATGGGTCAGCTATAGTGTACTGAGAATAAAAGTCTTACAGCATGCGATGATGCCAAAGAGAACACCGACAACGAAGTCCCAGACTGTCATGCATACCATTATGCTGACAATAGTGATGTATTCAGAACTAAAAAGCGCTTGAGTCAGAAAGTGTTGATTCATTGAATAGAAATGACTGACCGAGTAACCCGATGCCGATTATCCCATAGCGCTTCTTTGACCAAATCAATTCCCAAAACAAAAATCAGAGAGCCAACAACCATGACAGCTATATCAATTTAGTTTTAGATCGTTAACGTACACTGCACAGAAAATGAATGATACGTACGAATGAAGGCAATAGGGCCAGAGCCAATGAGGAGGAGAACAGCAGTAGCGACAGCAAGTAAGAATCCAGCGATACGATTGTCACCGCCAACACGGTAAAATCTGATCAAATAGCCTTAGTTTCATGAGAAAGATAGGCAAGGAGGTGACCTACAGTAGAGTGTTCACATAGACGAGATAATTAGGGCTACGATAATTTCAGTCATATCTCTTTAAAGGGCTATATTTTCAAGTGAAACTCACACTGAACCAATGAAACCAGATAGGAGATTCGAGTATCCATGAGCGACGAGTTCTTGATTTGTGTCGGCATCGATGTTAAGGGAGACAGCTAAATGAAATGCAAATAAAATTTATTAAAAGCTCACGGTAACTGCGGCAAAAGCAACTGACCAAGTGCAGGAACATTTAGAGGAGGATGCAAGATATTGAAAAAAAGCCTTCGCAGTAAAGGGCAGTAAGTATATGTGTCGTACTCATATGTTTGGACTCACAAAGCAAATTGGGTCGGCAACGTTCCCCACAAAGCACTATAGCTGATCAACCCAAAATCTGAGGAATTTTATCCCAGTCAGTAGTATTCGTCTTCATAACACTCGAGGACACAAACCGAAATATTTATAGAATGAGTACCAAGGCTCCTTTGCTGAAGCACCCATATCAAATAACCAGCCTGCATGACGAAGCTCTTCAAGATTGACTCTTGCCGCGAAGACCACGATGTAGAAAATAAGGGGAATAATGATAAAATCTACAATGAAAAATGATGATAGCGTCAAAAGTGCCTCGAAATGATAAACATAAAACCCTTACAAGCAGGGAAGATGAGTTGATGATGGAATTTGTGCGTGATGAGTCTGAGAAGAATAGCGAGGAACAGTGGAATAGTCCATAACAAGAGATTGTGCCCGTTGAAAAACATAAATTCGAAAGTCTTCCATGTAAAGTCGAAGTCGTCATCTGAGATGCGCATGCTAACAGTCAAACTGTTGAAATAAACAGTCAGCTATGCATTGTCATCAGAAACCAGAGAAGCCTATAGTGGTATGTTCATCGGGAAAATATGGAACAGAAAAGGTAAAGGTATGCAGGTTCGGAGCATCTATCCGACAAACTAGCAAGAAAAGATGAATGAAAATGCTAACGTACCCGGTTTCGATGAGGAAGGCGCCGACTCCACCGATGCAACTATTCGAAAGGAAAACAGCATCAGAAAACAGGACCCAATGAGCAGCTGACTGCGGCACACGACCAAAGGTGCGCTGCAACGCTGAATCTATTGAATGAGTGTACGTACCCCACCAGAATATGACGTGGGAAGAAACCGACAACCACGCCTAATTTGAGAGCGCCGAGAAGGAAGAAAGAGAGACCTGGAACAGATGACAATGAGCATTCTCAGCACACTTCTCGATTTTGAGAAACTGACCAGTAAGAATAGAACTGAGAGAATATGCAACTAGGGTTGTCGCAATAATAGCAGCAGGTTGATCCTCGCCAATCTGGCTAGCGATACTTGTCGCCAGGATATGGAAAAAAGGCTAGGAAAGAGTTATTAGATCATATTATCACATTCATCCACAGCAATAGCATAAATTACTCACCACTACTTCAATCATCATGCTACCATTCGCGCCAGCGAAGCCGGAACCTCCGAACGTGTAGACTAATTGCGCCACAATTGCACTGACGAAGAACATCGAGACGCCCATGGGCCCAAGATCCGCGAACACGCCCGTGGCTGGGAAGATGATCATACCATCTACAGAGAAAAGGAAATGAATGAGAATGGAGATTCGGAAATGGATTAGGTGTTGAAAGAGGCCCAAATGAAAGAGAGAAATATGCGGCTGGGAGCAAAAAAGGAAGTATGATAACCTTGTAAGGTTAGCACCTAGAAGGCATAGGTCCGCTCAGATCCGCCACCAGAGTGGTGTTCAAAGTCGCCTGAAGCATAAAAATAATTTAAAGATCGGCTCTATGTCAAAGCGACGGTATGAAATAGGCGAGGAAAAAAAATGTTGCATATGTAGTTCGACAACACCAATCACATAAAAGCACCGAGATAAGAAAGCACAAAAACAAATCAAAACATGACGCGAGAATGAGCTCACAAGAAACACCGTCCAATATGTTGAGTAAACAGCCCAATAGAACGGCAGGAATCGCCTTGACTGCCGTGAGAGCATGTTCTGGTGCTCTATAGATTTGACTCTTCATTCTGGCCTTGATCTCCGTCGAGTCCATTTTCAGCCGGGGTTTATCCAGGTGCAGCCTAAATTTGCTCAGCGTACTAGAAAAAACAGTACGCGGGCCCCAGCCCTCCTCTTCGTCGCCACCGTCCAAGTGGCTCAAAAGGACGTTTGGACCACTGCCGTCCACCAATTTATGATGATGCTCCCCAGGAGAGAGTTGAGTATCAAGAGCTTCAGCGTCAATTACACGATGCCGCTGTGACAAAAGTGGGGTATTTTCATCGAGAACACCATGAGATGGCGGTGGCGAATGGAAGATGACTGATGGAGAGGGTGTTGTAGAGCTTGCTTGACGGGCAAGAGATCCAGGTCGTCGCCAATGCACATGGTTCCCAATGGACTGGACAGGAGGTGGGAGGCCTGCGATGGACGGTCGAGGAGTGCCCATAGGTGTAGCTGTAGGCGTAGTTTCCGTGGGGGCAATGGGACTGAGAATGGGAACGGAACTCTCGGCCTGTTCTGATACATCAGGTACCCCTCTCGATGAAAGACTTGACGATCTGGACGATGTGGGGGACGTCGGATTTGACGCGGACGGCGGCCGAAGCAACGACAGGTTCGAAGGTCTCTTTTTGCTCTGCGAACTTCCCGGCGACGGTAGTGTTGCGATTGACGAATCCAACCCAGACCCGGAACCTGACACCGACGGTGCAGATGAGGGGAGGTATCGAACGAACGATGAGCTTAAGCTAGGTGATAGTATTGACGACTGGTCTGGCTCGAGCTCCAGCCCTAAGCTTGAAGTTGAGCTTGAGAGAAAGGGACCTGAGTCTTCCGCCAGAGGGAGAGTTTGTGGAAAGATAAAACCAGAAGACGCGTCGTTCGTCCTTTCTGAGCTTTCAGCTGCTTGCTGACCATCTCTGCTGTCCGTGCCTATGTCGACCACAGGCGCTTGGGTAACCATGTCGTGGAAGGACCGAAACGAGCCTGCTCCTCCACCCGCGGAAGCCACAGAAGCCGGGAACGCCATTTTTGAGAGTTGCAAAGTTGTCGCGCGAATGGAGTCGGGACTATGGGGTTGAATAGAATCCAGTCCTTGCATTAGGAAATTCGACGCATTATATGATATGGGTTGAAGGAGTCTAGCGAAAGAAAAAAGACTATGTCAGTATATGGAAGCATTGCAAACGTGCGCGTGAGATTGGATTGCGAAACTGAGCGCCGAAGAAACACATTCGAGAAGGACTACCCGTCGTCTGACTGGCGAGAAGAAGCGTATTCATCACCATTAGGTCAGATGGCGCATTCGTGTGTCCACAACCCAAACAAACGCACAAAATCCGTTCCAAGCAAAGCACTCACCCGGCCCTGTGCAACGACGGCGACTCGTTGAGGTGATGGTTTGACGCATCTGATATAAATTCTTCCGATACAACCGAATCCTCTTCAGTCGCACAATCCCTGCCTCTTCCCTTAAGCCGTGGGGCAAAATCTGAGAGACGACGTTGCATATGCCCAAGAAAGGAGGATATGGAGTCTGACTGTGGTGGTCCAAGACGAAAAGAGGGGTCTCCTCTATCTCCAGGCATTCTTATAGATAAGATAGCTTTGTGGAGATAGATAACAACAGGGGACAAATTGATTGCGCTTTAGTCGAGTTGACCTGTGTGACGCGAGATATGTCGAGCTTACTTTGACGCGCGCGATATCTACAAGAAAGTGATATATGGCGCTCGGCGCCGACTGGACCGTCCTGCTGCCGTCATGGACGTCGGTGAATAACTGTGAGACGGGGTTCAGTTAGCGAGGATTAACCTATTTTCAGAGTCCGCACGGCTAAATCCGAACATTGAGCGAGCTCGCTGCGACGATTGCGTCAACTACACCAAATCCCGCTATGTCTAATACTATCGCCTTGTATGTAAATTTCTTGGCTTGTAAACTCGACTGCAAAGCTTACGGGATCTCAGATATCCGTTGTCGAACTTTACATTCAGGTGACTGTCGCGTTGGGACGTTCAACATTTGAATTTTTGTTCAACATAGTCCGCATTTCAGCACGAAAGAAGCACAGCCAGAGGAAGATCCCAGCGTGTCTGCACGCCTGCAACGCCTGCAGAATAACTATGAAGACTTTGGCATGCGTCGCACGGTCGAGGGCATCTTGGTAGTTCATGATCATGGGCACCCGCATATTCTAATGCTTCAAATTGCGAACGCATTCTTCAAATTGTGAGTGAATCTATGGTTTGAGTTGCTTCGCTTTTTTGCCATTCTCTTTCTCGTTGAATGTTGCTTGTCAGGTGGCCTATTTCTATGAACTGGTTCTTGATCTCAGAAGGGATTCAAGTCCAAACGTAACCTCGATGGCCCCAGCCATTTGGATGTCGACGCCCTGGACACTCCCACAGATTTTTTTTTTGCTTCGGCACTATTCTCGCACGGTATCGGTTTACTGCCAATGCTCGCCCATTCAACTCATTTGCAGTGTGGGAGGAGAATAGTGTGCCCTACTACAGAATGCTCATTATTGGCAATAGTCTCTCGTCTTCCCAATGGCTGTTGATGGAAAGATGTTTGATTGGCCTTCTCTCTCCAAGTAGGAAGACGCCATCGTTCGACATTTTTTGCCCACTTTTCTACACCGCTTCGTGTCGAGTCTAGGATGTGTATGCGTCGAAGTGCGAATTATTGGCAGAAGATCGCATTACTGACTTGATTGACCCCGAGAGGGTCGACTCATTCTCTTTTTTCTTTTCTCTTTCTCTGTCAAATTCTCCTCATCAAATACCAGATTCTAATCATGCTTGCATACCAGGCCCGGCGACTACCTTAAACCAGGCGAAGATGAGATTGAAGGCCTGAAGCGCCGCCTGGACGAGCGCCTAGCTCCCCCTCCTGGCTCTCAGTTCGACCAAGTGTCTCATGGAATTAACAACGACTGGGAAATCGGCGACTGCCTAGCGCAATGGTGGCGCCCGAACTTTGAAACCTTCATGGTGAGCGTTTATACTTCGACGCTGGCCGTTTCTTCTATTTCTCGAATGCAATGCTGCATTGACGGCTGCGAAATACAGAAGAGCTATCATCTTTACGTCTATTGTCGTTATTCCGTTTCCAAGCTTTCAGAGGGCCGCGACGTCCCTGAGCTCTACATTCCCTTTGCTTACACACACAAGCCTATTCTATCGCTTCTTTCGCGTTTCTGACATTAAGCGCGGACAATCGAACTTTACGAACGTGTGTCACTTCCGCTCTCTCGAGCGACTTTTGCCAACGTTTCTCCCGTACTCGTTGTTATGGATAGACGTGCTCGTAGCCCATCCAAACCAACGTAGACTTACGTTTTGTGGCTATATGCGCTATTTTCGCTATTTTCGCTCTCTTGAAAGGAACTTGACGTTCTATATGCCGCCTCTTCTCGAGTTATCATCCTTCCTCGTGTTTCCGAAATTGCCTCTACCGTTCTCGCTTTGGTTCTACTTTCTTGTCCCCTTTGAAGCCGTGATATGAACTGACACGCCCTTCCTCACGCAGTATCCTTTTATCCCCGCACACATCACCAAACCCAAAGAATGCAAGAAGCTTTTCCTGGTACAGATGCCAGAAAAGAGTGCGTTATAATCCATGCTTCGTCACTCCGACCTTCCCTGTCATCGTTCTCGTTGTCGATCGCAAGGTCACCATTTGTTAACAACTGTTTCTCTAATTCTACACCATTATAGAAGTCCTTGCGGTGCCCAAAAACATGAAGCTCCTCGCAATCCCTCTATTTGAACTCTACGACAACGCTGCACGATACGGGCCACAGCTATCTGCGATTCCTCACTTGTTATCAAGGTATAGCCACCTACTCGCAGCATAGACAATCACTGACCTATCTCTTCAGGTACAATTTCATCTATCAATAAGCAAAGTGTGCCAGCTCTCGTGTCCTTGTTGTTCTCTTTGCCACTCACACAAACGCGTCAAAAATCTTGCATAATCTCTCCATTACAAGCACTCGAACTGGTTTTTACATATACCGCCATAAGACTTCCTTATGCTATCTCCCTGCCACTGTCATCGAGCTGTGACCTGTTGTCTGGCAGATGGTTCCACAGGTTCTGTAATTGTGTTCTACTCGCTTATTCCAATTTTCGTATTGCTGTTGTAGCTGTGTGTATAATTAATAACGTAAATTAGAGATCCGTCTTCCGACCTTGGATATTCTTCAATGTATGCGCACATGTTGGCCTTTGACTTCCCAGATTTACAGGAGTGACTTTCAAATATTTGGCTCTCCCATTCTCTGTGAGTGAGACTTTCTGACAGCATCCGTCTGAGCACTTATATTCACAACCAGCTTACCCCTCTTCCAAAACCACCACCACCACCAATGTCTCGTCTTGAACGCGAGGGGCAGCAATTCCATGTGATCTTACCATCGGTCAGAAACTTACCTCCAAATCCACACATTGGCCCCTGGGAAGAGGCCTTAGCTCGCGCAGTAGCACCGCCGTCTGAAACAGAGGAAACGGATGATGAATGTACGCCAGAATTAAGAATCGACAAAGGACTTCGTTATTGGCTTCTCGCTTGCGATCAGCGATGTTTCTTGACTGGTTCTGCAGCCGCCGACCTTCAGACTGCACATATCCTTAATCCTGTTCGCAGAAACGATCTGCGGAGGAATGATGTGGTCAGTGGCTGCGTTTATTTCGCAAATATTAATGACTACAATATTCTCCTTTAGGAAAAGTATCTTTCACAACTGAATTTCCAGCCCCATGAATCGTTCCAATATCTGCTGGATAGTCCGGAAAATGCGATACTCTGTGAGTTGATTATGCAGTAAAACTCAAAACACAACGAATACATCGTTCTTCCAGTGGGGGCCAGTTTGCACCGTCAATGGTGTCTCTATGGAACTTTCTGCATTGTACCAGCAGAAAAGGATGCTCAGGATATGCTCAACTCTTTACGCGAATCTAATGCTTTATGGGAGGGAAACAGTCGTCGTAACCAACACGCCGCACGCCCTCTAAGCGTGAGTAATTATTGTTCTGTCTTGGAGAACTGTTTTTTCACATAAATTTTAGATTTCAGAGCCACCTTACAAGATGCCGGCATGGGATGTTGTCGTCCTCTACCCCGATGCGCTGCTTCCAGAGGGCCAGACCCTCGCTATTGCGAAAGGCCGATTTTACTACGTCCGGGGACAGGCTGCACCGCCAACTTCTCAGCTAACCTGGACATACTGGACCGCTTCCGGAGACCGTCTTATATCCAATTCAAACCCTCACGAGTGTGCGTGATGTATACAAGAATAATGGACGTTCCCCTGTTTGTTCTTTTGCCATGGTTGTCAATGCGCACTCAAAGTTGCAGCACTTCGTACGGAATCATGGCTCGCCCGTTTCTCCTCGGGTGCAGAGATATACGGACCTCATGTCTGATCTGGTTCACGAGATTTTCTTCGTGCCAAAAAGATGTTTTAATGAGGCAGAGCCCAAAAACACCATGGAAGGTGCTCTGCGTATCAAAAATGCCAAAGCTGCCAAATCTTTACGGCCTGTCAAAGCGATAGAACTGTCCTCGGGTGGAGGGAGTGCTGCAGAGCCTGCTGAAATCCCAGATGAGGATGGCTTAACTGACACAGAATTTCGATTGGTTTCGGAGAGAGCTTGTGATCCACATCTCGATCCAGGGGAGCGCGCTAATGCAGCAATGTTGATGATGTTTGGGACACGTCGTAAGTATATTCATGTCTAGTCAATCTACCAAATGCCCTAATATCTGAGTGTTCGCTTCAATAGGGTATGAAGATCCTTATTCTCAAGGTTCACCGATTATACAGAGAGATTGACGTTATCTCTGATTTCGTTAAATGGTCGAATGTCAGAAAAGTGCGTTATGATTCCTGCTACCCCAGTCATAAAGGTCGCCCAATATTTCCCGACCACAAAATATATGCACGTAGACGAACATGCCTTAGAATTATTTTTCACCTCGTAGGCAGTCGGCCTTCCCCCGATTTTGTACACAAAAGCTCATCGTCCTCGCGTCCTACTTCTTATTACCACTGAAAAAGGACATCTTTTGGATGCAATAATCTGACATGCCAATGTAATCAATGTTATCTATCTCTTGACTCTGCGATTTCTGACCGAAATTGTCGAGCACTTTGGATCTGAACCCAAAACAAAGACCAAGAACAAGTAACTATTAAATCTACATGATGCCTAAGTACTCCATTTAGACACTAACATACAACGCTATGACAGGCAGTACTACAAGATGATTATTTTGTAAGTACTCTACAGCAGAAATTAATGGAAAGGAACAAAGCATGGAATAGCTGGCAAATGTATCGGAGGAGCCATAGCCGGTAAAAAATTCTGATCCGAGAAGGAAAAAAGACGAGAGAGAGAGCAGATACACGAGAATATTAGACTAGGAAAGATAGGTATATGAGAAGAAAAAGCCAGTCTAACGCGGTATATAAGTTGAAAGAGATGCGACAAATGGGTACGAGGAAAGCTCAAGATGTCGATGCACTCCCTTACAGGTTTCAGGGACATCCACTGTGACATCCTCAGGGACTCTTCCGGGTCTTGACGCGCTCCGAACGACGGGAGGGCTCATGTGCTACAGGCTTATCGACTTTGGTCCGTCGGGATGTTGGAGCAGTGCCGGCAGGTTTTGCAGTTTTTGCGCGTTTCGTGGGCGATGCGCGCCGAGCCTTAGTGCGGGAAGGGGATGCAATAGGAGTCTCTGGGGTAGGACTTGGGCTGAGGTATTCAGACGGAAGGGGGGTCAATGGTGACAGCCCGGAAATGGATAACGGGCTGTAGGGATCGGCGGCGGTGGCGGGAGTATGTGTGCGACTAGCGGCAGGAGGTAGAGTAATGGTCAGGCCGGTGAGAGCTCCGCTGCGCTGGGTGTTGCAGTGCTTTTTGATCGGGCGCGACTCAAAGCCCTCTGCCTCAGCGGAGCTACCTTCGCCGTTAGCAGCAGTCGCGGTGCGGAGTGGGCGCTTTCCGAGCGCGGTGGCACTCTTAGGAGGTGCGATTGGAGCTGGTGCTGGTGCTGGTGCTGGTGCTGGCTTGGAGCGGCGGAGCTTTTTAATCAGGCGTGGTTCGGAGCTCGCTGCCTCGGCGGGGATACCTTCATCTTCAGTGGCATTCGAGTCGCGGCGCGGGCGCTTTCCGAGAACGGTTGCACTCTTAAGGGGCGCTGTTGGCGCTGGCGATGACGATGGAAGTGATAGAATTTTAGCTGGCGGTTGGAGCCTCTCGTATTTTCTGTCGCCAGGCAGCTGGGCTCTCTTCGTGTCCGCCTCCTCCTGCGTTTCGAATTCTTCCTCGCGCATTGGGTACTTCTGCCAATATTCGCTGTAAGCGCGCCTCCATTCCTCTACTTTTTCTTTGAACTCCTGAGCCCTCCAGTCATCCACCCTGAACCACGCCCGCCTGGCCTCCAAAGGCAGATCTATCGAGAACAGCTCCGGGAAGCCCTTCCACCGGGGACTAGGGATTGTGGGCGATGCCACACCTTCATACTCCGCCTGCACCGCAATTTTTTCGATTTCTTCGCGTACATTATAACCTGCATTTCTATGCAGCAAGTATGTGTTATTTGAAAGATTCACTTCCACACCACTAGGAGTTGTGGTTCTGAAGCGCCTTGGGGGCTCGGGAATGGGAGGACGAATGCCTCGGCTGGTGGGATCGTATTCGCGGTATACTTCTTTTCTATCCTCGACGAAGGAGTCCTTTCGCGCGCGTTCTGCTGGTGGTAGGGGGATAATGGGTTCCCAGCCAAGGGCGTATGCTTCTTTACTGATGTCCTGAGATCCAGGAAGGGTAAAGGCGTCGAAGTTGACATCGGCAGCACTGGATACAGGGTGACGATGAGATCTAAAGACTGTACAAATGGTGAACTCACTTCAGTACATCGGTTAAGAGTTGCTCTCTGTGAGATTCGACAGATCAGTACAAGGCACGTTATTCATCAGACTATGTAGACTCACCGAGTAATAGATGGATTCGTGGCCAGCAGAGTATAAATAATGTCGGCAGTCCTCCACAGGTTGGGCAGGCACTTGCCATCGCCCAGGTAATTCCGCCAGAACTCAATCAAGTCGTCGATCAAGTTCTGGAGAATAATCTTAGTCTCGGTCATTTGCCGAACAGCGGAGGAAGTAGAAGCTGTGGGGGTAGCAGAAATGGTTTGGTCCATGGCACTGCCTGACATCGCGTCGAAGGCGAAGTTGGGTTTTGAGAAGAATTGCAATGAGTTGATGCAAGATGATGGGTATTATGAAGAAGAAAAATCGGCGCCACACGTCCTTTTAATACTGGTCCTTTGTCGACAAAGCGGTGGCGTGGCCACTGGTGGCTCGATTGGCCATGCCACTGGCGAGCGCGGTTACCTTGTATGGCTGGAACGCATCATTTCAAATGGCGCAGAATAAAATAACGCCTATTGTGATGAAATAGGTGCCATATGAGTCCTGGATACGAGATCTAAACGTTTAAATCGCCCCGAGCAGGATAAATGTGATGAAATTCTAATCCTCGGGCTTCGAATTTGAATAAAGTCTAAGAGCGCAATATGCGGGGGTTAAGAACTTTCTCCTGTGTAAATTTGGTTCCATAGACAGCGAAGTCGTTCGATTTGACTTGTAAGAAGAACAGCTTGCCATGTCCAAGATGATCCAAAGATGAAAGATGTTGTATCCTGTTGTTGGCTGGACAACAAAAATCGGAGGATGTGGACAGGTTTATTGTGTGATTTTCCAAATTGTCACAGTGAAGGTTTGAATGTGTGACAGACGTGACAAGGCAACGGCGCTACGACCACCTTGACTTGTTCTTCACCAATCTTTAACATTTTAACAAGAACCTACCTTGGTATCTAGGAGGTATCCCGATTTCCTGTGCAAATCTTACCATCTTGTTTAGATTTTATTGTTGGAAATGCGTCGCAGAACCAAGGCATGAATGATGCTGCAGACGTTCGCGACAGCGATTCTTCATCGACAAAAACAAAAGTCATCAACAACTTGAAATTCCATCCCATTTCCAAATGATACATTGGCCAATGCATGAAAACTGGTACTCTAATACCTCCGTCTTCTCTTTGTCTGCTGTGTATGCCAATCGGCGCGGGTTTCAACCGAAAACCTCGAAAAAGCCTGTTCTATATCCACGCGCCCCAAATTTATGACGCAAGGTCCCACAGGGACTGGCAATCGCGTTCTTATTCCCTCTGCGTAATCATCATATCCGGATGTACTCCTCCCAATTTCTCAGTCAGTATCTCATCCAACCCACCGACACCCACCACCCTTCCCAACGCGAATGTCTGCGCCTCCAAAGTTGCGACTGGCTATTGTGTTCGTCCCTTTCAAATATTCTGGATCTAAGGATTATGTTCTAATACTTGATGCTACTCTCAGCGGAGGCGGTATTGGAGGCTTGGCGCTAGCTGTGTCGCTCAGTCATCTGAAAGTCGACGAAGCCGTGCAAGTGGACATATACGAAGCTGCGGCCAAGTTGACCTAAGTAGGCGCTGGGATCACGCTATGGCCTCGAGGCTGGGAGATATTGAAGGATCTCGGCTTAGAGAACTCTCTCGCTGCATATGCGAATCCTGGGCAAGAACTCCCGTCGAAGAAGAAGCTTGGTATGTGTTTTTCGATATACCTTTTCCGAAAGGACCTCTTTACTTTTCATTCAGGACTTGCATTTTGTATCAGAAAAAGCGACAATGCGGAGAACGTCGTGATTTCTGACATGATGTTCCCAGGTGGGTCGGTCGCCATCCACAGAGCAGACGTGCAGCAGGTGCTGTTGAAGCACATATCCCCGCGCGTGCGTATTCATCTGAACAAGCGCCTTATTGCGCACTATGAATCCGCGGATGGTGTGCAAATGAAGTTCAGGAATGGCGACACCGCAACGTGCGACTTATTGATTGGCGCGGACGGGGTGAACTCTGTCGTGCGCAAGGGTCTCCTCGCTAAGGCATACGGCCTCAGTGGAGCGCAGGCTGCGGAAGAAGCGCGTCCCCGTTGGACTGGGACTATCGTTTATAGGAGTTTGATTGATAGTAATGCTATCAAATGCAAAATTCCGGATCATCCTTGCTTGACGAAACCAATGATGGTACGTATTGTCATATGCTCTCTTGTTGTTGTTGTTTTACCCCAAAAATCTGTAGTATTGCGGCAAGCATAAGGTGAATAATCATAAATATATACCTCGTAGCATATCCGTTAATAAGACTATTTTTATCCAGCATATAGTGTCCTACCCTGTCTCTCAAGGCAGGCTCATCAACGTAGTCGCATTTATATCGCAACCAGAAAAGGAGGGAACATTCCTCGAAGGTCCAGCTGTGATCAACCCGACAACCGACGTTGTGTCATCCTTCTTCTTTAACTGGTCGAAAGAGGTGACATGCATAACCGATGTACGATTCTCTCTGTTGTAATACACCATTGTTCTAAAGGTATTTTTTGCCACAAAAAATAGAACATGATCCAGCCGTCTCGGTGGGCAATCGAAACTGAAGCCATTGGAAAAATACGCTGTTGGTCGAGTTGCGGTCTTGGGCGACGCGGTAATGATTATTTGAACCTTTCAAACAATATAATTCTTCTGATAAGTAATTGCACAGGCTCATGCTATGCCTACACATCTAGGCAATGGAGCCGGCCAAGCCATTGAGGTTCGTAGACTCTTTCTTACCTTATGATCTTTGATGCCTTAACCAATACATAAACACAGGACGGCTACATCCTCGCGTATATCCTCGCAGAAGCATCAAAACAAGGACTGATGAACGCCGAGAAGAACGCCGCCCTGTACAGCACAATCCGACAGCCTTTCGGGAACTTCGCCGCCCAGGCGTCAGTAGACCAAGGGCGCCATTACGAGTTTTCAGGTTCTGACTTCAAGGATGTAGGAGATGGAGCTGCGGTTTCTCAGGAGAGGCTGTTGAAGTTGGCGAAGAAGATCGCTGATGGATGGGAATGGACGTGGAATTCGTCTATAAGTGGCGATCTTGAGAGGGCGCTGACTATGGTGTAACCGACCTTAAGTTGCATTCAGGTACTACTTACCGGTCTGATACCTGATCACTGGAGATATTTCGAAAAAGAGTTTGATATACTCGGTACTTTACATGATTTATTGTGGGCCAATTAGCTGGAGCGATGCTGTGTGTGTGTTTATATACAAGTCATTATTTCAAGAATATAAAGAGAGGTCAAATACAATTAATAGAGTACTGTAAGAGGATCATCTTATACCGTCATATCGCGGCATAAAATGTTAAGTATCATCTAGATTCCTTCCTAATCATTAAATACGTAGCTAGTCTGAATTTTCACGAGCCAGTGGCGTAGGCTCAAAGGACTCCGTCTTTTCTTTCTCGTCGACACTGCTTATGGCTGGGGTCAACGATCCACTCGGCACCTCTGCGGTAACTTCTTCGGTGGTTCCGTTCCTACGCGCCCGGCGTTTATTACGCAGCTTGATGGCTTTGAGGCTGTGAAGGATAGAATCTCATGAGCAAGCACGCTGAGTTGACGGGGGGAATGAAACGTACATCCACGGTGGAATAAGGCTTCCCGGAGGAATGACCCATTCCTCTGACATATCGTACTCGTGTGGAACGATACGTCCTCTTGACAGTTTCCTGAGGATGAGCGGGACGCCGTTCAGTATCATGTAGGACAGAATTCCGGCAATGACTCCATGGGCGATGCTGGTTGAAAGCAAAAAATATCTTAGCAGGTGCTTTCGATGGAGAGAATGGAAGACATACTTATAACTCAAGGGAATAATTAGGATCGTCAAGAATGCAGGCACCGCGTCGCCGATGTAGAGCCAATTGATTTCAAGAACACTGTGATGCGAATCGAAATTAGTGACGATCCAGAGCTGTATGAGTCTATAACGTATGTACTTGCGAATCATCAAAGAACCGACGATGGCCAACGCACCGCCCGTAGCCCATGAGGGAATAGAGGCAAAAATTGGGGCGAAGAAGACCGAGATGAAGAACATAAAGCCGACGACGACTGCAGTGATTCCTGTCTTGCCACCCTCTATCATAAAGGGAAACCAGTCGTTGAGTATTCAGATGCAACGCAGAGAAAAAATTGGGAGACACACCGCTAATACCGGTGGCACTTTCGATGTATGCGGTTACGGGGCTGACACCAAGGAGTGCACCAATACTTATCGAGAAGGCGTCCAGGCAGTAGGCGATGCTGGAGCCTTCGAAGTCGAGGGTTACGGGATCGCGCAGGCCGGCAAATTTGGCCATAGAGTACAGGGTACTGCAGAGGGTTAGATCGCGAGTATTTCAAATTAGGAGAGGTATTTACCCAGTGGTATCTGTGAGATGGAAATGTCAATGATTAGACATCCAAAAAAGGAAGGAGGTTTACCTAAAATGTCGACGTAGAGGAAGGTGATGAGCGCGTACCACACTTGACCATTCCTACAGCAAATTTTCAAAGAGTCAATGTCAAGGGAAGATCAGAAAGTATGTTCGCGAACCCATAGTTATACTTAAAAGTAACATGAGTCTCCGAATCAACGAGGATACTACTGAAACTCACATCGATTGCATTGCCGATCTTCTTCAACTTGTGGAAAGTAACAACCTTTTTGAAGTAATCGAACAAAGCGTCACCAGACGCGGTATGAGGGAAATAGGTGACTGGCGTGCCGCGCGGCCAGGAGATGATGGACGTGAGCAGGATGCCAAGGAGGATGGCGCCGCGGACGCGGTACATCATCAAAAGGACGGTGAAAATTCTATGAAGACGAATATTTGTTATATATGATATTAGAACGAAGATTTGGGGTTCACTTACCCTCCAGTGAAGATGCCCACCCACATTGTCGGGCTTCGGAGCACGCCTCTGGCGCAATAATTTTGAAGGTCGTCACTGACGAAATCTAACGAATGAAAGGGTTAATTGGGAGCTCTTAAGTTGAAATAGTGACAAAATAAAAGACAGCCCACCTTTCGCAAGACATCCTCCGAGGCCGACAAGGTTGACGGTATCGCCACCAATAACCCCCAGCCCATTAGGTGCTGTGAAACTGTTAATTTGGGTTTATTTAGAAACCTGGATGGAACTCACAAAGGCCGATGAATCTATGCGGCATTTCAGAAAAAGATTTAGAGGCGGATGGGCACGACTTACGCAATGTACAGTCCGATTCCAGCACCAACAGCGAGCACAAGAGACTCTGGCATGATGCGCACTAGCCATTGTCGAATACCAATGATTGAAAGGAAGAGGAAAAGCCACCTAGAGGGATCGTCAAATTGGTGGATTTAAATTGTATTTAGGCGATACGGACCCTTCGAGAAAGACGGCTGCAAGTGCTTGACGATAGCTGATAATTCCACTTCCATGGAAGCCGACAACCGAGTATGAGAACTATGAAAGCTTAGAATAATATAAATGGTTTCGATATATAGAACAGGCTCACATATGCATTCAAGCCCAATCCTGGAGCCAAACCAACAGGAAGGTTGGCAAAAGCACCCATGAGGAAAGTTGAAAGTGCGGAGATAGCAGCAGTAGACGTGATAAGATCTTGGCGGACCTCGCTAACACAAATGAGGTATTCTTCGTCGTTCATGCAAAGGTCATTAGTCGGGCAGACGCAGGTTCCTCCGGAATCGGCAAGGATGGAAGCATTGACCGAAATCTGAGGCGAGCTATTCAACACGGCTTCTTGAGTCACATTTGAGATAACGAGGACGAACAATGTAAGCCATAGCAGCCTATGAAAAGTATCATTCGTTGGCAAAAAAAAACTGGATGGTATATGCATATAGACGCACCCATGTCGTTAATCCAGCGCGTAACTCGGTCTGTATAAAAATGTCAACGCTTTTGGCACTTAGAGAGAACCAAACAGCAGATATACCGTAAACCTGGAGCCCTTACGCTCTCTCTTCGCACCAGACCCCTCCAACTTGAACCATCTTCCCGCCCACGATTTCGCGACCTATATTCCATAGACCATGCGACAGAAAATGGGGAGTCAAGAAGTATTTAGGGCTAATTCATTGAAGGTGGTTAAATTTGCCCACCCGGTCGTTGAGTCTGACTATAAAGCTCATCGCTGTCCTCCTAGAATGGGGATGAGCGTCGAGGATGGTGACTCTGGTGGATATGAATGTGGGGTAGCTGTGGAAGGGGACTGCAAAAAAAAAAAGTGGAATATTTTTATCGCGGCGGCCCGTCGATCGAGATTAGATTAGATTATTCAAATGTACATCTATAAATAGAGAATGCAATGATGACATCAGGTTCTTGACTCTTGAGTAAACTTCGAAGTCTTTAGTAAACGTCCAGCGCGATAGCCTCTAACCGAAGACAAGATGCCCGTGAATGATATCACCTCTCCTGAATCTCTCAAAGGGAAGCTCGCCCTTATCACTGGGTGCTCGTGAGTCCCTGCGTAACCCTATTAAGAAGTTCGCATTCGTTGTATACTCACGTTCTGAGAGCAGAGGAGGTATAGGCCGCGCAACTGCAATCGCACTCGCCAAAAGAGGATGCTCGATCGCTGTGCACTACAACTCGTCCAAGGGAAAGGCTGACGAGATTGTCGCCGAACTGACGAGTTTGCCAGGAATCAAAGCAACCGCCTTCCAGGCAGACTTGTCTGGATATGAAGGCGCGCACAAGTTGCATGCTGCCGTCGTCGCAGAGATGGGACACCCGGACATTCTTTTCAACAATTCCGGAGTCACGAACAAGGTCATTGGCCCGCAGGGTGATATACAAGATGTCAGCGCGGAGATGTTCGAGAACACTTGGAGGACAAACACCGGAACGGCCTTTTTAGTAAGTCTAATTCTTTGGTAATGAGGCGCTTCTAATAGGCTCGACGTCTAGCTCACCCAGAAATGTCTTCCTTACATGCTGGAGCAGAAATACGGGCGCATTGTGTTCTGCTCTAGGTGAGTATATGCGTGTTCTTGCACCAGGTTTATCACTTGACTAACGTGTGCTGTCATCCCATGAAGCGTCGCTGCAGGTACGTCATGAACTATAGTTTCTCCCTTAAATTTTATTCAACCCATCGCAGGAACTGGAGGAGTCATTGGTCCTCACTATGCATCATCCAAGTCGGCAATGCATGGTCTTGTTCACTGGATCGCCATGCGCCATGCGAAAGACGGAGTGGTGAGAACGACAGGCTGGAGGTAATAACTGAATGTAACCGCTATTTTTTAGACCTGCAATGCTGTTGCCCCAGCATTGATTACCGGTACATCCAGTCTTTTCATCGCTACATTACTCGAATACTAAAGCGCCCACACATAGATACGACAATGATGTCTAACCCATCAGACCAGCTCAAGGTGAGTGAGAATTATCATGCCTTGATTCATGCCCAATGTCTCCAGGAAAAAATACCGATCGGACGATTCGGTCTCCCCGTCGAGATTGCTACGATAGTCGAAATGCTCGTAACAAACGCCTACATGACCAATAAGGTCTGCTTTGTGTTTCTTCTATGGTCGAATTGTCTTCTCATCTCTCGCAGATCATCGTTGCTGATGGAGGATGGACACCCAGCGCATTCTGAGCGAAGATTGCTATCGGAATCATTTCGTAGACTATGACGAAAGCCCGGCAACGGTTTGTGAAAACGGCTTTAAAATATAAAATACGTGTAGGAAGTTTGCTCGAACTTCCCAACGCATGGTGAATTATAATTATCCCAAGCACCAAATCCTCGACCACCTTTATTCAACGTGAGTCGACTGTATCGCCACCCTGCGTGAGATGCCTTTCTCAGTCGCACTAGCAGGCTCTTTCGGTCATAACCTGGTCCAATAGCCATCTAATACTATAGAAGCAAAAGCACATTCTCAAATTCTAAAGTTGCCAGTTACTCGGAATTTGCCGACAACACGTGCAATGTGGCTGAACCTCGCTCCGTCGCCGAAGCCATGTTCGCTGCTTTTGCGGTCTTTAGACTCTTTACTCTGTACACATTCTTCCGATCCTTTCCCCACCACTATCGCTTGCCAGGCAGACATTATGGACGACCTCCAGAAACGACTGGGATGAAAGCCGCCTCTTTTAATTAATCAACGCACAGACTCGGGAGATGGGAGACAAGGGCTTTCGGTGAGGCAGATGGGAGATCCAAGGTAACAAGTCTCTATCGTCGTTTCTGTATAGCGTAGTGATGTTTAACAACTTACAGGAATCCTATGTCTGCATGGTTTGCAGACCAACAGGATTTTGATTGTATTTTAGAGCAAAGAGGGTACGTAGATTTCCTACGCCCGGACTTGTTCCCGAGTTTCACCACAGCAACTGACACGTTGTGTACTTGTGCTCACAGGGATGTAGCACGACTTGCTTTTCAATCCGACGGTCATCGCAGCCTTCGATATTCATTCTCTTCGCCCAACGCATGGCGGATGGTGGAGGTACGTAGGGTCCCTCCTTTCTTCGCGAGTTACACGGATCGCTGATTCACATCGCGATGCAGTGGAGAGCATTCTTTCCCAGCTGATGAGGAGGCTTTCATGGTCTTTTCTTTTCAGTCCATGCAGATTCGGAGAAAATGGTGAGAGCCATTTGACTTTGTCCTCAGCATCTTCCGGGAGCGGTTTCTGATGGTTGGCCCCCATAGACCTCGTCGTCATCTTTTTCTCAGGAAGATCACGAAGAGCTATCGGATACCTGTTGTTAAGGTATGCCTTGCTTTTTTGCGGTTTTCTGAGTTTTTTCTCATTATTCCAAGTGGCACCATTACTCGGTGCACTGTCGACAGGTGGAATCATGTCTTTAGACAGTAGGAAGTACCCAGACAGATATTTAATCACTGGCCGACATCTCTTTCGAATGTACCGACAATGCCAACATTGGTCGTCGATCACCCAACCGGCTGATCCAGGCGATTTGCGACCGACCAGGACGCCATGGTTCACAATGTGTTTCATCTACTCCAGTATAGAAACGGGTACGCAGCATTTTCTTCCTGCTAGCTAGCCTCTGTCACTAATGATTGTATTAGGACCTCGCTACCCCATTCCAAGGCAGTCCCATCTATCATATCCGGCGGCGAGGTCAACCCATAGGAAAAACAAATGTGCTGACGGGCAAGAGTCGGTGGTTGATTCCACGATGACATCGAGCTACGAGACCGTCCGAGAGGGCCCGCATACGTCTCGTGAAAGGTCTGGTCTCGATCTAAAATCGTTCTCAGTGGGTTGACCGAGCCCTTGATTGCCAGATGCCCGACCAGAAGACTGCAGTTGCCAAGGTGTTTAGCGCGTCTCCTCTTTCACCCGCCAGCAAGGCAATGGGTCAGTCGTGTTTACTACCTCCTAGTCGCTTTTCTGACACGTTGTGTTGGCACGCACTCCCCAACAGGAATTTGATGGGATGCTTTGTTTTTCAAATGCGATGAAGTGGCCAACACTGCGGCTGTCCGTGAACAATCGCCAACTGGGAAGGTCGTCTGTCTAGTGCGCAGGGTCGAGAATCACCATCGATTGTCGTTGCATCGATGAACTAGGTGAGTGGTTTAGTCTGCGCAATATCAGTCTTGGCTTATCTTGCAAATAGATAATTTGTGAGTTCCGATAGGGCAAGTGACCCGGAGCTGAACTGACGCGAGCTTTGTTCTTCCAGGTATCTCCGGATAATAGAGAGTGGCCCGATGAAAGGTAGGTATCTTCCGCGTAAGAGAAGCCATCCTATGGCCACCTTTAAGTGAGAAAGAGGCGCACTAGCCAACGCCCGCCCCGGATGTAAGAGCTGCGCCCGTAAGAGTCAAAGAGCCGCCGAGCTGCCGTAAGTTTGTTGACGAACGCAAACAGAAACATCACGCGTTGTCTTTTGAGAGTTGCGGTTCATTTACCGGGCCGAACCACTTGTCGGCCAAAATCCGACGCTTTGACCAAGGCCGACACTGTCTGCGACGACGGGATCAGCCATCCCCAACGCCTAACTTATTTCCCTCCTGCCCATGGTCCATTTCCTCTGCCAACCATCCGTGATATGCCCCGAAACCACCACCCGGCTGCATCGACCCTCAGAAATCGCAACCGGATTACAAACAAAACACGCCTTAAGATCGTCCAGGGCTCTCTCGACGCTGATGCTGTTCTCATACCTGACGAAGACGAAGAGAAACATCGCCTCACCAATCTTGTCGCTGGAGTTGACGCTGAGGACGCCAATGTGAGTCTTTTCGTCGTCGTTTTTCTGCCACGTCAGCAATCGATGGTGGCAGTGCGTCCCGCGGGATGGCTTAGTAACATGATGACTAACATCCCATTGTCCCTTTTAGGAACACCATTTGCAGGAAGTGCTCTCGGCGGCGCACAGGAACGTCGGCGCCAGATTTGCCCGCGGCGACAAGCCCGCTCCACCACCACCATCCGCCTTCATCCCCACTCCTGATTCTACAGGCGTCGTCGATAATTACGATGAGCTGTATCCTCCGAATAAGTGGAAAGACCCCGCTACATACGTGTGCACATCCTCGACCGTCGAAGAGAACATTCTCAACGGCATTGCCAATGGATTCACATATTATATGGACGAGCGGGATCAGGAGTGGCTTGAGAAGAACAATGAAGAGGCGCGCGGCGAGGGCACCAGCGCGCAGGGCGCCGTATCCGTCTCCGGCACACGAACGTCTGCACGCAGTGCCAAAGCCAAGGGCAAGGAGCCAGACGCACCCCAGCCTGTCGTTGTCACCGAGGATGAGTTTGAGTTGGTGATGGGGATTTATGAGAAGGTGACGCATGAGCGGACGGAGTACTTGCATCACGTATGTTTCCCTTTTTCTATTCTATAAATAATAGGCGCTTAATTTACTTTCATTCAGGGCCTGGAGACGGGAATGGATTTTCCTGCGTTCTCGGAATATCAGGACGTGTTTGCTGCTCCGCTGTCGCCGCCGATGTTTGCGACGTACACCGTGCCAACCTGGATTCCCAACCCGCAGAACCTGCTCAAGATTGCGAGAGCGATCTATCCATACTGGAAAGAGCGTAGGATTGAACGAGGTGGTCATCGCATCATACCGACCTTAAACGTGGGTTTTATTTGCCTCTTTACTTTCTTTATAATGAAGACTTATGGTCAATTTTAGGGTGATGAATCAGACACTCTCAACGAATCCTACATCTGCTTCCGACGTCGAGAAAGCAAGGCTGTTCGAAAGACACGCGCATCGCAAGTCACTTCGTCAGACAAACTTGCTCGGCTACAGCTCGAGTTCTCATACCCCCTTGAACTGGCCAAAACCCTTCTGCAGCGTGAAAAGTTGAAGAAAGAATCGGCGGTCCAGTCGCAAGCGGTTTGGGAGAAACGTTTGGCGTTTGTCGAGCTCAAGCGGAAATTCCCCAGTCTCACCGACAAGATCGACGACGAACTACTGATAGACAAGGAGAGGCCGGCGAAGAGGCCAGAAGTTGCGTGCGTACTTGTTGTCTTCCCTTTTTTGTGCTGCTTTTGACATTCCTTGTTCAGGCGTGTGCCAGGACTCAAGATTCGGACGAACGAGCAGATTTCTGTCACTCGGTTCGACCCTCCAATTCGTCCCAAGGAGAACGCTCAAAAGATTCGCGATCTTATCGAGGCGGCCCTTACCAGACAGAAGGACCTCGACCATCATTGGGAGGATCTTGTCGACGTAAGCTCTTATTACCTGATTATCTTACTCTTACTCATTTTAGGTCTATCAGAACCCTTACCAAACCCTTCCCACCTCATATGCATCCAAGCTCTTCAAGTATATCCCACCACCTGCTGTGTCTGCCCCTCCTTTATCCTCGTCATCTCAGTCAGAACAGAGCGATGATGAAACCGCCCCTCCTCATGCCCGTGCGGTCCGCGTGCGCATTGGACGCGGCGGCCGTATCCTTATCGACCGTCGGGAGGCTGTTGCTCGACATATCTCACCGAAGTTACCGCGGTCATCATTGTTCAGTCTTCCTGAGGAAGGCGAAGACAATGAGAAGATGAAGATTGATGACGACGCGGAGGAAGCAGACCGCCTGAGACGACTAGAGGAACGTTGGAAATATGATGCTGATGACGTGCCGCCAGTGGGTCCTGAAGGTGCTGATGAACAGAACCGAATACTGGTGGATGATTATGACATCAAGTAAGTCATGCATGATTTTTATCACCTTTTTATCAGAACTGACGGCCACTTCTAGTTATTTGAGGCATACCATGACACTTTACGGAGATCAAGACCATCTGCAACTCCTGAATGATCCTACCATCCTCGTTACTGGTGCAGATAATCGACCTGTACAGGTCTTGCCGTACCGATTAGGGATGCCTCCGCCGATTTATCGGAGGGATATTCCACCGTCGATGCGCTACCCAGCAAATATTCAGCAACTACCAGGGCACCCTCTCGGAATGGCTTCTGCGAATGGCACTCCAGTGTCGATGCAGCATCAAATCAAGAAGATGCAGCCTCCAAACGCCACTCCGCAAATGAGGATTTCATCTAATGGCGGCATGCGGCCTCCTAGTATGTCGGTACCCAACGTACAAACCAACGGCGTGCAGAACAACGGCTTGCAGACTAATGGTACTACGCCACATCATCTCTCTCCTCACCCCATACCGGTCCCTGTCCCTCAACATTCACCCCCCAACGGCGTCAACGGGATCAGTCGTGCAGCGATCAGTATGCCGCACGTTGATGTCCAGAAACCCGAGGTCGTCTCCACACCAGCGATACCGAACGGTGTCTCGCCGATCCCTCAGACTGAAGTCAACACTGAGATGAGCGTCAACGGCCTTCCAGTACGACCCAAGTCCCAGAACGTGACCCCTCAATCGCACCTAGCGGCCCTTGGCGTTCCTACGAACGGGTACCATCTAACTCCAATGGCCAACATGGCTTCGGCTCTGACCAATCCAGCGAACTACCAGATCAACCCTAACCAGCTACATCCTTCTGGTGGTCTGTCGCTGCAGCAGGTGCAGAACTTGAAGTCGATCTTCACCAACATGCCTGGCACCGACGCCAACGGGCTGGCGGCTCGTGGTCTTCCGAACGGCTATATGCATGTCGGGCCCAATGGGGCGAATATGAACATGCCGCTTCCTCCTGGCGCGAACATGAATTTGAAGCTGCCTGCTGCGAGGCAGATGCAGTGGATGAATTCACCGTTGCAGAGGCCGTCGTCGGTAGTGAATGGTATCGATGGGCAGATGAACGGCGTGCATGTTCAAAGTCCTAATATTGGACATGCGGTTCCAGTACGCTCGCCCTCATCCAATGGATCCCGACCTGGAATGAGGAATGGTGTCAATGGTGTCAATGGTGTCAATGGTGTCAATGGTGTCAATGGTGTCAATGGCGTTCATGTAAACGGGCAGCACTCCATGTCTCCGCATATGCAGCATTCGCCTTCTCCTCTGCCGAACATTGCCCAGTCCCAGTCGCCTCCTCGTGTGCCTATGGCGCCAAACATGGGCATGGCTTCGCCGTCATTGCCGCAGCAGCAGCCGGTCGGAGGGACGCAGAACGGGTACTGATGTTCTTCTTTACCTTTCTTCATTAGGACGAGGTAACCTATTAACCACGCCCACTGCACTTTCGAGCTTTTATCCCTTTTCTCAGTACAATCTTTTTTGTTGAAAGGTTTCGCTGCTATTTCTTTTCAATCCCCAACTCCTGTTCTGTCGTCTTTCGTATATATATGTTTTCTTCTGCGCCTTGTATAACAGTAACGGTATACGAAATCTATAACGTGTTTTACCTAAATTTCGCATCTTTTTGACATTCAAAAAACAGGCCTAGGCGCGGTTTGTGTTTTTTAGATTGTATGGTGAATGTTCCTACATCCATCCAGTATACATATAATATCTCTCTAAGCCTTCTTCGATTCCAATTTCTTTTATGTATACAAACTGCACCGAACAAACTATACCCTCCGCCCTCGCATAAAACAAGAACTGCTCGTCGTTTACTCACATGATGCATGCATAGTATGATGAATTGAAAGCTTTTTGCCTGAACAGCTGACAGTCGGAGTTGGCGTATGCTGAATCCGAGTCTGAACCAATTGCTGTGATCGTCTTATGTTTCTTCTCTACCACCATGACCAAACTTTACTGGCCTCCGACCGAGAGCTTCGCAACTTCGTAAACCTCTCATCCTCATAATGGAATTACATATGATCCACAAGTCGACAGCAGGCTCCAACTATCTCTTCTAACAGCTCGTAACCCTCGCTCGGAAGTGCTTGAGAATTGCGTGCAATCTGTAGTAATTTCAGCTCATCATCTCTGCCATCTGGCTTCTGGATCATTCTCGGATGTCAAAATGGAACCACTCGTAAACGCTGGTCCTTGTATAAAAAGCGGAAGTGCTACAAAGAGAAACAATCCATTATTAGTCCTTCCGGCGGATTGTATTCAAGCATGCCCACTACAGCCACGAAGAACGTTACCGGGGCCTACAAGCCTAGACTACTTAACCTTCCTCTATCGACTTCTGGGGAAAATGGCCATTCTATCACGAGCCCGGAGTTGATCTTTCTGACGCGCTCTATGTCCTCCAGGAAAAGGCTCGTTAATATGCCACAATACTTTAATGCGATAACATAAAAACAACCCATCCGAGGAGCAGCCATTGCGGCTTCAGGTCTCAGGTCTATCCCAATCTACAGTAACTCCGGAATGGATTATGACACCACCGTTATCTATTTTGATATTGCACTCGGCGACTCTCGTCGATACTGGATACTGACGCCTCAGTGGCGCATAACGGTCCAGAATAAAGCGATCTTATGCTCAGGCGCGTGTGATCGGTACTATCACCTTAAATTTTAACTTTTCATGCTGATCAGAACTTCAGCTTTATAGATTTCATGGCCGGGTGGTAAATACGTTGACGAGAACACGGAATACCAATATCAATATCAATTTCATCTCATTGACATCCTTCGTCTCTCCCGCTCATACGCCGTGTGAGCTGTTGTCGTCAATTCGCACCTTCTTGGTTATATGACTGAATCGCAGCTCTTGGATCGTATAATTAGGGAGCGATGGACAAGCAGCATGCCCCGTCAAGAACGCACATCTTGCTAAGATGCGTGCTTCACTTGCAAACCTCACTGCCTTTGCAGCTTCGTTCGCTCTACTTGGAGCTGCCCAGTCGAGCGACGTCTGCGGAGAGGTCAGTGAGGTACTCAAGTTGCCCAGCTTGGCCCCTCCTCATAAAGTCATCACCTATGGGACGATATGTGAGTGTTCACTTTCGTCTTATTCTGCATTCAAAGGTCATTGACCATATATCAGCGGAATGTATCTGTCTCTCACATATCAATAGCTATGTGGGGTCGACCGGATTGACTATCTCGGCTGTCGCAAGTGCTGGACGATCAGCAGTCGTAAACGCTGTTACGCAGATGGTTTTACTTCATCTTGCTCTCAGCTACTATTAGGCCTCACCATTGGTCCATGCCCTATAGGTCAACGCCTGCAAGAAACAGACTTGCCACTATCCGCCCCACTCTGTTCCGGTGTGCCAACGCGGAAATCCCTGCGGTTTTACCTGCACTGACGGGTCAGTTCTACGAGGACACTGAAAAAAGGGTCAGGCTAATGAATAACACTCCTACAGATTTACACCTTTCCCTCACGGTAATCACCCGACCACTTGTGTCTGCCACAAGCCTTACACTCTGTGCAATGGCAAGTGCGGTCTGTACAAAGCGTGCCCCAGCGGTCGGCCTGTCTACAAGCGAGATTTGGCTGGCGGTCTCGATAGCTGCCCTGACGGATTGACCGCCTGCCCTGTCCCAGGCCGCCGCGCGCACTCAATGGAATGTGTAAGCACGAAGACCGATCTTGAGAGCTGTGCGTTATTTCCAGATCATTCTGCTTGAGCAGGGAGATTGTTGACATGGATTTTTTAGGTGGTGGATGCCTTCTTCCCTCTTTATACGAACACCTTCCGGAGGGCGTTGATTGTACCGCCATCCAGGGCATCTCTGATGTTTCCTGCATGCACGGTCAGTGTGTCGTACACCGATGCATGTCGGGATATGCTCCCAACAACCTTCGGGACTCTTGCATGAAATCGGATGATGCCTCGGAGTTTGTCCTCACGAGTGACTGAGGTTCACCAACTGTCCGTCATTTGTCTCAACGCCGTCCTTTCTTTTTTCTATCCCTACCTCTCTTTCTTTCTCTGTAAAGTTAGTAGCTGATCACCTCACTGGTGATCAATAGACTTTGGACCAATATATATACTTTGTTGTCCATAAAACCCTCTGAAACCATAGGCCTCAGGAGTCACTGACAGAGCTCAGATTTTCGCTCCTCGCTTCCTCGTTCGGCTGCACACAAAGGTAAGGAAGTCATATCATCGACAGTGCTTTTTCTGAAGGTCGCCGCTGATCGATGAATTCCACGTCCACTCCCATCCATCAGCGATCCTCTTCTCTAATTCTAACAGTCTCTCCCGAGAAACCGTATCACCTTCACCTATTAATACGTCTTCAAAACCGGCAGGCGAAATTCATAAATGCGACCTTGGTCCATCGACGCCCTACTAGCTGCGAAATTGCCGAGGCCCGAATGGCCGTCGTATAATTGTGTTGTATACATCGGCGAGTTTCAGGATGTTTATAGCTCGTCTGGATGCTTTCCCGAGGATTCCACCTGGTGGAATTTTGGAAAGCGGTGTCCACTGTCCAGTGTCGTTGAAACTTGAAACTTGGCAATTGGAACGCTACTACTAGGCTCTAGCCCGCTGCCCGTCGCACAACATAGACAGTGCAAAAACATCGCAAAAAAGGGCCTCATCGGGAATTGAACCCGAGACCTCTTCCAATTGTGCTGTGACACCCAAAGGAAGAATCATGCTACTAGACCATAAGGCCACTGAAAGATTATTCCACCAGAATTATGTGACTCTACTGCTACGTGCGTGTGACTTCGGTGAATACGCACGGCCGGGGCTGAGTAACGCTCATTGCTCTATACCACGTCCATGCTCCTCCTCTGATATCTTCTTGTACCACCAATAAACCCGCCATGGCGCTCACTTTGAATCTCGGAACCCCAGTCAACACCGCTCTCTTTCTCTACATCTTATATTCTGTCCAGCGCATAATTTTTCCTTCAAAGTCCAAGCCAGCGAAAATCCCGAACGAGTTCAAGGCGGGATACTCGTGGTTGCCCAAATCGCACCCTCCAGCAGTTCTTTACAAGATATATACCCCAGTAACACTCGAGCCATTTAATGGAAGAGACAAGGAGCGGATACTGCTCGCCATCAATGGCACTGTGTTCGACGTGACCGCTGGAAGGAACTTCTACGGACCTGGTGCGGTTTTTGGTTGATCTGCACAAGTTGTCGAACTGACAGACGTATAGACGGTATGTACGGTAACTTCGCTGGACGAGATGCTTCTCGGGGAATGGCCAAGCAGTCGTTCGACCTCGGTACGCTTGAATCAACCTTCATCGACTGTCATTCATTTATTAATTGTCGATTTACAGAGATGCTCACGCCCATTGACCAACCACTCGACAAGCTTGACGACTTGAGGCCGGATGAAATGTGAGTCGGAGTCCTTCACTAGAACTAATGAACACTCATTGGCATTTTCTATCCGTAATATCCAGTGACAACATGAAAGGCACGTCTTTCGCCACCCCATCTGACTAGCCAAATACTAACCTCGCTCTCCAGGCTGGATTGATCATTTCTCCAACAAGTACATAATCTGTGGCAAACTTGTTGAAAACGGTTCCATCTAGTATCTACAAATACAACATTTCGTTTGACATCTCAAGCTTATTTTCAGTGCACGAATATTAATACACGAGGCGACTCAGTGATCGGAGGGGATCGAACAGACGATAATGGTCCGTTCTTCGCTCCTCTCATCGTCTAGGCCGACCCCCGCTTCCAACCCTCTAGCCGCCCCCAATCTCGTCCTCGATGTCGTGCCCGTCGACCTCAGCGTTCGCTATCCAATTAAGGAATGCGCTCTGTTCCTGTAGGAAAAATGAAAAGAACAATAAGGTCAGTCCAAATGGCTTCCAAAGTGGGTCAGTAACGACTGTCGAGATATCTCTACCCACCTCTGCCATCTCCCGTCCCATACTCTTCTGCACCAAAAACTTGGGAATCAACCCCCCAGGATCCTTGCACCCCACCTTGCGCCACTCGATAAAGTCTCCGTCCTCGAGGATATGCTCGACAGAGGCGTATCGTCCGCGTGTACCCCTCTCCTCAACCTCGGCCAGGTCCTCGGTGCTCCTTGAACCGAGGCTGACCGGGAGCGTGACCACTATGCTGTGATGGCGAGTGTGCGTGTGCATGTCAGTACATGTATATGTGCACTTGCCGGATTGGCATATGAATGGACAAAGCTCTTACCCTCTTCGGTTATAGGAGTGCTCGAGGAGTGACGAGGCTTGGTAAATGGTATATACTCGTGGTGATAGAGGCGGTGCCGCTGTGACGAGTGTGGACCAGATTGCGTGTGATTCGGAGATGTACTGGATGCGGGTTGCTTTGGTTATCGAGGCGATATGGCTGTTGGATTTTTTTTGGAAGAAACAAAAACGGTTTTAATGGGTTCGTTATAATGAGTTCATGGTCATATAAATATTCTAATGACGACAACAACAACAAGGGAATATAACGCACCTTTTCTGGTGCCAAACCTGGTTCCTGCCGATCTTTGACCAGAGCTTGTCAAACGAGATCTCATCCTTCTTGATCCTCATAACAAGGCAATACCAGTGCTGGCTCTTCTTGCTCTTAGGCTGCTTCGGGAGCTCCTCCCAGCTCGACGTCTGCACATTCTGATATGTCTTGCCCTCTGTCCACGATGCGGACGCCTCCAGGAGCTCTCCCGCGTGCTTGATCAAAACGTCATCCTTGGGCACATCTACATCATCACAGACGACAGGTACGTGAAGAAAGAAAGTTGTGTTGCCGTAAGCTTTCTTTCCCAGATGCCGGTCATAAAAATAACCAGCCACTCGGAGGAGGGAGATGGCGGTCTGCGTACTTACTGGAGGGTTTTAGACCGGCGGTAAGGGTGAAGATGCTGGGGATTTCGTAGGTGGCGGTTGCGGCAACAGCGGTGGACGATGACATGGGGATTGGTTTGGGGTTGGTTGGTTGGTCGAGGTGAGTAGGGTGAGTGCCACTGGTAGGTGATTTAGAATTCAGAAATCTAGAGCTGGGGTGCTGAAGTGCTGAATAGGACGACGAATTCGCGCAGATTAAAAGGACGGCTCCGGGCGGTCAGGCTCAGCGCGCAAAACAGAAAAAGGAAAACGGCAGAAAAAAAAACGTTGGAAGGAGGCGAATGAATGCCAGTTTGAAAGCGCGTATCATGGGAAAGAGGTTTGCCCTGACGGAAAGATTGCGTTTTCAAGCGCTTTTGCTAAAATACCTGCAGGGCCCTTGGGTTACCAAAGCGTTGCAAAGTGCCCCATGGATGGCTCTCCGTGCGTCGGCAGCGTCAACTCAAAAATAGAACCCGAGATGAAAGAGACGCACACACATGAAAATTTCGGCTATGTATGTACAGAAAAGGAAGACGAAAAAAGGGAGCGGGTGATGGATCCATCAGCAAGCCTGGTGACGCTGGTGTTTTTAAGCAGGAACAATGGGATTGTGCATTGCGTATGTCCCTCCCGGTATTAATCTCCCCTCGGCTGCTCCCTGGCAGGGTGAGTGCAACGATAATCGATAACCATATATGTGCTTACAATGGGTACCTCCACCAACTTCGCAGATACATTTATATGGACATAGGAATAGCTCCAATGTTTCCGGACAAGAGGAAGCACGTTTTTATCTATGAACCCTGCGACTGCCCTTATTAGTAGCGTACGCACCCAAAGCGCATCTTCGGCAGCGGGATACAGTGGGAACGCAAAGTAGTATCCTATTTCGAGTTCCTATGTAAACGCTCTTCCGATACGCTGCAGAAATGCTACTGACGCTCGGCCCGATATCAAATATCATTGTAGCATGGTACACAGCCCTATTCTCTGACAGGTTCCCTTTCAGATGCTCTGGGAGGCTCTGGGTCTCCAAGTACTATTAGAGGCAAGATTAGAAGTAAAATCGCCGAATGACGTCGTTGCCAGGTGATGTAAGGTTATATGTGTGTGTGAGCGCTCAGTCCCGTTTGACAAGTAAACGTAGTAGATAATTAAAGGAATGTGGTGGTATAATTAGATGCAAATGCAGGAACCTGGTATGGTCCATCCGTTCTGAGGAGTAGACTAAGTGGCAGGGGGGGAGATGGGTGCTAAAGAAAGAGAGAAGAGAGACATCGCGTTCATCAGATTATTTATTTTCAGAGGTTGAGGTGTTGAAATGGAACTTCTTTACCGTTTCGTGAAGTCAGGAATGGGATTCGATAACTCGGAGGAGACTGCCGTGGTCGCTAGAAGCGGCCTCTCGCAGAGGACGGAGGAAGGCTTGTAACCGGTATATTCTCCTTGCCACGGGTGCGATAGGTATATTTTGCCTTCGATGTCTTCCTTGAACTTACGCCCTGCATGTTGTCGTTAACCACCTCAGGAGCGGAGCGTCCACGGATGTTTCCGACGTCTCTGAGCGCTCCGGCAGGAGGCTGGGGAGGGAGGACCGGAAACACCACGTCCGGCTTCTGCACTTTGACGGGGACAGGCGGGGGCCTATTATCCACCTTGAAGGCCCACGGAATGTGGACGTGTCCGGAAATCATGTCGATCTCGGCCTTCGTCGCGACACGGGCATGGAGCGGGCGTGCGTGCGGGTGCGCTCCGACGACCGCGTCAGCCACTGCCATCCAGCCTGCGATGTGTGGAGAAACGACTGGTTGCTTGGAGTACGCATCGTGTGAGGACATCGGAAGACGCGCAGTCGGGCCAAACCTAGCGGCGGGTGGGGTGTGCAATCCCTTGTTTCCTCGGTAGAGATTGATGTTTGTATAACGAGGAGTGGAGGAATGTTTCCGGATGGGATTGAAGAAGCTGGGCAGCTGATAGATTGGGGAAGGTCTGTCTTGACGCAGGGGACCAGGGTAGGAGACAGGCATTATTGCGAGAGTTACGACAGGAAGGGTTGGCGTTTCTGCTTGGGTTGCTTTTTCCTTTCCTTTCCCCTAGGCGAAGAAATATGATAAGTTGTTGGCTGACAGAGAGTTATTAATACGTCTACCGTACCTTCATGTCAGCCATATTTGAATCTTGTCTTCCCGAGCGAAAGACGCGTCGACAGAACCGCGAGATTGAATGTCTGCTGACGACAATCCCAGCAACTAGCACAAGAACCGCGAGGAGCACGCCAACAAGAATCAGCGTCGTGCGAGCTTCCGACTCGAGGGTGAGATCGAGGTCGATGTCGCGACGTAGGGCGGCTAACATGCACCAGCAGCCGATGTCGACGCAGGCCGTATCTGCAAGAGCTAGACGACTCCCAGTGAATTAGAGGTCACGGCCTCTTGCAGGAGGGAGGCAAGAAGCTGGGCCCATGTGGCTTAGCTCTAGAAAGTGTTTTATAGCCTCGATGAAACTACTGTCACTTGAAATCGGTCCTAGCTCCCAGGTTATATTAAAACATTGGTAGCCTAAGACTCTGGGCTTTCTTGTGCTTGTTAAGGCGCCTTGTAGAAGCCAGGTGGCTGCCAACCTTTCCAGACCCAGGGTCTACCTGTAAAGTGTGAAAAAGGAGATTCGGAAACGTAGCAACTAATGGTAACATACCTGGTAAGAATATAGGTTGACCTCTTCAAGAATCTCAGTGAGTATGAAAAAATCACTCTTACTGACTGCCATGGTTAGGTTGTCATAGAGGGAAAATTCGCCCTACGCGAGGGAGCCAAAGACATATAGGGACAATGACAATGATTGCGTTCGAGTAAGACCCCGAATGACAAAAATCATCGACCCCAAGGTCGTGGTTGAGAAGAAAGAGTCATTCAAATTGTCCAGTCGCGTTGGTCACGAGCCTTGTTTAGGGCAGCCAAAAACGCGCAAAGTGCAGCCAAGCCACGGCCGTTTTCTCAACTTAAATCACTTAACAAATCCTTTATACCCTTTCCGTAACTTCGTGAACACAGGAATATGTATCACGGCAGAGGATCACCTTCAAATGACGCAGACGATCTCCCGGGACCCTCAAATCAGCCCCCATCTTGGCTAGACGACGATGATATCTTCAACGACATCCCAATGGCACCAGCCGTGCCAGCCGTGCCAGACGAGCACGAGCTCAACCTACTCGAGGAAGAAAGAATCGAAACACCCCTGGAACAACTCACGCGACACTGGATGAACGAGCGCTTCGCCCCGGATATCCTCCCGGCTCAAGAAGCTCTGTTAACGAACTTGCTCGATCACCTTAGGCGTCAGGTGCGCTGCGGTTGTGGTTCATGCGATGGACTATCGAGCTCACTTGTCGCTTCCTTGAATGGTGCTTTTTGGCTAGTCAGAAGCTGTACAGCTGCTGCGGGGAGACCCTTCGTCATCCGAGGAAGAACATATTCGAATAATGCTGGTGCAAACGGAGGTTGAGCGAGTGAAGTTCGTGGTCAGGTCTTATGTACGGACGCGACTGTTCAAGGTGAGTACATATCATCATTTGAATTATGCCTGAATTCTTGCTTATGATTCCTAGATCGAACGCTATGCACGGTTTATTACAACTAACGCAGATATTCAGACAAGATTAACGGCCGCAGAACGAGATCATGCAAGCCGGTGAGCAATCTTTCTTCTCATCCATCCTATTTTGTTGCTGAATGACTTATAGTCATGCCAAAATTACGGATCAACATTTCTATCTATCAGTTCTACAAGGTCTTCCAGAGAAACAGTCACATTTAGATGATACCCCACTGTTTGTCCCTCCTATGGGTGCGTTCATAGCATTTACTGTATGGATGAACCGGATACTCATATGTTGTACTCTAGTTACAGAGCCTGATAAATCGCGGCCGGTGTTCGTGCATGCCCTAAAACGTTGTCCTCGGATACGTCTCCCTGAGTGGGTGTTATTTGCCTTCTTCAATAGTCCCAAACTTAGTCGAATTCGCACCGTCTAGTGGAGCTTCGCTAGACATGGAGAAAGGGCATATGTCATTGATGCCATACTCTATAGTGGAACAACTTGTGCTTAGAGGAGAAGTCGAATTAATCTAAGAAATTATAACTTTCATACACAGCGTGGCTCGCCGCTCTTCACGGTTCAATGTGTCCTCAAATCTACACTCAAAACCCAAGTATCTCCGTAAGTTGGGAACCTGAATACAACTCAATATACATCGCCCTAAATTACAAACACAAAACCGTAAAAATTCATAAACTACCTGGTATCACTTCCGTCCAGGAATGAAGGGTTTATCCTCCTCTTCCTCTGGTTCGCTCGGACTCCTGGGCCGGTATGAGGACGACGCTCCAGCGGCAGGACCAGGCCGCGACGTATCCGTATCCTCGTCGTACTCGTCTTCGTTGTCCTTCATCTCCACGTCCTCCTCCTGCTCCTCCGGCGGCGATTTCGTCTCGGCGCCCGTTGGAGGTGCCTCATCGGTGTCCCCGCTGGGCTCAGACTCGCCCTTCTTCTTTCGTCGCCGTTTGGGTGCGCTCGGGTCGGCATTCTTGCGGCCTTTGCCTCGCTTTTTCTTGTTTTCTGCATTCTCCTGCTCGAAGTCGATAGTTCCGCCTGCTGATGGATCAGCTATGTCTTGCACGAGCTCCTTGAGGAAATCCAACGTTTCTGTAGTCTCTACAGCATGTTTTCTGAACATAAGTTTCCCCAAATGAAGAAGAGGTGCCGCTTCAGCATCGTTCGAGCAGCCTGGGAGAAGACGTGACTTCCTACTCACAAGTGATACACCTCAACCTTCTTCGATCCTCTCTCCGTCGTCACTTTCGCCGATTGCTCAATGATAAGACCCAAAAATAGTTCCAACGCTTTTGCTATAAACAAAAAGGCAAACGCGACCCATTCATAAGCAATTAAAAAAAACAGCAGGGCGAAAAGGATCAGTACGCACAAATCACGATTGGTGTCGCCTGCGCCACCTTTCCCACCTCTTCATCTTTCTGCATGATCTTCTTTATCCGGGCCTATAAGAAGGGCGCATTGTGCAGGTTCGGGAAAGGAGATGCCCAAAGAAAGAAAAGATTGCGTTGAATTAGGGCTCTTCGCTTAGCGGAGACCCGAGTTGGCCACTTACCACTGGAAACTTCGTTTGCTTGTTTTTGTTCTTCATGGTTGGAGTTGTGTCTCGATAAACTTTGTCGGCGTGGCTGAGAGGAGTGCTATATGTGGTCTGAATCAGGGAGTGGCGAGTTGAATGGAGAAGAGATGCGATGTAAGTAAATGTGGCTGCAGTGCAAGCCTTTTGAGTTCAATTGAAGGAAATGGGAAGTCGTGTCACGTGGTCTGGTCGCGTTGTTTCTCAACGCGCGTCGCCAACGCGTCGCGCTAAATTCCTATGCGCTCATAAACTTAGCTTGAAATCCACATCAGGAATACTCACATCAGCCCGGAAATAGTAGAATAAAAAAATAAATACATTCTTTCTACAGCTAAACAATAGGAATCCCTGACCGGGTTCACCATTCCCAATCTGCCGTCAACTCATCGCGCGAGTCTGGGAAGACTTCCACCATCATTTTATACCATTCCTCTGTATCCATATCCAGCCACGTCGCCTTCAATGCATCCCAAGGTAAGGGCATCCAGCCAGCATACTCCCAATCGATAATGCACAGAGGTGGATGCTCGCGTCGCCAGAGATCCAAGCCTCCCGGAAATATCACATTCTTTGGCAAAGGATCACCGTGACAGAACACTATAGGAACATCGTCGCGTTCAATGAGTGAGGTTATATCTTGGGCAAGAGCACGATGCTGAGGAAAGTCCAGACCGAGCCAAACCTGCCGCATAAGCTCCTGGTAAGACTGAAAAGTGCGGGGATCATCGTCCACCCATGGAACACGGGGGTCTGATATTACACCCCCGGAGGCATTGCAGATGGTACGATGATATGTGGCAGTCTGTTGGTGCAATGCACTATATTGCGACCGCAAATCCTCCACAATCTTCTCCTTGTCGAGTGGCGTCAGTTGGTCCCAAACATCGGAGCAGCAGTCGCCCTCGATCCAAGTCGAGAGAATATATGTCCTTCGAGGAGTAGCAAAAGAGCCAATCAATGCAGGTGCATTGATACCCCCTAAGGGACCCAACAAAGCGCAACGCATCGGCCTCTACCTCATAAAAGTTATTCGAGGTCTTCCAGCAATCTGCAAATGTGTAGACCGTTTTGAAATTTCATTCAAGTGGCAGTGAAGGGTACAAACATTCGATTTTTTGGAAGGTGGAGACGGCTGCATGACGCATGTCGCTCTCTTGCATCTTGAATCCTAAGCCCAAAAGGCCAAAGGTTTTCCCTCTATGGCTACAGGAAGGGAAGGAGCTCCACGGCGACGGGCGGACCAATGTTGATTTACCCCAACTGGTTTATTTGTTCCACAGCGCACCACTCCAACCACCACAAGAGCGCCACTTGCAGAAAAGCAAAAGCGGTCTACACATTTGCAGATTGCTGTCAAAACCAAGTTGAAAGGAAGGCAGAAGATGTTATGATACGGACTTCTACCAAAGAACGAGCTTGTTTTGATGAGGAACTCGAAGAGAGAGGGCTTCAATGCGTTGGGAAAGATGGAGAGTAAGGATTTGATGAGCTTTTGCGACCACGATATGTTGGACGGGCTTTGAAGCCAAGTTTTGGTCCAGGGTCCCATAGGTTGGTGACTCGTTTAGTTCGTGCTCGTACAATGGGAAGCTTTTGAGAGGATAGATGTGAGCCTCTCTGTCTTAAAGATTCCTAGGCATTGACTTACGTTGGATGTAGTCACGGCGGAAGGAAGATATGGACAGAATTGGGTTCAACGTCGACAGGACCCACGCTTCGCTTAGATTATCAGATTAGTTTGGATCCACAAACAAGCCTTGAGCTTGAACAAGCTTTCAAACGACTCGCTTCTAAGAAAATATGGTAAAAAGCCTCCTTAGCAGCACTATTCGATAGATTCACTCCAGATCGTGTGATATAATAATAGCTAGTATCAAACTGGCGGCGACAGCTTTCGATCCCTGAATACGACGTCAAATTTATTTACTATCCATTTCCATGGATTGTATATACGAGCTCGACTTACCCATTTCCATTCCCCAATAGTTCTTCAAACCTTTCCCGCAGATGACGTAGGTCGGCATCGTGCTGGTCATCCGCGACGTGTCCGTGGTCCATCTTGAACGCCTCGCACTCGCGGATAAATTGTTCTAAGTCTTTGACTCGAGCGATGGATAGTTCGGGCTCACGCGAGCCCCGTGCGCGGGCTAGGTACGAGGCGACGACGGTGGCGAGTCCTCCTATTCATCCAGGAAACATGTGAGAGGTTAAGAATACAAGCAGATAGCCTGATTGAATTATTTACCAAGTATCGCTGTTACCACTTGTGCCTGATGTCCGCAAAAAGGTCACGGGCGTCAATGTTTCGATCCCGACACGATATTGGAATGCAGTAAAAAACATACCTGCCGCCCACTCACGACAACTGACAGCCCAGTCGTCAGCGACCCCAGCAGCACCTGCAGACCAATAGCGACATTGAGCGCGTAGCTCGTGATTTTCGCCTTCAAGGCGTAGTTCTCCCTTTCGCGGATGGCGGTGAGGAGGGTGGGATCTAAGCGCTCGCCGACGGTTCTTTGATGGCCCTCCTAAAAGTAAGCAATTAGTGAGACATGCGCGATTTGGAAGCACGACTTTGCAAGCCGTTCATTCATTATACTCGACTCACCTTCTCCGTGCCAGTGACTGGCTCTGATCTAGGGACTATCCAGTCGAGCTCCGATTGTGGGCCCAGAGAGTCTCCTTGATGGACGCTCAGTGGTCGGTGACGGGGGTCGACACGTTCCAGTATGTTTCCGCGCGGTATGATTTCTTGAGGGACGGGCGGCAACGGAGGCTCAAAGGCCGTTGAGAGCGTCTGCTCGTCGCTCCCTGGGCCGTGTCGTCGTCGTTGACTCGAAGTAGGCTCAACACGAGTCGGGTCGTAGGTTACGATTTCTTCGGGCACGAGAGGCGTGCCTCTCCCAATCGCCATTCCATGCGGATCGAATTGGGGAGACGCATCTTGGGTCCTTCCAGGCAGATTATCGGAGGCTAGTTGTGCTTGTGACGATTGCGCACTCTGCAGTTGGTGATCGCGGTCCATGAGTTATCTTTGATGCCTGCAGACATTACGCGCAGAACGAGTGGCTATTAAACATGGAGGACAGGGCCACTGGGCGGATGGCTGCCACGTTCCTGTACATGGGGCGTGAAAGCAAGCACGGGCTGCGAGCTATTGTGAGGTCGGGTATGCTTATTCGCTTTAGAGGCTGTCTTTCAAGCGCCGTGAACTTCATCTAGGAACATATGCGAGTTTGTTGGAAGGAATTTGAGTCGATGTTGGTCGGCCGAGATGTCATTTGCAACGTTGGGGCCAGGATGATAACCAGACGCGAGGTCGAGCGATGGATGATGGGACACATGAAAAAGGCGTGGTGTCCGCGTTTGGTATGGCCCTTGCCATTGACAAGCGGGAAATTAATCGATTAGAGTATGGTGTCGGGGTATTTGTTGATATACCCTTACCTAGTTGAAAACTATCAGAGCTTTGGGTTGAATTATATCAGGATTGTACTCTTTGATCATGTGTATTTCTACTTTTTGCCATATCTGAATAGTCTGCCTCTGATTTAGTTTCGAACATACAACATGATATTGAGCAGAAAACTCACAATTCGTTCTATCATTCAATCAGGATAGAAGCATAAACTCTTAACGTTTTAACCTCCAAAGACTGTCGCCACCAGCTGATGCCAACCACACTCTATTAGACCTCGGTTCGGCAAATTGAGGGAACGAAGACGCGGGAATGCTCGTCGTCAGAAAATAAGCGTAGGAACTCTGCTTCCTGCGAAGGGATTTCGTTGTTGGGCCTAAGGACAAGTGGAGTAACGCAGGCGCGTGTGAGAGAGCCTGCCCTCGCATTTGAATATAAGCAAATTAGTTTACTTGTTGCCACAGCTTGCTAGAAATATATTCGTGGCTTCTATAAGATAAGAAGCTTGACAAAGCGATAGAAAGCGACATAGCCTTCGGAGCCGGCAGATTAAATCGACGATCCACAAGTCTTGTTCGAAAAATCCCGTCAGATGCAGCTGGCAGAGGGAAAGCACCTTGACGCAGAAAATTTGCGTGGGTAAGATGAGCGTCAAATAAGAACACTCGTCAAAGGTCTTCGGACAGTTAAAATGCATCCACAAGCGATTGGCAATTGAACAGCTTTGTTCAACCCGGCGTCAGCTCGCGTGCGATCTCTCGAGTGGTGTAGGTTTGTAAATCATGTTGCGCGCTGGGAGATAGCAGTTACACATGAACATGACAGGTTCTGATAGGTATATCATAACCAATTGCATAGCTGGGAATCGAAATGCCAGCTAGAAGTATAAACAGCTTTAGCGGTGGTTTCAACGCAATAAACAGTGAGATATACTTACTTACTTTCTCCGAGCCTTTGAATCTCCACTACCCGCGAGCCTGACGAGCACGACTTACCCTGAAGTACGACGGCGATAGCGTTCTGTTCTTGACGACGACATGTCGGTTGGAGACAGGCGAGCAGCGTGACAAGCTGCTCCGGGACTCTGTCTGTGACCTTGATTGCACGTGATAGCCGTAGCGGAGGTCTGTCACTTGTGCCTCGGCGTTGTTCCTTCTTTTCTAGCGTTAAACGTTCGACCTCGACCACCATTCTCAATCTTCCCCCTTGTCCTCGTCACATAAAAATGGGGAAGCACAGCCAATTTCCTTGGGAACTATTAAAGGCAGAATGTCTGCGCCTCGTATGCTCCCAGCTCGTGCAGGCTTCCAACGAAGCCATATCGAGCTACCCAGGCGGAGGCCGCAAGGAGGATATGATCGAATTCCTCCGCGATGTCGAGACTCGTACCCGTACGTAATAATTTTCTGCACCACCGAATATTTGAATCCAGTATTGACAACCAAAAAAATTATTTTCTCAAGTCGATGCTGCAGTTGAGACTCTCCAGGCGAAAAGCTCACCTAGAAAAACTACTGGAACGGCTGAACCTTCTTCTCCCGAAAAAAGACCTCGGGCAGAGGAAGAAAATGCCTCTGACGAAGACCCCGAAGGGTACAACACCCGCTTCAAGGGCGTGAAACGCGTTAAAGTTAGGGAAGAGCCTCGCCAATCGGAATCCGAACCCAAACACTCCCCGCGAAAGAGCGTGACTGCAGCTGCAACCTCGGGTACTCCAGTGAAAAGGGGAAGGGGACGTCCCCGAAAAAGTGTTATTGCTGAAGGAACAACCTCTGCGCCCGCTGTTTCCGACGAGGCTGGAGAAACCGAGAAAGTTGAGGCAAAAGAGGGCGAAACAAGCGAGACCGGAGCTAAAGAGGAAGGAGAGACCAGCAAGGCAGGAGCAGAAACCACGGCTACAGATGCTGAGGCGAAAGACGGCGAAGCTGTTACGAACGGTGAAGTAGCAACACCAAAACGCGGCAGGGGACGGCCTAGGAAGAGCGAATCGAAGCCCCAGGAGGAGGCAGCCCCGAAGCCAAAGGCGGCCCCAAAGCCAAAGGCGGCTCCAAAGCCCAAGGCGGCCCCCAAACCCAAGGCTGAACCAGCGCTCGACGCTGAGGGGAAGCCGAAACGTGGCAGGGGCAGGCCGCGGAAGAGCGTCCCGGAGGCTGCTTCCGCGCCCGCGAGCAAAGGCAAGGAGGTCTTCGATGGCGTACACTTGCAAGCGCGGAAAACGGATCCTAAGGACGACCCGGCCGACCCCAACGCCGATGGGGAGGGCGAGGAGGAGGACGCGGTGTTGGCTGCCGTCAATGGCCATGACGCTCTGGGTGACGGAGCGTCGAGTCTTGGAGCTTCGAACAAAGGTAAGATTTTTTTTTAATTTGCTGGCTATGCATTTGCTTAACAAGCGTTCATAGAAAATGAGCCAGAAGAGTTCCGCTACAACAACACCACCACCGAAGCAGGTTCGTATTTTATCGCCCAAAATTGATGATTATAAACCTCATCGTGATTTTTTTAGTTGATCATGATGTCGATATGGACGCCGACGGCGATCCCGATGGCGAGGCCGAACAGACACACGCAGCTCCGGCTCCCGTCGCCGCTGCATAAATCACAACGCAATAATGTACACACCTATCGCACCTTAGGGCTCTACGTTGGTATCTATTCAGTCCTCTTGAATCCATGATAATATGGCGTCACTCTCGCTGTATCAGTGCGCTCTGTCTCCGTCCCCGTATGTATTCCTGTCCTTTTTTCGTGCGGGTTCAGAATTTAAAACCAAGAAGCTTCTCATTCACTGTGTATGGTATCGTCAATTTGTTTGTGCTTTATTCTGTCGTAGTCCATACTATTCATTAAATTTATCCCCTACAATCTCAAATCCAATCTGATATAGTGATACAATTTGATTAGAGCCTTTTGACGTTTTGTAATGCTAAAAGTTGTGTTCAACATTTGTTGTCGTTCGTCGCGCTTGCTCTTTTCTGTTTCTGTTGGATTCTATAGGTTACATGTGAAAGATCGCACAAATTCGGTCGACCTATGTGTTTTCTTCTCAGGTTAATGGGACAGGCCCGGTCGGGTATATACTTACCACTTCCTGAATGCCATCTTATTCTTTCTTCCAAGCTTCTGAATCCTCTTGTCCACCAGTAATAATTGAGCAAGATGCCTATGGTTGAGTTCGTCTGGTGGCCTGGGACCACCGCCTTCATATCTGACCTGGAGAACATAATCAATCCAACAGTCGCTCACATCTCTTCCGCTAAGGGCTGTTTAAGGTTTGTGTGCGAGTCCCAATAGTCCACGACAGAGTTTACGAACCCTCTAATAGGATCTGCTATGGACTCGAAGAGGAAGATAAAAGCAAGTTTTGGATGATAGTCGGTAAGTGTCGACTCTCGCCAGTCAATCATTATCCTATCTTAACTTCAACGTACTTAGTCTGGCAGAGCCACGCACACCACCAAGCGATGATGGACAGTCCAGACTACGCACTAATGGTTGGAAGACTGAAGCCCTACTTCGCTGGCGAGCTGAAGATGAACCACGTTGAGTTTGTTAACGACGAACAGCCAGCTTTCAGTGCGCCTGTTACGGAGATCTCTTTCCTTAGATCCAGAAGAGATTCAGTCAACGAATCAAAAGACAGCGAGGCCGACGACGAAGCTCTGCGCTCTCCGTTGAATGTGACAATGAGCGGTGGTGGTATTGGTGTGACGTGTGGCCAGACGCAAGAAGAGAATGCGTTGCGGATTGTAATCGCTGGTTGGAGCATCGACGAGGTAAGGGTCAGTGTGGTGTTCTGTGTTCGCAGGTTGATTTGTTTCGCAGAGTTTCCAGAACCCTTCACCATCGGAGAGTTTCGATGTGGAGACTATTCATGTTAAATTCCAAGAAGTATTTGGGACGCAGTGATTGCTACAATTTTAATAGGTGTTGTTATATGGGTAATAAGTAGGCCGTAATATGCGAATCTACGAATGAATTCCAACATCAGAACCCAAGAAGGCGCAGAAGGAATAATAATCAAATACACCTTCAAGCCCCTCTAAACTTGGTTTTCTTCTTCATATAAACACAACTAACATTCTTCACATTACTCCTCATCCACTCGAGCCACGATGCGTCCACATTATGACATTCATTGATAACCAAGGACGCAATCGGCTGCACCTTTGGCTGCACAAGCACATTCGCGAGGTTAGGAAGCCGCGTCCTGATCAAGCGCACGATAGGCCCCGTCTGAACATCAACGCACTTCGAAAAATTGACATGGGTCAGATTCGGACAATGCGGCACAAACCATCCTGATGCAGAGACCAACTCGGGGGTGTTGTCTGGCAGAGGGGGGGCTGTGTTTAGGTATTGTATTACCCTCGCGGCTTCGGTATTTGACACTTCGAGTATTTGCAGGTTGGGGGAGAGGAAGAGGATGTCAGTTACGAGCAAGGGGTCGGCGGCGCATGAGCGGATGATGAGTTCGGTGAGGTTGGCGCGGCTTTCTTTGACCGTCTCTAAAAGAGGGTCCGGATTGCCGACAGCTTCGAGGCGGAGGATCTGGAGGGCGGGTAATTGAGACAGTTGTAAAGACCGCGAAACCTTCTTAATGTCCAAACAAGTGAGATGCGCCATTGGGGATATAATGTTTAATGTGAAGTTCGCATCATGCAGGACGAGAGACTGAAGTCGTGATTGGGCTTCAAAAAACTCATCAAGTGAGGCCCCAAAGACATTGGGCATGCATTCCAATGTGATCGATAGAAGGTTTTGAAAACGAAGGAGCTCTTGAAACGTATCGCGAGGACCAAAAGCATATCGGAGGATAAGATGTTGTAAATTTGGCATGTTCCTTGAGGGGAAGAGTAACGATTCAACAGTCGGGATGCCGTCGAGATCCAAGGTTTCAAGACTGGATAATGAGTCGGATTTCCCAATGCGATACAAGTAGCGTCGCATATCCCAGTATTGGTGTTTCAACACCCGCAGATCTTCCCAACGTACACCGCTGAGAATCTGGTCTGGCCACGCAGGATCATCGTGCACGTCCTTATGCACAGAGAGCTCGCGGAGCTTTCCCTTCGACCGCTCAATCCAGGCTTTGGCTTTATGCTTAGGCCTCCTTCGATCCAGTCTGAGGGTATCCCAGAGAAAATGACAGCTATGGACGACTTCGCGCCAGTATTTGGAAACCTGCGAAAGCCTGATGACGGCGGTGTGATTATCCTGAACCACCATTCGAGCGATTTCTCCAAACAGCTCTATGGGGAGCTTTCCCATCTGGTCGACGTTCTTTCGCCGCTGTCGTTCCAGTTCCTCTTGCGCTGCTAACGCCCTCGTCTCCAGCGCGAGCAGCGAGGCGCGTCGGTCCGCGTGCTCTTCCTTCAGCTTGCTCAAACCCAGCCTGACCATCGTAAGAGATGCTTCGGGTTTGTTGGCGGCGAGGAATAGCTGTGCGGCGCGTGAATATCCCTGCCATTGGTTGGGGGCGACCTCGATGGTCCGTTTCGCGTCCTTCATAGCCTTCCTTGTCTCTCCGAGTTTTGCGTAGACGGCTGCTCGTGTGTCGAGCATCATGTAGTTATCTTGTTTGCCATTTTCTATTGCCTGTTTTTTTGGAGTTCAATTAGGGCTGACAGCGCCTCGAGCGACGTAGTAACTGACCTTATTGAACTGTTCTAATGCTTGCTGGAGTTCGCCTTTCTTATACAGAACCAAGCCTTGTTGGAAATGCTTTTGAGACATGGCCGTTGGAAGATATACGGAGAACAAGTACAGACTCTGTCAGTGTTGATGATCTGCGTGTCCGTTGTCGGGCGTCACTTGTCACATCACATGGCTTTGTAACACCGCGTTTCTCGGCACGGTGCCGACGACCTGCCGACGACCTCCGAACAAAACTGGACGGTACCCCTTTGCATACGATCCTTTTCTTCCAGCGAGCACCTACCTCGATACCCCATTCCCCGGCTACAGACAGTAAAATGGTCCAAGATCCAATGGAGCTTATCGCAGAATTCAAAGATCGGGACACTAACGCCGTCATTACTCCCAGTAGGTGCCTGTTTGTCGCATGAAATCTCCCCTGAACTGGTGCCTTTTGTTCTTGACATCGCCTTTTTTGATAAAAAGCTGTGGCGGCGTTCGCGCCCCTCCTCAAGGCGAAGAAGAATTTTATACGCGAGATACCCAAGAAGACGTTCAAGTATGGGGACACAGACAGACACCAGGTACGCGGTATATTTTTTTGATTTGTTTTGCAGAGTGCTAATCTCCACCTTTTTCATTACCTAGCTCGACGTTTACTATCCCTTGACTCCTCCAGCAGCGGGAGAAAAATCGCCCATTCTTTTCTTCATCTACGGCGGCGGCTTCGACACGGGCGACCGCAGCCTCTCCCCGCGCACCTTCGGGCTCGTCTACGCATGCCTCGCCGCGTTCTTCGCCCGCAAAGGCTACGTCGTCCTCATCCCAGACTACCGCCTCTCCCCGCACGCCCAGTTCCCGGGCCCAGCGGAGGACGTGCGCGACGCCGTGCGCTGGGCGACGCAGAACGTCGAGCACCTCGTCTCCACTGGGTCCCCCGCGCCGGACGTCGACCGCATCGCGCTGATGGGGCACTCCGCGGGCGCGGCGCACATCGCGACGATGCTCTGCCACCCGACGGTGCTCGCGGCGGACGACCCCCTGCGCGCGAACATCGTCGCCGCCATTCTGGAGGCGGCGCCGTACGACCTCTCGGAGATGACCATGGCGTGGCCCACCGCCCCCACGCACGCGGCGTACTGGGGCACGCTGGAGGAGGCGAAGGACAACGACCCTCTGCACCTCTATCGCCGCCTTCCGATGTCAGCGGTCGAGAAGCTCCCCGCGCTGCTGATAGTCGAGGGCGAGCGTGAGCCTGATTGGCTGATCGATGCCGGGCGAGTTTTCCGTAATGAGGTTAAGGAGAGGACAGGAGAAGTCCCCCGACGAATTGTGGCACTTGGGCATAATCATGTCAGTCTCAATTGGGCGCTCAGCACTGGAGAAGGTGAGGAGTGGGCTGAGGAGGTTGCTGAATGGCTAGAGAGATTGTATCAAGTGAGCTAGATATGATGATCTAGCTCGTTGAATGGACGTCGTTGGATTCCTGTGGTATGATATAGATGTAGTACACTGTGTGTAGATTAGATTATGCAGAGAACGTGGTCGCCTGAAGTCATTTATCGTAGTCCTCAATGACCGTTCCTATATTTCCAGAGCGTAGCGCTCTGTCGACAACCGCACCAGCAATAGCGACATCCTGCAAACCAATACCAACAGATTTGAAAATCGTAACTGGACCATCAAAGTTCTGCGCATCCATACGCGTCCTCTTCGCCGATAAGAGCTCACTGTAGGGACCCAACGCAACCTGGCCGTTCTTGTCCATAGGGATAAGCTCGCCTATCTCCGTCATCTGCTCCGACGTGATCTGAGCATCAATAAGCTCCCCGGCTTCGTGCAGACACGCCTCGCGCGAGTCCACCAGGAGTCTGGCGCCGTCCTCTGCGCGCGTAGAGCGCAAGATGAGATCTCTATCCACTTCCCGCATTTCGGGCTTGTAGCTTCCGATTAATATAACGTGGGTCCCGCTTCTGACCCATGAGGAGGGGAATAGAGGGGCTGTGGAGGATGTGGCGGCGATTATGATGTCTGCGGATTGAACGGAGGTTTGTATGGGGGGTTGGGCGTCGTTTGACGCGAGTAAGGTTATTTCTACCTTGGGAAACTTGTGTGTTAACACGTCCTTCAATGCCAACGCGCGCTCGTTGAGTGTCCGATTAACGATGATACAACGGGTGATCGTCGCAAAATGTCCGAGGTGCAAGTCGATGTGAGAGGCAATCTGCTGCCCCGCTCCAAACGCGACTAATGTCTGCGGGTTGGAGGGCCCCACCAGACTGGTAGATAGAAGCGAACCTAGATGAACATGAGGAATGGAAACACCACTCTTTAAAAATACGCACCAGCAGCATTGCGCAGAGCCGTCAACTTCCGCGCATTTATCACCGCCTTCGCACCCCCTGTCTGCTCGTCTAGGACCAGCGTCGTCGCAGGCAATCCCCGGGCATCCCCCTTCGCACTGGGAACAGACACGATCTTGATCGCCGTATCACCGTTAGGGAGAGAACCTCCTCCCGGCGCTTGCAGAGACCCCATGCGCGCTGGCATAAATAGGATGGTGTGGTTGTTTGTGCGCACGCTCATGCGCGGGGGCATGGAGATGGAGCCTGGGGGACCTGGGTGGACTGACAGACGCCCGAATACTTGCGCCATTAGCAGCTGGAGGTCTGTGGGCGTCAGGGTCGACGCGACTGCGTCTACATCGCCTTCTGAGAGAACCAGAAGAGCCATTGTCGGTGGTATCGATTAGAGGAGGTGGTTTGAAATATTCTCGTCTCTAATCTTTGCGGGCCGCTCTCCGCTATCGGCGCGCCGTTACGAAACCATGTGATGTGACGACGCCAGTATCCCGCCGGGAGAGTCGAGACGCAGTTGGACGCAGCGAATTTGAAAAAAAAAACCCTCTTGACAAGTTTCCAACTCGATCCATGACGCTGAACGATGGGCTGGAGGACAATGATGTTGGTCGACTCCTGGGCCGATACTCCCAGGGACCCAGATTGTCATGGCACGTAAAACGGAAACACGCGCTCTCTCCGATCGCAGTCCGCAAATGAATCCGAGACATACGATCCACCATGGCTTTCACTCCAACTCTGACCTTACCGCTCCCCTCCACTCCCGAAGCCGCCTTCACAGACCTCTGGGGTGAGGATGCGGACAGTCCTAGCGAGACGACCGACTCGGAGTGCAGCGCAGAAGTTGAAGCGAGCACAGAAGCATTCGAGGCGACCCTCGATAGGCGCGACGCCCATGTCTGCGTCGTGTGCCATATGCCCGGCCCTGTGGTATTGAATCATTGCCGCATCATACCCGAAGACTACTATGTAAGTCGCTCACTGTTCGCAGCCTTTTCCGTTCCTTCTTCCGTCTTGTTGCCAGTGTGTTAAGCTGAAGTGCGATTGCAGTGGGAGTGCATGCAGAGTCTGCACTACATTCCAAATAACACGAGATCCGTCTCTCGTGAACCCCGGAACGGCCTCCTCCTCTGCCTAAACCACGCCGCGGCCTTCGAACAGTATTACTTCTATATCAGGTGGAATCCTGAGGTGAGACGCGCGCAATCAGCAGCACTCATGCATAACAGCATATTCTGACCTTTTCATCACAATCCAACAGACGGACGAGTTCTTCGCCGTCAACCACTCGCAGGTCGGCAGTTTGGAATCTATCCACGGCAACGTCCTCGATTTCAAAACCACCACCACAGAACAGTGTCCCTTCCCCACCGTCTTCCTATGGCACGAAGCCCGCGTTCGTGCGTTCAATCCTACCTGTGGGGATCGCCTGGTGTTCCTCAAGAGAGAAGATCAACGTGGCCCAGGCGAATATTTCTCTCAACGTCATGGTGTAGGGGTACATGCCCATGGTGTTAGCGGCGGTGCTGACACTATTGAACCTACCGAGACGTATTCTGCAACACGCATGGAAGTGGGGAGCCCTGTCTTTACAACTTACTTGGAAGCAGCCACGAAGTCTTGGGACGGAACAGCTTCCAGAAATGTTGGATCAGTATAGCCATGAGGTCGTACGAGGGGGAACTATGCATTCTACTGGATAGTTGTCAATTGTTGTCGCGCAAGTCGAGGCAGGTTTCGAAGGAGACGTTGCTCACTGGTTGTCCATCCAAAGAGTGTTGAAGGCAGGATCAGGATTAGAAGCGAATGGGTTGAGGATAACGAATGGGGGGAAATCATCCATGTCAAGTGATTTTGGCGAGGTGAAGGTGAGAGGGCGTTGAGGAAAGGAAGCCGGTTGGCTCGAAGTTCAAGGCTTTCTTGTCACGTGGTCGTGACAGTCGCACGTTGGACGCGCTTCATGACATCATTACAGAAGTAGTACTTACACTCAAATAACATAAGATCTAATAGACAAAGTTCGTTGCTTGAGATGCATGATGCTGAAAGACGGGCGGGAGGGCAATCTTGCTCGAATTCTGAGTTCTCAGATTGCCATCGTCAACGCAGCACGGCAGCTGGCGCTCTCAAATCACAGAATCCAGATTCCGAGACATTACGACTCATCATGGCTTTCACCCCAACTCTGACCCTGCCGCTTCCCTCCACGCCAGACACCGTCTACACCAACATCTGGAGTGAGGATATATCCAGCGAGCCGTCCGAGTCGAGCACAAAAGCCTTCAAAGCGAGTCTCGATGCGCGCGACGCCGTTGCCTGCGTCGTGTGCCATATGCCAAGAGCTACGGAGTACTGCCGTATCATACGTGAAGAACACCACGTATGCCCCTCACTATTCCCCTTCTTCCGTCTTGTGCAGATGCTGAAGTGCGATTCCAGTGGGAGACCATGCGGCGCCTGGGCTACATCCCAAGCGACGCGAAATCCGCCTCTCACGAACCGCGCAACGGCGTCCTCCTGTGCATAAACCACGCCTTTTCCTTTGAACACTTTCAATTCTACATCAGGTGGAATCCCGAGGTGAGCGCCCCCTACAGACCTCGTTCATACTCATTCTGACCCTTCACCTTTCCTTTCACAACACCAGACGGATGAATTCATCGTCGTCAACCACTCGCAAGAGGGCAAGGGTCACGAAGCCTTCAGCGGCGTCGAAGCCATCCACGGCAACGTCCTCAATTTCAAAACCACTAGCACAAAGCACTGCCCCTTCCCCACCGCCTTCCTCTTCCACGAAGCCCGCGTGCGCGCATTCAACCCCACCCAGAGCGACCGTCCCGTCGCTCTGAAGAGAGGCGATCAGCGGAGGAGTGGGCCGTGCAGTGGGGAATGGTTTGGCAAACGGGGTGAGGGTAAGAGTGGACTCGGACTTGGGGGCACTAGTGGTGTTCCACTTGAAGGCGAGATTTTGAATTATACTCCAGAACGGATGGTGGGGAGCCCTGCGTGTATAGCTTGGATGGAAGCGGCTCGACGACTCCCGAATGGGAAATCCTGATGGAGAACTTGAACTGGAACAGCTCTGTGTTTTATTAGTAGGATTCCTTTACTTGATCCTCTACATAGGGCCACATGCAAATAATTGGATCATCTTCTTGCACAAATTCCGTAAGAAGAGAACTAGCCTACGTATTTTCGAACACTCGATTTGTAACTGTAAAAGGGTAGTGTAATGGTAGATTCCTGGAGCAATTGATCCCGCTACGATTCAGATGAAGAGACAAATAACAGAAATAACGATACTATGATATCACTCAACTCAGGATACTCCATGTGGCGAGTGTGGCCATAACACATACCTTTCATCGCCTTCGTCATTTTTTTTTTTGCTTCATCGAGCGAGGAATAATTCACCAAATTTCAGAAGCATCCGAGGACATCAATCCATGTCGCTATCATTTTAAATTTTTCTTTAGCAATGATAGCGAGACGATCTGGAAGGCCACACTCGGTGATCTCGATTCTCTTCTGGAGTTCTCGCAAGCGAGCCGTCGCGAAATCCTTGATCGTGTCATACCAGTCATACTTCACGCAGACGATTGTGATATTTGCGCCACGGTTCACTGTACGAGTGATGAGCTGGAAGGCAATGGATGAATATTTCCCTTAGAACGTCGTAGGAGAGGGACATTGCTGATTGGGTTTTTGGAGCTCGTTGTGGGTTCAGAGTTTAGCGACATCGACGAAATAGAGATGATTCTGAGGTTATCTGACGCAGTACAGAGAGCAGGAGAGAATAAGAGAATACGCAGAGCGTGTTGTTCCTGGCTCGGCGTTTCCCGAGGTCCTGTACTTACAGCGAATTCCACCACCCAAAGTAAGAACGAGGAAATCACATTGAAAGCAAACAGTAAAAACAAGTATATATACGTACTATATCAAACAACCAACAAAAAGAACGAGAGGACGGGGTCACAGCAAAACTAAAAACTATAATACAACACCTAAACCAAAATGCGCTGGGATAAACTCGAGAACGAGAGCGAGCAGCCCAAATAAACGGGTGGGGGTAGAGCAAACGATGGTGTAGGGGTGGGGGGGTGGTCATGAACGTGGATGGACAACATGCAAAAGATAATGGGTGTATGTGTGTATGTATATATAGGTTATGCACAATGCGGACGACTTGGACGATGGCATAATCCACCCATCCATCCAGAAGTCGAATAAAATCTATAGGCTGGTAATCCCGTGGGCCGTCAATCAGCTCAGAGCGCTTTATGCTTGGGGCTCTTAGGCTTCTTGGGGGTCTCAGGCTCATCGCACGCAAGGGGCTTGGTGTAGCCCTATCATCCAAAAAAAAAAAGCAATCAGCAATCAACTCCCTCTAATTCCAAGAAAAATAATAGAACTCACATTAGTCCTAACACCTCCACCCCAAGGCGTGCGGTTAACAACAGTCGCATCAACACCCAGACCACGCGCCGCGAAGCCCTCCCACAACAAGCAGAAGTTCTCGCCGCCCGTGAGGACCTGATCGGCCTGGATGATCGCATCGCGCGCATCGAAGAACGACGGCCTGCAGGTCTGGAGCTTCATGGCGTTGAGAACGAGTCTATCGAGGAGACACAATCAGCTTCATGAAAATCATGAGACATATATATATATATATAGATAAACGTACTGGACGATCAAGGAGTTACCATGCTTGGGAACGAGAGGGCCGCCCTTCTTGTCGGTGCGGTAGAAGTCGCCGACTGGGACGGAGCCGTCCTCCGTAGGCGCCGGAGGGAAGAGCGCGTCGGAGAACCCGTGCTTCTCGATGAGGCCCTGCGAGACGACCCAAAGGATCTGAGCCCAGACCTCTCCAATAGCATGCACGCCCCAGTATCCAGGCTTGTCGAGGGTCTTGTACGTCGAGGGGTTGATCTCCTCGTCCTAAAAATTATCATCACAATCAGCATAATGTTCAGAACCAGAAGATAGGCGCACGCGACTCACAAGAGAGTAAGGATAATTCCTAATCCCATTGGCGCGGTTAGCAGCCCACGAACCCATAGCATAGTCCGAGTAGACCTTGGTGCTGCGAATAGTCGTCGCAAGGAAATCACCCCATCCCTCACCCATACCCCCACTCTCGCCCCAGCCCAAGCACCCCGAGTTGGCCGGGCCACCCGTCAAACGCGTGCTCAGCCCATGGCTCAGCTCATGAATCACAATGCCCGCCTCCAGATCCCCATCCCGGTAAGGAATCGCCGTGTTCCACAGGTACATGCGCATGCGTCCATTCTGGCCATCGGGCGGGGTCATGAAGTTCGCGTTGTTGAAGCCCGAACCATCCTGCGCGTTCGCGATGACGGCGTCATTCTCCGCGCCGCCGCGCCCGAAGTTGTACTGCTGGAAGTTGCCCGAGACTTCGTCGAAGCCGTAGCGGTAGTAGAGGTCGTGCACCATGTTGGTGGTGTAGAAGAGCTGCGCGACGGTGGCGTTGATGTAGGCCTGGGCCTCGTCGAGGGCGCCGGACTTGTCGGTCTCCTGGGGGTCGTACGAAAGTGGAACTCCTTGCTGTCACCAGCATCGGGACGGTAGTTGTTGATGAAAGAGTTCTGACCCTCCCAGTTCTCCTGAGCGAACACCTACAAAGTAAATAAATTAGAATAGATAAACAATGTAGGCGATGAATAATATTTACGTTGTTTCCCCAAGTTGTGCTCGTATTCCTGTAGAATTCCTTGGTGCTCAACCTGACACCCTTAAGCGAGGGATCGTTGTTGAAAGGAATCGAGTGCCAGCCAACGGGAGACGCATGGGCATCAAAGTTCTCCTTCTCGAGAGTGCGGTTACCGCATTCAGGGTCGTTCACACCCCACTTGAACACACTGTAGGAAGCACTGGAAACCTGGGGTTTCTTGGGAATGGGCGCATACGCATCGGAAGCCCAGTCGACAACGGAGATGATGTGGTGGGGTGCAGAGGCAGAGACGGCAGTCTCATACCAGTTGTCCTGCATTTCGACTTCAAACTACAAGAAAGTATATGATCAGCAAAAGCGGCAAAATCAATCATGGGTAATTTGACAAACCTTCCAGACAAGGTGCAACTCAGTGTTGTCGCCAGCCTCATTGGGAATTTGTGTGTAGGCCAATTTGGCTTTCACAGGGCTGACAGCGTCCGGCACGTTCTCAATGGTGATGTGCATCGCAGCCTCGCCCGGAACAAAGTGGTTGGTCACGCCCATCCGTAGAGCCTCAACATGGTCCTCGAAGTTGTTAAGGATGTCAGCGGCAAGCTTGGGATTGGGGGTAGCGTTGGCCATAAAGGTGAGAAGAGCAGGTCGGAAGTCGGACAGGTCGTCGGACTCGATGTGCTCCGGCAGAGGGTAAAGCGAGCAAGTCGTTTCAGCAATGTGCTCAAGCAAATGTGCACTGTCGTCTGCGGCTGGGGCTTGGCCCATGATGACCTGTTCAGAGTCGACGGGCGCTGGGCGCTTGAAGGAATTCAAATTCTGGACCAGTTGGTCGCACGACTTCTGCAAAGAGTTGCGTGCGGCAGCGCTGGAGGTGGGATTTGAGAATAGGTCAGGGACGGGGCCGTTGTAGAACTAGATGGCGTTAGTCACACGAGCTATGGGATTAGTGAAAGTAAAAGACATACTGAGTTTCCATAGGAAATAACCATTCCGTCCTTAACATTGATGTTCATGTCGCCGTCGGTGACCTCGATGAAGTTGACGAGTTGTCGGACGTAGACATGGGTGACGCCCGTGTTCTTGTCAGTGTACGAGTCGCTGCGGATCTTGTATGTAATGTCATTGGCGGCTTGGTTCATCAAGACGTCGTCCACAAAGAGACGCGCAACCTCTATAGGATCCATGGCGGGATCCGTGGGGGTGAAGCCGTTGGTCTTGATCTGGTAGGGACTCGACCGGAAGACAGCATGGGGGTGCTCTGGTCCAAAGCCAAGAGACTTGCGTTGGTAGCTCACACGACCTTCATCATGGGGCGAGGGGGCTGCTTGCCGGTGGCCGTAGATATGGCCAGCGAGACTAGCGACGACGAGCGACGCTGTAAAGAAGTAGCGCATGCTGGGCAGATGGGGGTGCTGCGGGAGGAGATGGGCTGCTCAGCCAGGTATCCCGTGCAGTATATATAAAGGGAGAGAAAGTGGGAGACCGGAGAAAGTGTTGGGGATGGTAGTGGTTCAAGAACAAGCCCCAGCTTGCGTGTGTCGAGCTGACGATAAGGGTCAAGTGCTATAACCGGCATCCTCGGCCGGAGCTGTGTGTGTATATTTGGCGAAAGTGGCGGGTGGAATGACTCAACTGCGCTCTTCTGTCACTGGCAGATACGCCTTATCCTCCTATTTACAGTCCTATTGACTAGTCCCAGCTCGCCTTTTACAGCCGTCCTTGCGGATAAGACTCCCAGAAGACCGAGTTAACTTACGACAGCTACCGACTTCCCAGGCTGTTGCCAGCGCACCTGCAGCACAGCCCTGTTCGCACCCCAAAATTAGGCCGACACGCGCCATCGAAGCGCGTTTTATTCGAGTCGTCTGTCAGCCTGATTATGACGAACTCATTTCAAATTTAGGCCCTTCATCGTAATAAGCGCCCATACAGCACACGACTAGTCAATAAAATCATCCAAATTATACATGCATCCTATCGCTGCGTGCTGCCGGCCCTCGATAATCTCATGTTGACTTCAGCTGGGGCAAGTTCATGAAAGGCTCCCCAACAATTGTCGTATTCCGAAGAGCCTCATTTATCTGCACGTGTGCAAGGCGTGTTGAGATGACTTTCCGCAAGTCAGAAAGTGAGGCCATTCATGCATTCCTTTCCTCGGTGCCCCTCCGTAGGAGTTTGGGTGGAGCTTATGATTGATTGAAGCCTATGCCCGCGGCGCAGTATCATGGGGTAAAATAAACACACACTCCATTTCGAGCCAAAACATGGCGCTAAACATTCCTCATTCAAGTTCCGTGTGGCGAGGAGTCTCCGCACGATCGCGGAGTGGAAGATGTTCAGTAGGCGCTGTATTGTTCCACGGTCATCTTAGTGGGAAAGCTGACTCGAGGCCATGTACGCTCCTTCTCTGCTTGTTGGTCGATTCGGGCGATTGCAGTGCCCTGCGAGTGCGCGTTCTAAGTCGGCCGGCGAGTGCCGAGCAGTGGCGCACCAGCGCTAAATTAGTACGTGTATCAAGAGCCGAATATTCTGAATCCTCGTAAAATTATGGTACCAGTATAGCCTTTCAAATTTCAGCCTTCAACCAGAACTTGACAATGCACTGCTTGCAACATTCTGCGCAATTTTTATCGTCGCGACGGTCGAGCAAACTTGAGCAAAAACCACCTCGACCCGGCCTCAGGATATTCTCTTGGCTGGCAAAAAACCATGGAATGACTGGAAACATGGCTTCAACCTCGCTTGATTTCCATCTTGTCTTCTTCTGAACTTGCAAATCTTGGACTTGGGATCCGAATATTTTTTTCATTACTCTTGTTCTCCCCCTAAGCATGCACTTCAATAGAGCAGCGCGGCGTCGAGTGCTAAGGCAATTTCTGTTCCTCTGCATCATATTCATCATCTTTGAGCAGCAAAGCCCCGCAGAATTGCTTCATCTTCAAAGCTGGGCATGAAATACGAGGTGTAGGCTTGACAAAAAGGGTATCTAATCTTATCTGTTCATTGCTGACTGACCCCATTTTCTACTTTATGTGTCGGCGGTCTGTAAACCTATTTCTAAATTCATTCACCGACAGGTACAAGCTAGAAACTAGGTCTATGTTCCTAAACGCGACGGGAAGTCACCCATTAATTACTACATTTCCCAATTTCAACATAGGTAAGTACATATCCAACACACAACAAAAAATACAGAGGTATCAGATCATCCATGGTATAGTCATCATTAAATATCGTACTTCGTAGATTCAGCCTGTCCAGGCTCCAGAGCCTCTGCGTATCGCACCCTCAGAATCATAGCAGCAACGCCTTCAGCCGCCGCACCTCAGCCACAGCCTCCTCCGCCGCGCGCCCATTGCCCAGCCCGCGCTGCAAGAACGCGATCCTCTGCACATCCTCCACCTCCTCCGAAATCCAATGCGCGGTCCGATGAAACGCGCGCGCCTCCTCGTATGCGGACATCGCCTCGGGAAACTTCCCGCGACGAGCATGCACGTCGCCCATGCTGCGCAATATATTCCCCTGGCCGAACGCGGAGTCGATGTGCTGCTGCAGCTGCAGCGCGTGCGTCAGGATCTCCTCCGCATTTTGCAGCTGGTTTTTCTCGATGTAGACGTCGCCCAGGACCTGGAGAACGTCGATCTCTGAGTATAGAAGCAGCCCCCGCTTTCGCGATTCCTTCAGCGTGGCCTCTGCTCCATCGAGGTTGCCCTTCCGGAGCTGTATGAGGCCCTGGTAGCCCAGCGCCTCGTGTTCCTCCTCCCAGAACCTCAGCGTCTTGCACCGTTTCTGCAAATCGCTGAACAGCTTCTCCGCCTTGTCCAATTTATTCTGCCGTAGGTAGCACCAGCCCAGCCTCAGCTCGGGCGTGACGGAGTACGCCGCCTTCTTTTTGACCGCCTTCTTCAGGATGGCCTTGGCCTCGGACAAGCGGTCCTCGCGAATCCGGATGTGCCCCAGGAGGGTGTTGAACACGGCCTGCATCTCCGACTCGGAGGTGAGGTCGTTGAACATCATGCCCACTGTCGAGGGGAGGGTGTAGTTCGCGACTTGGGTGACGACTGCTCTGGAGAGCCCCAATGCGCGCTCGACGATCGCGCGTGCGTAGCTAAGCTCGTTCTTCAGGAGGTAGACGAACGCGATGTGGAAGAGCGCGGTGGCCTGCCCCATCGCGTGGCGGTCTTTCTCGTACAGATCCAGAGCGCGGCTGAGAGATTCGAGGGTGCTGTCGAGACGGGGCCGGGGCATGTAGATGGTAGGAACGCCCAGTTGGAGGTGGACCAACGCCACCTGCCACCGCGGAATGGCAGAGTTCCCTTCGTACGAAAGCAGCTTGGCTTTCCCCTCCTCTTCATCCCTTTCGAGCTGCCTCCGCTTTCTCGACAGAGCCACGAGCTCGCGACTTGCGCTGGAGGTCTCCTCTCCCCTATTCGGCTCGCCCCTATCGTCGTAGATCGCTGAGATCGTCGAAATGGCGTCCCCCTGCCCCGGCAGGTCGTTCACTTCTTGGAATATGGTCAGCGCCTGCCTACAGCACTGTTCGGCATCGTCGAGACGGCCGGCCTGGCGGTACATGCCGCACTTCGCGAGCAGACAGCGTGCACGCGGGATGGGCAGATTGTGGGCGGCATCTATGGCTCTTTGTGGGATGTCGTCCAGCAGGTAGCCAAGTTGCGTTGACCACAATGTCAGAAAGTAGGTTGCCTTGATGAGTTTCTGCAGCTCGGCCTCCGCCAAATGCCCCGCGCTGTATTTGCAGCGGAAAACCGAATGCATGTTCTTGATTTCCCGTTCCATTTCCGGGCCCTGGGGCGAATCTGCGCTCGGAGGCCCAATCGAATGCACCATGTCGATGTAAAACTCGGCAAGCTTTGGCCGCACGACGTCGAGTTCCGAGTTGAGGAATTTTAGGCAGTAGGTCCCGACCGGAAGCAGCATTCGGATCCTGTGCGGATTGGGGATCTCGTCTATCCATATCAACGCCAAGTTCTGAAGCGTATGGATGCATTTATGGACTGCGTCAGGCTCCAAGAAGTTTAGGAGGCTTTCAAGTTCGGCTGGGGAAGAGGAGAAGCCATCCGGATGCATAGCTAGCATGGCAAGAATGACACCGGCATCTGGGTGTTTGTTCATCTGAGGACTGTTTATAGAGATGGCTATGGCGGCGTCGATTTTCGAAACTTGCGTGAAGGAAACGTCTTCGCCCCATACCGATTCTTGCCTTCGTTCCATATACGACCACCTTCGCCATAAAGAGCTAGAGGTCTCCACCCCGTCGCGCAGTAGGCATGATACCAGCGTTATGGCGAGCGGCATGCCTTCCACTGCTATCAATAGTGAACGAATATGCTGGTCGACTACTCGAATTCCAGCGACATCTTGGACTACCGTCTCGGCTCCACGAAGAGATAGCTTGTCCAAAGGCGGTAGAAAAGGCTCTGACCACGCGACCTTGGATGGCCGTTCCGTGCCTCTGATGGCCACGACGAGAGAGAGACTTGGTATCGCAGAGAGAGACTCTAGGACGTCTCTACGCTATTCCGCGTATCTGAAGGCTCCCAAGGCGTTTCGAAGTTGTCAAGACATAGAAGAGTGTCGGTGTTATTGAGGAAATGTGAGATGGCGGGGAGTAGGTTCAACGGAGATTGTGCAGGTGGGATACCAAGCGTCTGTGTCAGTCCGACGAGGAGGGACTGGACGCTGTTGATGCTCTCACACGACAAGTAATAAATTACCGCAAAACGTTCGGCGATGCGGGCATCGTGCATAATAGCCAGGCAGCACGTCGTCTTTCCCATTCCCTCGGCGCCCAAGAGGGAAACTCTGGAGGAACCCTTGGCGTTCAGCATGTCTGTCAACCGCTCTATCACTGGACCACGCTCGACCATCAAACGAGGTGTCGGGGGAGCGTGGACAACGGCCGATCTGACTGAACTACGTTCTGGTCGTCAACCTCGACGAATCCACCAGAGCGATAGGAAAGGCATACATTGGATATGAGGAATGTGACGGCTGGCGCTGACGCCCTTCCATGGGCTCGGTCCCAAGTGAGGGTGAATAGGCCTGGGTGATCTTGATGTCCATCATCATGTCCTACCAATCAGCGCTCGTCAGTATTCGTTCGAATAATACGTGGAGGAAGTGATTACTCACCAGCATAATATCGAGGTGAACACTATCCACCAGGCGGTCGCATCTATTCAGCTCGTCCAATCCGCGCTCTGTCAAAACCCTAAACAGACCACCCGAACCCGCACCACGATTCTTGTTGGTCTCCAGAGCTTTATAAACGTCTTTCAGAACTCTGCGACACACCTCTATACCTTCAGCGTTTGCACACGAGGTAGATGCACTTACTTCTGGTACCCAAGGAGGTTGCCCTCGAGTTTCTGCAGCTTGTCCCTAACGTCGTCCGTTTGCCGCGAAATTTGCAGCAGCCGCTCATATATTATTTTGGATTTGCGGAGGACCTTGTCGATGATCTCATTACACCGATCCCTATTCGATTTTATTTCCTGATTGCCTCGTGAGTTTTTTTTTCAGAAGAGAGGGGGAAGGTACATACATTTCGTATCCTAATAAACTGCAATATCAACCCACAGAGGGGCTGAATGTAGGGTAGGTGGGACAGGGCTTGCCCAACCTCTGCCACGACCGCGAGGATGTTATCTGCCGAGTCCCCTGCATTTTGCAGGCCATCGACTAGAGTAGAAGACGCAGAGCTCCTAAAGCTGATAGCAGCCATTGCCAATGGGGTGAAAAGAGGGGGGGGGGGGTGGAAGAAACGAGTTGGAGGAGGATCAGGCTTGTATGCAGAGTCAAGCTTCAGAATTAGGACGGGAATGAGAGTCTCATGCGTATAGGCTGTGTACACAATAGGGTCATAAGTACTTCCAGTTTGTACTGAGCTTTACTTATCCAACAATTGATCGTACCTGAGGCCTGAGGCATCAGAGACCGGGCCTGAGTGGGCTTACGCGCCCTTCAGCTGGATTGGATGCTTGGAGACAAAACGCTTCAGATTCTTAAAGACTTGAAAGCCTGATCAATGTCGACTGCATGCCACTAGCTTCTTGTCAGTGTGATGGTTCTTACCGTATGCAGTATCTGTCTTGTCCTACACACGCGCCTAACTTTAATTATGAGCCATCAATGTTCTTTAATATGCGATCGTACTTGGAAAAAATACCATCGAGGGCGCTATGAACTGATTGTGTTCTCGGAAAATTGGAACGAGGAGTCGTGCCAGTGAACGACACGGAACCGTGGTTGCTTACTGCAGCGCTTGAGCCTGGCATTTTCAGTATCATATTTGCGGGTATGAAGGCAGTCTCTGATAGCACTCACAGCCTGAAAAAAGTATTCAGCGGAAGACCCGACGCACGTTCGTTGGACTGAGTTGTCAATATGTTCTGAGCAATGAGGCCTGAGGCCTGAGGGATCAGTTTCATCAACTTCACACTGATCCCGGCCGGCCGGTCGACCAAAATAAATACAAGTCCCTTATCCGAGCCGAGAGTCGCCTTCAACGCTTCATCTAACCGTCGAACGTCCTACCGCTACGCACGGAAAATTCGGAATGATTATGAGCTCTCGCGCAGAATGGCGAGAAATTGTCGTCTGGTGGTGTGGACTCTTAATTTGTGACCGACTTTCGACGGAGAGGTCCCACCCTTCCGCTTATCTTCCGAGGGGTGCTAAAAAAGCTTCAGCTGGAGCTTGAACTCGATATCTACCTCAAGAATAACACAACCACTCACCATGATCCCAGATCGCTCAATTCGTATCTGCGCAGACAGAGGCGGAACATTCTGTGATGTTCATGCGTTTGTTCCGTTATTTCTCGCCGTAAGACATGACTGACAGGGGATTCTAGATCTTACCCTGACCCTCAGAATCCTGATCAGAGAAAAGAGCTGATTGTGAAGCTGTGTTAGCGATATCTCTCAAACGTTATTGATTCCATTCTTACCGCGAATTACAGTGTCACAGGACAAGGGAAACTACGAAGATGCACCGACGGAAGGCATTAGGCGAGTGTTGGAGATAGTGACAGGCGAGAAGATACCGAGAGGGACGACTCTGGAGACGGCCAAAATTGGTGCGTATTTTGCATGATTGTCCGAAATTCGTTTCAACATGTTGCAGATTACATTCGGCTCTCAACGACAGTCGCGACGAACGCGCTCCTCGAGCGGAAGGGACACAAGCATGCTCTTCTGATCACGGCAGGATTCAAGGATCTGCTTCTTATCGGAAACCAGTCGCGGCCGAAGATTTTCGACCTCAACATTCGGCGGCCACCTCCATTGTACTCCACGGTCGTTGAAGTCGATGAACGCGTCACCTTGGTTGGCTACACCTCTGACCCAAAAGCTGAAGAGCACGCTATTCAATTCGATGAAGACGGCAAAGTTGTGAGGGGATATCGAGGGAAGGGCTGGGATGGCGAAGGCGACGCTGAAGGACCTGGGGAGATTGTGAGAGGAGTGTCGGGAGAGGCAGTTCGCATCATGAAGAAGCCAGGTAAGCGCATATATACACAATCAAATCATTCGCTTAACGCTGTCTACAGACCTAGCGGTCGTTGAAGCGCAGCTGCAAAAGCTCTACGACGAGGGCTTTCGTTCATTAGCCATCGTCTTCGTACACTCGTACACATTCCCCGAACATGAACTCCTCGTCGGCAATGTTGCGAGGAAAGTAGGCTTCACGCACGTGTCGGAATCAGCACAACTGCTGCCTATGATCAAGATGGTTCCTCGCGGAGTGTCCTCCACAGCTGACGCCTACCTTACTCCGATTTTGCGAGAATATTTGGATGGGTTCTTCGACGGGTTTGATGCCAAATTGAAAGATGGACGGCTTCGAAGCCCCCGTGTCGAATTCATGGGAAGCGACGGTGGTCTACTCGACTTGAAGAACTTCTCCGGTCTCAAGAGTATTCTTAGTGGTCCTGCTGGTGGTGTTGTGGGTTATGCTCTAACGAGCTGGGATGCGAAAGAGAAGCATCCTATCATTGGGTTCGTACCATTCAAAATGAATATAGCTCTGCCCAAATTTAATTGGGACTTAACTTTAGGCTGGACGTTGGAGGCACTTCAACCGATGTCTCTCGATTCGATGGAAGATACGAAGTGGTATACGAAACTACGACAGCTGGAGTTACAATCCAATCACCCCAGCTCGATATCAACACGGTAGCTGCAGGCGGTGGCTCATGCTTGACATTCCGAAATGGACTTTTCCTTGCTGGTCCCGAGAGCGCAGGTGCTCAGCCAGGACCAGCCTGCTATCGGTAAATTATGACTTCCTGTTCAAGGTCGACTGGAAATACTCATTTTCTTATGCTTTATAGCAAAGGAGGCCCACTAGCTGTGACCGATGCCAACCTCCTTCTTGGACGTCTTATTCCTGATTACTTTCCCAAGATATTCGGAAAATCAGAAAAGGAACCCCTCGACATCGAGGCATCGCGGACTGCGTTTGAAGTGTTGGCAGAACAGATCAATTCAGAGCAGGACAAGAAACTATCTTTGGACGAGATTGTCTATGGGTGAGTATCGTCTGAATCCGCTTGAGATGTTTCTTTGTCTGATTGATGTTGAGTTCAGCTTCATCAAGGTCGCAAACGAGACCATGTGCCGCCCAATACGTGCTCTCACAGAAGCAAGAGGATACGCCACGTCGAAGCATATGTATGTTCTGTCCTTGGGCATATGCCGGTCTGTTATGCTAAACCTATTATTTTCGTTTAGTCTGGCTAGCTTTGGTGGAGCTGGTGGACAGCATGCTTGCGAAATCGCGAGACTTCTAGGAATAAGGACGATCCTCATCCACCGTTACAGTTCGATTCTATCAGCGTACGGGCTGGCCTTGGCGGACCGGTATGTTTGTAAAATTTCTGTCTCTTGTTCTTGTATTGACTGTATCGTTTCAGCGCATACGAAGTTCAAGAGCCTTGCTCGACATTTTACACGCCGCAGAACGTGCCCAGCCTGATATCCCGCCTCGATAAACTGACAAAGGACGTACACTCGGAGCTGCAGAACCAAGGCTTCGACGAAAACCACATCCACATCGAGCGCATGTTGAATATGCGGTTTGACGGCACCGACACAGCTTTGATGGTGCTGCCACACGCTGACGATGGCACTGGAAAGGAGGACTTCGAAGCCGCTTTCAAGAGGGTGTACAAAGCAGAGTTCGGGTTCCTGTTGGAAACAAAGAGCATCATCGTCGACGATATCAAGGTAGGAGACTGCTTCTTCGGATTTGCGACCGTTCCAAAACTGATTTATTCCCTCCCCCCCGCCCCCCCGAATTTAGGTTCGTGGTATTGGCAAGACCTTCGATTCGCTAGGAGAGTCGGTGTACGCTGAGGTGGCCAAATTGACGCACACACCAGTCAACCACGAAGCCAAAATCGAGACGCGCTACAGTGTATACTTCGATAAGGTTGGACGCGTCAACGACACACCTGTCTTCCTCCTCGACAACCTCGCAGTGGGCGAAGTGCTGGAAGGACCGGCGATGATCATCGACGACACGCAGACAATCGTAATTGTTCCCGGTGCAAAAGCAGTTTTGACTAGCAAACATTTGTACATTACTTTGTAAATGTGCGTAGGCCATGTAAATGTAAATGTGTAGAATATTATCAGCTATCAAGTTATGTAGCTGCGAGGATGAACGAGAGAAAGCATCGTCGATGACAAAGAAAGATGGGTAGAAACCATTGGCACAATTGGAGAAAATAAATAGGTATTATATGGTCTGGGAGTAAGCGAATCGGATTACTAGAGAATTATCCGTAAACTCACAACAATGAAAGCAGGAAAACGAGTGAAAGTCACAGTATAAGTTAACACGTAAAAGGAAAAATTGTCAAGCAATGTGTTGGTAATGTGGGTGTTGTATAAATGAGTGACTAGATTTAAGTAATCGATATACATTCCGGAAATAGCATGAATCCAACTGATATCAAGCGTTGCAAATAAAGACGTCCTTTCCCAGTGCACTAGGCAGGGAATTTCTTTTGATCGTGTCGTTGCCATCTTGCTCCTGAGAAGAGGGTAACAGAATCCAAAGTGGGACACAACTTGGCCCACGAGTCAAGCAGAACTTGCTCTTGAACGGAGGGGTTTTGTGATTGGGGCGGCTCAGTATCATCCGCGTGTTTTTCTGAGATGAAGAAGCGCAGACTCGCCAGCGCGTTGTAGCGCGGCAGAGACGCTTGAAGACTTTTATACAGGGCCTTATGAGAAAAGAGAACATCAGAAAACCATCATGGCGAAGATGTGATATGATACCAGAAACTGACCTCATCTCGTCCAGGATGGATGCTTCCACGAGTCTCAAAGCCAATATGTAACTCGCGTAATCCATCCCATTTTTGTTCGTTTGCCGGGGTAAGCAGGTTGACCGAAAACGGGTCACTGTCTGCAACAGCTATCTTCATACAGGGGCCCAAAGAGGCACCTGCAGCACCCAACATCTTCTCAAACGTTCGCCGGTCAACGGTCTCGCTGAAACGTAGGGAAAGACGCGTCGTATGCCCGCGCAGCGTGCTCATCAACGCGGCCGGACGGAGGCCATTGTACAGGGTTGTGTTTATGTTCAAAGAAACGGAGGTCAAGGGCCTACGGGTGTCGCTCGAGGCAAGTGGGGTTGCGAGCTGGAGCGCCAGGGAAGGCGGCGCGTGTAGCACGGCGAGGTTCGGCAGAAGGGTGGGCGAGGCGAACTGCTGCGTGTCGAGGTTCGGGGATTGGGGCGTTGCAGGTAGGGAAGATGGCATGAAAGAACCTGATCGAGGTGATGCATGAGGCGTAGAGAACGGGCTGGGTGATAGACGCGAGATGTTGCCATTTGATAGGGAAAATAAATTAGGACTAGAGTATGTCGTGCTAAGATGGGTAGTGTCAGAGTCTGATTTGGAATTCGGCTTTGCTTGAGGGATATCATCGAGGTGCGGGAATCGTAACGAGGTGATGTTCGTCTGGCCATCCAGCCATGCGAACAATGCTTTGGTGCAGGCATCTGTCGCCGTGCGATGTAGGAAGGTCAGGCTCTTGAGACCAAACGCGCTGTGATGCCCGAGGAGGGAGATGTCAAACGCTGGGAGGGTAAGTGAGATGAGGCTGGACATGCGCTCGAGCGCTAGCGTAAATGTCGCCGTCAGCAAGGCAGCGCGGTGGTCCAGCACTGGCCCGCTCTGGTCGTACGCGTCTGTGAGGAAGAAGGGTGGCCATTTCCGGCAGATGAACGTCGTTACAAGATCTGTCAGATCGCTTCGTGAGACCAGCAGCGCGACAAGCTGCTCGGATTGGACGGGTGAGAGGGTATCAAATTCGATGCAGTTGTAGAGAGATGTTCGAGTGGCAGCCGCATATGAACGAGAGACCGTGGAGCATGACAGGACGTCTGGCCGAGGGAGGAAGGATAAGACATGGATAAGCACCTCCTGGGGAAGCGTAAACCTGAATTTAGAGAAGAGACTCGGAGTGGATGGTTCTTGAGTAGATGGTTCTTGCGGTCGCTCGAGAATGGTATGCACAACAACAGACTCGCGTCGTGCCCTGCCTGCCTTTCCTCGCACTGTGAACGTCAGCGACCTCAACAGATTTGGCGAGCTGACGGCGCGGGTGCGCATGTACTCCTGCGCCTGGGGTGGCCCGGAATTATCGTAGTTTTCGGGAGGGTAGAACGGCGATGGGGGAAGAGAATGGTTCGAGGCGAGGGTCACCGCACTTCCAAGTCCGCTAGGTATTCGTATGTCATTGTCTTCGTCGGAATCCGGACCACTGTCTCTGCACGACGAATACGAAACGCGACGCGAGCTTGTCGTCAACGCGGCGCTGACTAGGTCCAAATTGGGGGGTTTTGGCTTCTTCCTCGGCAGGAAAATTGAGGAGACGCGTCGCATGATGTGGCTGCTAGCCAGATTGCTCGTCGTTCGCGTTCGCTCTCTTTTTTCGGGCACATTTTCAACCGCTGCCATCTCTGAAACCGCCTGGAGGGGATTCGGCGCGTCCTTCGCCCTTTTCACGACGTCGTTGAAGGCAGGAACCGAGCGCTGCCGCTGGAGGAAGGCCATGACTTCGAGAGGGCTCGCCGTTGAGCCTGGCGAAGTATGGGTGCAGCAGGAGTTTTAGAGGAGACCCCACATCAACTCGAGATGCCATACATCACGACTAGTCTAGAAACGGACAGGTAAGTTTTCCCGAACTCCCCTAACAACCCGCAAAGATGATCACCCCGTGCGAGTTTCCAACTCATGTTCACACTGACAGCGGTTCTTCGTCCAGCTTGAGGTCGACTTAAAAATGGCGAGTAAAGAAGAAAGACAAAGTCATGGTCGTAGTTAGAGAGTCGACAGATTCATCAAGTCACGACCAAGATGCATGATACTGCCTACCAATAGTAGTCGCTCCTGGGTTCCCTTAAAAGCTGCGCCACGCGGCCCTTCATAAACCTTCATATGTATCCACTCAGAAACTCCTAAAAAATTGACTCCTTCCGCGGACCGATCCCATCAAGGTGTAAAATTAAAAAAGATCATCGACATCACTGGAAATAAGCGAGCAGTTGAGCAATGGCAAGTGGCGTATGATAAATGATTTATGGTCAATTTCACAAGGCTTACTCAAGTAAAACCAACGCGCAAATATGAGTTGATGTAGTAGAGTACAGTATGTAGAGAGAATTGTTCGTTGTCAAAAATAAGTGAGAGTACCGAGCGGCGAGCACGCGGAGCAAGAGAAACCATGAAACGGCAAAAAGAAAGAAAGATGAGAATGTGGACTCGGAGTAGGACGGAAAGTCGGAATGTAGGATCATCAATAGGGCTGGAGATTTGAGCAGACTAAAGTCTAAGAATTGGCAATGTGATAGATCTGATATCTGTTGCCTGGATGAGCAGAAGTCCAAGGTCAACTTTCAGCTCTAGTAACATAGAGACGCGTCCAAGGAAAATCGACAAAGACGACAAGAGTCAAGGTAAAGTATATGCGTTTAGGACTCCAATACACCAACTTCCTCGATGCATGTCATAGGTTGAGTTCAAGATCTGATGAGTTCTTCACAAGCAGTTGAAGTTCGTCATGAGCATGAGTTGAGTTATCCTCGATGTCGGCGATTCCGAAACAGTTCTCGCCAGAATAATTCCAGGGGAGTTCAGGAGAAGGACGCTCTTGCCGCCACCATCTTTGGGAGGATCTGCGTTATAGATTCCATCCGGCACAAAGAGGATAATATCCTCTGCAACGAAAGAGACTTTTCCTAGAGGAAGGGCATCACGGCCGTCAAATGTATATCCATATATTCTTGCGAAATCAAGAACTCAGCAGCTTACCAGGTCCTCTGTTGCCTTATGTTCATGAATTAAACTGAGGTGAGGACAAGGTGACGATGGGGCCGTTCTCAAGATTCACGACCGCAGAACCAGTCAAGAAAGACCGCCAATCGCAAGTTAGCAGCCGGTACCAAAGAGCCTTGCCTGCCAGTCGTTATTGAAAGCATTCGCCATCCGCTTCTACAGATGCGGCGGCGGTACAAACGCAAGCTAGGGAATCCTGGCTTAGAGCCAGCGATATGTGTACGCGCTGGGTGTTCATAAAAGACGACATCGGATAGCAGGAAGAAAGGGTTTGGAAAAGTCCACGATCCATAGCAGGTATGTCGACAGTCGTGCAGAACGCGAGAAGAGTTGAGGACGATAACAAGAAAAACTGCGACGATTCAGACGTTGGTCGCGGACAACGTAGTACAGCTTGAAGAAGTCAACGTCACTGTTGCGTCGGCGAACTTTGATGCGGTCATCACGGTTTAAAATAACTCATGAATTCAAGTTTCCAAACTTATTCAAAGCTGCGAAGTATGTGCATAGAGCATAAATGCGTCATATCATATTCAAGAACCTACAAGGTAGACACTATGGGGCAGATACTAATACGGGTTTAGTGAAAACAATTTACACTACAAGTAGAAACGGATTCCAAATCTATATACATGAATTCGTTGATGGATTATGGTTGTCATAGGATTGGGGAGGGAGGCACGCATGAAGGGTTGAAAAGGAAGCTCAAAGCGAAGGCGAGGACAAGGGATCACTTGAAGAACGCGGTTAGAGGATAACGCTAGGAACAACCAAAAATGGATGAGTGAAAACAAGAAGAAAAGGGACAGTCACGGTGGGATAGAAAATGCGGGCAAATGCACTGATGCATGGTTGCGGTGAAAGCGAAAATGCGAGGTCGAAAACAGGGGGTTGTACTGTAGAAGGCAAAATGTGAGAGGTGGCACGACTAGAAGAATTGATGACGAAATGAGGTGAGATGGATAGCTGTTCAAACATTCAGAGACCACTAGGATACTGCGATGCCCGAGGTCTCTTGCTTGGATGAGCAGGACTCTCCGGATTAGAAAAGACTCGTTGTTGGCGTACATGGCCAGCGACGGGCGTAGGGTAGCTTTGTGTTGGCGGCACGCGTGCTGGATGTGTAGGTGCTTGTGATTGTGCAACATTTTGTTGCATCTGGTCTGCTCGGCGTTTGTTTTTGTCTTCTTGGTCAGTAGCTTCAGCCGCCGCCGCCTCCCTGGCCACGATCCTGGGATCCCTTGTAGGTGCCGCTTGGTTAACCCTATATGCAGCGCTCGGCCATTGCCACGTCCGATTCATCTCCTCTGGAGTAGTCGGCGATATGCTTGGCATGCTCGTATGTGTTGCAAGCGTGGCAGACCACATGCTGCCTGTGCTCGCGCTGCGCACCTTTGCGGACGCAGCGTTGGAGTAACATTCTACCTGTCTTGATGCTTGTGGGTATTGACTAGAAACTTCCATCTGCCCCGCTGCTGCTTGATCCACCCCAGTCCGGACGGTTTTGTTGAACTTGGGAAGTCGTTTCCGTTCTCCAGAACCCACTCCGGCGTCGCATGGTTTGGCACTCGCAGCCGTATTTGCACTTATGCCCGCGTTCGCACCACTCGCATTCGAGTGACTTGCCTGCCTCTGCCCTTGCTCCCGAACACCACCAGCTTCAGCTTGCACCCGCGCCACCGCACTTAAGACCGACTCGGCACTGTTAGCGGAGACCACAGGCACCTTCACCGCCTTCCCCCGCCCCAACGCGCCACTATCCCCACGGCGAGGTCCACCAGTGTTGGCGCTAGTAGGGGTAGCAGATGCACAAGCAGCAGGAAAAGTGTCAGTAATAGATGAGCGCGAGGCGAGGACCGGAATGGTGTTCCTGACCTCTTGTGGCACGCGGCGTTGTGCTTGAGCCTGGCCTTGTACTTGAGGTTGACCGAAGGTGGATGTGGAAGAAGTAGAAGAAGACGCTGCATTGGGCAGAGGAGTGGGATTTCCGTCTGGTGCAGGCCCAGGCGTAGCCGTTGCCCGAGTTCGTCCAGGAAGGGGTGCCCGTTCTGTAGGTCCGGAAAAAGCATATGGGGTAGGGGTTGGCTTCTTGACCGCCTTCGCTGAGGAAGTTGCCGCTGGAGCCCGTCTGGACGACGATGGGGCAGAGACAGACACCTGAGATGTACTACCGATGGATGCGAGAAGTCCATTGCGACTAGATGTTGGCGGACGTACAGTTGGCGTACCCACTTGCCCGTCCAACGAATTTTTTCTATCTATCGCTTGGACATTCGCCGACACCGACCTCTTCACCGTTGTTTGCGCTCGTGAAGGGCCAGCGCGAACTTTCAGCTTGCTAGCAGGTGCCGTCTCTTTTTTCGTGGTCGATGAACTGCCAGCCTCAGCCGGAGCCGGAGTCTGTTTCTCAATTTTCGGCTTCGTCCTCTTCTTCGCGATTACATAGTCGCTGGAGTCGCTCTCATAGCCTTCCTCACGCTTCCGTTTTCTAACAGCCTTGCCACTTGTACTAGGCTTGGTTTCCCTCTCCGCCCCCTGATCGAGCGTTTGAGCCTGACGCGGAACTGGGATAACTTCTTTCCTGTCGATAGGAGTGTCAAAGGCGGTCTTTTCCGAAGCATAGCTAGGCATTGATTTGTTGATCTCCTTCGGAACTTCCTTCATCACAAACGAGAAGATATGCTTGAAATTCTTGGTGCTATATTTCTTGTCTGGACATGCTTTGGCGAAGGATTTGCGCATCCTGTCCATCGCGAAAGAGAGCTGGGTGTCCGAGAACCTCTTGCGGTACTGGTACACCATATATGATGCCATAACAAATTCGAGGGGCGACAGATTTTTCCTGATTGGACGACCGAGGTTATCGTCATAGCTGATGCGACAGAAAATGTCCATGACGTTCATAGCGGTTTCGTGGAGGACTTTCAAGGTGTTGTCGAATTCCTGATTGCTCAGGAACGCCTCGAGGCGCGTTGCCGTAGGCTCCGCTTTGTTTGGTTTGTGGCCGAACGAAATAAGGTAGACTATTTGGGCAAGCGCCTGGAAGTCTTTGCCGCGCGCTTTTCCCCAGTTGAGGTAGAGTTCAAAGCCTTGTGTTGTTTCGATCCTGTAACGCAGGTCGCGAACGAGGTTGGCGTAAGGCCCGTTAATAGCCGGAAGGCGATCTGGATAATCAAAACGCATATTAGAGAAGGGTCATTCATACATTTGAAGTCTTAGTCAAAGTAAACTGACCTGCAGGCGCCAACGCGACACCTAATTGAACACGCTGCGAACATGCAGTCGTTAAACCGGATGATAATCATGAACTGATGGGAAACATACCTGGAATATCTCGCGCTCCTGCTCCCCCGTCAGATCCTCGTATTCTACACAAGTTATCTGTTTGTTCTTGAAGTTGGTTTGCATGACGTCGGAGATCAGCTTGCGTTTGGCGCCAGGGGGGCTGACAAAGTACGCTTTGCGGTTTGACGTGCTGTGGAAGCGAAGTAAACAAAAATAGCCGGAATCTAATCAAGGATGTACGTACGGATCTTTATCTGAAAGTGAAAGAGTTATGAGATCAAAGAGAGACAAAGAGACAATTGAAGAGGTACTGACGTGCGATCTCTCCCTGCATAAATCTAACAAGGATGAATGAGATCTAGAAATGTAAGATATGAAAGCTTTTCGCACCGTTTGATTGAGGTTAGTCGCTGTTTCCCGTCAATGCACACACGGATTTCCCTTCCATCGTCTTGACGAATCACGGCTGGATGGAAAGGATATGAGATGCTGTCAAGCTTGGTGTTTACGACTACACTCACTGAAAACGATTGGAGGAACGTAATAGTTCTGGAAGATGGAGCCTATGAGGGCGCTTTGCTTCGTTTCGGTCCATACAACACCTAATACAATCGGTCAGACCTACTGTAGAAGAACAAAAGTACCAAACATACCGCGTTGGTACTCTGGGTTGAGTTCGATGAAGTCGTCCCTAATCCAATCTAAAAGAGCGCGAGCCAGTGAGTCAGTCTTGCGGTGGATGCATAAAGGAGAGAAAAATTCACCATAAAGCGACGACGCGGAATAGTTGGTCGTTCGAGGGGGTTTCAGGCATGGTACCGCATTCTTCAGCCCACCACGCGCTCTGCTCTTGCTCGTTGCTTGCTGTGTTGTAGTCCTGGTAGCTCTAGTGGCGTTGGATCTCGGAGCCGCAACCTCTTCAGGACTCGGCGCGCGAGGGGGTGGAGGCATAGGCGCTTCGTCCTCCTCGTCGCTTGTATCGAGCTCGGTGAGCTCGCCGTCGTCCTCCCACCAGGTTTGTTCCATCGTCGCGCAAGGAGAAAAAGTAAGGGAGAGAGAAATTGGAGAGAAAGATAAACAAAAAGGCGGGGGGTGATTTATATTTGTATTTGTATAAAAAGGCTGCCTGTGGGGTCCTAGCAAGGAGCTAGCAAGGGTCCTGGCTACCCTTTGGTTACCATGCGCCTGGTTTCTTTCCAAATACTCCTAGACACGACGGTAAGGGGTCCAGTCGAACGTCTGAGACTGTATGCAGACATAGTTCCAGCCTGAACGAGGGTTAGGGGGAGGAGTCGGAGGCGGTTAATGTTGGCAATTGCGCCGCTGCTGTTGGGTCAACATTGGATCAATTGATTGCGATCTGCGTTGCCGGCATAAGCGAATTCCAAGCTAATTCCTCGAAAAGGTGATAAGCAAACGGTATTCCCCATATAAGCAAATCCTAAAGCAATAGCTATCTAAGCGTCTAAATTTTGACCGCCTTCCAGCCCATTATTTCAAGCAGTGAAATTTGCTTTTGTTTTTTTCGAGTTTTTTTCTCAAAAGATTCCAAGCGCACGGGAATCTTAAATATAGACAGGTGTTGGGGGTCTTACACAGCCAGATCCATGTCAATAATCCAATATTAGCGTCTGATTTGGATGCGCGTTTCGTTTGGATCCTCAACGTTGCCTTACGCAACCGTCTCAAGGAATGCGGATGAAAGAGCTAGTCACCGAGGATTTTTTCGTGAAAGCCTAAGGCTTTCAGGTTTGGCCGGCTTCAAAGCATTTCCAAAATTCCGAACCTTCTTTCATTGAACTTTGCTTTCACTTGGGCATGACATCACTTGAAAGAAGCTAAATTTACTGAAAGCCTCTTGCCCAAAACGAGCAACAAACTACGGTGGTAATACACTAGTTACATTTCGCTATGATGTAGCGTTTGAACGGATACTTGTAGAGTACAAGAAAGATCAATCCCAGCTCAGACACTCTCGCTTGTATTGCTCGACATCTTCTTCGACTGTTCCATTGCAGAACGTGTTCTCCATCATACAAGACTTCCACATCTCGCTTTTCTGCGCTGCTCTGAGCCAAGTGGCGAAAGCAGGGGTTCCAAAATTCATGTGCGACGGAGCGAAAGCGTCGACATGGTAGCCAATGGCACCATCGTCGTCCACAACTACATCAGCGCGTTTAGGAGAGAAATATTCGCCGCGTTGATCTCCTCTCTTGAGGACGACGGGGCGATCGCCACAAGTAGGATTGAATGCACGAACGCGGGCTTCGTGCCAGAGGAAGGCGGTGGGGAAGGGACACTGCTTCGTGGTAGTAAATTTGAAATTGAGTATGTTGCCATGAATATCTTCACAGACGCTATTGGCCTGTGAGTGGTTAACGACGTAAAATTCGTCGGTCTATGCCATGAAGGTCAGAGCATGCAGGTTCCGCTGAGTGGCACATCACCTCAGGATTCCACCTGATATAGAAGTAATAGTTTTCGAAGGCCCAAGCGTGGTCTACGCATAGGAGGATACCGTTACGAGTTTCATGAGAGGCGGCCTTTGCATCACATGGAATGTAGCGTATATTACGCATGAACTCCCACTAAATACATATTTGAGCCAGAACACCAGCGCACATAGTGAAGAGGAATGAATAACGTACAGTATGCTCTTCAGGAATTATACGACAATGATCCAACCCCGCAGGGCCAGGCATATTGCACACGACACAAGCATCGGCATCGCGCGCATATATGCTTCTTTCGAACTCTTCAATAGTTTCCACCGGCTCACTGCAGACTTCAGGAGCCCAAAGGTTCGTGTAGGCAGCGTCGGGGGTGGACGGGAGCGGCAAGGTAAGAGTTGGAGTAAAAGCCATGGTGGGGCGTATGTCTTAGAATCTCAGGTTTATAAGATCGGTTTTGAGCACGAGTCCCTGTGCAATGACGATCCGGGAATACAAACAGTTCCGTCCCCTCGCCTGTGATTTAGCCATAACGGATCAAGAGATCTAAAGCAGTCGAGGCTAGTCGAGGACGAATTGGTCGAATTTTGGAAGGTTGTAGAAGCTTGTCAAGAAGGTTTAAGTGCCGTGGGACTCTTTAAATGAGTGTGTTTGGGGTCCGACACAAACAAACATAGGCGAGCACGTGACAATGCCATTAGCGAGGCCAACGCGTTTTTGAACTCAACAGTCAACATCGTCAAGAAATGCGGATAGAAGAGCTAGTCATCGAGGGTACATATCTCTTTCCCTGATAATGCAATAAAGGATTAACTTGGCACTCTCCAGGCTTTAAATCATATCCAGTTCGCACTCAAATCACCGGATGGGATCCTTCTTTTAACGCCATCACCGGCCTGAATGGCTCTGGCAAATCCAACATCCTCGACGCGATATGTTTCGTGTTGGGGATTACCAACATGACCCAGGTATGAGCTATGATACCTGTTGTGTGAAAATACTCTAAAAACGCGTTTTAGATGCGTGCAGCCAACCAGCAGGACCTGATCTACAAACGTGGTCAGGCTGGAGTAACCAGGGCCAGTGTCACCATTGTCTTTGATAACTCGGATCGCGCGAATAGTCCGGTTGGATTTGAGGAGTTCAAGCAGATTACAGTGACACGTCAGGTACGTCGCTCATCGATTTCACTAGATCACAACTCATTAGCTATAATTGATTTTAGATTGCACTTCCTAATGTTTCCAAATACCTCCTCAATGGACACAAAGCCCTACAAGCGAACATCCAGACCCTCTTCCAATCTGTGCAACTGAACATCAATAACCCTAATTTTGTGATTATGCAAGGTCGTATCACTAAGGTGAGCCTAATTTTCTAAGAGTTGTGGCATTTTATCTATATTTTCCCCTCGCTGCGAATATAACATACCTCTAACATATGAACCCGTCAGGTACTCAACATGCGCCCCCAAGAAATTCTCGGAATGGTCGAGGAAGCAGCAGGTACCCGCATGTTCGAAGACCGAAAAGACAAAGCGAAAAAGACGATGGACAAGAAGGACAAGCGCGTCCAAGAGATCAAAGAAACCCTCGCCGAAGAGATAACTCCCAAGCTCAACAAGCTTCGTAACGAGAAACGGTCGTTCATGCAGTACCAGAAAGCCGCCAGTGAGCTGGAACGCATAGGGCGCGTTCTGCGTGCGTACGAGTGGACCGAATATGGCGAGCGCACCGCGAGGAAGCAACATGAGATCGATCAGAAGAAGGGCGCTATCAAAAAGCTGGAGGATGACAAGCAGAAGGCGGAGGGTCAGTTGGTGAGCATGGAGAAAGACGTGGTCAAGGTGACGAAGAAGAGGAACGAGGAGCTGAGCAAGGGCGGTAAGCTGAAGACGCTGCAAGACCAGATTGGAGAACTGGGGAAGAAGCTGGCGAAGGAGAAGGCGCAGGCTGAGATCAAGGTGGACAGTATCAAACAGGAAGAGACGAAAATCGGACAACTCGAGGCCCAGGTCCAAGAGGTGCGTAAAATACTGCTATCTAACGAAATGGTAGTTCAACTTTATACAGGCCGGAGCAGAGATCGCCAAAAGGCAGAGACAAGTTGACAAGGTCAAGGCTGACTACACCAAAGTCAAAGACAAGGAAGCTTCCCTGACCACGAAACTTGCCTCGGACGAAGAGCTCCTCCAGACCCTACTTACCGGTCTATCCTCGAACGGCTCAAAGAACAAGGGCGGTGGTTACATGGGCCAGCTCGCAGACGCTCGCGCGCGGATCGCGCAGGCCGCGGCTGAGGAAGAGCAAAGCAAGGTCAAGCTGGGCATGAGCGAGAAAGAACTGGCAGACCTCGAGGGCCGCATGCGCGCGTTGGCGAAGGAGGCCGGAGACAATGTGAAGAAACTCGAGAATTTGAAGGCCGCGGTGCAGGGCCTCGAGGGCAAGGTCGCCAGCTCTGGTTGGAGCGCGGAGAGGGAGAAAGAGCTGGATGTTCAGCTGCGGCAAGCGAGGGAGCAGGTTAAGAACTTGACTGAGGTATGTCAATTTGTTTTTTCTTTATTCCAAACAATTTTACACGTTTGTCTATAGCAACGCGATCGTATAAAATACCGCATCCCCCGCCTCAACTTCGAATATGACGCTCCCTATCCCAACTTCGACCACCGGAAGGTGAAAGGTGTTGCCGTGCAGTTAATATCCCTTCCAGAGGAGCACTATAACAAGGCAGTGGCGCTGGAGATTGCTGGTGGTGCAAAACTTTTCAACGTCGTCATTGAGGACGAGAAAGTAGGCAAGGATCTTATCAAGAATGGGCGCATGAGGAAGCGTTATACCTTCATTCCCCTCAACAAGATTAGTGCATGGACGCTTGCTGGTCAGGTTTGTAACTAGCCTTGCCAAATTCTATTGTTGCGCTAATGAGCTAGCGTTAATAGAAACTAAACGCAGCTCAACGCCTTGCTCCAGGCAAAGTACGCACCGCGCTCTCCCTTGTCGGGTACGAAGACGAAGTACAAAAGGCCATCGCCTACATCTTCACCGACACCCTGATCTGCGACGACGCTGAGACAGCAAAGAAAGTGACCTTCTCGCGCGAGGTCGGCGTACGCTCCGTCACCTTGGAAGGCGATGTGTACGACCCCTCCGGGACACTAAGCGGCGGCTCAGCGCCAAATAGCACGAAGGTCATCATCCAGGTGCAGGAGCTGCTCGAGGTCGAGGGCAAGCTTCGTGAGGCTCAGGACCGCCTCCAGGGTCTCGTGCGTGAAGAGGAGAAGACAAGGAGCACACGCGAGCGGTGGCGCGGGCTAGTGCGGGACTTGGAGATCAAGCAGCATGAGCTGAAGCTTCTGCAGGAGCAAGTCGAGGGAAGCAACGCGTCATTGGTGAGTGAATGCTTTGCTTTGGGACTGTTTCATTCGTGTGCTCAATATTTTCGTCGTTTGTAGAACGCAAGCGCCGTCGAGAAAGTTAAATCCACAATCGAAGAACTCCGCAACGCCCTGCAAGCCGCGAAGGACAAGCAGAAGGAAGCGAAAGAGGACGTTAAGAAACTCGAGCGTGATATGGACGAGTTCAAGAACAACAAGGACGGGAAGATCGACGAGCTCAAGGTAAGTACTATTGTTTCTCCCTCGGTGCTGACGATATTTTCTGACATAACCCAACAGGCCAGCATCGGCGCGCAAAAATCTGCGCTCCAAAAGCACACCGTTATCGTGAAGACGCAGCAAAAGGAGCTCCAATCAGTCACCCTTGAGCTCGGTACGTATGCATATCATTCATTCATGTCCATGACACCTCCCATATGGTGTCTGATACTGACGGTTCCATTTCCCATGTGGGCTCGCTCCTGCCCTGTCCTGTTCCCCTTATAGAACAAGTCGAAAGCGATATCCAGGGCGAGAAAGAGCAGATCGAGGAGGCGAAGGAGGGCATCGCGGAGATGCGCAGGGAGCTGGAGGTGTTGCAGCGCCAAGTCGCTGCCACCGAGGTTCGTCGGGGTGTGTGAGCCGCAACAAAGCTATCCGCTGATTTGATTCGTTTTTTTTTTTTCGCACAGAACCAATATGCGAAAGCCGAGGAGAAACTCGGGGAGGAGATGGCTACTTTGAGCAGATTTGATAACGAGCTGAAGGAGCTTGATCGTGTGATCAAGGAGACTAAGGGCTCGATACAGAACTACGCCCTGGAAATCCAAAATCGCGAGCAAGATATTCAGACTCTGACCAAGGAGAAACAGACGGCCGTGGCAGCCGCTGCTCGACATGAACAGCTCTACCCTTGGATATTAGAGGAGCAAGAGTGAGTTTGTTTTCGTCGCATATTTGCTCTCGACTGTTCGCTGATTTTTTTTGGAAGTCAATTCGGCAGACCGGATACTCAATATGACTTTACGAATCTCGACGCGAACGCTTTGCGACAAAAGTGCAATGAGCTTGAGGCTGCGCAAGAAGGCATGAAGAAAAAGATCAATCCGAAGGTTCTGAACATGATCGAGGGGTGCGCTGATTCAATAATTTGATTTTCAATTCTGACCCCATGGCAATACAGTGTTGAGAAGAAGGAAGCTGACCTCAAGAAGAATATGGCCACCGTAGAAAAAGATAAAGAGAAGATTGAAGAGACTATTGCAGAGCTCGATCGGTACAAACGCGACGCGCTGCAGAAGACTTGGGAGAAGGTCAGCACGTGAGTACATATCCTGTCTGCTCAAACGTTTCCCAGAATAACGATGTTCGCCTGCAGCGACTTTGGAGGCATCTTTGCAGAGCTTCTACCAGGGCAACTTCGCGAAGCTGCAACCTCCAGACGGTCAAGACCTTATGGATGGTTTGGAAGTCAAAGTCAGCTTGGAACCGTGTGGAAGCAGAGTCTGACCGAACTGAGTGGAGGACAACGGTGCGTCTTCTGAAAATGAATCTAATGATGAAGCTGAGTCTAAGCAATGTGCAGGTCACTCATCGCGCTGTCGCTCATCATGGCCTTGCTCCAATTTAAACCAGCGCCTATGTACATCCTCGACGAAATCGACGCCGCCCTGGATCTTTCGCATACGCAACACATCGGCCAGCTCTTCCGCACGCGGTTCAAGGGTTCCAATTCATCGTCGTGTCACTCAAGGAAGGTCTCTTCACCAACGCCAACGTCCTCTTCCGAGCGCGTTTCCGCGACGGTACTTCCATTGTGGAAAGGACTGCGCAGCGGTCGACGTCCTCGCTGTACACCAACGGCGATCGACGAGATGACGAGGAGGAGAACCGGAATCCCCGGAATCCAAGACATGCAAGGCGGGTTGCGGGCAGTTGAGTAGGGGTGGTTCAGTCATAGGTTATTTTATTATTCACGTTTTTTTGTCCATTATTGCTGTGCTAGTAGTGTAAAATCATTTCATGAGGATTGTAATCGCCATTGCTATGCAGGCGAGTCCGACATAAGGCGATAATCGTTCTCCTGCAAGAATGATGGTAAGGTTTCTGAAATAAATGTTGAACGTGTCTGACGCACCTATTCTCGCCGCTTTGAACAACAGACCAGGGAAACTGTTCCTGTTGAGCACGCCTGCAAACACAAAAGTACATGAGTGTACTCACCCAACTTTGTTCCTATCAACCAGCCCGGGCGCTACTGTTCGAACGTATGTGCATGTACAGATGAAAAGGAGGATGACGAGCAGTAATGATTGGAAGTTGAAGAGCGCCGACTATATGCCAATAAATGAGCTCCGAAACTGGCAAAAGAGAAACCAGACAGACCATTGTATTCCTGAGGCCCTACGCTGGTGCTTTCTTCAGAATATGATGATGGCTGCGTTCGGTAGAGCACGAAACACGTTAACGACGTCACACAAGCGCCCATCTCGCAAGATTGGCTCCTCCCTCGTCCGTGGTTCCCGTCCCCTCTCCATACACACTTGGCCATCTCTACCTTCATCCCTCTGCCAACACCGCGCCGCCACCTTGCTGGATGTTGTCGACAGCGAGCCCACACCGACAGGCGACGACGACGACGACGACGACGACGTATACGCCATCGGCATGGTCGAGGTCACTACACGAGTCAACAGACAGACAGACGCGGTACTCACATTCTCGATCGCAGGTCTCCCTCGAGCCCTTCCACCAAGCCTTCCCTTCTCTTGCACATCTCCCTCCCTCCCTCCCTTCCCATTGAGCAACAGCGCCGTCATCGTGCATGCGTAATCAAGGCGACGACGCGTCTATGAGGGCATGTAAAAGGTCAGTGAGTGGATCATGATAAAATAAAGGCCGTAACTCACCGGATTTCGTGCTCTCCAGCTCCTACTGCACCATGGACCGATCCCTGAAAGAGACCAGTGCATGGATAGCTCATAGATCTACGCGATCGGCGTAGGCGGCGGAAATCTCAGAGTAAAACGACACGAGCATACTCACATTGGAAATCACCCTCGTATGCGCGCTCCCTCCCTCCCTATCCATTCATCTGTCTAGTCTTCACCCTCCCTCGTCTGAAAGTCATCGCGTCTATCATCAACGAGGGCAACGACGTCAGCGCAACGGCGGCGCGGCACGTTCCCTACAAGGAAATCGTCTCGTGTGAGTAAGAGCAACATTATCTTGAATACTGATTCAGAACACTCACCAGACCTCCAGGGCACGACGACGATGCCTCGAATACACTCAATCAAAGTTCAAGTGATGGTATATGAATTCAAAGAGAAATACTCACCGTGTTCGTTATCAACAGTACATCACCCTCGCATACGTCCTCCCGAATGCGCCATCTCGTCCTCTGGACACGAAACGGCCATGCACAAAGCAACAGCACGACGTCATGCATCCAGCCGTCGTCGAGCGCAAGGCCTCGTGCGCCCACCTGTCAAGGGATCAGTGTTCAGCACCAACGTCAGAGATCCAGCCGTCAAGACTCACCGGCTCTGCGCAACGCCGCCTCTTCTCTCTCGCACAGCCCAAAGGACGTACGCTGATGCCAATCATCGAGGGCAGAGGCTAGCCTACACGCCCGTGCGACGTGGTAAGTGAATTCCATCGATAACATGACATGCGTGCTTAACTTTCTGTCAACAGCCCTGCATCGATCCGTGACGGTGAGGCGACGGCGTGTTCGTTTACGTTCACCGCATCCATCGTCTATGAGGTCCCTTCGAGGATCTACAAGCACCCGCCGACCTCGAGCTCGATGACTGTGATTGCGAAGACGCCGTGCGGCGTGCAGAGGAGCGCACTGAGGGACAGGGTGGGAGGAGGTGCTAGAGAGCACCACGTCGATCAGTGAGTCGTTCTACACGTTTACGACGCGTGGTACTCACCCTTTCTTTCGTCTAGCGTCGGCTCCATGCCGTCCAAGCGCAGCGTGCTAGGGACGAGGGCGTCAGTAAGTGATCATGTCATCTGAAAATAAGGGCGTGCTCACCATTCAAGGTGTTTCGTCAAGTAGTCAATCGACGACTCAAACAACACCTCACGGAGATCAAGGGCGGCGTGCGCCGTGTGTCATACGCGGGAATGATGTCTAGGAAGGGCGCGGGTGCGGAAGGACATCGACACCGCCGTTTAGACGCACCGCCGCCATTCGCGCAGAGTGCGGGCATTCATCGGGGGTGTGGCGGTGGCGGCGAGCATAAAGGAGAGCGAGGAGTGGGTTCTGGGCAAGCGTGGTGAGTGAATTTGAGCGTATATGAGAGCAGCGGTGACTTACCAAGGTAGGATTTTGTCCAGGGCATGGTTGTGAGCTATGGGATGGATTAATGAGCTCACCTGCTCGTTGATGTCCTGGCGCCGTCGTGCGTTGTTGGCGGCACGCAGGTCAATGCTCGTCGTCAAAAAGATGACCAAAAGGTTCTATAAAGGTCAGCGACGGCGCCGTACCGTGTAAGAGACGATCAAGGGGTCGGCAGGAAGTTGACAGTAGGGACAAATACGAGCAGCGGCGCTCGCAGACAAGGCGCGCTAGGGAGATAATCAAACGCGGTATGTCAGTAAATTCGTTACGAGGTCATGAAACGCACGCTTACCTTTTCGTAGGGTCATTCCCCTCGTCGCGTCGGGCATCAACGACGCGATATCTAGGTCGTGATGCGCAAAGAAGGTGAAACGAAACGAATCAGCGAGCGGTTCATGAAATATAATGTGAGTGCTTACCTGGTAACCAACGCAGACAGCGCTCTAGGCTGCGCGGCGCATGGAGAAGGTCGTCATTGACGACGAAGACAAGGATCTGCGACTAGCGCAGAGGCGGGAGGCTAGAGCGGGATGGGGAGCGCATGGCGTTAGCGATGCTGCGCAATGAAATGGTGAGCAACTTGAAACTTACGCTGCATCATGACCGCCTTGACAGCGCCGAGGATGGCGGGAGCGACGAGTTGAGGGTGCTAGAGACCTACCTATGGAGCGAAGCGATGACGAGGATGGGCGGAGGAGAGAGGAGAGGAGAGGAGAGGAGAGAAGACGATGGAGGGAATGATGAACAGAGGAGCGGATCCGCTCCTCTTTATACGACCTTCCAGTATGTACGGCATTGCCAGCGTGTACTAGACAGCCAATAATGAACGTGTACATATTGACAAGGTCCGTCAGAGGAGTTCGGCTGCATAGGCGCAGCGGAAATGAGATCTCGGAAATATACTGATTTAAGCGAGTGTCTCCGTTCGTCCGCTCGTCCGTCTCTGTTCGTCAATTATACCTCTCCCAACTATGCTGACGGTCTTGTCTATAGTATCGACTACCTGAGTAAGTCAAATTTATGTAGTATAATTAAAATTGGACAATGGAAATCGCTGTATTCAACGGTAATCGATGAATCTACTCTTTCTCAGTGCGTGCCGCTCTCGCAAACGCACTTCCCCGATCCCCATATTTGAGCCGTCTATCACACGCAGAAACACACTCCACCGACACCCTGACGCACTCCAGGCCTTCAGATCCCATTGGAAACAGGAGTATTCGACTAAGTGTGGTGCAATCGACGTGTGGCAGCGACTGGCTGGATGGACGCGCAAGCTTCCATCTTTCAGCGCATACTAGTGAGAGTCTTCTAGACCTTACGTGTATCGGCTAAATATACACTAGCGTGGGGTTCGGATATAGAAAATGGTGCGTTTTTTGGGTGAGCGAAACGGATGAGGGGATGGAGAGAAGGATCAGGAGGTGTGTGTGCTTGATGCTCGCACTCGATTTGTGTCGTCCTCGCGTCGATTTCTCTCTGAGTCTGGTATACATCTAAATATAGGGACCCTATACTATAATATCCAATATGTTTATCCTTGTAAAACTCTTTAAATCGACGGGAATTGAACAATACGCGCAGTGGCGTAGTCGGAATGCATATCTCTTCACAGCGGACGCGCAGCCTCCCATCTTCGCAGCGCAATTAGCAGGACCTTCTAGCCCTTACGTGGCCCGCATATTTACATGCTAGTACAGGTCAAATTTTTAGAAAGATGCGGAAATATGCAGTACGATGCGGAAGGGAGATCGGAGGAAGCATGCGTTGGAGAGAGCGAGTATTCATTCTCTCGTGCATTTTTTTGAGTATAAACGGCGCTCCCAGACAAGCCATGTATATTAATACTACATACTACTATCTGGTGTAGTCTTCCAATATGTGTATAGTGCGTTTTTGAACAGATAGCTGCAATAGCGCTGTAATGCCCCCCGGCGGATGTTCTCTCAACGCTCCGAATGCAACGCGTTGCAACACCTTTACTGAATCCGATATTAAACAGGTATATGTAGCCGGATAAGGCTCCGAGTCTAGGTTAGGTCCCAAAAATAAGTGGGCAGTATTGCAACGGAACGTTGATTTGAGTCAGGAGGAGAAGATGGCCGCGCGAGCACATTTGTGCCGTCCTTGCACAACTCTCTCGCTCGGTCTAGTATACGTCTAATTATAGGCATGTATACTATAGTACCCGTACATAGAATGTTTTAAAATGGTGTCAGACGACGTTAATTGGAGGATCCACGCAATGGCGTTTGGAACGCACATCTACTGTCGACGAACGCGCAGTCTCGCATCTTGACGTCGCACTTTACGAGTCATTCTAGCACTTACATATCTCGCTTAATTACGCGCTAGTACAGGTACCGAATGCAGCAGGACACAGATTTGTGCAATATGGCGTGGGGGGGGGGATCGGAGGGAAGCGTGTGCGAAAGAACGAATATCCGTCCTCTCGTTCACGCTTCCGCAGGTTAGACGTACTCAGTCCAGATGTAAACATACTATCCACATGTCCTATGCCCCAGTATACTCTTGTCATATGTGTAGAGTGAGTTTTTTCTACAATACACCTTATGCGCTCTGGTGAACCTTCCCGCTGAATGCTCGGAACGCACCGCGCTGCGACACATTTACTAGATCCAAACTTAGACTACAATTACATAGCCGAGGAAGTTTCCCAGACTAGTTCAGGCCCCAAAAAAGAAGTGCGCGGTAAAGCGGTAGATTGAAGATTCGGGGCAGGAGGAGATGGGGATGATTTTGGCCCAATTCTGGGCGATTCCGTGTTACATTAATCTCTGCTTAGATACTGTCAGATGCTAAAAGTTCTATAAGGAGTATTTCCAATGTTATTTCTCTCCACATTATACCTCTAAGCGGTGTAATTTCATCTGTAGAATTTAAGCGCCCGTGGGTTTGCGTGTGCGCTCCACCTATATTTGGATATCCTCTACTCAAAAGTGTGCTCAAATGCATTTCAAGTGTATACTACTTGAAAGCCAGTATGCGCTTGAGGTGTATATGCTGAAATTGTGAACATTTTGGCAGAAATTGAAATTTGGAGGCATATACAATACTTTGGCCATGACTTATGACAGAGAACTACTCGTATGACACTGATACAGAGTTTACTATGCAGAGACGCCAATGGAGCACATTGGACATGGAGGGAAGGGAGCGTTATTCCGTCATATTTATTAGTGCGCATCAGTGCGTGGCTCGCGCGTGACCCGAAGTAGGTAATGTTTCCGCTTTTATGTAAGTCTCGGCAAACAGTTGTATATAAGAAATTTGAGGCCTATTTGCTTCCCAAATCCCCCATCCTTGCCCTATGGTGTTGTTATGCCCGTGCAATGTATCAACTCCCTCTCGAGCATTATCGTCAGTGGTGCATATATATCATGGTACGCTTGTAGTATTAATTCCTTCATTCCCCTTCCATTCTAACATCCATGCAGACCGCTCTAGTCGACTACGCTGACATTCCCCACCAGCGCCAATGGCCCCTTTTCCTCTCACATTGCGCTCAAATGTGCCAACATTTTTGCCCCGCGGCGAGCGGCACCCCTCGTCAAGTTGAATGAATCATTGTCAGCACCCTTTGGTGCTGACCACCCCCTCTCCGTGAGTGTCTCGTCTGTGCCAGTGGCTTACCAATGTGTGTGTATGCTAATCCAGCCCTCAGGTATTGTGACACCATATTTCGACGTCCGCGCAACTGCCTATGGACGGCAAGGCTCTACTTTCAAATTCCTTGCAAGTGTTCAGTCCTTGCCAGTGTTCAGTGTGTCTCAGCACTGTGAATGCTGCGCGTTGTATGGCCATGCGCTGACTTCTCATTTAGGCGCCCGCATGTCCCGCCGCTATGGTTTTTCATCCGCCCACCTGCCCGCTGGCACGGCCAGGCTGCACTCGAGGGCACCTTCCTTCTAAGTAAGCTATCATTGTTGTATTGTGCTTCCGCTCTCTCATCCCACCTACCCTTAGAATTGCCCCGAGACGATGTATTGACGTCCGCAAAACCACCCGCCACAATCAATTCCTTCGCCTGTGCGGCGAGGTTTTTGCCCCGCGGCGAGCAGTGCTACTCTTCTCGTGAACAAGCCGTTGTCAACACTGTGGTGCTGACCACCCACCTGGTGAGTTAACGTGTCTTCTCAATTGGTGTACTCTACTTTGATGCTAAAATTAGTACACAGATACCTCAACACTATGTATCGACGTCCGCTGAACCACCCCATGATGCTGGGGTATTAAAAAAGGGATGGATTTATGGTGAGTGTTTCCAGCACTTGAAGTTTTAAATTTGAAGTTCTAACCCTTCCCCCACAAGCTTGAGATGACGTATCAACGCCCGGTGAACCATTGCCCCAAACTTGCTTCGACATGAACATCCACAAAACCACACCACCTCATCACTTCCACCATTTTCACGGCCCCATATTGTGCCGAGACGACATATCAACGTCCGCAAAACGACGCACCCTCATCATTTTCTTGCCGGATTTCTGGCCCCGCGGCGAGAGGCATCACGGCTCCCACCCAATTATCATGTTTCCTCGCTTGTATCTGGAAGCCCTGTATTCGAAGAAAACAGGTAAGTTCTCGTATTTGCCGTCGAATACGCACTCACGGGGTGGTATCAAGCAGAATCTATATTTAGACGCCTGTCGAGCGACAATGCTCGCAGTGTGGTCTTAAAGGCAAGTTTTTTGATTTATTTCATTAAACATATGTTCTCACACTCGTCTAAACGACCTATCTCCCTAAAAGTAAGTGATTTATAGTGTCAGGGAAAACAAGGACTTACACACAGTACAGATTCCCAGTCAAGCACCTTCCCCTCCTTCAAGTTTTTGTTTCCATGCTCCCTCCCCTTGTGTGTGTACTAACCCATTGCTGGTGGGGCCTCGAGCCCCGCCCCTGTTCTCCCTGGCCTTTGGGCGGGGAGAACCTTTGCTCGGGCATAAAAAGGAGAGGGTTGAAAGTTGAAAAGTTCTATTTTTTTTGAGTGGCGCACTGTTTTTTTGCCTTTTCTGTACTAGCGTAATTCGTGAAATCCATAAAATTTGCAGAATGTGCCTGAATCAAGCAGTAGGCGCCCACTAGAAGCACGGTACGCAATATGTTGATTTACATTAGCCGTCTAACCCCGAACCCAACAGGCTATCCGCGCTCCAAAAGCACACCGTTATCGTGAAGACGCAGCAAAAGGAGCTCCAATCAGTCACCCTTGAGCTCGGTACGTATGCATATCATTCATTCATGTCCATGACACCTCCCATATGGTGTCTGATACTGACGGTTCCATTTCCCATGTGGGCTCGCTCCTGCCCTGTCCTGTTCCCCTTATAGAACAAGTCGAAAGCGATATCCAGGGCGAGAAAGAGCAGATCGAGGAGGCGAAGGAGGGCATCGCGGAGATGCGCAGGGAGCTGGAGGTGTTGCAGCGCCAAGTCGCTGCCACCGAGGTACGTCGGGGTGTGTGAGCCGCAACAAAGCTATCCGCTGATTTGATTCATTTTTTTTTTCGCACAGAACCAATATGCGAAAGCCGAGGAGAAACTCGGGGAGGAGATGGCTACTTTGAGCAGATTTGATAACGAGCTGAAGGAGCTTGATCGTGTGATCAAGGAGACGAAGGGCTCGATACAGAACTACGCCCTGGAAATTCAGAACCGCGAGCAAGATATCCAAACTCTGACCAAGGAGAAACAGACGGCCGTGGCAGCCGCTGCTCGACATGAACAGCTCTACCCTTGGATATTAGAGGAGCAAGAGTGAGTTTGTTTTCGTCGCATATTTGCTCTCGACTGTTCGCTGATTTTTTTTGGAAGTCAATTCGGCAGACCGGATACTCAATATGACTTTACGATAGAAGGGTGCGTTGAGCTGATTCAATTTGATTTTCAGTTCTGACCCCATCGCAATACAGTGTTGAGAAGAAGGAAGCTGACCTCAAGAAGAATATGGCCACCGTAGAAAAAGATAAAGAGAAGATTGAAGAGACTATTGCAGAGCTCGATCGGTACAAACGCGACGCGCTGCAGAAGACTTGGGAGAAGGTCAGCACGTGAGTACATATCCTGTCTGCTCAAACGTTTCCCAGAATAACGATGTTCGCCTGCAGCGACTTTGGAGGCATCTTTGCAGAGCTCCTGCCAGGCAACTTCGCGAAGCTGCAACCTCCAGACGGTCAAGACCTTATGGATGGTTTGGAAGTCAAAGTCCAGCTTGGAACCGTGTGGAAGCAGAGTCTGACCGAACTGAGTGGAGGACAACGGTGCGTCTTCTGAAAATGAATCTAATGATGAAGCTGAGTCTAAGCAATGTGCAGGTCACTCATCGCGCTGTCGCTCATCATGGCCTTGCTCCAATTTAAACCAGCGCCTATGTACATCCTCGACGAAATCGACGCCGCCCTGGATCTTTCGCACACTCAACATATCGGCCAGCTCTTCCGCACGCGGTTCAAGGGGTCGCAGTTCATCGTCGTGTCACTCAAGGAAGGTCTCTTCACCAACGCCAACGTCCTCTTCCGAGCGCGTTTCCGCGACGGTACTTCCATTGTGGAAAGGACTGCGCAGCGGTCGACGTCCTCGCTGTACACCAACGGCGATCGACGAGACGACGACGAGGAAAACCGGAATCCCCGGAATCCAAGACATGCAAGGCGGGTTGCGGGCAGTTGAGTGGGAGTGTTCATTCATAGGTTATTTTATTATTCGCGTTTTTTTGTCTGTTATTGCTGTGCTAGTAGTGTAAAATCATTTCATGAGGATTGTAATCGCCATTGCTATGCAGGCGAGTCCGACATAAGGCGATAATCGTTCTCCTGCAAGAATGATGGTGAGGTTTCTGAAATGAATGTTGAACGTGTCTGACGCACCTATTCTTGCCGCCTTGAACAACAGACCAGGGAAACTGTTCCTGTTGAGCACGGCTGCAAACACAAAAGTACATGAGTGTACTCACCCAACTTTGTTCCTATCAACCAGCCCGGGCGCTACTGTTCGAACGTATGTGCATGTACAGATGAAAAGGAGGATGACGAGCAGTAATGATTGGAAGTTGAAGAGCGCCGACTATATGCCAATAAATGAGCTCAGAAACGGACAAAAAGAGACAAGGATAGCATTGTATTCCTGAGGCCCTACGCTGGTGCTTTCTTCAGAATATGATGATGGCTGCGTTCGGTAGAGCACGAAACACGTTAACGACGTCACCAAGCGCCCATCTCGCAAGATTGGCTCCTCCCTCGTCCGTGGTTCCCGTCCCCTCTCCATACACACTTGGCCATCTCTACCTTCATCCCTCTGCCAACACCGCGCCGCCACCTTGCTGGATGTTGTCGACAGCGAGCCCACACCGACAGGCGACGACGACGACGACGACGTATACGCCATCGGCATGGTCGAGGTCACTACACGAGTCAACAGACAGACAGACGCGGTACTCACATCATTCGATCGCAGGTCTCCCTCGAGCCCTTCCACCAAGCCTTCCCTTCTCTTGCACATCTCCCTCCCTCCCTTCCCATTGAGCAACAGCGCCGTCATCGTGCATGCGTAATCAAGGCGACGACGCGTCTATGAGGGCATGTAAAAGGTCAGTGAGTGGATCATGATAAAATAAAGGCCGTAACTCACCGGATTTCGTGCTCTCCAGCTCCTACTGCACCATGGACCGATCCCTGAAAGAGACCAGTGCATGGATAGATCTACGCGATCGGCGTAGGCGGCGGAAATCTCAGAGTAAAACGACACGAGCATACTCACATTGGAAATCACCGTATGCGCTCCTCCCTCCCTATCCATTCATCTGTCTAGTCTTCACCCTCCCTCGTCTGAAAGTCATCGCGTCTATCATCAACGAGGGCAACGACGTCAGCGCAACGGCGGCGCGGCACGTTCCCTACAAGGAAATCGTCTCGTGTGAGTAAGAGCAACATTATCTTGAATACTGAACACTCACCAGACCTCCAGGGCACGACGACGATGCCTCGAATACACTCAATCAAAGTTCAAGTATGACGCTATAGAATGGTAATGTATATGAATTCAAAGAGAAATACTCACCGTGTTCGTTATCAACAGTACATCACCCTCGCATACGTCCTCCCGAATGCGCCATCTCGTCCTCTGGACACGAAACGGCCATACACAAAGCAACAGCACGACGTCATGCATCCAGCCGTCGTCGAGCGCAAGGCCTCGTGCGCCCACCTGTCAAGGGATCAGTGTTCAGCACCAACGTCAGAGATCCAGCCGTCAAGACTCACCGGCTCTGCGCAACGCCGCCTCTTCTCTCTCGCACAGCCCAAAGGACGTACGCTGATGCCAATCATCGAGGGCAGAGGCTAGCCTACACGCCCGTGCGACGTGGTAAGTGAATTCCATCGATAACATGACATGCGTGCTTAACTTTCTGTCAACAGCCCTGCATCGATCCGTGACGGTGAGGCGACGGCGTGTTCGTTTACGTTCACCGCATCCATCGTCTATGAGGTCCCTTCGAGGATCTACAAGCACCCGCCGACCTCGAGCTCGATGACTGTGATTGCGAAGACGCCGTGCGGCGTGCAGAGGAGCGCACTGAGGGACAGGGTGGGAGGAGGTGCTAGAGAGCACCACGTCGATCAGTGAGTCGTTCTACACGTTTACGACGCGTGGTACTCACCCTTTCTTTCGTCTAGCGTCGGCTCCATGCCGTCCAAGCGCAGCGTGCTAGGGACGAGGGCGTCAGTAAGTGATCATGTCATCTGAAAATAAGGGCGTGCTCACCATTCAAGGTGTTTCGTCAAGTAGTCAATCGACGACTCAAACAACACCTCACGGAGATCAAGGGCGGCGTGCGCCGTGTGTCATACGCGGAATGATGTCTAGGAAGGGCGCGGGTGCGGAAGCACATCGACACCGCGTTTAGACGCACCGCCGCCATTCGCGCAGAGTGCGGGCATTCATCGGGGGTGTGGCGGTGGCGGCGAGCATAAAGGAGAGCGAGGAGTGGGTTCTGGGCAAGCGTGGTGAGTGAATTTGAGCGTATATGAGAGCAGCGGTGACTTACCAAGGTAGGATTTTGTCCAGGGCATGGTTGTGAGCTATGGGATGGATTAATGAGCTCACCTGCTCGTTGATGTCCTGGCGCCGTCGTGCGTTGTTGGCGGCACGCAGGTCAATGCTCGTCGTCAAAAAGATGACCAAAAGGTTCTATAAAGGTCAGCGACGGCGCCGTACCGTGTAAGAAACGATCAAGGGGTCGGCAGGAAGTTGACAGTAGGGACAAATACGAGCAGCGGCGCTCGCAGACAAGGCGCGCTAGGGAGATAATCAAACGCGGTATGTCAGTAAATTCGTTACGAGGTCATGAAACGCACGCTTACCTTTTCGTAGGGTCATTCCCCTCGTCGCGTCGGGCATCAACGGCGCGATATCTAGGTCGTGATGCGCAAAGAAGGTGAAACGAAACGAATCAGCGAGCGGTTCATGAAATATAATGTGAGTGCTTACCTGGTAACCAACGCAGACAGCGCTCTAGGCTGCGCGGCGCATGGAGAAGGTCGTCATTGACGACGAAGACAAGGATCTGCGACTAGCGCAGAGGCGGGAGGCTAGAGCGGGATGGGGAGCGCATGGAGTCAGCGATGCTGCGCAATGAAATGGTGAGCAACTTGAAACTTACGCTGCATCATGACCGCCTTGACAGCGCCGAGGATGGCGGGAGCGACGAGTTGAGGGTGCTAGAGACCTACCTATGGAGCGAAGCGATGACGAGGAGAGAGGAGGAGAGAGGAGAGGAGAGAAGACGATGGAGGGAATGATGAACAGAGGAGCGGATCCGCTCCTCTTTATACGACCTTCCAGTATGTACGGCATTGCCAGCGTGTACTAGACAGCCAATAATGAACGTGTACATATTGACAAGGTCCGTCAGAGGAGTTCGGCTGCATAGGCGCAGCGGAAATGAGATCTCGGAAATATACTGATTTAAGCGAGTGTCTCCGTTCGTCCGCTCGTCCGTCTCTGTTCGTCAATTATACCTCTCCCAACTATGCTGACGGTCTTGTCTATGATATCAACTACCTGAGTAAGTCAAATTTGGGTAGTATAATTAAAATTGGACAATGGAAATCGCTGTATTCAACGGTAATCGATGAATCTACTCTTTCTCAGTGTGTGCCGCTCTCGCAAACGCACTTCCCCGATCCCCATATTCGAGCCGTCTATCACACGCAGAAACACACTCCACCGACACCCTGACGCACTCCAGGCCTTCGGATCCCATTGGAAACAGGAGTATTCGACTAAGTGTGGTGCAATCGACGTGTGGCAGCGACTGGCTGGATGGACGCGCAAGCTTCCATCTTTCAGCGCATACTAGTGAGAGTCTTCTAGACCTTACGTGTATCGGCTAAATATACACTAGCGTGGGGTTCGGATATAGAAAATGGTGCTTTTTTTGGGTGAGCGAAACGGATGAGGGGATGGAGAGAAGGATCAGGAGGTGTGTGTGCTTGGTGCTCGCACTCGATTTGTGTCGTCCTCGCGTCGATTTCTCTCTAAGTCTGGTATACATCTAAATATAGGGACCCTATACTATAATATCCAATATGTTTATCCTTGTAAAACGCTTTAAATCGACGGGAATTGAACAATACGCGCAGTGGCGTAGTCGGAACGCATATCTCTTCACAGCGGACGCGCAGCCTCCCATCTTCGCAGCGCAATTAGCAGGACCTTCTAGCCCTTACGTGGCCCGCATATTTACATGCTAGTACAGGTCAAATTTTTAGAAAGATGCGGAAATATGCAGTACGATGCGGAAGGGAGATCGGAGGAAGCATGCGTTGGAGAGAGCGAGTATTCATTCTCTCGTGCATTTTTTGAGTATAAACGGCGCTCCCAGACAAGCCATGTATATTAATACTACATACTACTATCTGGTGTAGTCTTCCAATATGTGTATAGTGCGTTTTTGAACAGATAGCTGCAATAGCGCTGTAATGCGCCCCGGCGGATGTTCTCTCAACGCTCCGAATGCAACGCGTTGCAACACCTTTACTGAATCCGATATTAAACAGGTACTATGTAGCCGGATAAGGCTCCGAGTCTAGGTTAGGTCCCAAGAAATAAGTGGGCAGTATTGCAACGGAACGTTGATTTGAGTCAGGAGGAGAAGATGGCCGCGCGAGCACATTTGTGCCGTCCTTGCACAACTCTCTCGCTCGGTCTAGTATACGTCTAATTATAGGCATGTATACTATAGTACCCCGTACATAGAATGTTTTAAAATGGTGTCAGACGACGTTAATTGGAGGATCCACGCAATGGCGCGTTTGGAACGCACATCTACTGTCGACGAACGCGCAGTCTCGCATCTTGACGTCGCACTTTACGAGTCATTCTAGCACTTACATATCTCGCTTAATTACGCGCTAGTATAGGTACCGAATGCAGCAGGACACAGATTTGTGCAATATGGCGTTGGGGGGGGGGGGATCGGAGGGAAGCGTGTGCGAAAGAACGAATATCCGTCCTCTCGTTCACGCTTCCGCAGGTTAGACGTACTCAGTCCAGATGTAAACATACTATCCACATGTCCTATGCCCCAGTATACTCTTGTCATATGTGTAGAGTGAGTTTTTTCTACAATACACCTTATGCGCTCTGGTGAACCTTCCCGCTGAATGCTCGGAACGCACCGCGCTGCGACACATTTACTAGATCCAAACTTAGACTACAATTACATAGCCGAGGAAGTTTCCCAGACTAGTTCAGGCCCCAAAAAAGAAGTGCGCGGTAAAGCGGTAGATTGAAGATTCGGGGCAGGAGGAGATGGGGATGATTTTGGCCCAATTCTGGGCGATTCCGTGTTACATTAATCTCTGCTTGGATACTGTCAGATGCTAAAAGTTCTATAAGGAGTATTTCCAATGTTATTTCTCTCCACATTATACCTCTAAGCGGTGTAATTTCATCTGTAGAATTTAAGCGCCCGTGGGTTTGCGTGTGCGCTCCACCTATATTTGGATATCCTCTACTCAAAAGTGTGCTCAAATGCGTTTCAAGTGTATACTACTTGAAAGCCAGTATGCGCTTGAGGTGTATATGCTGAAATTGTGAACATTTTGGCAGAAATTGAAATTTGGAGGCATATACAATACTTTGGCCATGACTTATGACAGAGAACTACTCGTATGACACTGATACAGAGTTTACTATGCAGAGACGCCAATGGAGCACATTGGACAGGAGGGAAGGGAGCGTTATTCCGTCTATTTATTATGCGCATCAGTGGCGTGGCTCGCGCGTGACCCGAAGTAGGTAATGTTTCCGCTTTTATGTAAGTCTCGGCAAACAGTTGTATATAAAAATTTGAGGCCTATTTGCTTCCCAAATCCCCCATCCTTGCCCTATGGTGTTGTTATGCCCGTGCAATGTATCAACTCCCTCTCGAGCATTATCGTCAGTGGTGCATATATACATGGTACGCTTGTAGTATTAATTCCTTCATTCCCCTTCCATTCTAACATCCATGCAGACCGCCTAGTCGACTACTGACATTCCCACACCAGCGCCAATGGCCCCTTTCCTCTCACATTGCGCTCAAATGTGCCAACATTTTGCCCCGCGGCGAGCGGCACCCCTCGTCAAGTTGAATGAATCATTGTCAGCACCCTTTGGTGCTGACACCCCTCTCCGTGAGTGTCTCGTCTGTGCCAGTGGCTTACCAATGTGTGTGTATGCTAATCCAGCCCTCAGGTATTGTGACACCATATTTCGACGTCCGCGCAACTGCCTATGGACGGCAAGGCTCTACTTTCAAATTCCTTGCAAGTGTTCAGTCCTTGCCAGTGTTCAGTGTGTCTCAGCACTGTGAATGCTGCGCGTTGTATGGCCATGCGCTGACTTCTCATTTAGGCGCCCGCATGTCCCGCCGCTATGGTTTTTCATCCGCCCACCTGCCCGCTGGCACGGCCAGCCTGCCTCGAGGGCACCTTCCTTCTAAGTAAGCTATCATTGTTGTATTGTGCTTCCGCTCTCTCATCCCACCTACCCTTAGAATTGCCCCGAGACGATGTATTGACGTCCGCAAAACCACCCGCCACAATCAATTCCTTCGCCTGTGCGGCGAGGTTTTTGCCCCGCGGCGAGCAGTGCTACTCTTCTCGTGAACAAGCCGTTGTCAACACTGTGGTGCTGACCACCCACCTGGTGAGTTAACGTGTCTTCTCAATTGGTGTACTCTACTTTGATGCTAAAATTAGTACACAGATACCTCAACACTATGTATCGACGTCCGCTGAACCACCCCATGATGCTGGGTATTAAAAAAGGGATGGATTTATGGTGAGTGTTTCCAGCACTTGAAGTTTTAAATTTGAAGTTCTAACCCTTCCCCACAAGCTTGAGATGACGTATCAACGCCCGGTGAACCATTGCCCCAAACTTGCTTCGACATGAACATCCACAAAACCACACCACCTCATCACTTCCACCATTTTCACGGCCCCATATTGTGCCGAGACGACATATCAACGTCCGCAAAACGACGCACCCTCATCATTTTCTTGCCGGATTTCTGGCCCCGCGGCGAGAGGCATCACGGCTCCCACCCAATTATCATGTTTCCTCGCTTGTATCTGGAAGCCCTGTATTCGAAGAAAACAGGTAAGTTCTCGTATTTGCCGTCGAATACGCACTCACGGGGGTATCAAGCAGAATCTATATTTAGACGCCTGTCGAGCGACAATGCTCGCAGTGTGGTCTTAAAGGCAAGTTTTTTTGATTTATTTCATTAAACATATGTTCTCACACTCGTCTAGACGACCTATCTCCCCAAAAGTAAGTGATTTATAGTGTCAGGGAAAACAAGGACTTACACACAGTACAGATTCCCAGTCAAGCACCTTCCCCTCCTTCAAGTTTTTGTTTCCATGCTCCCTTCCCTTGTTTGTTACTAACCCATTGCTGGTGGGGCCTCGAGCCCCGCCCCTGTTCTCCCTGGCCTTTGGGCGGGGAACCTTTGCTCGGGCATAAAAAGGAGAGGGTTGAAAGTTGAAAAGTTCTATTTTTTTTGAGTGGCGCACTGTTTTTTTGCCTTTTCTGTACTAGCGTAATTCGTGAAATCCATAAAATTTGCAGAATGTGCCTGAATCAAGCAGTAGGCGCCCACTAGAAGCACGGTACGCAATATGTTGATTTACATTAGCCGTCTAACCCCGAACCCAACAGGCTATCCGCGCTCCAAAAGCACACCGTTATCGTGAAGACGCAGCAAAAGGAGCTCCAATCAGTCACCCTTGAGCTCGGTACGTATGCATATCATTCATTCATGTCCATGACACCTCCCATATGGTGTCTGATACTGACGGTTCCATTTCCCATGTGGGCTCGCTCCTGCCCTGTCCTGTTCCCCTTATAGAACAAGTCGAAAGCGATATCCAGGGCGAGAAAGAGCAGATCGAGGAGGCGAAGGAGGGCATCGCGGAGATGCGCAGGGAGCTGGAGGTGTTGCAGCGCCAAGTCGCTGCCACCGAGGTACGTCGGGGTGTGTGAGCCGCAACAAAGCTATCCGCTGATTTGATTCATTTTTTTTTTCGCACAGAACCAATATGCGAAAGCCGAGGAGAAACTCGGGGAGGAGATGGCTACTTTGAGCAGATTTGATAACGAGCTGAAGGAGCTTGATCGTGTGATCAAGGAGACGAAGGGCTCGATACAGAACTACGCCCTGGAAATTCAGAACCGCGAGCAAGATATCCAAACTCTGACCAAGGAGAAACAGACGGCCGTGGCAGCCGCTGCTCGACATGAACAGCTCTACCCTTGGATATTAGAGGAGCAAGAGTGAGTTTGTTTTCGTCGCATATTTGCTCTCGACTGTTCGCTGATTTTTTTTGGAAGTCAATTCGGCAGACCGGATACTCAATATGACTTTACGATAGAAGGGTGCGTTGAGCTGATTCAATTTGGATTTTCAGTTCTGACCCCATCGCAATACAGTGTTGAGAAGAAGGAAGCTGACCTCAAGAAGAATATGGCCACCGTAGAAAAGATAAAGAGAAGATTGAAGAGACTATTGCAGAGCTCGATCGGTACAAACGCGACGCGCTGCAGAAGACTTGGGAGAAGGTCAGCACGTGAGTACATATCCTGTCTGCTCAAACGTTTCCCAGAATAACGATGTTCGCCTGCAGCGACTTTGGAGGCATCTTTGCAGAGCTCTACCAGGCAACTTCGCGAAGCTGCAACCTCCAGACGGTCAAGACCTTATGGATGGTTTGGAAGTCAAAGTCCAGCTTGGAACCGTGTGGAAGCAGAGTCTGACCGAACTGAGTGGAGGACAACGGTGCGTCTTCTGAAAATGAATCTAATGATGAAGCTGAGTCTAAGCAATGTGCAGGTCACTCATCGCGCTGTCGCTCATCATGGCCTTGCTCCAATTTAAACCAGCGCCTATGTACATCCTCGACGAAATCGACGCCGCCCTGGATCTTTCGCACGCAACACATCGGCCAGCTCTTCCGCACGCGGTTCAAGGGTCGCAGTTCATTGTCGTGTCACTCAAAGAAGGTCTCTTCACCAACGCCAACGTCCTCTTCCGAGCGCGTTTCCGCGACGGTACTTCCATTGTGGAAAGGACTGCGCAGCGGTCGACGTCCTCGCTGTACACCAACGGCGATCGACGAGACGACGACGAGGAAAACCGGAATCCCCGGAATCCAAGACATGCAAGGCGGGTTGCGGGCAGTTGAGTGGGTGTTCATTCATAGGTTATTTTATTATTCGCGTTTTTTTGTCTGTTATTGCTGTGCTAGTAGTGTAAAATCATTTCATGAGGATTGTAATCGCCATTGCTATGCAGGCGAGTCCGACATAAGGCGATAATCGTTCTCCTGCAAGAATGATGGTGAGGTTTCTGAAATGAATGTTGAACGTGTCTGACGCACCTATTCTTGCCGCCTTGAACAACAGACCAGGGAAACTGTTCCTGTTGAGCACGGCTGCAAACACAAAAGTACATGAGTGTACTCACCCAACTTTGTTCCTATCAACCAGCCCGGGCGCTACTGTTCGAACGTATGTGCATGTACAGATGAAAAGGAGGATGACGAGCAGTAATGATTGGAAGTTGAAGAGCGCCGACTATATGCCAATAAATGAGCTCAGAAACGGACAAAAAGAGACAAGGCATAGCATTGTATTCCTGAGGCCCTACGCTGGTGCTTTCTTCAGAATATGATGATGGCTGCGTTCGGTAGAGCACGAAACACGTTAACGACGTCACACAAGCGCCCATCTCGCAAGATTGGCTCCTCCCTCGTCCGTGGTTCCCGTCCCCTCTCCATACACACTTGGCCATCTCTACCTTCATCCCTCTGCCAACACCGCGCCGCCACCTTGCTGGATGTTGTCGACAGCGAGCCCACACCGACAGGCGACGACGACGACGACGACGACGTATACGCCATCGGCATGGTCGAGGTCACTACACGAGTCAACAGACAGACAGACGCGGTACTCACATTCTCGATCGCAGGTCTCCCTCGAGCCCTTCCACCAAGCCTTCCCTTCTCTTGCACATCTCCCTCCCTCCCTTCCCATTGAGCAACAGCGCCGTCATCGTGCATGCGTAATCAAGGCGACGACGCGTCTATGAGGGCATGTAAAAGGTCAGTGAGTGGATCATGATAAAATAAAGGCCGTAACTCACCGGATTTCGTGCTCTCCAGCTCCTACTGCACCATGGACCGATCCCTGAAAGAGACCAGTGCATGGATAGATCTACGCGATCGGCGTAGGCGGCGGAAATCTCAGAGTAAAACGACACGAGCATACTCACATTGGAAATCACCCTCCCTATCCATTCATCTGTCTAGTCTTCACCCTCCCTCGTCTGAAAGTCATCGCGTCTATCATCAACGAGGGCAACGACGTCAGCGCAACGGCGGCGCGGCACGTTCCCTACAAGGAAATCGTCTCGTGTGAGTAAGAGCAACATTATCTTGAATACTGATTCAGAACACTCACCAGACCTCCAGGGCACGACGACGATGCCTCGAATACACTCAATCAAAGTTCAAGTGAATGGTATATGAATTCAAAGAGAAATACTCACCGTGTTCGTTATCAACAGTACATCACCCTCGCATACGTCCTCCCGAATGCGCCATCTCGTCCTCTGGACACGAAACGGCCATGCACAAAGCAACAGCACGACGTCATGCATCCAGCCGTCGTCGAGCGCAAGGCCTCGTGCGCCCACCTGTCAAGGGATCAGTGTTCAGCACCAACGTCAGAGATCCAGCCGTCAAGACTCACCGGCTCTGCGCAACGCCGCCTCTTCTCTCTCGCACAGCCCAAAGGACGTACGCTGATGCCAATCATCGAGGGCAGAGGCTAGCCTACACGCCCGTGCGACGTGGTAAGTGAATTCCATCGATAACATGACATGCGTGCTTAACTTTCTGTCAACAGCCCTGCATCGATCCGTGACGGTGAGGCGACGGCGTGTTCGTTTACGTTCACCGCATCCATCGTCTATGAGGTCCCTTCGAGGATCTACAAGCACCCGCCGACCTCGAGCTCGATGACTGTGATTGCGAAGACGCCGTGCGGCGTGCAGAGGAGCGCACTGAGGGACAGGGTGGGAGGAGGTGCTAGAGAGCACCACGTCGATCAGTGAGTCGTTCTACACGTTTACGACGCGTGGTACTCACCCTTTCTTTCGTCTAGCGTCGGCTCCATGCCGTCCAAGCGCAGCGTGCTAGGGACGAGGGCGTCAGTAAGTGATCATGTCATCTGAAAATAAGGACGTGCTCACCATTCAAGGTGTTTCGTCAAGTAGTCAATCGACGACTCAAACAACACCTCACGGAGATCAAGGGGCGTGCGCCGTGTGTCATACGCGGGAATGATGTCTAGGAAGGGCGCGGGTGCGGAAGCACATCGACACCGCCGTTTAGACGCACCGCCGCCATTCGCGCAGAGTGCGGGCATTCATCGGGGGTGTGGCGGTGGCGGCGAGCATAAAGGAGAGCGAGGAGTGGGTTCTGGGCAAGCGTGGTGAGTGAATTTGAGCGTATATGAGAGCAGCGGTGACTTACCAAGGTAGGATTTTGTCCAGGGCATGGTTGTGAGCTATGGGATGGATTAATGAGCTCACCTGCTCGTTGATGTCCTGGCGCCGTCGTGCGTTGTTGGCGGCACGCAGGTCAATGCTCGTCGTCAAAAAGATGACCAAAAGGTTCTATAAAGGTCAGCGACGGCGCCGTACCGTGTAAGAGACGATCAAGGGGTCGGCAGGAAGTTGACAGTAGGGACAAATACGAGCAGCGGCGCTCGCAGACAAGGCGCGCTAGGGAGATAATCAAACGCGGTATGTCAGTAAATTCGTTACGAGGTCATGAAACGCACGCTTACCTTTTCGTAGGGTCATTCCCCTCGTCGCGTCGGGCATCAACGACGCGATATCTAGGTCGTGATGCGCAAAGAAGGTGAAACGAAACGAATCAGCGAGCGGTTCATGAAATATAATGTGAGTGCTTACCTGGTAACCAACGCAGACAGCGCTCTAGGCTGCGCGGCGCATGGAGAAGGTCGTCATTGACGACGAAGACAAGGATCTGCGACTAGCGCAGAGGCGGGAGGCTAGAGCGGGATGGGGAGCGCATGGAGTTAGCGATGCTGCGCAATGAAATGGTGAGCAACTTGAAACTTACGCTGCATCATGACCGCCTTGACAGCGCCGAGGATGGCGGGAGCGACGAGTTGAGGGTGCTAGAGACCTACCTATGGAGCGAAGCGATGACGAGGATGGGCGGAGGAGAGAGGAGAGGAGAGGAGGAGAGAAGACGATGGAGGGAATGATGAACAGAGGAGCGGATCCGCTCCTCTTTATACGACCTTCCAGTATGTACGGCATTGCCAGCGTGTACTAGACAGCCAATAATGAACGTGTACATATTGACAAGGTCCGTCAGAGGAGTTCGGCTGCATAGGCGCAGCGTAAATGAGATCTCGGAAATATACTGATTTAAGCGAGTGTCTCCGTTCGTCCGTCTCTGTTCGTCAATTATACCTCTCCCAACTATGCTGACGGTCTTGTCTATAGTATCGACTACCTGAGTAAGTCAAATTTGGGTAGTATAATTAAAATTGGACAATGCAAATCGCTGTATTTAACGGTAATCGATGAATCTACTCTTTTCAGTGTGTGCCGCTCTCGCAAACGCACTTCCCCGATCCCCATATTTGAGCCGTCTATCACACGCAGAAACACACTCCACCGACACCCTGACGCACTCCAGGCCTTCAGATCCCATTGGAAACAGGAGTATTCGACTAAGTGTGGTGCAATCGACGTGTGGCAGCGACTGGCTGGATGGACGCGCAACTTCCATCTTTCAGCGCATACTAGTGAGAGTCTTCTAGACCTTACGTGTATCGGCTAAATATACACTAGCGTGGGGTTCGGATATAGAAAATGGTGCGTTTTTTTGGGGTGAGCGAAACGGATGAGGGGATGGAGAGAAGGTCAGGAGTGTGTGTGCTTGGTGCTCGCACTCGATTTGTGTCGTCCTCGCGTCGATTTCTCTCTGAGTCTGGTATACATCTAAATATAGGGACCCTATACTATAATATCCAATATGTTTATCCTTGTAAAACGCTTTAAATCGACGGGAATTGAACAATACGCGCAGTGGCGTAGTCGGAACGCATATCTCTTCACAGCGGACGCGCAGCCTCCCATCTTCGCAGCGCAATTAGCAGGACCTTCTAGCCCTTACGTGGCCCGCATATTTACATGCTAGTACAGGTCAAATTTTTAGAAAGATGCGGAAATATGCAGTACGATGCGGAAGGGAGATCGGAGGAAGCATGCGTTGGAGAGAGTGAGTATTCATTCTCTCGTGCATTTTTTTTGAGTATAAACGGCGCTCCCAGACAAGCCATGTATATTAATACTACATACTACTATCTGGTGTAGTCTTCCAATATGTGTATAGTGCGTTTTTGAACAGATAGCTGCAATAGCGCTGTAATGCGCCCCGGCGGATGTTCTCTCAACGCTCCGAATGCAACGCGTTGCAACACCTTTACTGAATCCGATATTAAACAGGTACTATGTAGCCGGATAAGGCTCCGAGTCTAGGTTAGGTCCCAAGAAATAAGTGGGCAGTATTGCAACGGAACGTTGATTTGAGTCAGGAGGAGAAGATGGCCGCGCGAGCACATTTGTGCCGTCCTTGCACAACTCTCTCGCTCGGTCTAGTATACGTCTAATTATAGGCATGTATACTATAGTACCCCGTACATAGAATGTTTTAAAATGGTGTCAGACGACGTTAATTGGAGGATCCACGCAATGGCGCGTTTGGAACGCACATATACTGTCGACGAACGCGCAGTCTCGCATCTTGACGTCGCACTTTACGAGTCATTCTAGCACTTACATATTTCGCTTAATTACGCGCTAGTACAGGTACCGAATGCAGCAGGACGCAGATTTGTGCAATATGGCGTGGGGGGGGGATCGGAGGGAAGTGTGTGCGAAAGAACGAATATCCGTCCTCTCGTTCACGCTTCCGCAGGTTAGACGTACTCAGTCCAGATGTAAACATACTATCCACATGTCCTATGCCCCAGTATACTCTTGTCATATGTGTAGAGTGAGTTTTTTCTACAATACACCTTATGCGCTCTGGTGAACCTTCCCGCTGAATGCTCGGAACGCACCGCGCTGCGACACATTTACTAGATCCAAATTTAGACTATAATTACATAGCCGAGGAAGTTTCCCAGACTAGTTCAGGCCCCAAAAAAGAAGTGCGCGGTAAAGCGGTAGATTGAAGATTCGGGGCAGGAGGAGATGGGGATGATTTTGGCCCAATTCTGGGCGATTCCGTGTTGCATTAATCTCTGCTTGGATACTGTCAGATGCTAAAAGTTCTATAAGGAGTATTTCCAATGTTATTTCTCTCCACATTATACCTCTAAGCGGTGTAATTTCATCTGTAGAATTTAAGCGCCCGTGGGTTTGCGTGTGCGCTCCACCTATATTTGGATATCCTCTACTCAAAAGTGTGCTCAAATGCGTTTCAAGTGTATACTACTTGAAAGCCAGTATGCGCTTGAGGTGTATATGCTGAAATTGTGAACATTTTGGCAGAAATTGAAATTTGGAGGCATATACAATACTTTGGCCATGACTTATGACGGAGAACTACTCGTATGACACTGATACAGAGTTTACTATGCAGAGACGCCAATGGAGCACATTGGACATGGAGGGAAGGGAGCGTTATTCCGTCATATTTATTAGTGCGCATCAGTGCGTGGCTCGCGCGGTGACCCGAAGTAGGTAATGTTTCCGCTTTTATGTAAGTCTCGGCAAACGTTAACAGTTGTATATAAGAAATTTGAGGCCTATTTGCTTCCCAAATCCCCCATCCTTGCCCTATGGTGTTGTTATGCCCGTGCAATGTATCAACTCCCTCTCGAGCATTATCGTCAGTGGTGCATATATATCATGGTACGCTTGTAGTATTAATTCCTTCATTCCCCTTCCATTCTAACATCCATGCAGACCGCTCTAGTCGACTACGCTGACATTCCCCACCAGCGCCAATGGCCCCTTTTCCTCTCACATTGCGCTCAAATGTGCCAACATTTTTGCCACGCGGCGAGCGGCACCCCTCGTCAAGTTGAATGAATCATTGGTGCTGACCACCCCCTCCAGGGTACAAAGCAACAACGTAGCGTGAAGCACGCTAAACGGGACGGCTACAGTGTAGCGTGTGACACGCTCCCGCGGGACCCCGCGGGAGCCTCTTATTAATAGTATTAGTACTGATAGTAGCATTAGTATTAGACTAATAGTAATTGTAGTATAATAAATGTATGGTTTGGGGTGCGGCAGCATGAATTGCGGCAGCTTGTAGGGGCATGCGGCGGCATACTGATGTGCAGGACAGAGCGGCAGTAAATGGGGTACCATCTGGCGGCTGTTTGTAAATGCCCTGGGCTGGTCGGGAGCAACCAGCGCACCTAGCGTAGCCACTCTTGGTGTCGGCTGGGGGTGGGTGGGAGCAACTGGCGGCTTCTATTTGTGCAGGGGAATAATGATTGCGGCTACTGGGGCGGCTGCACATGGGTGCCTACTGGTGAGCGGGCACAAATGCCGTGTGTATAGCGGCTTCTGGATCTGCGGGGGAATAATTGTTGCGGCTCCTGCAGCGGCTGCGCACGGGCGGCTACTGGGGTGGCTGTGCATGGGCGGCTCCTGCGGCGGCCGCGCATGGGCGCCTATTGGTGAGCGGGCGCAAATACCGTGCATGTAGCGGCATCGGGATCTGCGCAGGAATAATTATTGCGGCTCCTGCGGCGGCTGCACACAGGCGGCTACTGCGGCGGCCGCGCATGGCGCCTATTGTTGAGCAGCCGCAAATACAGTGCATGTAGCGGCATGGGGATCTGCGGGGGAATAATTATTGCGGCTCCTGCGGCTGCTGCACACGGGCGGCTCCTGCAGTGGCTGCGCATGGGCGGCTCCTGCGGCGGCCGCGCATGGGCGCCTACTGGTGAGCGGGCGCAAATACCGTGCATGTAGCGGCATCGGGACCCGCGCAGGAATAATGGTTGCGGCTCCTGCAGTGGCTACGCACGGGCGGCTCCTGCAGTGGCTGCGCATGGGCGGCTCCTGCGGCGGCCGTGCATGGGCGCCTACTGGTGAGCGGGCATGAATACCGTGCATGTAGCAGCATCGGGATCTGCAGGGGAACAATTATTGCTGCTCCTGGGCGGCTAGCGGCTACGGCGGCCGCCGCGCATGGGCGCCTATTGGTGAGCAGCCACAAATACAGTGCATGTAGCGGCATCGGGATCCGCACAGGAATAATTATTGCGGCTCCTTTAGCAGCTACGCACGGGCGGCCGCAGGAGCTGCCCATGCGCAGCCACTGCGGTGGCTACTGGTGAGCGGGCGCAAATACCGTGCATGTAGCGGCATCAGGATATGCGGGGGAATAATTGTTGCGGCTCCTGCAGTGGCTGCACACAGGCGGCTACGGCGGCGGCCGCGCATGGGCGGCTCCTGGTGAGCGGGCATGAATACCGTGCATGTAGCGGCATCGGGATCTGCGCAGGAATAATTATTGCGGCTCCTGTAGTGGCTACGCATGGGCGGCTCCTGCGGTGGCTACACATGGGCGGCTACTGGTGAGAGGGCGTAAATACCGTGCATGTAGCAGCATCGGGATCTGCGGGGCAATAATTATTGCGGCTCCTGTAATGGCTGCGCATGGGCGGCTATGGCTGCAGCTGTGCATGGGCGGCTAATGTGGTGGCCACACATGGGTGGCTGCTGGTGAGCGGCTGCAAATACTGTGCATGTAGCAGCATTGGGATCTGCAGGTGAATAATTGTTATGGCTCCTGTGGCGGCTATGCACAGGCAGCTATTGGGGCGGCCGCACACAGGTGCCTACTGGTGAGTGGGCACAAATACTGTGTAGCAGCTTCTGAGTGTTCTGGTGCACAGGTATATGTTGACATTTCACATAGACTGGTGAGGTGTCTAAAAGTACCATTCACACAGTAACACTGTTTTCTATTGTAATTGGCCATTCTATTGAGCACTGTGTCTAATTTCATAGAGGGCACTGTACTCTACTATGCTATGCTTATAATTTGACCATGCTGAATGCAACATGTCTGTACTAACTGACCACCATAGCAGAAAAGCATCTGTAATTATGGTAATGTGCATATTATAATGGAATCACAACCAATTTGCAGTATGCAACTACAATGGGTGTATTATTGGTGGGCTCAGACTTTGAGGCCAATACTCATGAACAGCCAACTGGTGAATAATGTGAAGGTGCTACTAGTAGGTGTGGCATATGCATTGACATACCCTAACTAATGAAAAGAGGCAACAATGTGAATGTTAATTATTTATGCACACCAGGAGATGCCACAAAATGGTAGGCACAATAGCAATTCCTGCATGGGAAGAGATGCTGCTATAGGCACAAACAAAAGCTGCTACATGCACAGTATTTGCGCCTGCTCACCAGGAGGCACCCATGCGCAGCTGCCGCAGTAGCAGGAATAATTATTCCCCCGCAGATCCCGATGCCACTACATGCACTGTATTTGTGGCTGCTCACCAATAGGCGCCCATGCGTGGCCACCGCAGGAGCCGCCTGTGTGCAGCTGCTACAGGAGCCGCAATAAATATTCCTGCGCGGATCCCGATGCCGCGACATGCACGGTATTCATGTCCGCTCACCAGTAGGCGCCCATGCGCGGCCGCCGCCATAGCCGCCTATGTGCAGCCACTGCAGGAGCCGCCCATGCGTAGCCGCTACAGAAGCCGCAATAATTATTCCTGTGCGGATCCCGATGCCGCTACATGCACGGTATTTGCACCCACTCAACAATAGGCGCCCATGCGCGGCCGCCACAGGAGCCGCCCATGCACAGCCACCCCAGTAGCCGCCCGTGCGTAGCCGCTGCAGGAGCCGCAACCATTATTCCTGTGCAGATCCCGATGCCGCTACATGCACGGTATTTGCGCCCGCTCACCAGTAGGCGCCCATGCGCGGCCGCCGGAGGAGCCGCCCATGCACAGCCACTGCAGGAGCCGCCCGTGCATAGCCGCTGCAGGAGCCGCAATAATTATTCCTGCGCGGATCCCGATGCCGCTACATGCACGGTATTTGCGCCCGCTCAACAATAGGCGCCCATGCGCGGCCGCCACAGGAGCCGCCCATGCACAGCCACCCCAGTAGCCGCCCGTCCGCAGCCGCTACAGGAGCTGCAATAATCATTCCCCAGCATATCCAGAAGCCGCTATACACACAGCATTTGCGCCCGCTCACCAGTAGGCACCCATGTGCAGCCGCCCCAGTAGCTGCAATCATTATTCCCCTGCACAAATAGAAGCCGCCAGTTGCTCCCACCCACCCCCAGCCGACACCAAGAGTGGCTACGCTAGGTGCGCTGGTTGCTCCCGACCAGCCCAGGGCATTTACAAACAGCCGCCAGATGGTACCCCATTTACTGCCGCTCTGTCCTGCACATCAGTATGCCGCCGCATGCCCCTACAAGCTGCCGCAATTCATGCTGCCGCACCCCAAACCATACATTTATTATACTACAATTACTATTAGTCTAATACTAATGCTACTATCAGTACTAATACTATTAATAAGAGGCTCCCGCGGGGTCCCGCGGGAGCGTGTCACACGCTACACTGTAGCCGTCCCGTTTAGCGTGCTTCACGCTACGTTGTTGTTTAGGAATGTGCCCCCTCTCCGTGAGTGTCTCGTCTGTGGCTTACCAATGTGTGTGTATGCTAATCCAGCCCTCAGGTATTGTGACACCATATTTCGACATCCGCGCAACTGCCTATGGACGGCAAGGCTCTACTTTCAAATTCCTTGCAAGTGTTCAGTCCTTGCCAGTGTTCAGCGTGTCTCAGCACTGTGAATGCTGCGCGTTGTATGGCCATGCGCTGACTTCTCATTTAGGCGCCCGCATGTCCCGCCGCTATGGTTTTTCATCCGCCCACCTGCCCGCTGGCACGGCCACGCTGCACTCGAGGGCACCTTCCTTCTAAGTAAGCTATCGTTGTTGTATTGTGCTTCCGCTCTCTCATCCCACCTACCCTTAGAATTGCCACGAGACAATGTATTGACGTCCGCAAAACCACCCGCCACAATCAATTCCTTCGCCTGTGCGGCGAGGTTTTTGCCCCGCGGCGAGCAGTGCTACTCTTCTCGTGAACAAGCCGTTGTCAACACTGTGGTGCTGACCACCCACCTGGTGAGTTAACGTGTCTTCTCAATTGGTGTACTCTACTTTGATGCTAAAATTAGTACACAGATACCTCAACACTATGTATCGACGTCCGCTGAACCACCCCATGATGCTGGGGTATTAAAAAAGGGATGGATTTATGGTGAGTGTTTCCAGCACTTGAAGTTTTAAATTTGAAGTTCTAACCCTTCCCCCACAAGCTTGAGATGACGTATCAACGCCCGGTGAACCATTGCCCCAAACTTGCTTCGACATGAACATCCACAAAACCACACCACCTCATCACTTCCACCATTTTCACGGCCCCATATTGTGCCGAGACGACATATCAACGTCCGCAAAACGACGCACCCTCATCATTTTCTCGCCGGATTTCTGGCCCCGCGGCGAGAGGCATCACGGCTCCCACCCAATTATCATGTTTCCTCGCTTGTATCTGGAAGCCCTGTATTCGAAGAAAACAGGTAAGTTCTCGTATTTGCCGTCGAATACGCACTCACGGGGTGGTATCAAGCAGAATCTATATTTAGACGCCTGTCGAGCGACAATGCTCGCAGTGTGGTCTTAAAGGCAAGTTTTTTTGATTTATTTCATTAAACATATGTTCTCACACTCGTCTAGACGACCTATCTCCCCAAAAGTAAGTGATTTATAGTGTCAGGGAAAACAAGGACTTACACACAGTACAGATTCCCAGTCAAGCACCTTCCCCTCCTTCAAGTTTTTGTTTCCATGCTCCCTTCCCTTGTTTGTGTACTAACCCATTGCTGGTGGGGCCTCGAGCCCCGCCCCTGTTCTCCCTGGCCTTTGGGCGGGGAGAACCTTTGCTCGGGCATAAAAAGGAGAGGGTTGAAAGTTGAAAAGTTCTATTTTTTTTGAGTGGCGCACTGTTTTTTTGCCTTTTCTGTACTAGCGTAATTCGTGAAATCCATAAAAATTGCAGAATGTGCCTGAATCAAGCAGTAGGCGCCCACTAGAAGCACGGTACGCAATATGTTGATTTACATTAGCCGTCTAACCCCGAACCCAACAGGCTATCCGCGCTCCAAAAGCACACCGTTATCGTGAAGACGCAGCAAAAGGAGCTCCAATCAGTCACCCTTGAGCTCGGTACGTATGCATATTATTCATTCATGTCCATGACACCTCCCATATGGTGTCTGATACTGACGGTTCCATTTCCCATGTGGGCTCGCTCCTGCCCTGTCCTGTTCCCCTTATAGAACAAGTCGAAAGCGATATCCAGGGCGAGAAAGAGCAGATCGAGGAGGCGAAGGAGGGCATCGCGGAGATGCGCAGGGAGCTGGAGGTGTTGCAGCGCCAAGTCGCTGCCACCGAGGTACGTCGGGGTGTGTGAGCCGCAACAAAGCTATCCGCTGATTTGATTCATTTTTTTTTTTCCGCACAGAACCAATATGCGAAAGCCGAGGAGAAACTCGGGGAGGAGATGGCTACTTTGAGCAGATTTGATAACGAGCTGAAGGAGCTTGATCGTGTGATCAAGGAGACGAAGGGCTCGATACAGAACTACGCCCTGGAAATCCAAAATCGCGAGCAAGATATTCAGACTCTGACCAAGGAGAAACAGACGGCCGTGGCAGCCGCTGCTCGACATGAACAGCTCTACCCTTGGATATTAGAGGAGCAAGAGTGAGTTTGTTTTCGTCGCATATTTGCTCTCGACTGTTCGCTGATTTTTTTGTAAGTCAATTCGGCAGACCGGATACTCAATATGACTTTACGAATCTCGACGCGAACGCTTTGCGACAAAAGTGCAATGAGCTTGAGGCTGCGCAAGAAGGCATGAAGAAAAAGATCAATCCGAAGGTTCTGAACATGATCGAGGGGTGCGCTGATTCAATAATTTGATTTTCAATTCTGACCCCATGGCAATACAGTGTTGAGAAGAAGGAAGCTGACCTCAAGAAGAATATGGCCACCGTAGAAAAAGATAAAGAGAAGATTGAAGAGACTATTGCAGAGCTCGATCGGTACAAACGCGACGCGCTGCAGAAGACTTGGGAGAAGGTCAGCACGTGAGTACATATCCTGTCTGCTCAAACGTTTCCCAGAATAACGATGTTCGCCTGCAGCGACTTTGGAGGCATCTTTGCAGAGCTTCTACCAGGCAACTTCGCGAAGCTGCAACCTCCAGACGGTCAAGACCTTATGGATGGTTTGGAAGTCAAAGTCCAGCTTGGAACCGTGTGGAAGCAGAGTCTGACCGAACTGAGTGGAGGACAACGGTGCGTCTTCTGAAAATGAATCTAATGATGAAGCTGAGTCTAAGCAATGTGCAGGTCACTCATCGCGCTGTCGCTCATCATGGCCTTGCTCCAATTTAAACCAGCGCCTATGTACATCCTCGACGAAATCGACGCCGCCCTGGATCTTTCGCACACGCAACACATCGGCCAGCTCTTCCGCACGCGGTTCAAGGGTTCCCAATTCATCGTCGTGTCACTCAAAGAAGGTCTCTTCACCAACGCCAACGTCCTCTTCCGAGCGCGTTTCCGCGACGGTACTTCCATTGTGGAAAGGACTGCGCAGCGGTCGACGTCCTCGCTGTACACCAACGGCGATCGACGAGATGACGAGGAGGAGAACCGGAATCCCCGGAATCCAAGGCATGCAAGGCGGGTTGCGGGCAGTTGAGTAGGGGTGGTTCAGTCATAGGTTATTTTATTATTCGCTTTTTTTTGTCCATTATTGCTGTGCTAGTAGTGTAAAATCATTTCATGAGGATTGTAATCGCCATTGCTATGCAGGCGAGTCCGACATAAGGCGATAATCGTTCTCCTGCAAGAATGATGGTGAGGTTTCTGAAATGAATGTTGAACGTGTCTGACGCACCTATTCTTGCCGCCTTGAACAACAGACCAGGGAAACTGTTCCTGTTGAGCACACCTGCAAACACGAGAGTACGCGTACTCACCCAACTTTGTTCCTATCAACCAGCCCGGGCGCTACTGTTCGAACGTATGTGCATGTACAGATGAAAAGGAGGATGACGAGCAATAATGATTGGAAGTTGAAGAGCGCCGACTAAATGCCAATAAATGAGCTCCGAAACTGGCAAAAGAGAAACCAGACAGACCATGACAGATTTTGGGTATATTCCTGAGGCCCTATACTGGTGCTTTCTTCAGAATATGGCAGCTAAATCCTGGTAGGTTGTGTGTTATGATGATGGCTGCGTGCAACTTGACCACGAAACCGTCGCGTTAATGACGTGGCGTGGTAATAATTTGCGCTGACTACGTTACATAATAACTCAGGTGACTACATACTAATATGCGGCCCCTTGCCAGCTCGAATGAAGGCTATGGTGCGAAAGAAAGGGAGAAAGAAAGATAAAAGCCAAGGGCAGAGCCGCAGAGGAGATGATGTGGGGAAAGCTCCAGGCAATGCGGCACTGATGTCATCCTTGTTTTCTGCAAAATCAGTTTTAGGGAGGGAGGAAGTTCCAAATGGATACTGTTGAACTTGTTGAATGTGCTGGGATGCGTTAAGCAGCAGTCTCAGAAAGAGCGCTATAGATATCATGTATCGAAGCCGAGCAAGACAGAATGTGCTTCTCCAAGATCTGGGTTTGCAACGTAGAAGCATGGCCTTACTGAGACGGTTCAATTGCTCGAGAAGCTCAGTTAATAACTGTTGAAGCTGAGAGACGGCGGAATCCATATGTTGAAGGACTTCGAGGACGCTGAGACGATTTTGATATTTTTCGGCGCATCCGAAAACGAGTACATGCCGGGCGGTCCATAGGATCGGGGAATCCCTTGCGTGAGCTATCGCTATTCGCTGACTTTGACCGAAAAGTGGATTGATTGGCAGGGTATTGAAGCATCGTGAAGGACAGCGGCGATGCGGAAAGTGAGACAGGCGTGAAAAGGTGAAACTGGTCAAATAGTGTCCAAAAGTGAAGGATGGGTGAATAAAATGGAGTAGTGATGGTGGTAAGTCGTTACGTCATGATGGATCAGCGGCCCGGTGATATCAGTGCCCTTTGTGCACACAAGCGCCCATGCTCGGCCGTGACTCGGCGGCAGCTTGGCCTGAACTCGTTCTTAGAATATCTTGTGCTATGAGGGAGCTTATGGAAAATTCAATGAAATGACATGGAAGCCATCTCCGTTTCCTCAATCCTTCAGAACTGATAAATTTCCCGGTTCTCTCGCAATAAGTTCGACTTGATACTAGCAATACCTGAACTTCGTTCAAATGCTCTCATACTCCTGCCGAAAGTCAGTCGGTCGGCGCCAGACATGTTTAAAAGAAAGTAAGGAAGCACACTAGTCGTAGAGCATGGTACTGTATTGTTGCGTCGTCGGATACTCGCAATTTTAATTAACCCTCACAGAAAACCCCGATCCCCGGAAGTTCGCATGGATGGTGTGCCTTCCACTTACGAAAGGTAAGGCGAGCTCTCCGGCCCCGCATCTAGAAAGTTCGATGGTCTACTTTACTGAAAACTCTACCCACCATTTGCTCGAAATACGGCTTCGGATGGCATGCTTCTATCTTGGCGTGCGCCGTGAACTGACGCAGCGCGCTCTGTCAAAAGAACGTCAACGTATGAGAGAAACAAATGGAAGAAGACAACCCGAGGGTTTATGCTTCTGTGATAAATAGACGCGGACCGTAAACTCTTTCTAGACCCTATAAAATTATCTCTAAGGACCATCGCTGCTGATAGCGAGTCCCGAGTAATCTATGCCTCACACGACAATCTATTAAATCCATTAACATTACAGCACCATCGCCCTGTCTGTCCTCATAAAAAGCTATGTCCATATCGTCAGGTATCATCCCGCCTCGCCAGCTTCGGAACAGCAATAATGGGATTATGGTCTGTCAACGAGATGATCCTATGAGATTTGACAATGTCCATTCAGACGGAGCCCTCGCCACCAGAAGATCCGACGTAGACTCAGCCAGACCTTTCATCTGTAGGTTACCTATTAGAGTAATGTATTCAAACATCCGACCAGATCCTACTTCCTTATCTCAATGTCAATTCTTGAGCGCCATGTGGGCTGCATTCTCGAAATGGTAGCTACTCGATACATGCTTCTGTCGCTTTCAGTATTGACGTAAGTAATAGACAACACTTGACTATCCTAACGTAACATCCCCGACCCCGCCATTAGTAAGCATACTCAACCACTCTATGCGCCGTCTACCTACGGATCCTCAAAGCTGCATGCACTTGAGCGTCTCTGACGAGTGGTGGCGCGATAGCGCACCTTCCGGATGCCCATACGCTTTCCCTCCCTGTAATGGAGCACCGCGCGATGCGTTTTCAGTTGTTTCCAGACCACGATGTGTCGGCCTCAGTCAGGCGGTTAAGGGGGCCAATGGAATCGGTGATAGCGAGCCAAGACAATCAGCGTTGGGCATGGGAGTGGAAGGAGGGCTATTTTTAGAATGGAGATATGGACTTCAACTTCTTGATTCGATTTGGGACACGGCTGTGATGGTTTTTTGTTTGAACGAAGCTTGTGGTTTTTTGTGCCTTTGTTCTGGATGGTGTTGGGGAATAATGCCGGTGACTGGTGCCTTTTTTTGAGAAGCGCAGACTGCAGGTACGTATCTTAATTTTGGACGGACCCCGCTGATCCTCGACGTAACTTCGATATGTTGATCGTGAGGAAGAGGCAATTTTGAGTGTTCAAATCCTCGGTACATGTCCATAGCGTCTATCCTTAGCTATACGAAAGGCACGTCGTATTGAAGGCATTTCATGCGAGACGATGGTGTCTATAATCTAACCAGAGGTACAAACGAGGCGCCGTTGAATGCTGCCTGATGATGTGAAAGATATCTTACTTCCATTTTTTTTTGAATGTGGGTCCCGAAAGGGTCATCGATACCCCACGCCCAGCCGCTCACATACTTCAGCTTCATTTATCCGTATCTCATTTTCCCTATTTCAATGTGTGCTACCACACGATGAGCACTGTGCTGTTTCGTATTTCCAATGGATCTCAAAAACTTATCGACCCTAGATTTCATCCTCATGGAACGAGAAAAATAAGTAGAGGCACAAGCTGAAGCATCCGCAACATAAGCGTGGACAGACGAAGTCCATACGCGATTCATTGCAGTGGATATTGTGGATATTTTTATTACCCGTATGAGCTACTGACACCGTATAATTGCTAATCGACAATGCAGTTTCACGCACACTACCTCCGCCCGCCGTTCGAGGCATCCGCTGAGCAAGTACCAGACCAATCTAAGTACTAAGGATCATTGTCAATGGAATCGCTGTTATACTTCGCCGTGATTCAATCGCATTTTATGCGCACGCCAACAATTCTCCCGACCTCAGGTATACATGTACGCTCTTGATTAAACAGTGATGCTATTTCAATTTCACGGATATTTAGCGCCTAGCATAATTACTCGATCGATTGCATGAGCTTCCGACGATGCCATCAAGCCTCAAAAATTTCCTTTGCGGTGAATTCTGCACTCGCATGGAAAAAGAAGTGTCTCTGGCGCTATCGATAGCGCCCATGCTGACTCGAAGCTGACAACACACGACGGAGGATGTAGAAGCCATGTTTACGGTTGTTTGTGGGTGATGCAACTAGACAGCCGCCATGTGCTCCTCCTCGTCTGTGTCCACCATCTGCACTAAGAATCTTCTCCTTGTGATGCCCAGGCCACCTACGCCAGACATCATTCCCCGTATCTCCCTTTGGCGCCTACTGCTAGCACGGTGTCTCCGGAAACACCATCACAGAGTTGTTATCCTTCGCCATGCAACATGCACCGACCTCGAACATCTCGCCTCGGGTATCACTAGATCGCACTGGGATCGCCTATAGCATCATTTGACGATTGAATTGTGGACAACCATGGCCTATCTTTCAAACAATACGCTCCTAACTGGGGTCCGATTAGAAGTCCAAACGACACTTGCTGAACTGCAATGGTTTTTTCATATCTCGTTGAAATCCTTGGAAATCGAACACTCTCCTAATTTGTGGCCTCCGGCTTTTACGTCGCTGTCTAATTGCTGGGAATTGTGTCCTATTTCTAGTCGCATGCCCATTTCCTAGGATGGCTTCTTACTTATGTCAATCGGAGTGTTGCAGATGGCTGCATAATTAGACAAGCCGAATATGGATTCTCCGCGAGGTAACGCACATATGTGGATGTGGGTTGAGCTGTAACTCATGTTCTATCAAGCTGTATATGTTCCTGAAGGCATGGCAATTCCCAGTCAACGCTTTGCATGACCAAGATTTGGATCGTGGAAGGGCTCCCGCTTCTCGGAGTATGTTGGGCTCTTATCTCGGCGTCCACATGTCTCCACTCCAGATTTCATACAAGTAGGACCATGGCGTGAAAAACTAGCCAAGCCCCTTCCTGCTTCTGCTTTCCCTCCATGTCTGTCGAAAAGCACGATACGGCCTCACTCGATCTCGAGAAGAGCGGCGAGCATCAGCGTATGTCAACTTATATCCTCTATCTAAAGCTGCAACTTACCAACTATTACCACAGCTGAAGCTGAACTGCTTGCTGCGCTCCCCGAATTCGATGATCCTAATTTGGATAAGGAGGAAGCGTTGGTTGGCATCCTAGGTAAGTGTCGATTGAAGTAGGAAGGCTCATCAAACATCGTGGGTCTAACCCATTATCAGAGGACGACTCTCCCTACCCAGAAGTCCGATCCGCTGTTGCCAATACCGATGACCCTGACATCCCGGTATCGACCATCCGCTCCTGGACACTTGGTCTAATCTGGGCCATCATCATCCCCGTGCGTCAAAAGCGCAGTCAACTAACCGCCGTCGTGGTCTAACCAATTCCGTAGGGTCTGAATCAATTCTTCTTCTTCCGTTACCCCTCCGTCACAGTCAGCGGTGTAAGCCCTATCGCCTCCCCCCCGTCCAGAAGATGATATTGAACACCCCATGCCTCCTTAGATTGTCGCTCAATTGCTGATCTTCCCCATCGGTCGTGCATGGGCTCGTTTCATGCCCAATGTCAAGATCTTCGGTTTACCACTTAACCCCGGTCCATTCACCATCAAGGAGCATGTGTTGTCGACTATCATGGCTTCCGTAGGCGCGGGAAGTGCTTATGCGACGGATATTGTTGCCGTTCAGCGCGTGTACTACAACCAGACCTTCAACTTCAGCTGTATGTTTGATTATTATGCTTCTATTCGTTGAATGCCACTAACATGCAAGATAGACCAATGGATGATTGTCATGTCCACTCAGCTTATCGGCTTCTCGATTGGAGGCATTGCTCGCCGTTTCCTTGTCCAGCCGCCTTCTATGAGTAAGCCCATTTTCGAACACCTTGTCGGAGTTCCTTTGTATTGAACCATATTCAATTTAGTCTGGCCCACGAACTTGGTCACCTGCGCGCTCTTCAACACCCTGCACGCCCAGACATACGCCGGTGTGGGTAACCGTGGCGGTCTCAGCCGAGAGCGCTTCTTCTTCTACGCTTTTGCCGCATCAGCCGTCTGGTATCTCCTCCCCGGTTACCTGTTCCAAGCTCTCAGTTACTTCTCGTGGGTGTGCTGGATTGCCCCTAACAACATCCCCGTCAATGAGATGTTCGGCTATGTCCACGGAATGGGTATGAGTCTCATCACTTTCGACTGGGCCCAGATCGCCTACATTGGTTCCCCTCTCGCTACGCCATGGTGGGCTGAGGCCAACATCATCGTTGGATTCGCCTTTTTCTTCTGTGAGTTCCCTGCGCCTCATTACTACCTTCCTATTATGGGAATTCTCATATTTTGATTGTCAGGGATCCTCACGCCCATCATCCACGTTCGTGATATAAATCTGGTATATAAATCTAAATATGCAATTGACACTTTCTTTCTATTACAGTACACAAACACCTGGTATGGCAAGTTTATGCCGATCTCGTCTCGTGGGTCCTTCGACAACACCGGTGGAGCGTACGATGTGTCCCGTATCGTCAACCCCGATGCCACCTTCAACCAGGAAGAATACGAAGCTTACAGCCCCCTGTTCATCTCAACTACCTTCGCTATTTCTTATGGTCTCTCGTTCGCGTCCATCACTGCGACCCTCACCCATGCGTTCCTCTATTTCCGCAAGCAGATCTGGACACAGTCGCGCCGTGCTATGCATGAACAGCCCGATATCCACGCCCGTCTCATGGCTCGTTATCCCCAAGTTCCTCAATGGTGGTATGCCGTCATTTTCTGTATGTACTTTCATCGTGTCGTAGTCGGGCGAGATACTGACTTTTCGCAGTGGCCATGTTCGCGTTTGGTATTATCTCAATTGAAGTCTGGGAGACCAAGTTCCCCGTGTAAGCTTCATCAATTAATTCTTTAATTTCGCCGTCTTACGCCTCACCTCCAGCCAATACTTCATTCTCGCCCTCGTCATCTCATTCTTCTACGTCATCCCTATTGGTATGATCCAGGCTATCACGAATCAACAAGTCGGCCTCAACGTTATCACGGAGCTGATCATTGGTTACGCTCTCCCTGGACGCCCCGTAGCAATGATGATGTTCAAGACTTGGGGATATATCACCATGGCCCAGGCGCTTACCTTCACCTCCGATTTCAAGCTCGGTCACTACATGAAGATCCCTCCCAGGGCAATGTTCTGGGCTCAGGTCGTCGCCACCGTTATTGCTGGAACCACCCAACTTGGTGTCCAGGCATGGATGTTCACCAATATTCCTAATATGTGCGACCCCCATCAGAAGGATGGCTTCATCTGCCCTTCGACTGAGGTCTTCGGCACTGCCAGTATTATCTGGGGAGTCATTGGGCCTGCTCGTCAATTCTCCAAGGGCCAGGTTTACTATGGTGTGTTCTTTTCTTCTATATTTCTGTGTGGCGCACAAAGCTGAGGTGTATGATCCGCAGCCCTTTGCTTGTTCTTCCTTGTTGGCTTCGTCTGCCCCATCATCACTTACCTCCTGAGCTTGAAGTTCCCCAACAGCTGGCTCCGCTACCTCAAGTAAGTAATTTGGCTTTCACATTTATCTTCGCGGATATTAATTTTTTCCCTCAAGCTTCCCAGTCATCTTCTCCGGAACTGGGTACATTCCCCCCGCCAGCGCCGTCAACTACGTTCCCTGGGCAATTGTCGGATTTATCTTCCAATACGTCATCCGTAGGCGTCACTTCTCCTGGTGGACGAAGTACAACTACGTCCTGTCTGCGGCCCTCGATTCGGGTGTGGCTGTCAGCGCGGTGTTGATCTTCTTCATTCTTCAATATCCTAGAAATGGCGAGATTGGTATAAACAACGTCCAAGTGTGGTGGGGGAATACGTACGTTTCCTCAAAGTTTTCTGGTGTATTTTTTGAGCTAATCATTGCTTGTGATTTAGTGTGCCATTTACCACCGCTGATGCCCTAGGCACGACCTTATACAACGCCGCCGATACCGCTACTGGTACCTTCGGGTGAGTTGATAAAATCACACCTGCGTTTCAACTGCGGAATACTGATCAAATAATAATTCTTTAGTCCACTTACATGGCACTAGCATGGTTATTCCTTCAATTACCATTTTATAATGACATGGGAGATGGGATGCCTCCTTTTCTGCTAAACCTCCACTATGATGAATTATTATCACGCATAGCATCACGTTTTTGTAGTTACCTCTGTATCATAGTTTTATCTATCGAAATGAAGGCTCGATCTGATGAAGTGAGCCTCCGTTGGGAGCGCGTTGAAGCTAGGAGGTAAGGACCACTAAAACGGTGACATGATGTACTTGAGTCTGTAAACTGGAGGTTTTTTCTGTGCGTTGCGAATTTCCTGGCTCCGATATTCTCGATTCATTTTTTTTTTCGTCCAATGGGACTGGCCTGAGGTGGAATTTGCATCGCACTGGCGCAGATGGCGCAACACAGCTTCCGGTACTCCTGGTGATGGGTAGGGATCCATCATTTGTAATCATGCTGTGTTATTGGGAGCGACGACGAGCATTGGTTTCCTTGAGTTGACCTCGAACCACCATCGGCTCCAATCCTCTCTTCGTCTGCAGGCCAGCGGAGCGTCTAACAACATCGACTACTAACTACTTAACGATCGAATCTTACTTATTGATAACGACACGACCATCTGCGCTCATCCAAATTACGAACTTGTTGATCCTAGGAAATACTAAAGTTGGGGAGGCTTTTGAACATGATTAATGGTGCGAGGGACTTCGTTGTGTTATCTTGGGATACGGCTGATTTTATTCTTGGGATGATGGTAGACCGTGCTGTTGCTATTTCTCTTGGGGTGTTGACTTTTGCATCGAACCTGCCAACTACGAATGCCCTTTTGAGCTGGAAAGTCTGTACTAAAGATGAGTGAGTATGCCTTTCATTTTGACAACAAGCATGTTGTCTGTGTAGTCCTTCTCGAGCATTTGTCTTGGTGACGACGTCCGTGGTTGTCATTCCAAAGCCTTGTTCTTAAGCTTTGCATTCTTAACGTCACCATCTCTTCCGACAGAAATGGCAAAACATTATGCAAAGATCGGATTCCACGGGGAGCTAGAATAGCTATCGCTGTTGTCGCTGGTAAGCTTTGGCGGTCTATTATTGAGAATGAACAATAACTGACATTTCTTTCAAAGTCTTTGCCATTATCCTGCTGTTCGTTTCAGTGTTCTGCATCATCCGCAATAGGCGCCGCGCCGCTGCGGAGGAGAAAGAGTACAATGTAGAGGCCAGTCAAATGCAGGGCCCGCCGACGATCATCGCGACGGAATACAATCCTGGCTCAGGGCCATCCCCAGTCTATAGTGCTGAAGGGAACAATACCTCACAGCAGTTCGACATTGGGCACTTGAGTCCCTCGCCCCAGATGAGCGGCCCAGCTTTCCCAGCGAGTACCCGGCAGTATAACAATAGCAATGATTACTACAAACGCCAGCTCTCAGTGCCGCCAGTAACGCAGAATCACACGGCGCCAGTCTCGCAGGTAACTTTCTCCGAGCCATATCCGTTCGGAGGGTATTCTCCTGTGGGTTTTGTTTCCTTGGAGTAAGCCTTTAAAGTCCAGGTTCTGACTTTTAACTTCCCACAGCGCAACGGACCGTCACCACCGAAGACAGCCTTCGTGAGCCATGGATTCCCAAGGCCCCTGTTGGCGGGCGATAGGCTCAAGGACAGGCTCAAGGAGCGACCTTCGTCTGTTTCATCTTCCTCATCTGTGGGTCGTTGATCGTGATCCCTGAATGCCAAATCGTTATCGGTTTGTTTCTTTCGCCGTGCCGATGCTTCCCCAGACTGGAGCTGGGGCGGTGTCGGTGCGTGTATATGATGTTGGGATCAGTTACATACCGTTGTGTGTATCTGGATCGAAAATAACAAAGTCTGCCGTGGATAAAACTAATTGCCAGTGGGAAACTGCCTTGCGTTTCTAGTGAAGTGAGACCCCTTCACGGAAAGAATCATCGAAGTGTTGACCATAAGTATTGCCTATTTTCTTGCCTGGCCTTTCCATATTAAGTATCACTGTTGTTAATTGCTGCCGCGCCGTTTCCTTCTCGTCCAGAAGATCAAGAATTACAAAATATCGTTCTAGTTGTAGCCGAGCGACGCAAGTCCGGTCTCCGAGAAACAACGAATGATTAGCGCTGCCTTACCAGACGCCTGTCTGGCGCTGGTGACAAGTTCGCCAACGGTTCTCCATGACATAATACGATGAATGCATACCAAACAAAAATTGAATGCCACATTCAACGGAAGGGTTCTGGCTTATCACTCGCCGAGACGTTGGGAAAATATTCCAATTAGTTTCACCCGCTTTTGTGGTATGTTTCTCGTTGCAAGAGACTGACCGTCTGCGGCCGTCCAGCTGTGATGTTTGCGGGCCGTGGCCCTCGATAATCTTCAGACTTTGATGCGAAATTCAGTTCAAATGAAGGAAAGCAAGATGGGCGGCCATGCATGAGAATACGTCAACCTTGGATGGGATATGCTATTCAGTCCTCCTGTCTGATGATATCATACAACACTTCGATCGATGGTATTGAAGAGGCGGTGATTTCTCGATGAGCCCAAAATATGACAAAAATCATAAATTTATTGTCTGAACAATTATCGAAAGCTTCTTGAGAGTAAGACGACAAAATTGATTACTTCCAAAATAGTTACAGCATCAAGCGTCCAAGATCATTTAAAAATTGTGGCTGATCAGGATTTGCGGTGGTCATCGCCCATCATCGCCACCTCTACCGCGAGGCTCGGAAGTCTGACTCTGCGACGCCGGCTGATGCTGATGCGTCATCCCGTCTTTTGTATACAATATAAATTGAAAAGACACTCAAAAGTTGCTCAAAAGTTGCTTGCGGTGCATTAAAGCCCAAAGCAAACTTGAGAGGCGGCGTACCTGAACGGCAAATTCCGATTGTTCCCCTGATCTGGTCGTTAACGACTCTTCACTTTCCTGCTTGTTGTCCACTTTCTCATCGCCGCAACTCGATGAACAGCCTATTCTCCCGTGTACGCACCAACTCAACCCCCCACAAGAAGAACACTTTACGTTCCGAAGACGTCTCCTACGCGGCTGGGGCCCTAGATGAGTTCGGACGGGTTTCCAGCCGAATCTCCAACCGTGGCGCGACTCTAGGTCCCCCATCTTCGAAAAAAGACAAGAAGAAGGACCAGAAGCGCTCAAAGACTCTCCCTCAAGGCCGGGAAGACGAGGCATATTCTCCTGACTTACCGTTTCCCGACGGCGCTTTCCTGCCGTTGAACCTCGACAGACCCTCACCGGAAGCCTCTGCCACGGAATTTGTCAAAGGACACGACTACGGATACCTTTCCTATGAACGGCACGTCGTGTTAGGGCTCGAACAAGTGGAACGGCTGGTAGAAGTCATATCAGAGGAGCTCGAAACGCGGGGCGGCATCACGACACCATTTATTTTTTCTACGACTGCGCTGGACATTTCAGCCTCTTCTATCCGCAGAATCATTTCAACCTTCCTTTTTACTTGCGAAAATCATACAAGTAGCCATCAAGCCCAGGAGGCGGAGGCGAAATGGAGAGAGGAAGCAAGATTCGCTGGCCCACACGAATTGGCAATGTGCCTTCGATGGGGGCTTGCTCGTGTCATTCGGTCAGTTGGTGGCCAAGATGTTCGAGGATTGGTGTCTTGGGAACATTACGTTGACTTCCGCGAGTCAGAAGCAGGTATGTGAATCTCCTTCCCTCTCTACCGTATCATTTTCTTTGGACGGAAGCTGTCATTTTGCCTTGAAAATCTCCAAATAGATTTTGAAGTGTACCACCTTGCAAGTAACCAAGCTAACTTCACCTCGCTTCTAGCTCTCGGATACCCGCCAACGCATTTTGCAACATCTTTTCTTCCTGAACTACCAGCTACCCTTCAAGCCATCATTATCAGATTACTTTCCCTCCTAGCCCGTTTAGTTGCTAACAGCACATCGTCTGGGCACACTCCGCCCACTCTTTCACCTCTCTTTGGACCTCTTTTCTTCGGCCTGGGTCCAGCCACCCTCGCTTTTCACCATGCATACATTCACTATCTTCGTGCGGTAAACGCCATGGAACACATCATTCTTGCATTTGTACGGTGGCAGGACGTCCCTAGAGTCTCTACTTTCTCCGAAGGGCTTGCCTCTAATCAATCTGCAAGCGCCGCTACGCTTGGTGTTCCCGTCCGTCTCAAGGAATGGATCAAGGGCTATCCCGCGATGCTGCCTTTCCTGGAACACAAGAAACCCCAGCCACGAAGAGGATCAAGGACCGTGCGCGTCATGAGCGTCCGCAGAAATGTCAGGATGTATTCGCCCGACCTCGTGAAAACGGCGTCGATATGGGCTCATAAGCCACTCGGATCGCAGGGCACCAATGGCTTGGCCAACTCGAAAGAATGGGAGAGGATAGCACCCTCGACGCTGAAACTCCCTCCGCGCTATTCAGAAGGCTATAAGAAGCGCATGGATATGCCTGCCAATTTCCACCCTGATGTTGCACCCGGAACGAGCCCGTCGCTGAAGTCATCGTCATCGACCGGTTCATATTCGTCGGCTACTTCGTCAAATACCATTACATCACTCCCCGATTCGGATTACTTTGGCTTGGGTGTCAGAGAAGGGGACGATAGGTTTAGGAGTCTGACCGATCTCAAGTGGGGTGAATTTGAATCTATGGGCTTCAGTGGGCTCGGAGACGAGAAGAAACTCCAGTTTGATCTTACAGAATCTGCGAGGACTGTATGTGCTGATTTTTATACCGTACTAATCAACAACCTCATTTATGATTACAGGACCGTACAGCTAAACGCCAAACATTGTCATGGAATGACTTTTCTTCAGCTGGGTTCTCTCGCATGGACGCGCCTTTGAGTGCTACTCTTCAATTCAGCACCCCTTTGGTTAACACGATTTCCTCATGGCCCGCTCAGAATGTAGAAATCAGCAAGAAGCTCAAGAAGACTCATAAATCTCTTCCTGCGTTCGGCTGGGATACGGAGCCTGTAATCGGAAATGAAGAAATCATCGAAGAGGCTTTCCTTGATGTTTTCTGTGACCTCATTTACGGAGGTGGGTGGATGGACTTGGAAAGGGGCGAGATGTTGGACAGGGATTGTAATTGGGCTTTGGTGAGTCAACATTGGTTTTTATGATTGCCCGAAGTTGTTACATACGGGGCATATGCTAATGCGAAAATTCAGGTCGAATATAAATCATTACCGCCATCTCGTACGACTGCAACAGGTGGCGCTGATCCTCGAACTTCCACCACGCTGATCCTGTTCGAAGAATTTGTTCCTCTTGAATACCGCGAGCAGCTGGCAGTGAAATCCTCCAGCCGTCGTCGCCTCCCTTCACTCTTCTCGAACTCGGGCAAAAAACAATGGAAGCAAGCCGCGACTCTCAACGGCCGGCCGTATGTCGTTGGCCATGTCCCACAAAGCCCAAACTACCGTGAAGTTGAATTCGAAGGCATGCTCCATGCTAGCTCCTCTACTAAGCTTCTGTCCCTTAACCCCAAAAACTCCACCCGCCATCCACCTGCGGCATCAAACGTCCCTTCTCCTACCTCCCTGGTTCCTCCATTACCCGCCCTCAAGAAGATTACGTCTCGCTCAATGGACCCAGTCAGGTATGACGCTCCTCCTCCTCCTCCTTCAGTCCCTGCTCCTAGGAGCGACGAGATGCATTCCGACTCCACAGCATCCCCATCGGTCAAGAAATCGCTCTTCAGGCTGCCTCCAACCCCTGGGTCGAACAGGCGCTCAATGATTCCGGCAGAGTACTCGACGGTCGAATTCGAGACTCGGATGGCCAGCTATAGCGATGACGAGTATGAGCCGGAACATGACAAGCAGAAGCGAAGGGAGTCGAGTACGGATGCCTGGGTGGATATACTGGTGGGCAGTCAGAGCCGGAGAATGGGAGGGCAGGATGCGGAATTGACAGATAAGAAACGCGGAGGAAACAAGCCTGACCCCGAGATGGCGAGTATGGAGGTTGCGCAAGTTCTGGCGGCGGTGCAGAATAGGAGTCCATCGCCGTCGAGTGTGATGGAGCGCGTGGATCAGGACTATGGGTTGGATCAACATATTGCGGATCTGGATATTGACGAAGTTGACGTGGTGCCGAGAGACAGTGGCGATACTCGCAGTGTTGAGACGGACAACAGTGAGGTCGGTGGCCTTGCTTATGATGAGTCGTCCGTCGGGCATGGCGATGATATTACAGGTCTGACCGCTCGCCAACTGGCGCGGCATCAACGTCGCGTCGGATACTTCGACCTTCATCCTGAGCGACGGCAGGCAATGACTCAATCGGTTACCGAGGATCCTCGTCTAAGGCTGGCCAGCGACAGCGATGAAGAAGATGACGAGGACTCGCAAGCCCATCAAGCTGCCGATGTACGCCCTCTTCCAATGCCACCAAGCGCCGCAGCGGCCACGAAAGTCCAATCCACTCTTCACGAACCCTCTCCTCTCGTTCCTTCAAAATCCACTGTTTCAACCCTAAATCAATCATTGGAAGTCAGAAATACCAATGCATCTGTTCCTCCTACCAGCGCAGCGGGACCTATTACACCCAGCAAGACAGCCGCGCTTATCGAAATGTATCGTGAGCGCGAACGTGGTGGAACAAAGCCCCCCTCTCCTCCTCAAGCTGTACCTATCGTTATCGCTCCCCTCGCACCTTCACGCCTTCCTGTCCGTGCCACTTCTCTGTCTAAAGACGCGATTCCCCTCCCACAACCTCCACTCGCTTCCACCAGTCCTCTTAGAACCTCTCCTAAACCAACAACCCCCGAACCAACTCTCATTGACCTTCCACGCATCAATCTCGAAGAAACCGGACGCAGTAGTCCCGCTCGCTATGTACATGGCGCCCCACTCCACAACGTTGTCGAGGAAGAAGAAGAAGAGTGAACGGCACGAGTCAGGCTTCAAGTCGACAACGCAATCACACTCCTTTTAATTTTTTCCCATCGATATCACTCCACTTTCCTGGTGCTTCAAATGGTTCTTCTCCGTCAGTTTGACTTATTTACTACTCCCCATATACCACTTATAGCGCAACCTGATACCAAAGCCAAACCTCAGCTTAACTAACGCACCATCTGGACTTTCAGGCGCCTCGAAATACGATCGCTTCCTATTCCTAACCTACCCCACATTCCTCCTCGTCTTCAATATCCCGGGCTCTCTCTCAACAGTCACAGTCAATCATTTATGCTTGTTCTTGGTTTGATACTGCTCTCCTTTTCTGTTGCTACATGTTACTGTTTCAATCTTTTTTAAACATAAATGCTCCCATAGTATTTCCCTGGTCAATTATTACAGTAATAAATCCGTTCTTTTGGATTGCTGGACGATGGTATGGATTCCGTTCGCATTCTTGAGAACCAGAAATGTGTTATGACCGTTGTCGTCAAGTCCAGGGTTTCAAGTCACCGAATTGATCAAATTCGGTGACTGCGTAGTCCTTGATCGGCAAGGACACGTCGGATTGTGGGCACACTGACGGTTGGGAAAAGTTCACGTTGCAATTGGGAGGCATCGTGGTATACACCGGCACGCATCTTTCGGGCTGCAAAGCGGCAGTCACGTTCGGAGAGTTTCCCGGGTCGTCCTGAGCGCGGTGGGTTGTAGTAAAAATCGTGTGTTTCGTGGTATTTGTTGAATGTTCGGCGGACCGTTGCTGCGCTGAGTTGGAGTTCAGCTGCTATGTCTGCAACTGGAACATCCTGCTCGCGAAGAGCAACAATCCGCGCTCGCTTTGTTGGTGTAGCTTTTGTCGTGGTAAATAAAGTGTTGTTGTTGTGGTTCGGTTCAAGTTGGAAACTCAGACGCGTTGCCGCGTTTTCGTCGGTTAGGTAGGACGGCCTGGCCAGGCCTTGCACACGGCCCAATCTCGCCCCCGTTTTTGATATCTTGCCATTAATGCATGTATTTTCGCTAGCATACTCTACCAGTACTGTAGCAGCAATAAATGTCAATAAATTGAATACGAAGTCCTCGAATTCGAATGGATTACGGATTGGCGCAGCAAATATATGATTCGAACTCCTGAGTAACAGATTTATACTTGAGTATCTCCAAATTAAACAAAGTACACATCGAGCTGAAAAGGGTGAGAAACGGAGGTTCAATGGCAGGATTTCGTCACTTCATTGACAAGAAGTCTCGAAGACAATCGGGTCGATTGTCCCATTTACGATATTGAAGAAGGTGGTGAAGGTTTGACGGTCGGATTCGAGTCGGACGAGTGCTTGGCTTGAATTCAAGAAGAGGGTAAACTGAAAATCTCACGTGTGCTGGGTAATTGTAAATATGATAAACGTCGAGAGAATAGTCGCGATGATTGGATTAGAAAGCTCACCAAAAATGTCCAGGCATCGACCTGGCGGTAGCAGTCATCGATAGAGATACTCGTCAAGTTTGCGTTGTTTTGAGACAGCATGTCGGTCGTAAAGTTTGGAAAAGTAAGTAGGGGTGAAGCTAAGTGTGAACACATAATGGATTGTCAAAATGTACCATAATGTTCAACGAGAATACGAACTAGAAAGTAAAACAATTCACTTGCATCGTGTTGCCGTGGAATGAAGCGACGAACGCGGAGACCAGCGTGCCGTTCGCTGTGGAAATCGAGGATGGTAGATTCTGTAAGGCCAGTTTCTGCGGCGCCTTCTCGGATTTTTTGTCGACTAGGGCTAATGTATATCTATCTCGTAAACCAAAATTCAGTTGTATGGCTGAAATCACGATGATAATATATTCACAAAATCGCTTGTGTTACTGAAATTGGAACCTACGCGGAACCCATGCTGTAGGAAAACACATTTCATCAGGATGAACGTCATGGGTAACAAACCTTTACAACACACTTTCAGATATATCGCTCGACATTCAACATATGGAGAAGAAGGTCCACTGGAGCGCTCAGGGACAAGCAAGAAAAGCAGTATTGCAGTAGCGCAAGAAATCGATAACATACATATTTCGAAGCTCCGCCAGCGAGACGATTGTATACAACAAAGACCCGATGAGCGCATAATTCTGATCGCATTGCGTAGACTATGGAGATCACCAGCAAGATAAAGGATTCATTCCATGAAAAACAATGCCGTGCTCTATCGAGAAAAGGTCGACAGTGACGCGTACGTTGAGTTAATTCATGCTTAACAGCAGTCCAGCGAATATCCAGAATGAAGCGTAGGTAAGCACCTCCAGATATCTGGTGCACGCATACAGGTATCTTGTAGTCGTGAGTCGACTCCATGCCGCTGCGTACCTGAGGCTACCAGAGGTGAGACGAAAATCGTGTTTTCATTCTTAACCTTCGAATAGAACCAACGATGGAGTGATCTGAATTATTAGATGTAACATATATGGAGAGTAAATTCGCATTACACACATGGCATACGTCGTTCAGGTAGTGTGACTCGAGGCGGTGTTGCACTGAGCATGGTGGTGGTTCGTAGGTAAGGTGGGAGTTACAGAAAAGGGAATTTTGCGTTCTCGGCAACTTCCGGAAGGATAATTCACACAGGTCTATATCGTTGAACCAAATTAGCCTCGTATTAGTCAAGAAGTGGACCAAACCAACAGACAAAATACTCATTTACACGAAAGCTATGTGTACATCTGTGTATGATTAAATAAGGTTTTTTTATTGAGTGGGCCACATATGTAAATAATTCTACGAGGTCAGCGAAGTCCAAAATGTGGAGAGCATTGAACGGAAGTCGCGATGGATTATAACAATCAACGGCAAGATGTCTCAAAAATGGTAGCATTAATAGGTCCTGTTATATTTTTAAAGAAGCGTGTAGTCGTGAAGGTGCGAAGGCTATCGGAAGCGGCGAAGTCAAAGCGAACAAGGATGTCGTTTGGGTCCAGGAAGAAAGTCACTTGTAGATTATCTCCCTTCTATAGCGCGCAAACGCATTAAGATAATTTTTACTTTGAAGAGGAAATATTTTGAAAACTTACCGAGAATGTCCAAGTATCCACGGGACCGTATAACTCATCGATTTGAATACCAGAGAAAACAGCATTGCTTTGTGTCAATGCTAAAAAATCGGTAGGAAAGAGCTGCACGAAAGGAGGGACGCTGCTAGTCTCGGACCAGACTTACAAGAAAGAAGAACAAGTTGGCTCGGATACTCCATCATTGAAAGATACGATAGCATTATCGACGAGGGTACCATTCGAAGTTGTATATTGAAAATTGAAGCTTGCTTCCAGGAAGCCGTCGCCTGCTGCGTCTGCGCGTACTTTCTGCTGACTAGGGCTCACGTATATCTGTTTAATTTTCCAAACATATTTGAGCCTCCAAAGCCAAAACAGAGGATATCAGCGCACTTACAAACCCGCTAACTATATTATTGTTGATGAACGTTGGCGTCGAATTCGTGCTGTTGATCATGTATCCAGAAGATGTCGAACATATCGTTAGGTAAGAAACATACCTGCATATAATTGGCTCGGAATTCCCGTTGGATATTTGGTGGTGAAGGCGTGACAAATTCTGAAGAGTAGAGCTTCTGACTTGGCGGGAAAAATAGTGCCGTGTTGTTGACAAGATCGCTGGGAGCCTGAGCTAAGCACAACTTCAAGTTACTGGCCACGAGAAAAAGAGGAAATACAATCCAGCACAAAGACGGCATCGCTTGGTAAATTTTGGTGCTGGTTGTTCAGAGGTTTTCCCAAGTGGCTTTCGAAGTCTGCAGGGAGAATGAAGCTGTCATCTCTATCGATCCATTTCATCCTGAATTTATACGTCCAGAGAACAAGCAGCCTCGGGAATATAATGATCACATTGTAGTACTCCAGCGCTCGATCGAGCTAATATGGGTACGGCCAGATGAAACCGCCCCCAACTACGGATTATTTTGGTAAGGTGACACGCTCGACGACAGCGTCGGACACATGCACAGTTACTACTAGGCAGTGACTCCAGGCTGGCGATCGCAGGCCGGTCAGTCTCAAAGCGGATTGTCAACAAAATCGGGGCCAAAACTACGTAGTGTTGCCTTATCTGAGGCGGAAGCGCGTGAGGAAGTGGCGAGAATCCAAGCTCGCCCACGCAGACGTGCACTAACTTCAACGCGGAATTGGCTTCGTTCAGACTCCACAGCTTTCGAGCAGCCTTCTCATTCGCCCATGAACGCAGAGATCGAACGTACACTACGCAGTTTACATGGTATGCCATGGCGGCGCCAATCGAAACAATAGAGGATGCCTTTCCACGAATCTTTGACGCTGCCTCAACGCTGCCTACTGATAGCGCACTGCGCACCAGATGAGTGGAAACATGTCTTAAACGAGGCGCCCAGACTGCCAATGCTTGCGGCTTCCGTAGATGTGGATGACCTGCATCTTGACGAAATATGAATGAACCTCGAGGCGAGATGTTGCCCTATTGGGCGTTGTAATGTAAATTGTGTGCAAATAAATACAGTATCGAGTCGCCGATGCTTCTCTACGGTCCGCTGGTATGTCAGCACATATAGAGAGAACGCCGCTAAAGGAAATGCACAATCACGATCAAGTGGCGTTTGAGAGACCGAGAACCCACTCTGGCCCACTGAGTACATAGTATGCTGCTCAACAGAAGTCAGGTTCAAATCTATTTTACTTCAAGAGAAGGGAATTCCCCCATTACACGTATTATTCATAGTAGAGTACGCACTACGCTAATACGTATACTTTTAAGGTCTATCAGTGCAATATGTACACAGATACTCGTAGGAACAAATACACAATTTCTACTTATAGGCGGAAAGATAGGGGGTGATGGTATATTGGTATGCGCTGTGCCGCAGACAATGGCGATGATGCAGATGATGATGGTACAGATTGCGGACATTCGATGCGATGACAGTGGTGATGATGTGATGACCGGTGATAGTACAATTGCGCGCCCTAGTAGAGGCATAATAGGGAAGGATGTACGGTGCATGAGAGTCTCGTCGAGAGCGTGCCCCCAGCCACAAATCCAACACAGTGCGAAGAACGAAGAGGTAGAAGAAGAGATCGAGTGAGAACCGCGCCAAGATCTAGGACGACTCAGTCGAGTCATCGGCGGCGCTAGGTTCTGATTCTGAGTCCATATTTGGGTCTGAATCTGTATTGGTGAGAGGGGCCACGACGTCGCCCAAGAGATTGTCGTATTCTGCGACTAATGACTGAAGCGACTCGTCATCGATAGTCATAGAACCTACGTCCTCCTCCGATAGGTCAAAGTCAAACTCAAGGTCGGCGCTTGTATTGGCTTCCATGTCCATCTCGAATTCCTCCGTATTGCTGTAGAGGTTCGAAAATGTCTCCATCTTCGACATCTCCGTCTCTGTCCAAAGCTGGTCAAGATAGTCGGTGGAGTATTCGGGATAGGGAGCGAAGAGATCGAGTCCGAGTTCAAGCCAGGGGACGGGAGGCGATGGTGAGATATCAGGAGAAAAAGAGTCCATTGAATAATATGGTTCGTCCGGAATTGAGGTGTCCAGAAATGGGAAGTCCGGATTGAATTCGTAGAACAAGGAATCAAAAGATGGGGACGCGATTTGCACAGGAGGGCGCTGTGAACGCGCAAAGTACTCTGGTTGAGTGGGTTTTGTGATCGCCATATCCCGCTCGCGCAGGGCGATGAGCTCGCGCTTATATTCTTCGGGACTCATATGTTGCCTGCAAAATTACATATAGGCAATTAGCTTCTTATGGATGTATGTTGAGTGATCAATGTAACCTACCTCATGGCTAGAATTTGCTCGTCCAAAAATTTGGAGCGCGTCGCATCATACGGGAGAGGAGAGTGTGCGTCAGGTGTGAGGGGAACGAGTTTTACCCCGAAGGCCATCTTGAGGGATAAAGCAAAAAGTTCGAGAGGCGTATTTTGAACTTGGGTACTATGTATTTACCGCCGAAGATACCGATCGTATTTATACGGACGGGCGGTCGCGGCAAAGGAGGTACTGCCTAAACGAGCTTGGAGTGCCACTGACAAACAATGGACTGTTTTGGGCGTGTCAGATTAAGCGATCCTCATAGAAGATTCGAGCAAGATGTCCTCACCATTCCTAGACCTCAACAACGGGCCAAATCTAGACGAACCGGTATTGTTGCATGTGCAAAAATAAAGCGTCCGTGAGATTATTATGTTACCTTGATCCTAATTTGGAATGGGCAAGAGGAAGAGAAGCGAAGGAGCGGCTGCGGCAAGGAGATACGTTGCATTTTAGACCATATCCGGTAAGCCTTTGACCTCGTGGTAAAGGCATTTTTTGTATTCATGTGAAATTATGAATGCACCAGTCAAAGGCCAAAGCAGGCTGCTCCAGTAAATCAAGCATGCTGTAATTGGGAGATCAATTGTTGTCCCGTGCGGATCTATATCTGATGCAGCCATTTCTGGGACAATGAGGCGCCATGCCAGGCGGTGTGGGGTTTAAAGGTCTGAACGTGGTTTGAACGATCATGATGCCACGATGATCAGGATAGTTTATGATTGATGGAGGATTGAAGAGGATTGATGTGTTATGGCCGACCACCACATTCATTGGAAATACGCTGCAGCGACCTGGAGCTCAATCGAGCAAAGCGATGAAATACCTGATGGCCTTTCCAAGCAAAGCTAAAGATTAAGATTAGAACCACGCACGGTGTTATGAATCTCTCGCGACCCACCTAAATGCCCATTTTGTTGATAGCCACTGCCAGGTGCTTGTCCATGAGAGAGCCAGAGTATTCAAACTTGAAAGAAAACCACCTAGAATGAACGAAGAAAGAAACAAAGCGGCCTTGGCCGAACAACAATACAAACTTTTGAATCCTCGGTTCATCGTAGAGACTAGACAACGACCTACATCGCCAGTGAGCCCGCGGTGTTGATAGAGCAACAATAGAGCAACGTCAACTTGAACTTCTGGCAGATTTAAACCTGCTGAACTTGCGACCAAGAAACGTCCAGAAAAGCAGAACGACGTCCTTCATGAGAAATTTGTAACACCCAAGCAGCCCTGCCATCAAATATGACTTCGAGGGATTACGGACACGAGTTCGACATGAGTAGTAGTAAGTAGTTTGGTCAACAAAGGTCCAAGACGCGACGCGCATAGCTTGGTGGTATTTGGCTGGGGCTTTACTAGTACTCGTTACATAATCTTCAACTCATCTCCGTTCCGGTCATCCGCCAGCCTCCTCCCCAGGCGTTGTTCCGGAGTTCAAGAGGAAGAGGGAGTATAGATAGCGGATGGGAAAGTATTTGTAATCAATGATCCGAGGTTTATGCGAGACTCTAATTTCTTGAACTCCTCCACAACGCCTGGAAGAAAACATTTGTAAACAAATGCGGGATGGCTTGCCGACATCAACTGGGTTCGAAAGCCACCTGGTCGCATCAGCGCGTCCGTTCGTGCGTTTCGTCCTTTGCAGAGTGCGCGCTACACACTCTAGGCTCGAACTCGAAAAATTATCATATGCAAAATGCTTAGATAGGACAGCTAAACCAATTGTAGAAGAAAAATGTGGTCACCCTGGCTGGAAATCAACTCTATATCAATGAAATTACTAACAAAGTGTGTTAGTTCATGGGTTTGAACGCAGCGCATCCTCTCCAGAATGCACGCTGCATATTCTGGACAGATTCTTTTAACAAATAATTCATAAAAAATAAAATTCTCGCATTTTCAAGTTATTGTGCATCAACTTTGAACACAATTTCAGGTCTGAACCTGTGTAAAAGTTTTTTCAAGGTCGAAATTTCCGAGCTTGTTGAGGCCTTACTTCTCAATTTCTAGGTAGATATACCAACAGTTAGCAGAGAAAGAGTTATCAGATATCCTATTACTTTTAGATATTTAGACACTGTTCAGTGTTAGTGCTTAATTTCATTGAAATAGACCAAATAGAGTTGCTTTCTAGCCAGGGTGACCACATTTTTCTTCTACAATTGGTTTAGCTGTCCTATCTAAGCATTTTGCATATGATAATTTTTCGAGTTCGAGCCTAGAGTGTGTAGCGCGCACTCTGCAAAGGACGAAACGCACGAACGGACGCGCTGATGCGACCAGGTGGCTTTCGAACCCAGTTGATGTCGGCAAGCCATCCCGCATTTGTTTACAAATGTTTTCTTCCAGGCGTTGTGGAGGAGTTCAAGAAATTAGAGTCTCGCATAAACCTCGGATCATTGATTACAAATACTTTCCCATCCGCTATCTATACTCCCTCTTCCTCTTGAACTCCGGAACAACGCCTGGGGAGGAGGCTGGTCATCCGCGTAATCAAAACCTCCATACTTTTGCATAACTTTTGCTGAACAAAACGTGTACGACACGCGTGCTCAGATGCTATCTAGGCCTTGATTACTCGAACATTTCTCTCAACCTGTCGTTAACTCATAGCCCTGAATCTTGATGCAAGAGCTTCTGCGAAGACTCGGACGGTGGCCTCCAAATAGCCTTCACGGGTGAATCATCAAAAGGCATCGGATTTAGAAACCGACGACACTCAATAACGCGAAGGATTTATTGCAGTGAAGACCTTATACTTTGCTGATGACGACGGCTTTTTTGCCAACCTCAGTACGGGGCTCGGCAGGGCTATTTTGGACGGCCGTGTCCAAAGTGCGCTCGATGTCAGGACGGCCAATCATCAATTTATTGCCGTTATGTTTCACCTCTGGAAAGCTTTATATCCGACTGGTTACCATTTCTTTGCAAGCGACTTCCATGGTTGACGGGGACCTCTTTCGCTCTCAACATGGAAAGCAGCTATGAAGTCGTCTTGCTTCAACACGCGGCAATATTCAGATACATTGGTGGTGAGCATGTTCGTTCGAAGACGGCATATACGCGAACGCTCATAGTCTTCATGTTCTCTATCAGCTGCCGGATTCGTGGTATGTGAACGTTATTTCATAAACGGTGCTCCTAAAAGGCTAAGCCGTTTTCTCGACGACATAGGTTCTATTTTATGACCATCTTCTATCGTTTACCGATGAAGTCGAATACATCTGGAGTGCCAAACATACAGTTCCAAAGTTTCTGTTTCTTCTAGTCCGCTATCTGGTGCCGTGCGCTCTCGTTCTTCACATGTATTGTAAGTCCAGACCGCAAAAAAAACCGACGTTTATTCGGGCTGCTGCAACTCACTTCGCTTTCATTAGTGCTATTAGGATCCGTTGGGGTGGAAAACATTGACACGGTAAGGGCCTCGTATTCGTTCTACAACGTCGACTAACTAATTATACGCAGTTGTGCGTCTTTTACTAGTCGAACTGAAGACACCGTATTTGGCTCACACATACCAGCTGTCAAATATGGTTTACTCTCGCAGTGAGTTTTTCTGACATCCTATGATCAAGTACAATGCCTGATTGTCTGTAAGGTCTGTCTTGGTATATTATCTACGGGAACCGGCAATTGTGCGTATCTCCGCACACAAAGCAAAAAACTTTGTTTTCGCTCATGCTCCCGACGCCTTAGTTCTTGTCTTATTACGCCTCTGGGTTCTGTGGAAACGGAACGGACGATTAATTGCTTCCACGCTGTCGTTGTTTCTTCTAGCGCAAGCCGGTATTATTGCGTGTGCTATTGTAGTGCTGATACGAGTCAGTCGTAAGTGCTGCCTAAAACAGTCACCTAATGCAAGACTAATTGTAGTTGTGTTCATTTTCCAGCATCGTTTTCTTACGATCTGAAGTTGCAATTATGCACGCTACAAAGACGCAGCATTTTAGGGGCCCTATATGCACCTCCAGTCAGTCTGCCTCATTGCGAGGACCTTTTCGATTCCCATGACCCCCGTGTTAAACTTAGCCCTTTTTGTTTTTCAAAGGTTATACTGGATGGCATCGCCCTGCTTGCTGTAAGTTGGAATGCCATAGCCTGTCCGCGTCGGAATCAAAGCCTTCTCGTAAAACACCTTTACACTGATCGGTTTGGGTACATTCTAGTGAGTATATCTCAGCCTAAATCACAGTTCTCATGTATGATGTTAATTGCTTTATCTTATTGATCAGGTCTTGTTCCGTACGTTTGTCTTTCACTGGCTGTCATCATGAGTCATGTTCATGGCCGATATCTTTCTCAGTTATGCGTCTCGTAAACCTCGGAACGACTTTTTTCGCACCTGTAAGTCTATCGCTGCCGTTTTGCTTTGCCTCTTTATTAAACTTAATGTCCGACATCCCACCCCACCGTGATTGACCAGCTGCACGTCGTTTTTATTGGAATTTGGTAAGCAAGACTTCTTTCACCTCTGCTTCTGAACTGCGAAGGCTTCCATATACACTGCCGCTCACAATGCGGCGCATCATGATATCAGTTCCAAGTTCTGCTTCGAACTCTTTCACGTCTCACACTAGTACTGCTATCAACTTCTGATATAAAGTTCCTTCCCTTCGAATTCTTTTCGTATCTTATCCCGGGTCGCTGATAATCTATCTGCACAGCTTCATATGGGCAACAACGACGGTAACCGTGTCGCGCCTCATCATAGATCTCCGCAAGCAGGCTATTATCAGCGTCAAAGAGGAGAAAGCGGCGGGTTCGCCTGTGCCGCTGCCTAGTGTATGATTTCATCGACCTTTCGCCTTTCACCCTCTCGTGTTCGCATTTTCATCAGCATCACCGACCAAACGTTTTCATTTCATTATCGCAATCTGCATATAGACGGCGCTCAGTAGGCCACACACGCAAGTTCTAGTCTCATGTCACTCACAAGCATCATCCGTTGTTGAACTATCAATCATAAAGGCATTGCATCAAAAAGCTTTCCATTCCAAATTAACCAGAATTGCTCTACTATATGCCTCCTCCAACACTGTGCACCAATCATCGCAATAAGGACTTGAAGTTCTGAATGCAATTACTTACCTATTTAATTTTGTACTATTATCTCCATCGAAGTTGTGTCCTAAATCATGTCTTAGCAAGATATGCACATATCTGATTCCCCAATCCCAACTTTCTCGTCCACAATAATTCTACATGATGAAAAACTGTCTGCTCACCTTTGCTGCGCTGAAGAATCTGGCTAACGGAAAACTCGTTGTCTTCAGAAGCACACTTTCGGAGTTCATATATGCACTGCGCTCGCGCGGGCTGTCCTCCTCTTCACAATAGGTCTCCACGAGCACTGGAGTTCAAGTACGAGAGACCATGGGATCTTTCATAGCTTATTACTGACGTTCTTCCAGATCTATACACTTCTCTTTTGAATTCCAAGCACTTTGCGTCTGGTGGCGCGCGCTACGAGATTGAATCGTGATGCATTGATGCGTCTGGTGATGCGTACGCGCGTCTACAACATCACGTGCCCGACCGCCTTATTGATCGTCTACAAGTACAAATCTTTGACTAGAAAAGTCCAATCTCCCTTTTCCTTAACGCTTCCACGACCACACTTGGGTCCTCACACTATGGCAGCAGCAGAAGCCTCAGGATCCGCCTCGGTTAAGGATGGAAAGCAACCCGTCGTAATCATAACCATTGGCATGGCAGGCGCAGGCAAATCGACCTTCGTACAGCGCCTAAACTCGTATCTGCACTCCCAAGACCCTCCATCGCCGCCCTACATCGTCAACCTGGATCCAGCGGTCACATACGTTCCATATGAACCGAATATCGATATCCGGGATACAGTTAACTACCAGGAGGTCATGAAGCAGTTCGTACATGGTCTTTTGTGCGCATGAGCTCCCCAGTTGAGGTTGATCCAAGGTACAACCTAGGCCCCAATGGTGGTATCCTCACCGCCCTCAATCTGTTCACGACCAAGTTCGACCAGGTACTGAGCTTGATTGAGCAGCGGGCGGATAGTGTCGAGTGAGTTGTTTCGTTCGAAGCGGATAGTTCGAGTCTGATGCTTGTTTAATTTCAAGTTATGTGGTCTTGGACACCCCAGGGCAAATTGAGATCTTTACATGGTCTGCTTCTGGCGCTATTATTACCGACGCGGTCGCATCTTCCTTGCCCACGGTAGTGGCCTACATCATCGACACCCCACGGACGACGGCTCCGGCGACTTTCATGTCGAATATGCTTTACGCATGCAGGTGAGTTGGACATTCTCGACGTTGTCTAACCTTTCATATATATGCGTTCATACGTCCTTAACTCTTCCACGAGCTATTCGGAGCGCAACGAGACCATCACCGTCTATCTTGCCAAACCGCTCACTGATAGACATATCGTGTCTTTTCTCGCACCACCTTGTCTGATGAATGAGTGCCAATTGAGCTGATACGGTTCAATCAATTAGCATCCTATACAAGACCAAATTACCTTTCATCCTTGTCTTCAATAAGACCGATGTCCAGCCGCACGATTTCGCCGTGGAATGGATGTCCGACTTCGAAGAGTTCCAATCAGCACTGGCATCGCACAGCGGAGCGCACGACGCTGAAGGAGAGCCAACGTACATGAACAGTCTCATGAACAGCATGAGCCTCGTCCTGGACGAATTCTATAAAAATCTCAAAGTAAGCCGCGCATTTCGGCAGCTTTGCGGCACCATGCTCATAACTACAGGCGGTTGGTGTGTCCAGTGTTACCGGAGATGGCTTCAAGGAGTTCTTCGAAGCAGTCGAAGCATCTCGGGAGGAATATGAGAAGTAATGTCTTTTTCGAGTATGGGTGGTTCCTTGGTGCTGATGACGACGATACATTTTAGTGATTATCTACCCGAACTACAGCGTGCTCGCGAGCGGCGAGAAAAGACGCTGAATGCGGCCAAGGAAAAGGCCAAGGCGGATAACATGGCCCGCGTCATGAAAGACCTCACCATTGATCGCGAGAGAAACCCCGCTGGCGCGCTAGCTGACCGCTGGGACCCGGAAGAAGAAGAGGAAGAAGATGACGACGGTGACATTAACCTTATCGACCGTTGTATGTCCTTCCACTTGGCTACTAAACCTACTCTAATTTTTTATTTCTCAGCGGAAGAAAGGGGTCCTGGAGAATACATCGATGTAACCCGGGCCCGACGACACGAGTCGGAGAATATCAACTGGCCCAGGCCAGGCTAGGTGGAGAGAATGTCTGCATTCATCCCGTCGACATTTGTTCTGGTCCCGGGCCCCTCTTACGACTCCTCTTTTTCTAGGGAAACTAAAAGTAATCCGTTGGACCGTTGTAATCTACTAAATGTATTTTATATTCCCTTTGCAGATATGAGAATTGTGGGATAGAACTAGAAATCCTTTTTTCAGACATCGGAGCTGCCAAATTGTCGACCAGAAGATCGCGCTCAGCGAGAACGTATATTTGGCGTTTCGACGCCTGGCCTTACCGGTTTGAAATTCGCTAAACTGGCTTACGACTTTTCATCCAGGGCGGCGAAGATACCCGGGGTGAAGTCTTGCGTAAATGCATGAAGGTGTCGTCGCGACGTCGCTCTTCGAGATTCAATCTTGAACTCCTCTTGCATTCGTATTTTTGGTCTCTACGCTGTGGCGCTTAACTTCTATAGAGCGGCGAGAGTGCGTCTGGTCGGTGTTTTCGTTATGCCCCCACATCCAGAAGAGCATCATTCAAGCTGCGTATGTAACTCCGTTTCCTCTACTCTATAAGGATCTGATAATCGCCTCTTTCATCGACGAAATTAAACAGGCGTTGCGCGCTCAGTCCATGCGCCGCTACTGCACTTGCGACACGGTCGGGCGCAAGTTCTCACCGACGGCGCCATTGGTCAATGGTCTTCAGTTTATTATGTTGCCGTCAAGGTCGGGATAAAGCATCCTGCGTGTTGTAATTCTGTCATAATTGAGCATAAACTCATCCTCATTTGCGACTCAGCAGGCTTCAAGTTCTTGTCGATAATTATTTAAGACGTCTATTTCCGACAGAATCTTGTACGGTTTTTTTTAGACTTCTCCGGGTGCGCCGAGGGCGCGTTGCTCTCCATCTCTTCTTCGGTGCTACACCAATCAAATGTAAGTACTTAATATGTGTGGTATCATTAACTTTGAGCGCCAGGCCACCTTTTGCATCGGCCACAAATTCGACATTCATTCATTCCGAACGTTCAGCGCATTTTGAGTTGGAACTGTAATTCTGCAAGCGTGTACTTATGCAGCGCCTGCATATGCGCGGGCGCGTTCAATTGATCATGAGCTCTTCAAGATCGCAGTAAACGCACCCGGTGCTTGAACTTCTGCGAGCGTGCGCATACCAGTTTACCAAGTACAACACCCGCACGATGCGCGGCCATCTTCCGCAAGATCATAATACTGTAATGCAGCCGGCGAAATGTTTAGGCATCCTGCCACCGAGGCCACTCTAGCTGGAATGACGATTAGTTTTTCCAAAAACTAGAAGTACTTGATGGAGCGTATATAATTGTGCTATACTTTGAGCACCTGCCATCTCCCCGATCGAGCGCCTCGAAAATCGACCGCAAGCGATTAAGTTCGAATGTAACTTTCGGGCAGAATTCCCTGCCCCGTTCTCTCGAAATTCTGTGAGCGTTAACCAGTACCGTTAACCCTGCAAAACACCTTTTGAAAAGCTTTCTTCACTGGTGTCGCGAAGATCCTAAGCTCTGCGTGAACCTCTGTTATACTTCCTGTTGTACTTATTGATAACAGATAAGTGCATTGCGTCATTGTGCAACCTGCCATCTATGATCTATGTTAAGGACACCGGTTGTGCTGATGCGAGTTGCCTTGCAAAGTAGAATGAACTTTGGTTGATTGACACAGGAACTAAAGTAGCGATAGCCGACTGATAAAGAGGCATTCCGCGTTGGACATTCTCCATTTTATAGCTCATCCTGAGAAGACATGTGTCTAGATGGGTGTGAAAAGCCACATTGGCGGTCGGATATTGTTATAATAAGTTGGGCGCAGTCTCGCAGGCGCTGGTTATTCCCCAGTAACTGAGATATGGGGGCCAGGGATGCTAGACTGTGCTGGAGGATACTAGAATATAAAAACAGGGATGGAGTATCATAAAAATATGCATTCATGAGAGATGAAATTCAGGAAAATCGGGAGCGGTATGTGGCTGTGCCACGATCATGGGCCCTTGAAATTGAAGCGTTATAAAGTGAAAAGCCTTTTGTTTCTGTTCCTATCGTTGAAACTTGACTCCCAGCGCCAATTCGCCCATCGATTATTACGTGATCCACACCGCCCATCGCCCCACCCTTCTCTTCTCTCTACCTCGTCATCGAACCTCCACCATGGATCGGTACGTCCACCACCACCCCGTGCCATATGCCTCTCGTTGATACCCCTTTCCCAGCTACCAGAAAATCGAGAAAATCGGTATGTATTTTGCTTCATTTCCAGAGGTCCATCACTGTCTATCCTGGTCGTGTCATGTCTAGGCGAAGGTTCGTCGTCGTTGCCGCTCTGCAGGCGTTCGAGGCCACAATTTAGTTTCGCATAGGCACATACGGCGTGGTGTACAAGGCCAGGGACAGCACCTCCGGCGCCATTGTCGCCCTGAAGAAGATTAGGCTCGAGGCAGAAGACGAGGGCGTGCCGAGCACCGCCATCCGCGAGATCAGTCTGCTCAAGGAGTTGAAGGACGACAATATCGTTATGTGCGCCCCATTGCCATGTTGATCCTCTTCCCAGAATTTTCTGACAATTTTTCTTGCCATCAACGACCTCGCCTTTTCCAGGCTGCTCGACATCGTGCACGCGGATCAAAAACTATACCTCGTTTTCGAATTTTTGGACATGGACCTCAAGCGGTACATCGAGACGGGAAACCAAAACCGAACACCTATTTCTCTTGCGATTGTCAAGGTGTGTTAGTTTATGCCACCCTCCTTCCCTCTATTTTTGCAAAGCCACAAACGCCTGGAAACGCGTTACGGTAACGCGTTCGGACGCGAAAACGACGAGTCACTGGACTATGCATGTTGATTCCGGCATTTCCTACCACCCATCACTTTGCAACCGCATTCCCCGCAATCCACATGCATTCCCAAGGTTCAATACATATCATATCCACTTTCCCAGTCAACCGAAGTAGACTCCGTTGACATTACATCACGTGATTTAAATTAGTCCACATACGTCACGCGTTTTGGGACGCGACTCGCTCTTCTAGCAATACGAACGCTGAATCTGCGCCCTTCATTTTTCTTCTAGAAATTCACCCATCAACTCAACTCGGGTCTCTTGTACTGCCACTCGCACCGTATTCTCCACCGCGACCTAAAACCGCAGAATCTGCTCATCGATAACCGCGATAATCTCAAGCTCGCCGACTTTGGTCTCGCGCGTGCATTCGGTATCCCACTGCGCACTTACACACATGAGGTAAGTCACAAAATTTATCACTCAGTCCGAAGGATATGCTATATATATGCTCTACAGGTCGTGACACTCTGGTATCGCGCTCCGGAAGTGCTTCTTGGCTCCCGGCATTACTCCACCGCAATTGACATGTGGTCGGTGGGATGTATTTTTGCCGAAATGGCTATGCAGGGGACCCCTCTATTCCCTGGCGATTCTGAAATTGATCAGATTTTTAAGATCTTCAGGTAGGCCGAAATCCTGGCTTCCAGACTTTTCTATGGCTGACGCAAACGCTGTTTTTCTCTTTCTTTTTTCTCTCTTATCTCTTGTGCCCATGAATAGGATCCTGGGGACACCGAGCGAGGACTCGTGGCCGGGCGTTAGCCAACTGCCTGATTATAAGCCCACTTTCCCGCAATGGTCACGTCAAGATGTCGCGAGGATTGTGTCAACGCTGGATCAAGCAGGCATTGATTTCCTCAAGGTAAGAAAACTTTCTGCCTCTTTTCTCTTGGTCGGTCGCATTCTAACGCCGCATTTCTGCGCTTCTAGCAAACGCTCACGTTTGATTCGGCCAAACGCATTTCAGGTAAGCTTTGCTCAAATTTCCTCTTCTGTCCAGACCAAGTGTGAACCTCCGCCTTTCTTCCAGCCAAGCGCGCACTTCAGCACCCGTACTTTGCAGACTACAGGGCTGCATAGGTCGTCCACCACCCGTCCCTGTTCCCCTCCAGCTTACGTGATCCTCTCTCCTCTCCCTCTGGTGGTTAGATTTAGGTCGTTTCGCAGTCCCCGCTCTTCATGATCATGACCCATCCCTCGGGTCTCTTTTCCCCTTACCTCCTCTCTTCTATATATGTCCATGTGTCTCATCCGACCATCGCTCACTTGTTTCTCTATTCAATCGGCCCAGCATCTCTCCTCTCCTCTCCATACATTCCAATTTCTAATTTCCAATCCCATTCGCTTGCATGTAGTTACTTCTTTACAATGTGTTCCTCTCCCTCGATCATTCGTTCGTTCGCTCGCTCATACACTCTTCGTGCTCTCAAAACAAATCATGACGCGGGTGTTGATGTTAATGTTTTACAATGAAATATGCCTCCGTTCTCCCTTGTGGTGCGTACATGGTTGCAATGTGCGTATTTACACGATACATACCTTTATTTGTGTGTACTTTACATACATGCACATCGCGCTCTGGAATTGACGACGTTCATGACTCTATGACATGTCTTCGGAACTTCCTTCATAGATACAAATGCAAAGTAAATGCGACAGGTGTATACCACTTACATGGGCGAGCACTTACATACATGCGTACTCCCCCGCATCGGCGGTGCGATACCATCTCACTATATGCATAGTTACCTAACATTTTGGACATCGAACCCTCTCGATGTGTCCATGTTTTACACGGAGTAAATGGAAGCCGGAATTTGCGACGCCACTGCAGGCGATCCTTGTCTATCGCGGTGGCTCTGCGAACTAATTCCTGCTTTGTAGCCAGCCTTCAGGGGGAAAGAGAGCGCTCGTAGTCGGATTTATGATTGGGCTTTGGACGCGTAGATGGTGTGCTTGGGTAGGTGCGAATTTTTACTCTGGACAGAATACAGGTTTCGGCCGTTTCCTGTAATACTTCACAAGCCTATCCTCTGTTTGCTGGACTTGCACAGCTCATTTCCGACTCCCGAGTCGTAACGCTGTCTAGTCCTAGTCCCTTGAGAAAAACGTTATGGAGACACTCGTGACAACTGTACGACCTCTGGCTACCCTTCACTGAATCGTATAAGCCCAACCGATGTTGCGTTCACTCAGTCGCCAGCGTCTGCCGTCATTTTCTCCTCATCCGCAGCTGCAGTTTATCAACAATCAGCTCCTAGAATGAACTTTTCCATACAAGGGTGATGCTACAGAAGAGAATGGTCCCGACCCGTCGCTCTCCCTGGTTTGGGTACAATGCAAGTTCATCTGTGGGCTCATCGCCCCCGGGCCCGAGTCCAGACGCCGTCGCGAAGAAATCATCGAGCCCACAAGAACTGAACATCAAGGGGTCAAGAATCCGCACTTCGAAGGTGAGGTCGTCCTTTCGTCAGATGGTAGCCAATTTCTGAATTACTCGATAGCCATAGAGCCAGCGATGGACTTTGTACTTGAGTCAGGCTTGAATATTTCGGAATACGCATGGCTGGAGGAGGATTGCCAAAAGGGAGCCGTGGGAATGTGACAACGCGTGGTGATGTGATTGATGGTGACTCCTCTGGTCTTGTTCATTGTTAAATTAGTAGCTCCTAACAAATCTGGTCCCTGGACTCCCTTTATCTTCAACCACCACCTCCCATTGAAGGATAACCATGGCAGAACGACTGTGAGCATCTCATTCTTTCACTTTCCGGGTCATTGATCGACGCGAAATGCCAACAATGACTGATGATCATCAAATTTCTAAAATCTTATCAGACGCAGACAATTCATGGCGAACGCGGACCTCTTCGATCCGTCTCTCATAAACAAGGAAGTTGATCCACGTTTTGGGGAGATCAAAGGAGTCAAAGTCGGGACCTTGTTTGATGATAGGTTTGTGCCACTCGAGTCAAAAATGAGACTGTATGAATTTGACGCCTTTTTGTTATTTTTGTCTCCATCAGGAAAGCCTGTGCAGCGAAGGGTGTCCATAGCAAGGCGATGGCTGGGATATCTGGCTCAGTGAATGGCGCTTTTTCTATTGTTCTAGCCAGTGGTTACAAGGATGATAAAGATGGTGGGGAAGAATTGTGAGTATCCCATTGTTTCTTTCCTTTGAGCATTCCCTAATCAGATCTTGTCAGTATCTATACTGGTACTGGTATGTGATTTTTGAGCTATTCTTGGCATCGAAGGCTAGTTAACACCCATGCAGGAGGGCAAGATGAGTCTGTTTGGGTGAGTTTTCCTCATTGCCATTCACAACCGGGGAAGTGACAATAGCTCATCTTAAACTTGTCTTCTATTCTCAGGGAGGAGGCGGACCGCAGGTTGACCACCAGACTTTTGAGCACAAGGACAATGCGGCTTTGAAGGTACATTCTCTCACTTCATTCAGACTAAGTAACTATGCTGATAGGAAGCCAGAAATCTATTGAGACCAGACGCCCAGTGCGAGTGATTCGAGGACCTAACAAACACTCCGAATATGCTCCAGCCAAGGGGTAAGTTCCTCGTGCTCATTAAATTCCAAGGAGCGCATCTGACATCTTCAATCTACTACTCGCAGATATCGCTATGATGGTCTTTACATCGTCACGAGGGTTTGTTCTCCCTTTTCCACTAACAAATAGACCCTTTGCTTATTATATATAATCTATGTAGGCATACATGGGCAGGAGTGCCGAAGGATACGATATCTGCCAATATGAGCTTAAGGTGAATCCATTTGTTCCCCCTTTTCTTCCTTGTTGGGCATATTGCTGACCACAGCCTTGATAGCGCCTTCCTGGCCAACCCCCCATCCCAAAGAACCCGGAATACGTTGGCTCTTCGGGTTCTAAGTCGAAGCATTAAGGACAGAATCCAAGTCCAACCTCCGGCTCCTGCTGCACTCTTCAACCTCAAATTCTATCTCAAATGTCATTTTTCCTGGATTCATCGCTATCTCGTCTGTCCGTCCGCCTCTGTCTGTAATTGTATCCCTAGCTCTGCCACCAATGCCTCCCTCTCTCAGAATCAGAATCATATTAATGTATATGATACCATCACCACCCGCCCAACTCTGTACATGGGTCTTAAGTACATTTAGAGGCTCGTGTCTTGATTATACCACGTCAGTGCTTGTTAATGGAATTCATGATGCATTTTTTACCCTTTTACATCCATCTCTTCTGCGCGTAAGCAACTGATGAGTAGTAGGATTCCCTTGCCTAGACGAAGGAGGTGTCGACCCAGGTGGCGAAGTTGGATCCTGCACTAATTCTTCAATATCAACAACAACTTGAGACAGAATCGAAACGCACCAAGGATATCAGAAATAGTGAATCCTGCCGTCGAGGTCAACTTCTTTGAGAAGCTCGCGCGTGTGCCGGTGGCGCCAGGACCTAGGTAGATCAGCGACAGTCAGAAATGAATGCGTATCTTCGAAAGAAACATATTGTAATAGAAGAGACAAACTGCACTCACCTGTGTTCCCAAATTCAGCGAAAAGGACTTTATCCGTGTTGGGCGTCGCGGTCGACCAGATGGACCAACCAGCGGGGTTAATGTGCGCGCCTAGGACTGAATTCGTGAATACCACTCTGTGTGTATATGCGAGTATTTATTTAGTTCTGCGGCGCATCAGGATGTGTAGTGGACGTGCCTTGCAGTGTCTGTGAACATGATAATTTTAAGTCAGGTATAAATTGAGAGGGAGAGGATGGAAATATTACCAGTCCATGGGCGACCCAAGAACACATTGCCTGATGAACACTCTAGTCAGTTTTCTGCTTTCGCTGAAGACATAAAAGTGCAATTTACCGCTTGTTCCTGAAGCAGCGCTTGGCGAAAGGACGATATTGGACTTATTGATCACAACTGTGGATCTAGTGATTAATACGAAGAATACTGTCTAAGGAGAAAAGGAAAGAGCACTGACAGATACCATCCGTGGAGCTGCTGGGCCCGTCTGCGGTGATAGAGCCTTTGCTGGTGGAGGAGATGGTGACATTTTGGAAGAAAGCGTGGCCGTGCTATGGTAAACATTCGTTAGCTTTACATGGAGATCTGGAAAGACAGAAAGCTATTTACCTGTCCGAAGATAAAATCGACAGCCTAGGAGGAAGGAAAAGTAAGTATGAGGATGAATTTTTTGTGATAGGCGGTATCGTACGCCTTCAATGAAGGAATTCGCGCTGGAGATCATTTCGAACGATCAGCTTTGTACTTTCACGCAAAGCGGATTGCTCACTAGAATTGTACGCCAGTCTCCGCTAGAAGGGTATCCTGAGATCCAACTTCAACTAGCAGTTAAGACTTAGGCGGGTACGTGCTTACTTGGAAGCCCGTAAACGAGACACCGTAATAGCCTTGCTGCGTTCCGCTGGCACTGACAGCGAGTGCTTGGCCGTTAGTCGCAGCTTGGCCAAACTGTGTCAAGTACTAGTGATTAAACAATTGTCTGAAGATTCGAGTAGAGAGGAACACACGGTGTTCTTCAGATTCACGTTGTAAAGGTTGAAGTTCGCCTTGTTAACTTGCAGGGTCTGCGGAACATCAGGCGTCAAAAACTTCTTGATCAAGAGGGTCGTACGCACGGCAGAGGTGGGATCAGAGCCTGACTGTCCAGCCGATTCGGAGTGGGTTATGGTGACGGTATTGTGTAAATAGGACGTAGTATCCGTCGTGGACCCAAAGATCTATCCACGAAATCTCAGATCCATGAAATTCATAAAACATCGAAATCTACTCACAGTCAAAGGTCCACTACGGCTAATGACGACTTGTTCAGAATAAGTTCCTATGAAACAAATGACAATCACATTAAACCATGTCGTAGAAGTATGCCGTGGATTCGGACATAACGAAGACTGCACATACCAGGGAATATGAATATAGCCCGGCTGGAGCTATCATTAGGGAGGGAATTCACAGCGGCTTGGATGCTGGTGAACTCGCCCGAGCCTGGTTTGCTGGGCCTGACCACCACAGCACCCGCAGGCGGCGAGGTCCTCGATGCGCGTCGTTCGAGGTGAACGGGGTTCGCGGAGACTAGAAGCCCAAGAGCGAGTATGGCGAAGATGAAGCTGAAGATTGGTTTGAGGGAGAAAGCGAACATAGCCGGAATCGTTCGACTGCAGGAGACCTGACTTCCCTAGTTCAAAGTCGAGGACTCTGAAGGAGCGCAGTCGTCGAGTATATGTATAGGCCACACTAGAAGGGTCATATGACGGCAAGCGGAAGAAGTAAGGGTTTTTCGAGGGAGGAGAAGGATGTCATTGACGATGGCGGTCCGTTTTCGCTTCTAAAGACAGATCATGGTATGCTAGGGCTATATTTAGTGATGCTGTACTCGCGCAAGTGGTTAGGTGGGAATGGGATGTCGATGTGGGCTATACTCCCGAATTCTAATGCCTGATGAATGAAGGCTTGAGTGGGTAAATAAGCTGTCGTTCAGGATATCTTGGTATGTTTATGTGTGACTTGCATTCGGCTTTAGCGGATGCAAAAGAGTCGTTTTCTGGAGGTTCTGCATCAGCGAAATGTGAGGGAACTGCAGACAGAGTCAATCTCGAAGAGTGTTGATGACATACATAGCGAAATTCAACATGACGACGCACCGTGTATAAATTGGAATGGCTCCCTATGTATATCAGATAATTCATCCTACAGATCGACCATGCAATTCGGCGAATTATGATTGAAGCCGCAATATTGAAGCAAGAAAATTATTGTTCAAGAAAGCCATTGTTCAACGCTCAGCTGGCAAGTCATGATGAATGATATATAACGGGTGCCTTGAACCGTTGGCCAACGTGATGTCAGATGAGCAGGTGGCTTCCGCGTTCTTTGGTATTTTACCGACGCCATGCAAGGATAATGCAGGTCGGTGCACACAACGTGATTGACCCGACCAGATACTTTTGGATTCTGTGAGAAGACTAAGTATGGTCTCCCAGCGTTCAAGGAAGCCGAGAAAGGGTCGTAGTCCGGGGAGCTGAGCGAAAATTCAGAAAGTCGTGTACGAAGGCGGCCATTGAAGGGTCTTATTCAGCCATCGGAAAGATGTAAGCAAGCAGGACGGGGCAGTTCAGTTTGTCGTTGGGACTTTATTTCCATTGACACCAGCGTCAGAAAAGGGTGTTTCATCCAGAAAAGTTTCTTCTTTAGTTTAGAGATTCAGGAAGTGCTTCCTGAATCTCCTCTGCCTAGTCCAAGCAGTCCGTTAGCCATTATGCCAGGGCTTATGTAAGCCTATATATGTAGAGCAGAGCATCGGGCGATGATGGTAAAAGGCAAAAGGCGCTGACGGCGACGCTGGCGGAAGTTATATTTAGTTCAACATCGCCACGTGATCCTAATGTCTTTCGACACGTCGCTCGACCGTGTTGACGCTTGTCCTCTACTTTTGTGCACTCTGGGATTCGATTAGGGAGACAACATAACACCGCCGACTTAGACTTATTCCAAGCATCTGAACGCTCGTTGCCTTTCTCCCATCAAAGTGACGAAGCTTGACGCAGACCCGTTCAAACTCGAGAGATTTCGAACAAAACCGCATCCATCACCATGAGCTCATTCTTGCAAGAACTAGCAGAGGGAAGGATTGTAAGCTCGTTCTCGTACCTCCAGTAATGACTGTGACGAATAAATTTGGAATAAGGACTTTGCGGGCCAAGCTTTGGTCGACCTTGTTTCGAGAGTGGTTCTTGCGGCCTCAACGGTATGTGTTTCCCTGAAGCTTATATTTGAACAAATTCTTTCGGAGTACATTCCTTGAATTATCTGTGCAGCACGCGCTTGTATTTCTCACTTACTATAATCTGCGCAGGTCTTCGCGTTTGGCGTTGGATTTGCCCTCCAGGATATTCGCATTACCTTCGTAATCATGGGTCTCTCGACGGTAACGCTGGCACTGGTGAGCTGGGACTGCACCTGTGGCTACTTGGGATGTGGTGCTTATCTTTTGATTCATTAGCTGCTTCTACCACCGTGGCCCATGTTCAATCGACACCCAGTAAAATGGCTGCCCGCCAAGTCAAAATTGAAATCCCAATGAGAGACAGATTACTCGCATCGCCGCTGTCTGTGTTGTAATTTTATCGCTCTTGTATTATCGCGTCATACCCCCATTCGTCCTCTTTTATTTTCATTGTTGTTGTGGAAATGCGGTCCATGAACAGAATAAATTCAACTTGAAGAACAACTCGGTGCCTGGTGTCCAATCTTCCAGTCTTCTAGATATCACAATTCTTGGTCCTATATCAGTCTGACAAAGCCCTACCAAGCCTTCTATTTTGATCAAGCGGAAGGCCGTCGTCGACATGATGTATGCTATGAGGTCGGTTTACTCAGTGCCGCGAAGAATTGACCATCGACGCATTCTCAGTGATCAACTCGAGGTCCAGTCTTTGGAGCAGAAGGCTTACGACTCGGACAAGTCCAAGATGACGATAGTCGGCCCCACGTCCCACTCTTTGTGACACTTGTCTTGCACTGACCACGATAAGCTGTCGAATCAGGGGCTGCTTTAGGCATTTGTATTTATTTTGCGGCCTAAACCCACTGCGGCCTGGCGCCGCCGCAACGTTAGAGAGATCAGTTGATCATTCTGCAGTGACAGTGTGTTTGAGTTGTAGGAAGAACTGTCTATTAATGAAACAGAAATATAAATGTGAACATCTGAGCGCTGTAAAATGAGAGCAAAAGCGATGGGAATTCATAGCGGCGGTGGGGAGTGGCGATGATGAATGGACAAATGAGGAGCGCCGCCCGTTGTGACCGGGCTTGTCCCACACACATCTTGAGTCCTGACGGTGACGACGTCCAACTTTTCTTTCGCTCATTTCTCTCCCCGTCGCACGCACAGCGTCCTCCTCGCCACTCAAAGCGGTGCACAGGCTTCCTCAGCGCAATCGACTCCAGAAACGCCCTATATCGGCGCCCTTCTTTGCACCCGCCCATTGACAGTCGCCGAAAGAGATGACCAGCTATCCAACAGCCCTCGCCCCGCAGCTCAATCAGGTTCCCGAAGATGCCGTTGCTGGACACGTAACGCCGTCTCATGGAGGCATGATCGGCGGCCACGAGTTTGATATGGCCATTTCGCAGCCACCACCTCAACTCTCTCCAACACTCTTCCACAATTCACCTGCGCCACCGTCCAGGGGGCCAAACCCGAACTCGCATCGCGCACGGCCTGTATCGATGCCTCCCCAGGCGTATGCCACCCCAAATACCCCTGTCGTCATCGCTGCCAATGCAGCATCAGCCAACACAAGTTCAACGGGAGACCGGTCTCAGGATGAGAACAGGGAGCGACGGCGGCATAGGGACGAACACAGCAGCACAACTGGGCGCTCCAGTCGGTCGAATAGGATCCTGGGCGACTACACGCTCAGCAAAACCTTGGGGGCGGGCAGCATGGGTAAGGTGAAGCTTGCCACCCATAACATTTCCGGAGAGAAGGTCAGCCATCCGCATGGCTTGTTGTATTCTTCTAATCTCGCGATACTGTAGCTGGCTGTCAAGATTCTACCCCGCATCTACCCCAATCCTCCACCTCAGACAAATGGCACCAATGGCAACAACGACTCCGCAACACGTCAGGCTTCCCGGGATGCCTCCAAAGAGATTCGAACCCTCCGCGAAGCCGCGCTCTCCATGCTGCTCTATCATCCATATATCTGTGGTATGCGGGAGATGATTATTCATCAACACCATTATTACATGGTCTTCGAGTATGTCAATGGAGGGCAGATGCTGGACTACATCATTAGTCACGGGCGACTGCGGGAGCGAGTCGCTCGTAAGTTTGCTAGGCAAATCGGGAGCGCTTTGGAATATTGCCACCTAAATAACGTCGTTCATCGAGGTACATCAATTCCGCCGCAGTCATTAACCCTATTTTTTATTGACACGCTATGTTTAGATCTCAAGATAGAGAACATTCTCATTTCTCAGACAGGCAATATCAAAATAATCGATTTCGGTCTCTCAAATCTTTATGACCCCTTAGCTCATCTATCGACATTTTGCGGATCGCTCTACTTTGCTGCCCCTGAACTGCTCAACGCTCGCGTGTATACTGGACCTGAGGTAGATGTGTGGAGTTTTGGTGTTGTCCTCTATGTTCTGGTGTGCGGAAAGGTCCCTTTTGATGATCAAAGTATGCCAGCGCTGCATGCAAAGATCAAACGTGGTCTTGTGGAATATCCAGTCTGGCTAAGTGCCGGTAATTTCTTCTCTGTTCGCTTCATGCATATGCTAAACTCGTCATTGTAGAGTGCAAACACCTTCTCTCCCGGATGCTGGTCACTAATCCCGCCAATCGCGCTTCGCTTTCGGAGGTCATGAGTCATCCGTGGATGGTTCGGGGATTCAGCGGTCCTCCAGCCATTCATATGGTGCATCGTGAACCCCTTCGTGCAGATGAACTTGATCGCCAGGTCATCAAGGGCATGACGGGCTTTGAGTTCGGAACTGAAGACGAAATTGAAGCAAAGCTCGTTCAAATTCTCGAATCAGATGCCTACGTCCGGGCGGTGCAGCACTGGGAACGGAAACGAAGCACGGGCAATCTGAATGGCAGTGGTCCGCGATGGGGGAGTCGGTGTCGAACTCTAGCCTTGCTATGTCCTTCGACAGTACCGGCGGCAAAACCGATTCATCCATACCGAAAAAAAATCGTCGTTTCTCAGGATTCGATTACTACAGACGCAAGCTGTTTGCACCGTCTTCACCATCAGGGAGCCCAATTAGTCATTCACCACCCACTTCTCAGCATCATCTCGCTCATCCGTCGTTTTCAGATCCTAATCGCGAACCAATGGACCCAACAAAAGGTTTCCACCCCCTGATTTCAATGTACTACCTCGCGCGCGAGAAGATGGAGCGCGATCGCGTTTACGGTGCCGGACAATTTGCCAGCTCGCAACTCTCCATTTCCGGCGAACCTGCGAATCCCAGCGCGCTTGCTGTACCCACTCCGGTCGACGATGCATCATTGAGACAGCAGCAATACAACGCCTCCACTCAACCCCACTACACCGCGCCCATTGGCCCAAGAAAGGAACCCATTCCCTCGACGAAAGCAAAGGCCGACTATAGTATGCCCCTACCCCGCCTCCCTGCGCCTGAAACTTCACACTACTCAGGGATGTCGTACGACAACAGCGTCGCACCCTCGCCTACCTCGCCGACGTTCGCGCAACCCCGCGCACGCGATCCAGGCTTGCCACCGCCTTCGCCTTCCGCCCAACAAAGACAGCACATTGAGATTGACCAGAATGCGCTGGGACCCAAACGCAATCTGCCGCGCGCACCACCTCCCAGCACGCATCGTAGGAGTCATAGCATGAGCCAGCGCCCGACAGCTCTCGCGCGAGGGTGGGGTGGGATGTTCGGCGGCGCTGGAGATGCTGTTGATGAGCAGGGCGTGAATCGTGTTCCGCAGGCGCCCAAGACAGCAGGTCCGGAACTGACGACTTTCCCAGAAAAAATGGAAGAAGGCTTGGAGAAGGACAGGCATCATGAGCATGGACCTTCGCCCTTCGCGTCCGGCGCCACGCTTGTGCGTAAATTCGGGAGCATGCTTGTTGGCGGTCGGTTGGATGACGGCCGGAAACATGGGTCTGTCAGTGGCAAACGGGGTACAATTCTTGGGGGTTTGTCTCCTTCGCCAAGACCATCAGGAGAAGAAAAGGAGAAGACCACGGAGGGTGTGGATGAGTCTGAGAGCACTGTCACTGCACCGAGTCCGACAGCGACGAAGACATTGTCGCCGAGTATCAGCCAGCCTATTGGGAACGTCCATCGGCGGGCTGCAACGATCCTTGATCCCCAAGGACGGTCAACTCGGCACGAGAGGAGAACGAGCACAGGTTCGGCGCTCATGGGTAACTCTCCTGGGGGTACCATCGGACGGAATCGCAGGCCATCTACTGGGTATAGCAGTGGGTCGTCTAGACCGCTTGCAGAGCGCTTGTTCTCTAAGGGCGGCGAGCCTGAGCCTGATATGACCGAAAAAGGAGAAGAGGAAGACGCAGGCCAGAATGGTGAGGATCGAGGCGAGGAAGGTCTCGAAGAGACGTTTAAGGAGGAGGATGAGCGGCACACAAACGAGAAAGATTTCAAGCCAGTGTTTTTGAAAGGTCTTTTCAGGTTCGTCGCTATCTTGTTAGGTTATGGATGAGTTGCTGACTTGTTGCATAGTGTTGCTACCACTTCCACCAAACCACCTGCTGTCATCAAGGCTGATATCCGTCGCGTGCTGGATAGAATGCAAGTCCAATATAGAGAAAACAAGGGCGGTTTCGAGTGCATACATCTACCTTCCATCGATCTATCCACCGTTGAATCTCAAACCCCAAGAAATACCCATCATAACCAACAATCCTCATTCACGTCAGGAGATACATCACCAATGACCCCAGTGCAAAGCCGGCCATCGATCGTCAAGAAGGCATCAAAACTGTCCTTCGGCATGAGGCGCGAGAAGGGCAAGGAGAGGGAGCAGTCCATCGACAAACCGAAGGAGCATGAAAAGGATAAGGAGACGTTAGGTCGGCCTTCAGGTGCTACCCTTATGACAACCGCGAGCAGCGGTTCTTCGTCCTTCTTCAATGTCTCATCCAACCATACTGTAGTTGCACCTCCGGAAAACCAGCCGCAAACGAACGGGCTGTCACCGCCTATACAATATGTGGACTCCGAGCCCAGCCCGCCGCGGTCTCATTCACCAGCGATATCCAACAAGGGCAAGGTGTTGCCCCCTATTCCCCGCGATTTCGCTGCACGGCCGACGTCGCCACAACAGCGTAGCCCAAGCCCTCTTCCGAGTGGAGAGATCGATCGGGAGTTGTTTGAGAGCATGGGAAATAACAGCTTGAGTGTGCGCTTTGAGATCAATATTGTTAAGGTATGTTCAACATTGCAGTATTATTTATTGATAGTTTAACGGATGGCGTCGATTAGGTCCCTTGGTTACCCTTGCACGGTATTCAATTCCGCCGTGCTGGTGGTGATGGCTGGCAATACCAGATGCTGGCTAGGAGGGTTCTGACTGAGCTCAAGTTATGATGACCGACAACCTTGTTTCTATCTCTCCGCACATACCTCCGTCCATCAACTCCTACCGACCGCACATATATATCTCTTCTAACACCCTTGTTTTCTCTCTCTCTTCCTCTAATTGTGTTTCATCTCTTTTTTATCCGTGGTCGCTTCGCTTTTTATCTCAGCCTCTTCGCTCTATACGTTTTTACATTCCATGTGTTATCTTTTCTTTTACATCGGCGCCTTTATTTGTTTTCGGTCTTAGGTTTATTTATTTGATACGCTCACGAGCTTATCCTGCGGGTGCCCATAATGCGCGTTTGGAATATATAACGACGAATAATGAAAACTTTTGCTCCTTCAACGTCAATATTGCAAAGTTCGGGCCAGCGTATCGGAGGCTCGGCCCGAATACCGGCCCGCGCACTTGCAAAGCTCGGCACTTGCCTGGAGACGCCCAAGTTAACTCTTTCACCGCTACCACGTCATTCAACCGGAAAATCCAAACTCTAAACACTCTTTTCATTTCCTTTCCTCAAGCTCCTGGGGGTTCGTGATGACCGCAAAGCTCCAGGATATCGTTAACTATTCATTCCAGTCTGAGTGGGGCCAACTTCTCCTACGCAAAGGCCTGCGATGAACTTGAATCATACCGGGAGTTTATTCTAGTGCTTGTTCGGAATGGCTTCGATGTCACGGTCATTTTATGCATACACGAGGTTGGGGCCTCAAAATGGGGCCATGTACGCGCTATCTTTGTCGAGTTCTTTTCCTGTTCCCAGCTGACACCACCACCTGTGAATTGCGACGTTGACCAGTATGGGAGGCGATAAAAAAGCGTATTTTGGCCTGACGGGAACGATGCTCAACGTCTGGGTAACTGTTGCTTGCACAACTGCTATGACACTATTTGGTACGAAGAAATCTACTAGATGAATTTATAATTTCTCAATGAATCACGATCGTACAGGCTATGACCAAGGCGTCTTTGGCGGTATTATTGTCACTCCAGACTTTCTGCACACCATGGGAGACCCAGATCCCAATCTTCAAGGGACTATTGTTTCGTTATACGACATCGGATGGTGCGATATATGCGCATCTATATCTCTGCAGATGACAGATGGTAACTTGGTATTTTCTTGACAGTTTCCTCGGTGCTATATCTACCTTCGTATTTGGAGAAACCTTAGGTCGCAAAAAGACTTTAATGATCGGCGTCACTATTATGTCAATTGGGGCGATTCTACAGACAGCGTCCTTCAGCGTGGCGCAAATGATTGTAGCTCGTCTAATTACAGGTAAAATCGAGTTTCTTCAGTGTTAAATATCGTTGACACGAAGCTTTCGAAAAGGAATTGGCAATGGGTATGTGAATTCCACTCTTTACCCAATGTATTGCTCAAAAATCTCGATAGGATTAACACTGCTACTGCTCCAGTATGGCAGAGCGAAACGTCGAAACCGGCTTGGAGAGGAAAACTCGTCGTATTCGAAATGATGTACGAGTCTAATAAACATATTTCGTCGTTTTGTCACTAATAATCCAGTCCTACAGCATGAATATCGCCGGATTCTCACTCAGCAATTGGATGACCTATGGATTCAGCTTCGCCTCAGGAAGTATCGCATGGAGGTTCCCCATAGCGTTTCAGCTCGTCTTCTCTGTCATCATGTTTGCAACTGTACCTTGGCTCCCAGAAAGTCCGCGGTGGCTACTCGCACATGGTTATAACGAAGAAGGCCTCAGTATTCTAGCTGCACTCGAAGGTGCTCATGTGACGCCTAAAGACGATTATATCCTCAACCAGAGGGATATTATCCTCGATGCTGTTAGGATTGAACAGGAAAATGCACCCAGTTGGTTGGATATTCTTCGAGGCCGCACAGGAGATACTGGCATGATTCCGAGGCTGTTACTCGGCGCAGGTAATATGATCACAATCTCCTGAATTCCTAGTCACTAATCCTAATGCTCCTATAGGAACGCAATGGATGCAGCAATTAGTGGGAATTAACGTGACAAGCTACTAGTAGGTACTCACAAGTCACAAGCTTACGCTGCGCAAAGCTAAGTTTTCCCTATCTCCCAGCCTTCCATTGGTCCTCCAGAATTCTGTCGGCCTTTCAAATAACCTCGCCCGACTTTTAGCCGCGTGCAACTCGGTTTCATACCTTGTCTTCTCCTTCGCCGGGCTGCTGCTCATCGAGAGAGCGGGCCGACGTAAGCTCATGATGTGGGGCGCTGCTGGACAGTGTGTGTGTTACATATTTATATCGGCGCTGCTGTCGCGCACCGATGACCCGGCGAATGGTGTCAGGTTTGGTGCAGGCGCTACAGCATTTTTCTTCCTGTATTATGTTTTCTTTGGGATTTGTTGGCAGGTATGTTCTACGTAGATGTGGTGTGGTTTTGCGTGTGGTTTGCTTACTTTTATTTCGTTTAGGGAGTGCCTTGGTTATACCCAACGGAAATTAATAGTTTGTCTATGAGGACTAAGGGTGCTGCAATTGGGACTGCGTCTAATTGGTACGACACATTGCATTATTTGCTTTATTCGTGCTAAAAGTATGCTTTATTCGTGACAGGATATCTAATTACATAGTCGTGCAGATCACACCTCCAGGCATCGCTAATTTAGGCTGGCGTTTCTATCTAATTTGGGTTGTCTTCAACGCCATTTTCGTTCCGGTATGGTCTTTTTTCTCTATAATCGCATCCTACGTCTGAGATGGTTATAATAGCTCGTCTGGTTTGTCTATCCTGAAACAGCCAACCGCCAACTGGAAGACATCGATAGACTCTACAGGGAAGACAAATCTATGATCTTCGTCTTTAGGAAAAAAGAGGCTATTCAGGTTGACAGGCCTCAGCGATTCATTGACGCGGACGAGCAGAGGATTGAGATGTTGACGATCAGTGCGCAAGAGGAAGAAGATAGGGACAGGAGAATTAAAGGACAGGAGGAAGAGTTGTGATATTGACCCATTTACATACTACTTGGTAGAAACATCCGTGTTCTAACGCTATCTTCACATCGTACAGGTGCCAATCTACTTCTTGAGACCCAAAAAGTTTCCCGGCGCGATTTCGAGTTGGGATCGAAGAAGGGCTTCTCTCCCAGACTCACGACGCGATCACCCACCCTCAAACTGTCGTAGTCATTGCTATTAGATTATATTATGTTAGAAGCAAGCCTCTGGAACGATTCGGAGTCAACAACGTACGTTGCGGTGTGGAAGTTCGACCGGTTATCCCAGATCGCAATATCATTCTTCTCCCAACGCCATCGAACCTTCATTCAGAAATATTTCGTCATTGTGAGGAACTCTTGATGGATAGTGTCAGATACACACCTGAAGATCGTGGTTCTCGGCAATATGGCCAGTCAGGAAGTCCAACACTTTCTCAGATTCATCGCGAGTCAATCCGTTGATGCTTTTCGTGAACCTTGGAGGGAGGTGCGAGAGTCAGTTGAAAGAATTAATGATCGTGAAGTTAGAGAGCAAAGACGTACGTCTTGTTCACGAAGAGAGCTTTGAAGCCAGTGTAAGGATGGCCTTACATCACCATATATAGATCCCGAGTGAGCGACTGTTGACCAGTCGTTCACCCTGCCTTTTGGCGCAACGGCTTGAGCGTGGGATCTCTCATGTCCGTCTTGCAGCCAGTAACAGGGTTTGTCCTGACGACAGGATAAGCTAAGATTCCGCGTTTCGAGAACCGAATAAAATGTTTGAGATGATGTTTGAATGTGATGAGATGAGATGAGATGAGATGTGAGGTTTTGAACAAGTTGAGAATCAAGATAACCTGGTAAAGGTTTTCTTGTTTGTGCCTGGGTTTTCGCGGGCTTCGCGAGATGCAAGAAAATTCGGAGCTTGGAACTGCGCCCAGAAATTGCGCATGTTCGCGAAGACATCCACTTTGGGTCGGGCCGGGTCAAAGACCAGGCAAGCACGCGATCCAAAGATATTCGGCGTCTCAAATCCAGATTTTGAAATTGAGCGCTAAGAAGCCCGAGAAAATCCTGAATGTCTGGACAAGTGGATTTGTGGCATATGTATGCCGAGAAACAAACCTGCTATACCAAACACTGAAGGGAGTAGGTGGGTGGGTCAAAAAACGCGATGAGAATGAAGAATATCTCTGAATGAGATTTTTCGCGTCAGAACAAATCTCAGAAGACGAAGAAGAAATCTTCTTCGAGCAGCTTTTAAAGTAGCTTATGTGAGATACTGATTAGATCAACGGTTCATTCCGACGCTTTCATTTATCTTATCCTAAGATGCGCCCTGCGGGCTCATCGCGGAGCTATCGGAGAAAACCTCAGTTGATTTTCTCTTCTTTTGAAATTTAGCTCTACAGAAGCTTACTGGATGGCGGTCAATTCAGTTCGGGGGCACCGCGAGGTCCTGCGGAAATCTTGAAGCCTGCAATCTGGGAGAACTGAGACGTTGATTGAGTAACTGGACCACATAGTCATTGTTATGATCATGATGGACACACTTCATGGAACCGAGGAGCGCTGTGCACAGCGGTTAGGCCTTCCAAGAACTTCTTGTATGGAGCGGAAAGCCTGTCATACGCCTCGTAGCCGCTGTTGATAGTAAAATTTCTGTGAGTTGAACGATGACAATCAGTTTTTGCATTTAAAAACTGACCCGGCCCACTGTAGGAATGAATTAATTGGAACATTGAGATGCGATTCAGATCATGTTGTAAATACTGCACTTACGAGTGTATCATCTCCGGCTATAAAATAAATCTTGATTAAACAATTGGACCAATTATAACAGTTCAATTACTCACTCTCGGGAAGGGTATGGACCTTCAGGATCTGGAGAAGGGGAAATGTCTTCGTCAAAATTTATTGACACATTTCCATTGAAGATACTGACAGCATAATCCGAAGGGATAGGTTCGAAGGTAATGTCCGAGTGCCAGCCAGTGCTAGCGCGACCAGTATCATAATTCGGGCGCCTATGTAATGAATTGACATTAGGCAAGGTGCCATGCATAACCAAATCCCGAATAGAAGACTCACGCAGCAGAGCTAATGACCGAAACAAACTCGCCGAGCTCAGCACCATCCTGCGTCAGAGGGTGCCTATGCAGCTTGGGCGTCTCAGGCTTGCCGGTCAGCTCGCCCAGGCGGGCGCCGAGCACCTTCTGGTCCTCGATATTGATATTCTGGTCCTTGAAGAAGACGACACCGCGCTGCGAGACCAGGACTGCGAGGTCCTTGATCAGCACATCGGCGTTGGGCGCTTTCAGGAAGTCGGAGAGCTGGACCTTCTTGTCGGGGAAGACCGTGCCGATGTGGCGCGTCGAGTCGTGGTGCTCGAAGTTGCTCAGGGAGCCGGTGAAAGATGGGAGGGACATGATGGGCTGCTGGGAGACTTTGCAAGAGAAGTTGGATTGGTGGAAAGACACATCTAAGGATATCTTATATACATTCGAAGGATGCGACGCGTAAGGCAGACAAGAAGAACGCGCAAGTGTCACTATCAAGTGGCAGTTAAAATTAACAAAATGCGCAATAGCACGTCATTGCGCCATTTACAGAACACGATATGTGAGTGAGCGGTTGCGCGGTCCTAGTCATGAGTATCGTGCCTGATGTTTGAGGAAAGAAGGTGGATTATGGCGGCTTATTGCGAAGCAGAGGCTGGATTCGAACCTTTAAAGGGTATGTGCATGATCATTTGGATGATTCACAGAACTGTCGAAATACGAAAGTGCTTTAGATCTAGATCCAAATATGATATATTTACACAGATAGTATCGCGCTAACGGAAGAGCCAATAGTATGCGGGCCATTGGACGGTTGCATATCCGTGTTGCATTTGGACGTAGCGCGCGTGTTTGTCGACATCGAAGCCAAGGCTAATTAATGGCGAGCTTCGAAAGAACGCTGCGTATCTTTGCACTTCATGAGGAGATCTCTGGAGGATTTTGCACGTTATGGGGACGATTCAAGTGGCTGGAATTCATTGTGTTCGATACATGTCCTCTTGGCGTGCCTTGAGGAATAGGATAATAGCCATCCTCTTGTAGACTGCAATTCTCGCAGACACCACTGAAGCTTCTACCGCTGTATTGGGAGGTTACATTGGTTCCAGCTTCCCAACGCCTGCACCGTCTTCTTCGCTTTCAAGCTTCGACACGTTGGGAGCATGTAGGGAGGTCGAATCCGACGTAGAGTTCGGAAGACCAGGAGAATTCGACCGCCATGAATTGAATGTAGGATTCACCACATCCAGGATAGATGTTGCGGTAATAAGTAGGAAGAGGGTATCTCCCAAAGTCCAGCTGCTCTCTCCGAAATGATTTGCTCTGATGACCTCTTCAGTTGACACGATGAAGTAAAAGGGTTGGGCCAAAAACGCGAACAAGGCAGTCGCATGCATGGAATATTCGAAAGCTCGATTATCGAAGCGCTTGAAAGCTATCATAAAACTTGCTAAAACCAATGCAGGAACGAAATATGCGACGAGTGCATGGAAAATCATGTTGATTCCTGGAACTGAAAATTGCGTAGACGGCCGAAGATACTTTGCGAAGTGCGTTGTTGTGGATGGGGATGCGGGAAAATATCCAATAGTATGTGGGGTTGCCGTCGTTCGGAAATATATTGAGATTTGTCCAGAACCATAGCCCGAAGGCCGCGAGTAAAACGGAATGGATGAATATGTTGACTGGATAGACATTCCACCATCCACGTAGGTGTTGAAATCGGCGCCGTTCCTCTTGCTGTCTCGTAGACCCGGGGCAGAAACTGGGCCAGTTTAATACGTGACTTGCAACGTTTAGAGAGGATTGTGGAATCAATTATTCATAGATGACGAGACCTTCGTCAGCGCTAAGACCTGCCATAGATTTGGTGCTGATGATTGCTGCGATGTACAGTGCGATGCCAATGAGAAGGAGCTTCTCAGTTATTCGATCAGATATGAGGTTAATGGTCTTCGCTGAATAGGTGGGTAAGGCTCTGAATCTGGTGTATTGAGCCCAAATAGCTTCTGGTCCAAGAAAGGCGTGGATGTAGATGGATAAATGGACACCTACTCCTGCGGAAATAGAGAGAAAAAAAGGATTAATGGGTTTTGGCTTTGAAGCGGCTCCAGACGGACCTGCTATGCGGAAGGCACCTTGAATGTCCGATGAGTTGAGCCTCATCTTTATCCAAGAAATTCGAAGTCCTCTAGTTACAATCCCATCATAGGGGAGTCAAGAGTCGAGAGAACCAGCTTGAGCTCGAAGACTCAAGATCCTTGTAAGGATCTTGATTCGTAACAGTTCTGCGTGCCGACCTCTGAATCACTTAGCCTCACTGCCCTCACAAGAAGGAGCTGGTAACAAAAATTCAGAAAGACACTTGTTACACAAGAAAGAAAAAACACTAACAGTTTCAAGCATCAGATGATTCTCGAATATAGTTTCAATTGAGTAGACTTGGTGGTGTTCAAGCAAGGCACGCTTAGACTGCTGACAAATCAATGATCGCGGCCAATTTGGCGGTGACCAAAAGTTATTCAACGACGAAGCGCGCTTGGTCCTGACCATCATCAACTTCTGGGGCTGGCCTCACCACACCCAAGGGCCCAGCTAGCATAGGGTATGCTTCTGACAAGACACGCAGCTTGCGTTAGACGCGCAATCTCACGACTATATTCTACTTCTTCAACGCCGCATTACGATGGTCAGTCAATCAGAAGAACGTCATCGAAGAAAACATTTTGACGCTATGTGTAGTGTGTGTTATTGGAGGTGGACATGCTGGCTGTGAAGCAGCAGCTGGAGCGGCTCGGACAGGTGCGAAGACGGTTCTGCTAACGCAGAAATTGGAGACTATTGGGGAACTCTCATGTAATCCTTCGATCGGTGGCGTCGGGAAAGGCACATTGGTTCGCGAAGTGGACGCATTGGATGGCCTAATGGGTCGCGTTGCTGGTATGTCTTTGGTGAATGTACCGAGTCTCGTTTGCAGCTTTTTTGATTTCCAAATAGACAAGGCAGGGATCCAATTCCACATTCTCAACCGGTCGAAAGGAGCGGCAGTTTGGGTAACGCTTTTAAACCGACTTTATTCTCAAAATTCTAAATGTATACTAGGGACCTAGAGCTCAAATAGACCGCAAGATTTACAAGAAAAACATGCAGGAGCTACTCTTCAATTATCCCAACCTCGACATTCGTGCAGGGAGTGTTTTTGATTTGCTATTCGACACGGAGTCCCAGAATCCATGGGGAAAGATTGTTGGCGTCAAATTAGGTCAGTTTAGTTTTATTCCTATTTATGCGCTCACATCTTAAAATTCACCAGAGAACAACGATATTATCCACTGTTCACAGGTCGTTATATGCACTGGGACCTTCTTGTCTGGGGAAATACACTTGGGTAAATTCATTGAAGATGAACTGTGAATATTGCTCGCTGACTGTTGGACCAGGCATGAAACGTTTTCCCGCTGGTAGGCTCGGCGATGATCCATCCATTGGTTTATCAGCGTCTCTGAATAATGCTGGATTCAAGCTTGGCCGACTGCAAACGGGAACCCCTGCTCGACTCGATAAGAACACCATCGACTTCACTGGGTTGGAGAAGCAGGTTGGGGATGTGGTGCCTACGCCATTCAGCTTTTTGCATGACGCGGTGGACAACGCAGTAAGACTATGCAGTTCTTCGTCAGACGGGATTGCTAATGAGAGTCGTAGGACAACCAAGTCTTTTGCTATCAGACAGAAACAACACCTATAACGCATCAGATTGTCAAAGACAATATGCACCTGAGTGTCCATATTCAAGAAACGCGGAGAGGCGAGTTTCACTACGGAATCTTTCTCACCTGTTTCTGACGATTGGTCGCCTACAGGTCCTCGATATTGTCCTTCTTTAGAAGCCAAGATCATGCGTTTCGGGCACAAAGCAAAGCATACAGTTTGGTTAGAGCCGGAGGGTTATGATTCGAGTGTGTTTCCCTTGTGTACATGTTCGCCCGCTCAAAGCTCACCGACTTTTGAAATAGACCTCATTTATCCAAATGGAATATCGTGCAGTCTCCCAGAAGAGGTTCAAGAGCCTATGATGAGGACCATTCGAGGATTGGAGAATGTGAAGATGGTTAGACCCGCCTATGGTGTGGAATACGATTATATCGATCCTAGGGAACTTGGGCGTGAGTCTGCGTGCATTTTGGCGTTAAGTTCTCAACTAATCATTTCTTCCATAGCCAGCTTAGAGACACATCGTGTGAAGGGTCTATTCCTTGCAGGACAGATCAATGGTAACTCTTTGAATATAATATACGTACTTTGCCTCATTTTTTTTTTGTTAGGGACCACCGGGTATGAAGAGGCCGCCGCGCAGGGAGTCGTCGCAGGAATCAACGCAGGCTTAGCAGCCCAAGGCCGACTACCGCTCCTCCTCTCCCGTGCAGATGGTTTCCTAGGCGTGATGATTGACGACCTTATCGTGAAAGGCGCAGAAGAACCATGTACGTCCTTTTTCCTTTCCTTTTTCCATCCCCTTCGACGTTCGTATCGACTTGCCATATGTCGCCATCCGGCTCACTTCCCCTTTCATAGATCGCATGTTTACCTCGCGGTCAGAATACCGGATGAGCATCCGGAGCGATAACGCTGAGCTCAGGTTGACGGAGAAAGGTCAGTGACACCATGATGCCACCCCCCATTGCGTGCTTACGACATCGGGATTTGGCTTTCGTTAGGGTACTTGGCGGGGGCCGTCTCGGAGGCGCGGTGGACGCTGTTCGATAAAGCGAGGCGGGAGATGGTCGAGATGAAGGCACTGCTGAAGGAGACGACCCTTAGCCCGCAGGGCTGGATGACGAGGGGAGTTAATGTTCAGTTTGATGGGATTGGTCGGAGGTATGTGATTTTGAATTTTGAGTCGGAGGGTACGCCCCGATGCTGAATTTTTGAATTTCGAAGTGCTTTTGAGATATTGCGATACCCCGGGATCACAACCGCAAACCTGAAGGAGTTGGTCCCCAGTCTGAAGGAACTCTCGCCTCGGGTTCTAACGTGGCTTGACATCGATGGTATGTCAATTTGCCCTTGATTTTCGATGATTTTCATTGAAAATTATGGTGTTTATTTGTCTCCAGGACAATACGATGCGCACTTGGTGCGACAAGCGGCTGACGTACGCGCATTCAACGAGGACGAGTCGCTGAGCCTCGATCCCAAAATGGATTATTCTTCCATTTTGGGCCTGAGCTCCGAAGTGATCGAAAAGCTGCATCGCGTCAAGCCTACATCAATCGTATGTCGATGTAGTGGGCTTTCTGGTACCACGTAGCGCTGATTGTCTCTTTGTGAATATAGGGAGCGGCGAAGAGGATAGAAGGCATGACACCGACATCTTTGGTTTCCCTATTGAGGCACGCCAAGAAGACGTGGGCACAAACTCAGCGACTCTTGACTCGTTATGCTCACGTAGACCGCTCTGAATGAAGGACAAATGGTCGACCCCAAGCTTGACCCTCACTTGAACAAGCTTTTGGACTTGGCTCCGATGTCTACCAGAATCCGCGCAACATCCGAATAGCTCACGGATAGCAACCCTACGGTCCAATAGCCCTAGTGCTATTAGCTGATCCCATTATTATTATCCGCGTGTATCACATTTATATGTAGACCCTGTTCACTTAAACGCTTTCATCTCACTAGATCGCTACCATCTACTACTATTTAATCATGTATCTTTAGGATTCAGAATCCAACCCATTGCTTTCGCAATAATCCACAATAATCCAGCTCCTTCCCTTGAACCTTGGGCACGAAACCATTACGTTATTCACGCGCAACCACCTATTCGCATAACATATTCTCAAAATAGTAAAATGGCGTGCTATGGCGCATTTTGGCTATTTCTACTGCAACTAATTAATGCTCACTTCGAATTTGACTGGACGCGCTTCTCGTCACAGCAGCCGGTGTGCATATAAGATACAATACATTGTTCTAGCCATCCAAACCCTCTTGCAGTCTCTCAGTCAACCACTATGTCTCTTCCATCATTCGCCGGCTCCTTGAGCAACTTCGAGCACTACGACTCCACGCGCCACATCGGCACGGTCTTCCCCGACAAGAAGGTCCAGCTCGCCGACCTCCTGAGAGCGCCCAACTCGGATGTGCTGATCAAGGACCTAGCGATCCTAGTCGCGCAGCGCGGTGTCGTCTTCTTCAAGTCTCAAGAAATTACCGTCGAGCAGCAGAAGGAGCTCGGGCAGCGTCTAGGCGAGCTCACCGGCAAGCCTGAGACATCGAAGCTGCATCAGCATCCCCTGACGCAAAATGGTGCTGAGCTAGGAGAGTTCGTGACAGTTATTTCGTCTGATTCGTGAGTCATCTGTCATTGAGGGTCGGGAGATTGGGCTCACCTTATTCATGGTGCAGTGAATCGTTCAATAGTCGCCTGGAATATGACTATGGTCGCGCGAGTAATGGCTGGCATGCGGATATCACCTTTGAACCTATCCCCTCGGATTATGCTGTCAGTGTTTTTCAATGTTAAATGTCGGTGAATTATTCTCATGAAAATTGTGTTCGCAGATTCTAAAGATGCACACCCTTCCTGAAAGTAAGCAATTCAGTCGTTTCAATCATTCCAATTTGACTGATCTGATTTCGTCCTACAGCCGGCGGTGATACACTCGTAAGTCGGAAGGGAATTTTCATTACTCCTGCTCATTTTAATCTATTATCGTCAATTCTTTTAGTTCGCTAGGTCAGTCAGGCGTCTTGCATCTCATTCACGGATTCACGGATACTGACTACCCTACGATTATAGCGGATACGAAGCATACGACAGACTTTCCGCACCATACAAGAAGTTCCTAGAAGGCCTCACCGCTGTTCACACCGCACCTAAATTCCTCGAGGTTTGTCGCTTATGATTTACGTCCGCTTCAGTTCCTAATTCTCAAGAACCCTTTCAGTTCGCTAAGGCCAAAGGATTTGAAATCTCCCCGGGACCTCGAGGAGCACCCGAAAATGTTGGCCTCTCGTTGTCCGCTGTCCAGTAAATCCCTTGCTGCTACATTTTGTCGGAAATAGCTTAAACTTTCTTCGATAGCCCTGTTATCCGGACAAATCCTGTGACTGGATACAAGGCTCTCTTTGTGAACAAATCGTGAGTCTTTAACAGATGCTTTCATGATCGTGTAATAATTTACTGATTATCCCTGTTGTATCGTTTGATAGATTCACAACTCGCATTAACGAATTAACACGCGACGAATCCGAAAAGGAGTTGGAATATCTATTTCGCCATGTTGCTGAGAACCACGATCTTCAAGTGAGTCCATTGAAAATGCTCTCCGGTTTTCGTACGCTGACGAAAACACAAGGTTCGATGGCGCTGGGAGAAAAATGATGTGGCGATCTGGGACAACCGGTCAAACTTCCACACTGCAACGTACGTTCTACCAGCTCAATAAAAAGGCCTCTCGTTGACTTTGTATTTTATATAGCAATGACTACGAAGCGCGGAGAGTGGGCGATCGCGTTGTGAGCCTGGGAGAAAAGCCCTTCTTCGACCCCAGTTCGAAATCGCGTCGGGAAACTTTGGGTCTCAAGAAGTAGGCAGCGATTAGGACAGACACCTGTAAAGATGCAGATAAAAGCTATGTAAAATATTCATGTACACCGTATATGTAAATCAATCGATACCATTCCTTTGCCATTCCTCCTCTTTGTCCTTTCTCAATCCTTTCTTTAGAATTCTGCCTTATGCGAAGCGTCTTTTTTCGCTCAGAAAAAAAAATAACAAAGATGCTTTGTCCTTGTATAATCTGTCGTTGCCTCCAAGTTGCCTCCCAGTTGATGCCCAGCTGCTCCGGAATAGCAGCGCAGAATACTATTACTAACAAAAATTCAAGCGCCGTGGGATCGCGTGAGCGTTTGGACGGAGCATGTGACCAAGCCACCTCGTTACGCGTTCGGAAAATGGTTGCTGTTGGCAATCTTTATAAGGTCCACCATTTCTGCCACCACCTTGTATACCCATCTCGTTTTCTTTCTCCCCTTGCATTGCCTTGCAAATCGTTGTATACTCCCAACATGACGGAAGACCAGACGGAAAGGATCAAATATCACATTCCTCTCTTATTCTCTGAAGTATGTGATTTCTTGGCTGCTACTTTCTGACGTCGAACTCTGAAGATCTTTCATCTGTTAGCCTGGACCAAGCAATGGTCTGCTTCCTATGCACATCGCACTCGATACGAAAAATAGATGCATAAACCACATGATCTATCTCCTCAATCAACAACGGGCCTACAATTCGCGCGTCCGAAATGCGTCACATCCCGCCATCTCGTGTCTTCCACCCGAACTTCTCTATCACATTTTCTTGGATGCAGTCGCGGAGGAGGCCTCACTGAAACCCGCTTCAAGTGCGCGCACCGTCGTTCCTTTGCGTCTCACCCACGTATGTCACGCCTGGAGGATTCTGGCGCTCGGCCTATCGGAAATTTGGGCTTCAGTCCACTGTCGCGTCAGGAAGGGCAAGGTGCTCGCACAAACTGCACTCCTGCGGGAGTGGATTTCGCGCTCGAATGGACGCCTGCTATCAATCCGAATATCATTCGAAGACGAGACGGTGTGGAACGACTCGCAATCCACGACAATGATCAAGGCCCTCATTCCGCACTCCCAGCGATGGAGAAACCTTGACCTTGTCGTCCCCAAGACTTGGGTTCCTGTCTTGAAAACGGCGTCAAATATGGTGGACAATCTCGAGTCGGTCAAGCTTCGTGCACTACCAAACTCGTATTTCTCTTCCCCACTGCCGATCTTATTCGGCATTGCACCTAAACTCAGAAAAATCTACCTGAAGTCGTTGGGATTGGTACTCCCCTGGTCCAATATCACCGCAGCGACCCTTCACGGACTAGCGATGAGCCAAGTCTACACCTTTCTTGATTTTTGGCCTACTTTGATATCCGGTTCCTTCCTAGAATTGCGAGAGAATAGCGTCCATGAATTCGCTGCGGATCCACGTCCCCACCATACTTTGGAGCGCCTTTCACTTTCTTTTCCGGAAACGCTCCCGATCCTGATTGATCATCTGCTTGAGGGGTTGATTTTGCCCAAGCTCCGACATCTGACGTTGAGTCTTTCCAAACGCCACCCTCCTCCAGGGCCTTCGTTAGAGGCTTTGATTGCTCGTTCTGGGTGCCCAATCAAGACCATTGAAATAGCTGGACCTATGCTTGGAGAAGATGAAATGACTGATTTGCTTCAGTGTTCCAAGGATCTTGTTCACGTCAACAATCATACCCATCCTTTTGTTATATTAAATAACGAAGACGACTAATTGTCTGTATTCCTTGGATTCCAATACTACATAATGCTATTTTGCCGAAGAAAGCTGCTTTCCTGTTTGCTGACACTTGTTGCACACTATTTATTTTTAGGAATTATGGACAAACTGTTGCGTTAAATTGTCGATACTACTGAGGACTGTTTTAGCGATACCCTCCCGAAATGACACATCTATTATTTATTGCCTCAAGCGTTATAGATAAGCTGTAACTTAAAATTACTCGGGAGCCGGAACTGAAGATTGTCTGCATATTTTTAGCATCACGAGGTATGTCGATGCCTGAGAACAATATCAGTGAGCCTTTCTTTCCTAACCACGACGAAGTTGCACTGACCTCTGCCATCATATCGCAGCCATGTCCCTCGAAGACAACCTCACGCTCAAAATATTGGAAAAGGCAGAACGCGAGGGATATGGTATCCTAGCACAATGCTGGCACGTCCCAATGCTCTGATCGTCTTGAATCGTCCATGGAGCCTGACAGTGGGCTATCGTTGGGGTTCACAGCTACGACGCCAATATGGTCATCGGCCTCGTCCAGGCGGCCGAACGCGCTCGGAGTCCCGCTATTCTTCAGCTGTTCCCTATTACTCTTGCTTATGGGAAGGGCCCGTTCTTGCAGTTCTGTCTTAACGCGTTGGTGGACTTGATTTATCTTGAAGCTCCGTTCCATGAGCTGATGAAACCCGATGGCTGGCCAGCGCACATCAGGCCTCTGTGCCTATTGCGGTGCATCTTGATCACGCTACGGATCCTGAACATATCGAGCTGGCGTTAAGCCTGGCTGAGCAGGGGATCAAGTTTGATAGCATTATGGTGGATGCTAGTCATGCTGAAGTGCGTGTGTTTTCCAGAAAATCGTAGAGACACTTATGCTTTGGTATTGCCTAGACAGACGAAGAAAACATTGCGATCGCAAAACCATACGTAGACCGGGCACTTAAACTGGGCATTGCAGTTGAGGCAGAGCTCGGTCGTCTTGAAGGAGGAGAAGCTGGCCTGCGAATGATATCAGACGCTAAGCTTACGGATCCCGCAAAAGCAAGAACTTTCATGGATGGGTAATGCCTTGACATCTGTTTCATTGCAGAATTACAGCTCATTGCGTCGGAATTGTGCATAGGACGGGTGCTCTCATATTAACGCCTAGCATCGGGAATCTCCACGGGTCCTATATCAACCCACCTAACTTCCGACAATCGATGTATGTTTATTTCTACACAACTCTGAACAATTGCAGATCTCTAATCTATCTGCAACAGTCTCAAAGATCTCCACGCCGAATTCGGGGGGAAAATTCCTCTCTGCCTCCACGGCACAGATGAACTTCCCGACTCCCTCTTCATCGAATGCATCAAAAATGGTATTAGCAAGGTACTTTATTTTTACTCTTTGCACCTCCCAGGATATATCTACTCCAAGGGACTGATCCTAAATTAATCCCGCCAGATAAACGTCAATAGCTGGGGCCGCGATCCATACGCAAAATCCCTGGGCGAAGGCCTACTATCAAAACCCTTTCCGGACGCTGTGGAGAATGCGACGGAGGTGTTTATCAAGGCTTGCTCGAGGTTCTTCGGCGTGTTTGGTTCTGCGGGGAAGGCGTAATATGCATAGGGTAATAGGAACATGTCACTTTCTCTGGCCAGTGGCGAATGTCCACAAGCTTCAAGGGAGTGGTATTGTATTATTTGTTTGAAAGTCTATGTGTAGTACTCTTCTGCAAACTGAAGATTTCTATTATAGAGTACAAGCGGCAGGACGATTCAGAGAGATGCTAAGTCCGAGCATACGGTGACAGGTTAATGTTAATGGGCTCGGTTTGCGATGTTAGTATGATGCAGAGATATCGAGGAGCTGTTTCAATGTTCCTCGATGCTCTCGAAACATGGTGTTCAGGAACATTACTTGCTTTATTTGAGTATTTATATTGATTAATGCCAAGCGCTAAGTAACAGCCCGCAGGCGCTAATGCAACTCCACGAGAAGGCATCATTTGGAAAGTACAAGGAATAAACCTGGCGCCCTCTGCCAATTTCCGGCGGGAAATGCGCGCTACAGGGATTTGAAATCCCTGCCTGTCTATCGACAGATTTTTATTCATAGACACGTCGGCTTCCGGCCTAGGAGCCAACAGTATTTGAACCGAGTCTCTTCTTAATCAATTGATCAACGTCAGTGTCTTGCCTTTCAGCTTCGAGTCTGGCATCATCCCGGACAACACTACTGTACACATATAAACGCTATTATAAACGGTAAACTGGAAGTCGAAGTAAAGATCCCAGGGCATCGGGATTCGAACGAGCTATACTGCGTGTGTTCCTCGCAAAATATGTGAGGAGAAATGGCTTCACCAAGCACTACTGGGTCACCGTCTCCACTCTGTATTTCAAACCTTATCCTTGAACCTGGTTCGGTGCACCACCCAAGGATGGGAGGACCTGGCTGCGTTGCAATTAATGGATCGGAAAGACGTGTAGCTCTTTCAAGATCAATCAATTCGCGCCAAGTTCCTGATTCCCATCGAAGGACATTAAGGTTCTCTGGAAATAGCGACTTGGCTGGGGATGTCTGGGGATCGATTATATCGAAGTTGTATCCGCCGTTTCGAATATCGATGCGATCTAACCACCACCGAATTGTAAGAGGTGGACAACCGTCACGGGCTGAAGGAATATGGGTGTATCTGATGCCCCAGGTTTCAGACATTAATTTGACCTGGCAGATACGTCAATACCAATGTTGACTGATATAGAAAAAAATGTGGCGCACCCCACGCAACACTATTGAACGCCTCAGCACCGTGTGAAACCAGATGTCAAACCATTCTAAGAATTCTGTTTCCGACTGGCCGCCGTAGAATTGCTTGTAAAAGTTGCGCAAATCCGGATGCGCCGAAAAGTAGCAATAACGCTAGTTTTGCTGCCTAGCACTTGGCAGCGCTATAAACACAAGAACCTATGCTAGTGCGCTATGGGTTGCTAGTGGACGCTATGCAGCACTAGGTAGCGTTTCATAGTAACCTATAGCGTCATGTTTTGTGTTGAATTCCCAGAATCTGCTGATTTGAACGGGCCCGGGAAAGCGTAGTTGAGGAAAGGCTATATTATGCAATGTTAAAGAGCTTAGAAGGTCATTGGGATTACTGTACCATTTCGAATAGTTCGGCCAGGGGTGTGACCTGGGACAAGGTGGACGAAATTTCCACCCCGGCCAGTTTGTGGGTGACCTGGGACACCTGCAAATTTTCGGCCAAAGTGAGAAAATCTCGGTCTCAACTTTGCCAACTTTAAGGCCAGTATGAGCAAGAAACTGTAATAAATTGAGCCTCTGGATGGATATCTTCCAAATTTACTAGGGTTTTCGTCATTCCTTACCATTTTGGGGCTATTGGGAGCAATATCTCAATTTCGGCCAGAACTGGGACACTTTTGTCCTCCGGCCACGCTGCCTGTGACATGGGACAAGCGACCGATTTCGGCCACATCCACTTGGCCTGTGACGCGTGACGGCCGAACTATTCGAAATGGTACAGTAAACGGGATTCGCCTCACTTAGAACTCAACTAGAGTAGCAATGGTTAATGGCCCACAGGAGTAGTGGGGAACATGTGGAGGGTACGCACGTCGAACGAACGTTTTGGCTTCTTATACAAGTTGAGTTAAGTAGTCTCACAAAGTCTCGGATCAGATAGTCTACGGGCCGTGATTCCGGCCGACAAAAGGCGTCGCATTTGAACTGCACCGTCAACGCGTCAACCTGCGGTCCAACCTCAAGGCCTCACCTTTCAGCTTCAAGCTTCAAGCCTAGCCTCATGCCAACGCCTCGAATAACTCTACTGCACACATAGAATGTTATCGTCAATCTTTCTTTTCGAATTGAGGTCGCCGTTCTCAGCAGCATGTAGTGTGTGCCACGGTGGATATATGTGACCTTGCCGGATAAGAAGGGATCTTTCTTCCGACTACAACAAGGCTAGAGACTTTTAAGAGCCCTGCGACGTCTTCCAGCTATGCCCAATGTTGTGCTGATTACGGGAGCTGGTGGATGGCTTGGTGGACTGGTGAGTACTACACCTCGGCGTTCTTCCATGATACGAAGGCTAACGGGTTCGACTTCTAGCTGGCCAAGGCTGTTCACGAGGATCCTCTAACTCCCGATGCGAAACTGATTCTCGCAGATGTCGTAGAGCCGAAAGCGCCCTCTGGATCGGAGGCTGTCGTTTTGAAATTGGACTTAACGGAGAAGGAGCAAGCATCGCAGGTATTCAACACGAAATTTGGGGTTCCCGATACTGTGTATTGCTTGCATGGATTGATGTCGAGGGGGTCAGAAGATAACTTTGATTTGGGCTTGAAGGTATGTTTCGTGCTTCCGTGCTTTTGCTTTCTGGTTTGTGACGTTCATCGGAACGATTAGATCAATGTCGACTCTCTGCGCTCCCTGCTCGAATTGGCGCGCTCTCATAGTGCATCAAATAATCCAATCAAATTCATCTTCGCATCATCGCTGGCTGTATATGGTGGACCTCTGGTGAATTTTGACTATAAGAATCAGTGTTCACGAACGTAAAGTGTTAACAAACCTTTTCCTTCTCTTAGCCTGACATCATTAGTCCTTCGACGGTCGCAACCCCACAAGGCTCATATGGTTTCGCAAAGCTAGTGAATGAACTATACATCAACGAGTACACTCGACGGGGATTTATCGACGGTCGCGTTCTTCGCCTACCAACGATCGTTGTCCGCCCCGGTGCTCCCTCTAAGGCAGCCTCTTCTTTCCTTTCAGGTCGGTCACTTTTCGTGATTTGCCTATATATGTGCTCAATTCATCTGGTATTCACTTCACAGGCATAATCCGGGAACCCCTGCAAGGCATAGAAGCCATCTGCCCCATCGGAAACTCCTTCGACGCCCCTGAACTCTCCCTCAAAGCCTGGCTCGCCTCGCCCGAAACGACGATCAAGAACCTCGTCCACGCCAAACACATTCCCTCTGATAAATTCCTCCCACACACGCGCGTCGTCTGTCTGCCTGGCTTCACCGCGAGTGTGCGCGAGGAGCTTGAGGCCCTGATGAGCGTTGCCGGGCAGGATGTACTGAAGCTGGTCAAGTTTGAGGACGATCCTGTGAGTCGGGAGATCGTGTCTTCGTGGCCGGCGGTATTTGATAATGCGTATGCGCTGAGCCTTGGGTTTGCGGTCGATGAGGGAGGGATTGAGCCTGTGGTGAGGCGGTTTAAAGAGAATCTGACTTCTGGTGCCGCTTTGTGATCAATTATGATGCCGGTCTATGTTGCTGAATGTATTCATGTGTACGAATGAATGTAATGCGATTTTAATGAAGGAAAAGATACAGAGCTGTCGCTGTTGTGGCCTTCAATGGTCGTTTTACGAGAGGGCAATATGCCGATCAGAGACATTCTACGCGGCCTCTCGCTTCTTTCCACAACGTCCCAACGTTTGAATTCAACTGTCAGCATGTCCTGTCTCTTTCACTTTCGGCCCTCCCAAATCATGCGACCTGCAAAATTTTATTCACAAGGAACATCGTCATTGCCGTTTCGAGTTGGCCGGGTGGAAGAGCTTCCCACCAACCGCACTCGCGGTAACGGTAATCATACCCGAGCGATAGGCCGAACCGCTGCCCACCACAGGCAAATCCCCGCTTTACTCAGGCCCTTCTTCATCTTCCCCACTTCCACGTTTCCTTCTCTGGGGTGTATAGCTGGTGTATAGGAAACACCGAGCCGAGCCGAGACGTACTCTACAGCGCGCCAAGGAGCCTGGATTCGCTTTATAACTTCGAACACGCCATCGCCTGAGGACAGGACGCCCAACTGCATTTGCGCTTGAATAACCGAAAGCTTAAACAACCATGGTCGATCCCGTCGCTGAGAAGTCAGGCTTCCTGAAGATGTACATGTCCAACCATCCGGACACGCTGGTAGCGTATGCGAAGTGGTTCGGGAAGGTGAAGGAGGTCATCACGAGCGCGGAGATGTCTGCTATCGACTGCAACGTGCGTACGACCTCATATCATGACGTATAGACTCCCGAATGCTCAACGGTATGCTATTTCAGAGCATGACGTTGACTTGTACCCTGAAGAACGGCACGAAGAAGGATGTGAGGGTGCCTATTGAGCCTCCTTTGACGGGGTATGATGACGTCAAACCGCGTCTCCTGGAGATGAAGGCTTTCGCACAGGAGGGTCTTGGGATGGTAACGTCATCTATCCTATGTCCCAAATTCCAGCATTACTTACATTGCCTCCCTAGATCAAAGCTCCCAAAATCACCACATTTGAATTCACGAAAGACGCCTGGATATCAGGCGTCTTCGTAGGCTCGATCTACTTCATCTACCTCTTCCAAGGGTCTTCAGCAATAGGCCTCGGAACTGCAGCCAACCTGGTCGTATCCTACGCAGGCCCGACCTTCTTTTCCTACGCCTTCTGGACTCTGTTCAGCCTGCACGCTTTGGAGAGCTTATACACTGCCAGTCTTTGCCGGAAGCATTCGACGGGTTTCGTTCTTGGGGTGAGTCGGAGTGGCTTTTACTCGGGTTAGAATTTCCCGCAAGAGAACTGACTGTTTTTTTGTACCTGTAGGCCAAATATGTCCTTGCGACGATATTGTCTGGTTTCCCTATCTGGTCCAATCTGAGGAAGAGGATCCAGGCTGCACGGATTGACTCCGTCATGAAGATACAATGAACTCTGCCGTTTCCGCTCTTTGTAACTGTACCGGCGTGTATACGTTGCCCCGTAGTTTGCTCAATTTTTTGCTGTCGCATAACGTCAAGTTCTAGGGCCTTGGATTTTGAATAAGTGTTGTAGGAAGTTATAATTTTGTGATACTGCTGCCAGAAAGTTCTTCAATTCTCAAAACCTGTCATTACAATGTGATGTATTCATTTTCGACTAAACTCGAATGTGTAGTGAACGATGAAGGTGTTGTAGACAGCGCGTTGCTCGACGATGCGCGCGACGTTGGAGACGCTGTTTGTTGATCACACGACTTTGACATCCTTTGACTCCCACCACATACCCTGGGGCGTCCTAACAGTTCCGTGTTTATAATGGTTTCTTTCTTCACCTCCAACTATCTTCAACATTTTAAGGGTCCTTCATGACCACGCGCTCGTTGGAGTCCTCCATCCCGTCTCCGAATGCTGTTCAACCTGCACGAATCACAGGAAACGAGTTGCCCGACGACGTCTGGCGCGTCATCGCCAGATATCTCTCTGAAAGCTTAAATAATAATCATGACGGAAAGATTTATAGATACATCTCAGTCAACCGCACCTTCTTCAACTTCGTGCTCTCCGCGAAGTATGGGGAAATACGTTGGTTCCGCCTGGATGGGATATTCGTGCGCATGCTTGAGCGCTTACAGTGTGTCGTCCCGTCTCTTTCGTTTCTTGCAGGTTCTTTGAAATGCTCAACGCGTTCTGTTTTGTTCTATAGGGAACCTCTCATTGCAGGCTATGTTCGGAAGCTCAACATCCGCGCATGGTTCGTCAACTTCCTCTTCAAACGCGAGGAATTGCTCCTCTCTTCACCTAGAAGGATGAACTGGGAACGTACAGGCATACCCCCTCTCGCTCGCTTCGTGAAGGTCCTTTTCGGACAGACGAGGATCGTGCGCGAAGAATCGGGCGTGGTGTTCGAGAAAAGCTTCGCCGCCGGGAAGCTTGTGCAGACATCGTCGTCGAAGACAATCGTCAAGATGCTGGTTCGGGCGGTCAGCGAGATGAAGAATGTCATCGAGTTCAATTTCGAGTGGCGCGACCTCCTATTGAACAAGCAGACTTCGATCTTTTTGACGTCGGTTAGATTGGCGTTTGATACGAGTCTGCGCAAGTTGGTGCTGAGAGCGCAAATATCAAAGTTCAAGGAGCTTCTTGCAATCACGAATTTCGATAATATCGATGAATTGGATCTCCACTTTGACTATAGTCCACAATCCGGGGAGCGTGGAAAGGATGCAGGGAAGAATCTTGCAAATTCGAGTACAGCAGCTGTTGCTGCGAAGGACCCCGATGTAGAAGACCTTCACAATACGGTCATTCCATTCATCTCTCACCGAAAAGCTCAACTACGTACCCTCTCCATCTCATCTTCCGCCACCGTCGACCTTTCCCAGTTCTTCAACGCCCTCCCCGCTTTCAAGGCCCTGCGCCGACTTCACATTCACATTTCCTTTGAGACCTACGCTCTCTCCGATCCCGCAGGCCTCATCCGCGTACTCCAAAATGGAAAATCCACCGTCTCGCACGTCTCGTTCAAGGTTCTTTGGCCGGACAGCGACGGCGAGCTCCCCTTCAGCCGCGCAGACGCGTTGCAGCGCAAGCGCGCTAGCTGGGCTGGGATGAACAGCCAGCTCCTGGGTGTTCGCTCCTGTTTATCTGGCTTGGAATCGCTCCTCATTCCTTTCGTTTCTCTGGAGCAGACGATGCCTCTTATCAAGAGATCCTGCGATACTCTCAAGCGACTTGGTCTGATGGACCATTTTCTTTCTTTGCAAGAAGTGAACGTCCTTGCTGGGATATTCGCGCATCGGTCTTTCGAACTCAAGCACCTGTACATCGAGGTTGGCTTGCTGGATTTCGAACTTGTGAAGGCGCTAGCGAGCAGATTTCCTGGGCTCGATTCGTTGGTGCTTGTATATCAATCATTGGAATATCCTTCTTACGACGTAAGTCTTGTTTGTTTAGACTTCCTGTGCATTAGGGTTATCGTTCTCATTTGCCATCTTATGTTTTAGACTCTGGTTGAGCATACAGCAATACCAGATTGGAAACTTTCAGATGTCCAAGTATACCATGAACGGCCCCAGATTGAATACGACGAACATGGAGTCCTCAGGCACGTAAGTTTCTACGCACTCGACGAAATCAGTATCGAATCCCACATTTCATCCTGGGTACCAACCCTCCGCGATACAAAGGGTCGTGTTAGGTCCCCGATTTCATTTTGAACGATCATCTGCATTGGAAAGTGCTTATGTTGGTGTATAATATATTTCCAATATGATTCCTGGATTTATCGATCATATGCTACACCCAAAGACGCCATCCCATTCGCCAGAGTCTCAACACCAGTGCTCTTCTCCATCGAATCCAAAACCCGCGTATCTAGCCTGGGTATTCCCATCTCCCCACGAAGGTCTTGATAAAACTCAGGCGTCAACCCCGCCTTTTCCCTGTCATACACGTTAAACGGGCCCTTCACGTCGCCCCTCCACCCCCTCTTCACCTCCTCCCGAAACGCAGCCACAGGGTCAGTCACTTGTTCCTGTGCACATATCCAAGTGAACCAGCGGTGCCCTGAGGTAACGTGGGTGACCTCGTCCGCGTGGATGATCTCCATCACCGCGACGGTGTCGGCGTCGCCCGCGCGCCTGAAGCGCTCGATGGTGGCGGGGTTGACGTCGAGCCCGCGGGCTTCGTGCACGAGGTGGATGATGGCGAGGCGAGAGCGGAAGGAGTGCGAGGTGACGGTTGCTGACTCCCAGAGTGAGGCGTGCACGGGCATGCTACCGTATGGTGTTGAGGGGGAGATCGCGGCTAATCTTGATGTTAGCAAGGAGCTGATAATGAGATTGTGAGATGAAGTGTAGCTAGATTGATTTTTGGAAGGGGTCGGAAGACGTACAAGTGCTTGGATTCGTCCAGAGCCATTTTTGTGAAGTCGTAGAAAAATGCAGGAGGCAGATCGTGGTGCATTGGTCCAAAGCGAGCTATGATATCCCATCTAAACGCCCATTGACGTTGAGTAATTAATTCATTGATTCATAGTCGAAAAGAACAGCTCACGCCAAATCAATACTATCACAAGAGTCAACATCACAGATCTGACAGAACGCAATCAACCGACTTACGCCCATTGCTCAATATTAGCCAGTGCATGCAGCATAACGGCACGATTCTTTCTATTTTTCAGTTTAGAAGGATCCACGGTGTTTCTCGAGAAGGATGCCTCTCTCGACGGCACATCAGGAGGTTTGGGCGCGTTCGGTGATTTGTTGCCTACTGATGCAAGCTTTCCGTTGAAGAACAAGTCGGCGGCATGTCGGGTGCGCTCAACCTAGCTCCTCGGTCATTAGACATTATATGACATCTCAAGAGAAAGGTGCTGGACCTTTGATATAGGATTCGGGGTATTGAGAATGAGCACAGCCCATTGGATGAGGGTAGTAGGAGGGTTGATTGGAGGAACGATGGGCTCTTCTTCTCGAGGTTCCTCTGATTGCAGGACTTGAGGGATATGTCGAACTGGTACGGCTAGTGGAGGATCTGCAAAATCTGAGGAATACAGATATGTCAGAAGCTATATTTGGCCAGAATAAATTGTGTATGAATACCTTCTGAGACTGGGCGTAACTCAATCAAACGCCAGTTCGTACCTCCTTCTGGTGTATCCATGTAGACCTTCTCCACATCGTTCTCGTCATCGACTTTGACTTCAACATTATAGGTGCAGGCTTTGAGGCCTGTTTCGCTCTTTCCTGTTTTGAGATCGAAGTCATATCTTGCAATTGAGGGCTTCAAACTTAGTTTAAAGACAGGTTCTGAAGCACAAATTCACGCACCTATGCCATGGACATACAGCAACCACACCACTCTCACATTCCTCGATATCCGCATGCGACATATCAGCTCCTAGGTGCGGACAGTTTGCCTCCATCACGTAGATCTGTCTGTCAACACCAGAGACGCTTGAAGGGGTGTCGGGGATACTTGAACTCGCTTTCGGTGCATTCTTTTCATTTTCTAGGGCAGATGACCCGACTTCGGTCGCTGTGGCGAGTCGGAAGAGGATCAAGGAATGGTAGTGGCCTTCTTGAGATCTTAGTGTGAGATGGAAGCGAAAATGGGTCAAGAGATCTCGGAGAGGCGCAATCCTGAGTTCGAAAGAAAAGTGCACAAAATGGATGTGGGTGAGCAGGAGATTGCTGGGTCGAAGATATTGAAGATTCGACTAACTGGATGAGTTCCATGTCGCGAGTGTGTCGTTGCGAGAAGAAAGCTTTGTGCTGGTCACCTGTTTCATCAGGCATTTCGACGTGCTGGCTCTGAAAATTTAGAGGTCACCTACCTCTCGGGACCCAGACTACATGATATCTTTGTAGAATAAACGTCCTGAAAAACGGTACAGAGGGTCGAAACATATAGGCTTGAAATAATTACGATGTTTAAATTAGAGCATATTGGACTATAGCGGCGACAGTGATGGTAGGTGGAGAGGTGATATAACGACGACGAACTAATACAATTTCTAGATACTATAGCAAGATACAAGCGAACAAACATTCCCCAAGAAAAGATAGCTACGATTCATGATATAGCGAGGATGGGAGGTAGCAATTGTGAATCTGACCGAAAATAACCATGTTTGAAAAAAAAAAAAGTCCCGTATGTAAGTGACAGAAACCCCAAACGAAAACACATCTCGACCATGCCCGACCTCACATCATCACTTGCGCACTGTGAAATATGCCAAAGCTCGAAGGCATCGATCCTCCATGGGGCATTGTACCTCCGTTGAGATGCATATTCGTTGTATATGGACTGGAGCCCGTGCTTCCGTTAACGGGTGGCGAAGGGGATCCTTCAGGCCAAGAAAATCTAGAAGAGCAAAGGATCGATGGAGATTCATTTGACTTTCGCAGCTCGAACTTACCCTGGCATCATCATCGTATCCCACCAGGCAGGATTCTTGATGGCCTGCATAGTCGCAAGCATCTCCTCATCAGAGAACCCACCGCCCCCATAAGACATCTCGAAGTCAGTGCCGAACGAAATCTGTCCTGTGCTCCCCGCAAACGTCGCTTCCGGCCGATAAATGGGAGTTTCCACGCCGACATTGTTGACTAGAACACCAGATCCATATACCGAGTCAGACGATGGCGCCCCAGGACGCGTAGTCATTATTGAAGACATCATCGAGGACGCTGGCGGCGCTTCAGAAGCGATGAGCTGATTTGACGGTGGCGGGTTGGTTTGGAGGCGGCCGACTGTGGCACCGTCACGTCGGTGGCGGGAAAGAAGGCCAGCCAGGAAGCGAGCATACAGCTTGGGGGTGTGGCGATCGTCAATGGCGATCTTCGGTGAGCTCAAAGTTTGAATGAGACGGCCGATTAGATCGAAGATCTCGTTCTCCTGCTCTTTTACGAGGAAAGATGAGAACTCGGGACGTAAAAGCTGTATAAGGTATTAGTCTCAGGGAAAGAGTGTTGTAGTAGAAATTGAGCAGCTAACCTTGAGGAGGAATGCTGAGGCAAAGGATGCGAACACGAAATGCCCTGCGGGATCTTGATAAATACACTGGTAATGAAAGTGATCCGCACAATTGGCCTACCATCCGGAGCATAACGCATGTAGCCACTAGGAGCGAGCCCTTCAATCATGTTCTCTAGGACTGATTTAGCAGATTCCAAGCACTGGGAGAACATAGATCAGTTGCCTGAAATCAGGATAAATAAATTCAAGGAGTCGTACCTTCGTGAAGAAGAGGCTATCTCCATCCTTAAACCCCCTTTGGTAGGCTTGTTGGAAGCCGAAGGAGAACATTACCAGTCGAGAGTAAGCAACAAGGCTGCAAGGCGATTGGTCATAGTTGAAGAGAGAAAAGAAAACTTAACATACAAGGGCAGCAATGAACATCGAAGAGAACAGCTTGGGTCTATAATTGCAAGGTGAGTTCAAGCTTTGATAAAGATGACAACTGGGAAGCACCTTCGGGATCAGAATCGTCCTTGAACCGCTTCGACCACTCCTCGTCATAGGCCGTCAGGTGTGCATCATGGACAAGCGTCACCGTTCTGAAATTAACTTTCTGTCATCGGAAGAGATGAGTTATGCACCGCTTTGGAGTTTGACAGCAGACATGCCTTGTTGAGTCCGGTAGGCGAAGACGGATCGCTGAAGATCTCATCATGGAACTTGGCGACGATTTGCAGCAGAGCTGAATATCCGCATAGGTGCACATCGTACTAATCGAAAATCGATCAGTAAAAGAAAGCGGTGTACTCTACATGAGGAGGATCTTGCTCACGATGAGATTATACTGCGATTTCTTGTACCAGTCTTTCGCGCTTCGAAGGATGCTGCGGGATAGAGATGTAAGTACAGGACCATCCATGGGCGAGAAACGGCCTACAAGTCTTCCTTTATTGTGGAGGGTTTACCAAACTGGGTGGCGGTGGAACGATCCAAGTTGAAACATATCATCCACACCCGAGTTTTGTTCAGGATTTCGCGCTCCTGCAACTCTGACTGAGGTTTGATAGTAGAGACTTGGTGCAGGTTCAGATCAGTGGCAATCCTAATTTGCTGTCAGATTCTCTGCTATAACACGATGAAGAATTCGGATGCTACCTGATGGCAAGACCGGTGTACAGCCAGCTGCGATCCTCCTCCCATCTGCGCGCAGGAACTGCATAGATGCTCATGAGAATATATGCTTGACACAATTCCACCGACTTCCAGCCGTCAATCAAGGCGTTTGCAGCCGAATGTTTTGCGAAATGCATGGCGATAGGGTAGATCTCCGATTTTTCGGCGTAGTACCTGGATGAAATGGCACAAACTGAGGCACATGGTCAACGAGGCAGCAGGCTTGGCAAAAAGAAATTGACACTTACTGACGGTGAACAAGAATGGACACCTCGTGAAGGTGGAGGCGGGGGTATGCAGAACGGGGTCGAGTAGAGAAATGAACGGCTGCCGAAAGCAGATTAGCTACTACAATTATGATATGATTACCCTAGATTTCTTACATTGACCCGTTCATAGAATCTGAAAGACCGTATGATTAGCTAGAAGTCATGGGTTATGAACGAGGAACAACCTACATCTGGAAAAGCTTCTCCACATCTTCAGGTTTAACCAACCCGTGGACCAGAATCTCTGGGGGACTGTGTTGTTCGATGAGCGTCGCCCTGATATCCAGGTCAGTCGCAGGTCCTATAATAGAAACATGGCTGAGTAAGAAGCCCACAATATAAAAAGTCTATATAACGCCAAAACCTACCTGGCATGAAGTAAGTTTCATTCGCCACCCCCTGGAAGTATACAGATAAGCACAAAGCATAAGTAGAGAACTATTCTTATACATACGACGTTATCGTCATTCAGGTCGTCTTCATTGAGATGTGCTTCTTTTGAGTGATCCTTTTTTCGATTAGCTTTACTATTGCTCAAGCTCAAATCCGCAATTAAACCGAGGGGTACATGTGATTCTGGTAATGTCGATTGCAGCTTCTCGTCGTCTTGAGAGCCTTCATCGCCAGTTACACTTTGAGTGTCTTTAGACTGGTTTTCTTGCGTTTGGCCTTGAGTCTTGCCTTGCGTACGCTTGCTCTCAGATTCCTGATCCGACTCGTCTTCCGCATCTATAGTACGCAGATCCAAGAATGCGCGAGGACCAGCATGCTTCCCAGCATCACGAACACTCGATTGTAACCGGTCGAGCCAGGCCAAAACGTTTCTGTTATTATGATCAGAGGGAGAAGTGGCCATGCGATAGGATGCGATGGACAGCGGCGTCGCAATGTATGGGTTGTGAAGCTGAACAAAAGAACAGTTAACACACTTGCAATTTTAGACACGAAATACACCTAACCTGCTTGAGAAGGGATTCAATGATAGAATCCTTTTGCCTGATCTGAGCCAAAAGATACTCTCGTTTGCTAATCACAGGCGAAAAGTCAGACGACGGCGCAGGAGAAGGACACCGAGAAGGCGAGGGGGAAATAGAAAGGGTAGACGTCAGAGACGGGGAAACAGGTATCCCGGGTATCGCAGACATATCAAAGGAGAAGAGACTTCGAAAGCGAAAAGCGAAACTGACGAGACCAGCTTCGGGAAGCCGTATATATAAGGCCGCCCCGCCCCTGTCTTTCAAACACACTTTGGATTCTGAAGGAGAACGCGTCACTTATCCAAGAGCAGCTCCGCGTCCAAAATCTCTCCGAAACCCCAAGAAGGTCTATGACGCGGGAGATACCAAGAATGCAATTCCCAAAAAATGGGTATCAAAACACGAGGGAGGGGGATGACTCACTTTGGCGCCGTTCTCGGTCTGCGACCTTCGACGATGCAGACATGTCCGCCAGACTTGCACCGCTTGCATGTATTTTCGTGCTTCGGAAAGTCGCATTTCATCTGTTATCCGGGTAGACGGGTCCGACATGCCATGCAGATGCGCATTAGGATAGAGTGAAAAAAAGAGGCCGGATCGGACGGGCGTTATTTTGGACGGTGGATGGGCAGGTAGGAGTGATAAGCGCGTATGGGGCATGTATCAGAACACACATGTAGAAGTGCCAGGCCGGAGGAGATTCGAAAAGGCAGGCGCAGATGGGAGGGCCGATAGAGTAATCGTGATACGATTGAAAAAGGATAAACAAGCACACAATCAGTAAGGATGCGGGACAAACAAATTTGGAGTGACGGGAGATATGTTGTCAATGAAGGAAACTCGGCGTACCTTGAGTTTCTTGCAATGCGTGCACGCCCCGGGACTTCAAGAATTACATTGGAGGCGATTGAAGTGCGACGGATCACGCGGTTCAGGTTGGGCCACAAATCCGCATGTACGCATCCGGGTAAGTGAAAAGAGCGGAGGGGAGAGGCGCCACCAGCAGCCATTCAGAAAAATTTTTGAAGGTGTCGTAGAGGCCCATTACGATTGGACGTCAGCCGGCATTTGGGATTGGGTCGGGAGGCAGTGCCAGATCACGGGATATCAAATATACCGACGGACGAGACCCACCACAAAAGCCAGAGAAAAGGAGAATGCGGCGAGGCGAGCAGGGAAGAGGGATCGGGTGGAGGAGGCGGATCCATTTCACATCGCGTCCGCACCGAGGTTTGATGATCAGCCAGAAACATTCACAATTACAGGTGTCAGGTGGAGAGCAACAGCACACACGGGAATCGTGAGATTGGGAGCCGATGGAAAGATTTCATGACCATGAAGAGGTGGAATGTTTGGAATACCCGGACGAGGACATCAACGCGTTGACGCAATTCGAAGGCGACGGGCAACGGCGACCGGAAGTTGATTCGCCAGCGTCAGAAAATGACGATTGAGTCGCATCCCAAAGTCGATGACGGACGCGGTGAAAATGTTCCGTGGTGCACAGTGGCAGCAGATATGTCGAACCGCAGTCGATGGAGAAAAAAGTCATAAGGATCGAAAGGATAAATCAGATCGTCAGTAACAAGTCAGAGCAAAAAATGCGAATAGCACGAAAGACAAGCAAGCGGGGGACACGAAAGACAGCCTTCATCCTGTTCTACGTCGCCGAAGAGGAGCGCGACGTTGGACAGAGGCTAGCCTTGTCATTAAGACATTTGATTAATGTCGAACGCACATGGAATTCCGGGCATGAAAGGCAAAAGAAAAATAACATGAAGAGAAGGACTCACAGTCTGGCACCTTTGTCTCTTTTGCCGCCGCGTCCCGCCGGAACACCCAGTCCACCCAGACCAACGGTCATACGACCAGTCATCCCCAACCCCGACTCATCGTCGTCGTCGCTATCAGTATCGCTCGCATCTTCATCACCTCCACCAAATCCCGATACTTCGGGACTATCATTCTTCTTCACCCTCTTACGCTTCATACCGGCTTTATCAGCCTGAGAAGGGGACACATTCGCTTCAGTATTGCCAGGCTTCTTGGGGGGTGCGGTCGTCGGTGGCTTCGCCTTGGAAGGGCCCGCCTGATTGGACGTGGTAGAGGGCACATACTGATGCACCGGCAAGCTCCCGGACTTCGGGTTTTGGGATTGATAGACCGAGTCGTTAGTCCAAGGCTTCGATGCGGGCGATAAGGTGGATGGACGAGATTCGCTTGGGTTGGGCTGGAAGGGTTGCTGTGGTGCGGGTGCGGGCTCGGGCTGATTACGTGGAGGTATGTACCTCTGAGGCAAGCCGTGCACGTACCGAGAACCTTGCTGAGCAGGGTTACTGGGTTTTTGTTGGATCTGCCGATTCGCGTATATCGGAGCTTGGTGATTTGCCTGCTGGGCGAAGCGCTCAGTTGCCTGTTGTTGTTGCTGCTGTTGATGCTGCTGCTGCTGCTGAAGCTGCTGTTGGCGTTGCTGTCGTTGCTGCTGTTGCTGGTGTTGGTGTTGTTGCTGCTGATATATCGGATCAGGGGTGTTTGTATGCGAATTGGTCATAGGTTCCGGAGTCGAAGTGTGATAGCTAGTACCACCCCCAGGGGTAGACACTGGACTGTTAGTGACAGACACCATATGCGAGTAGAAATTTGAATAGATGTCATTCGAATGTGCGTGATAGGCGGAAGTATCGTCGATTCCGTTGAGACCGCCGCCAACGGCGCTTTGGGTAATAGTAGCCGAAGTCGATCCCCCATACTGGCTCATCGAACTGGAAGAGGGCATGAAGTGGTCCTGTATGATAGAATACGGGTTCTGCAGTTGGGATTCTGGCTCAAACGTCGTCGCTAAAGGCACCGAACGGTAACTCTGCTGAAAGGGTACCTGCTGCGACGGCTGCTGGCCGGTGTAGTTATCCTCGATCCATTGCTGATACTGCCTCTGACTCTCGCGATGCTGCTGGATAGAAGGGTCGTCGGGGTTGTAGAAGCTCGGTGTGGTGATCATTTGGGCGGATGATGATGATGATGATGCGAGGTGCTGGTTATCCTTGCTGCTGTCGACGGGTCCTCCGGACGAATGGTAGTACCAAAGACCCGCTGCTTGGGTGGTGGCGTCTGGGATGAGGCCTGTGGCGAGATCCCCTCGAGCTGTTAGAGGATTAACAGGGAAGAGGCCTTCTAAATTGGCGACAAGACTTGCCTTGAATAAAAGCGTCCGCGCTGCTGCTTCCGCGGGCGCTATTTGGGATGCTCTGCAGGGGTTTTGAAGCCCCGGATACGCCGCTTCCTGGCGCTGATGGATGCATGGAGGGAGTAGTGATTGCAGCTGCGAAAGATGAGTAAAAGAGGCAGGCAAGTAGCCGGGGATCATGGAAGATAATTCTCACCTTGGGTTATGTGGTGGTCGTCGGAGAAATCTAGCGGCCGATGGACTGGGTGGTAGGCAAGGGGGTTGGGCGCGTTTGGGCGAAGGAGCTAGCCGGGCATCCTTCTTGTACTTACTGACCAAACCCCTTCCTGCCGACTGTTCAGTCAATACCCTGACTCATATCGCTTTTCCAGATCATGATCTCTAATGCCACCGGCTTTCCATCCTGAACTCGCACAAATTAGGTTTAGATCTTCCCCAATTCCCCACCGTCTGCGAACACAATTGATAAATTGTTCCAAGTTCATGCTTCGCTTTTCAAAAATAATTATCATTTCATCCCAGGTGGAAGCAGACACGAATTGAACTTCTAGCACATGTTGGCTTTGTTCTCTGGGAATGCGTTTCAGGTTGTCTGCATATATCCTTTCTCGGCGAAAATATGATAAAACATGACAGAACGACATCTTTCATTCACGCGAGGCGCAACAGGTTATGCAGGGCGGGCGCCCGATGGAGGAAAAGGCGGACTTGAACTTGTTTGATCAACGCGCCAGGCGCGTAGGCGACACAGGCGTCTTCGGTGGCTATTGTGCTCATCCCGAGGTCGATAGCGTCATCCTTTTTACGGATAATTCAATACAAATCCACTGCCCTCAGTGCTCAGCTTTATTTAAATTTAAATTTAACCGTGCCAACTTGGTGGCAGCACGAACACGCATGGAGACATACAAATTTTGCCATCATTTCGCCTGTCTACCCAGAGCGTTGAGCGGTATAATCACGACGCGAAATGTCATCGATTCATCGTTTACATAAATATTTTATCACCTTCGAATTTTCCGCCCTTCGTCGGGCATTGCTCTCTCTATCGACTTGCGTCATGTATACTGGGTCCTATAAGCGCGCGCCTCCCCACAGCCTCGGGCGCTAATCTCAGGCTGGCACCAGCTGTGATATCATCCATCTCACAGTAACCACCATCCAACATCCTTACACCAAGTTCGCCCTAAAGCCTAAAGCAGAACCCAAAAAAGTAAGTATTTGAACACAAACGGAAGAAGATTAGCTTCAATTTACGAAGGGGGGATCATCCGCCTCCGTAGATCTTGATTCTAGAATTCCCCTCGGACAAAAGGTGGACAATTCACAATCACAATCCTGTACATTACAAGAGAAAGTCCATACTGCAAGATGCCCAAAAAACTTTTCTCTGAATCAAAAACAACATTCCATTCCAAAGCTGCACACCAGTTTCTCTGTCATCGTTGTTGTGCTTTGTGCTGCAGTCTCCTTATTCTGTCGCGAAAATGACATAGCGACTGTCCAAGGGAAGCGAATAGAAATCCAGAACACAAAAGGCAGCGCAGCTAACCAAACCTTCTAATTTTTGGCGCACGCAGCGAAATAGCTCACGGAATGGGCAGACACGATTCGAACCTTGTGAATGCATGGAGACTGTGATAAAGCGTGCAGCACGCAACGGGACCCGTGAACGTTTGAACGCTGGGGTTCTCACTAAAGTTGGTAGATCTTACACTAGGTACGGCTACAATGGGAAGATAAGAAGGTGTTCGATAATTAAATGGACTTCCAGCCGCAGTTGCCCCATTCATGCACGCTCGACGGAGAATCTCCCTCTGCCTGGATTATCTATGTGATCATAAGCTCTACAGAATCAGCATCGTCCTCCGAACTCCACTCAGCGTCATCATTTAAATCTGCACCTGCCTGAGGCTACCTTCAGTTCGAAGACGACGCATGTAAAAAGCCCTACACCTCCAGCACCCGCACAATCACGCCCATATGCTGCGTACGAGTCTCGAACCTAAGACGGCCTTTGATTGATGGCCTTCTCCCCTGCCCACCTCGATACGAAAGGGGGCACGCGAATGCCTTACCTGACCACGCTAGGCACCCATGGGTCATCAGCAGACCATCATCACTTGCTGCTCACGCTGTGGGTGGCTGACGGATTTCTACCCACCGGGTGCGGTTGGAGGCGCATCGAGCTGTCGAGGCTGAGATAGGGGGATGGTGGGCGATTCTGAAGAAATGGGTGCTATACTTGTCAATGTGTGGTTGAGAACTATATATGGAGGTTGATATCAGGAGGGTGAGACGAAGTTAAAATTGAATGATCATCTACAGTTGGCAAAGTTTTCTCGACGTTCTGTTCTATGTTATTTTCATATCCTCTTTTTTTTTGTAAGTACCTAGCCTGTGGAAAAACCAGATATAGATATTTCCTCGATGACCGAGGCGATCCAAAATAACTTGTATCGATCACTGCAGATCATTCCTAACGATCAGAGCTGTCTGTATATACTGATTCAACGTTCGGTGCTCACAACTTCCATATTAGCCTCTGCAATGTTGTGGTCGTTTTCATGAAGGATCGTCGTCCACGTGCGACGAGCGCCTATTTCCGCGACTACCCCGATATGGCAATTCTCCTTGGAGTGATGCCCCTCAAACTTACAGTAGAGCATCCGAGCAATTCAACTTTCCCCTGCGCATCAGCAGCCGTAGTCAATGCTCTTTGGCTTTGTCAATGTGTATCATGGAGCTGATACGTTATGGAGGGGCAGGAACCGTATAAGAACGCTGAGTAATGCCACTGTACGGCCCGAGAGGCGCAGTTTGTGAGGTTGCGGCTCCTCCTAGATCGTCGGAGAAGGGTGTTCGTCCGAGGATTTAGTAATAATTGGATGAAAAGATGGGGTGAAAAGTGAAAACACATGTCGATTGAATTTTCGGTTGTAAGGGAATGACCAGGATGACTGGTAGAAATTTTCAGAATATCGGATCCGTCCGGTTAGATCAGAGATCGTAGATCCGGAGACTCGGCAAAGGCCAATTTCATATGCGGCATCAGCACGGCACTGGTGCCGCCACCGCCGCCGCCATGGTCGCTCACGTATACATTTTCCGTCGTACACAGTATGTAGGTCGGTAGATGTGCGCCCATACAAAACATGTAAATCTTCCTTTCCCACTCATTTGAGTCTTTCTTTCCTATACTGTATCTCGTACCCTCTCTTTATGAGTATATAAATTTTTATTCTACCATCCTGAATCTAACTCGGATATATCACTGAGATAATAATGTGAGATGCCTGTGTTCTTACCATACTCTACTGAACAGAGAATTTAAATAGTTACCAAGTGCAAGCACTTATTAAGGACAGAATGCTAAAATTTCAGCATACTTTATTCCAGTTAAGCGGAAGACATGTGTTGGATTGAATTTTTTCACTTCAAGTATGCCGCGGCCAATATTCATGAAAGTTACCGAAAACTCCATGATAAAGCACCCATAATTTCTTATCTGCACACGTCGAGTCTCCGTTGCAATCCCACAGTCGTGTTGTAGAAAATTTAACGCACATAGTGCTCCATGCGCTGCGATGCGCAAGCGTTTGAAGTGCTTGGTTGTGCTTGCATCAAAGGGCTTCGGGGCCACACGCGCTGCCGAATCTCCGAATCCACGATCTTCAATCTAACCGGACGGATGGGTCGTCCTCGAAATTTTAGTTGCCTTGGTGTCGAAATTGGTTGTGAAATTTAGAGTGCTTCAATACGTACGCGCCAGGAAAGTTGTTCATGTGAGCTATGCGATATTGAAACTCTTTCGCTATTCTATTGTTCAGTTTTAACGCTTTGTTAGAACAGCTATTCTCGGGCGCTGAGCGTTATGGCGGACTCGGGATGTTGGGCCGGTGACCGTCCCCTCTAAAAGAGGAAATCGACCCTGGCGGGGATGGCCGGTTCAAATGACAAGATTTTATCAGCGAAATGACGTCATTTGAATGCGGCCATCATCGGCATTTCTTGAAAAACTTCCCAATGAGGGAGCGACTCGACGCTCGCGTTTCGGCATCTCCGGCGCGTCAGCGCGCGAGACGCGCCAGCTCAGTAGCGTAGTATACATCTTCCATATTCTATCCATAATGACCTGAAAAAATTCATAGGATGCTCCATTCTTTACAGTCGTTTGCAAAATGTTTTGCACTCGACAATTATAAACTGCGTTACCATCAGGTCACTCTCAAGTTCCGTGCCGACGGCGACGCGGCGGCACGCTGTTTACGGGCCGCATCCTCATTTCAATCTAGTGTTGCCGCGACTCGGCTCCACTCGGCTCCGCTCCGCTCAGACCGACTTAAAGGGTCGCTCAACTCATGGAAAGCATCAAGCCATTACCTTGTGTGCCGCTCGGCTCGACTCAAGAAACCAGCCGGCTTGAGTGGCCGCTCGTTCTAATCAGGAAATAAGCTTTTGTAAGCCCTACTAGTGCTGCCGCCGCTCGTCGCTAAGTTCGTTTTGACCCCCCGTTACGCGACGCGCGTTACGTGAACATCCGGTCGAAATAGTGCAGTAGTACAGATCTTTTTGTTCATAGCCCCTCGAATATTGCCTGGTAAGAGCTGAATCTTCATCAGGATCTACAATATATGGACTAGACTTGCTTGATGGTGGCTTTTTAAAAATTTGGTTCCTGCAGAGCATCTTATAACATAATTGAGAACATGGGTGTGCTTTATCCGGCTATTTTTGGGTCAGCACACATATTTGCTTTGTAGATCAGCCAATTTCTTTCTGCAGCATAATTTTATCGCAGATATATGTTAACGACAGTATATATAACACACTCTAAAAATTTTATGGCAATTTGGGTGCTCTGGAACACTCTACAACAAGAATTAGGATGAGGCGCGCAACGGACATGTCGCTGCCATAAACGGATGCTGAGTCAGCGCTCAAACCGCAAGCCAGCCGAAGCCAGCTGTGAGCCAGTCACCTGAATGATTGTCACTCAGCTGTATTTCGGCCGGCTCGACTCAGCTCTAACTCACGCTCGCTCGCCCGGCTCGCGGCTTTTGAGCCGAGCGGCGGCAACACTACTCGAAAGCTGCGTTCGCCCAAATAAGCCTTTGGTCCCTGTCAAACATCCATCGGATACGCTGAGGTGGTCCGGAAAGCATCCTACTACCCCTCAGATCTTTGAGCATACCAGAATATGTATCCTGAACACAGATTGAAATAGTGTTGCCGCCGCTCGGCTCAAAAGCCGCGAGCCGGGCGAGCGAGCGTGAGTTAGAGCTGAGTCGAGCCGGCCGAAATACAGCTGAGTGACAATCATTCAGGTGACTGGCTCACAGCTGGCTTCGGCTGGCTTGCGGTTTGAGCGCTGACTCAGCATCCGTTTATGGCAGCGACATGTCCGTTGCGCGCCTCATCCTAATTCTTGTTGTAGAGTGTTCCAGAGCACCCAAATTGCCATAAAATTTTTAGAGTGTGTTATATATACTGTCGTTAACATATATCTGCGATAAAATTATGCTGCAGAAAGAAATTGGCTGATCTACAAAGCAAATATGTGTGCTGACCCAAAAATAGCCGGATAAAGCACACCCATGTTCTCAATTATGTTATAAGATGCTCTGCAGGAACCAAATTTTTAAAAAGCCACCATCAAGCAAGTCTAGTCCATATATTGTAGATCCTGATGAAGATTCAGCTCTTACCAGGCAATATTCGAGGGGCTATGAACAAAAAGATCTGTACTACTGCACTATTTCGACCGGATGTTCACGTAACGCGCGTCGCGTAACGGGGGGTCAAAACGAACTTAGCGACGAGCGGCGGCAGCACTAGTAGGGCTTACAAAAGCTTATTTCCTGATTAGAACGAGCGGCCACTCAAGCCGGCTGGTTTCTTGAGTCGAGCCGAGCGGCACACAAGGTAATGGCTTGATGCTTTCCATGAGTTGAGCGACCCTTTAAGTCGGTCTGAGCGGAGCGGAGCCGAGTGGAGCCGAGTCGCGGCAACACTACTTTCGAGGAGGGCCGTGAGAATTGATCTGATGGTCATGTCACGCAGCTCACTGACATCGTCGAGTGCAAAACATTTTGCAAACGACTGTAATGCAGCCTGAAGTTTGTGAAGAAATGCCCTGTTGAAAACATACTGAACCTGTCTACACCCACGCGCTAGGTGTAAGCGCTTCTGCCGCACTTACATCACTGTAACCGAACGTCAAACTGTGCCCACTGCCTATCGTATTCTCTTGGACGACGCGTAGGGTCGTCAAAATAAATTTGACAAATTTGAAGCGTCCGTAATCCAGCTTACAAGACAATTTTAGAAATATTTTCGCAATGCAGGCTATTGTTATTAATAAGGATACGCCTTGCCGCTCGCGACTGCGAGGTCATGCATGATGGACGGTTGGCGGTACTACCTCACAAAATTCAGTGCGCATACATGCAGATATTATTTAAATTAGGAGAGCATCTACTCCCCATGTCGTCCAAATACATCCCTTACCCCGTGTCATGTTGGTACCTTCGAACAGCTACTTATGGGCAACCGGCAGTCGCTTTCCTCTTCCTCGGAAATGCCTTCGCGCACCTGCCAAGGCTTGTCAATTGTAGCGTGCATAAATATGCTTGGAAGTAATCTACACACATCCAACAATGTTGTAAACTACAAGAGAGAGAATTTTATATCCCTTGCAACTTGCAGGCAGTCAAGAAAGCTGCTTCAGTGCAGAATCTGCTAGGGGCTTGGTTTTTGCAAGTTTCTAGGGTTTAAAGAGGCTTTATACACCCCAGATAATTCTTTGGAGTGATATTCTATACGGGGCGACAATATAACAATGAGGACAAAGGGAAAGAGAGATGTGGGAGAGGAGCTCGCGCATCTCGCGCGCGACGCGCCGAAGATGCCGAAACGCGAGCGTCGACTGTCGCAGCTCGCTCCCTCCCTCATTGCGAAGTTCACGAAATGCCGATGATGGCCGCTGACAAATTGCGTCATTTCGGTTTCACTGATAGAATTTCGTCATTAAAACCGGCTTACCCATCATACCGGCTTACCCATCATTGCGCTGGGTAGTTATCTGCCACGGAACTTGCCGGGCAGATAACTTTCGAGTGTATTTCAAGAATTAAGCACCCATATAGAACTTTAAAAATTTGAAACTTTTATATAAGCTGCAATGCATGTTTTTTTTACAATTCTGTCCATTCAGAAATTTTTTAGCATTGACGAAGGCGGTGAAAACGGGGCCATGGCAGATCTGAGATAACACGGCCCGAAAGTTATCTGCCACGCACGTGACCCTGTGTCCTCGTCGCGCGTCATATTTGCATTTGTGCAGCTTCTGCGTCGCTATTGTTCTGGCAAAAAAAAAAATATATTTGAGAAGCTCTATGTACGTAGAATGTAGTCAAAAAAATTGAGTCTTAAAATGATGTTCTATAGTTATAAAGTGGGTTTGACTATGAAAGTATATGCATCCACCTCAAATCCGTCCCTGTATCATTGATTTTAAAGCGCGCATCGCGCGAGAAAAAATGTAGTTTTTCGTGCTCATAAAGATAAGATCTAACAACGTTTCAAAGGTTTGAACTGTCCTCTACAGCTTTTTTATATCCTTTCTTTCTTTCCTTTTTTGAATTCTTTTTTAATTCTTTTCTGACAAATCTACCCAGCCTATCCATGGGAAAACCTTTGAACCAGGCCCTCTATCGAGGATACCTCCGGAGGTCGACATCCTCTTTTAGAGGGCCTGGCCACGAGGCTAGGAGAGACCTGCACGACGTTGAGTCGTTGACTTGTCCGTGAAATTCCAGTGTGAACGGCGTGGGCTAGCACGTCAATTCAAAAGAAAGGTATATCTTTGACAGATACTCTATTTAGGTAGAGACTCAGTCTATCGTCACTCTCTGTCATTGAATGAGGACAGTGCGATAAAATGTAATGCATACCCATGGTCGTGCGTGAGTCAATCCGAGATGCCCGGTAATACGCCCTTGCGCGCGCCTGATGCATTCGACAACGGAGCCCTCGCGCATCTATACAAAACTAAACGCGTATATCACCTGTAGGAGCGACTTACCAAGCGGCGTCTCTGGGAGGTAGGGGGATCCCCTGCGTATGGCGCGCGCATTGCGCATTGCGCAATGACAATGCGTGCGCTATTCTGTCACGTGAACATCTTAGACGCTCAATCCAAAGTTGGTTTGCATTGTTCCCTCTCTTCCATCCCCCTTTCTTCCTCACAACTACTACTAGGACACATATTTACACTGAATGTCTGCCACTCTGAACAGAAGCCCAAACCCATCTGGCCTGGATATCAGCAGCGCGTTCGAATTCTGATCCAGTCGGATTCGATAGTATCTGCGTCGAAACCGAGTCGAAACCCGGCTCTTCCTTTCAACACCCATTCTCCTCTAACCTGACTTGGTTCTTGTTACATCCCTCTCCCCAGATAGAAGGTCTTGAAATATTTCTTCACAGCAACCACATCGAGACCATGATTGCCATGATTGCTCTAGTTCACTTCGAACGCGTTTGTCTGAAACAAGGACCGCAATCCTCGCCGCAGTCCTTGCAGGCGCATATTGTACATATTGTACATATGGTACATAAGATACATAAAAACTATAATGGTATGGTAAAATACAGGTATGTGTTCCGGTTCCGATGCTGTCATAAAATAGAATGTCTGATAAATAGTGTGCATAAATAGTCCAACCATCCAGGTTGAGACGGGGGATCATCATAATGATAGTATACCCATAGCTGAGATTTTCTAGAATCTCCACTGGGCGCGCTTTGGGCCACCATCCCGACCAGCGGAAGACTTCTTCGCAAGAGATCCGGTCCCTCGCTGGTTGGATGACATATTCGACTGTAGAGAGTACGTCCTCACTCGCCTTGAGCTCATCGTAGACTCGGTTTCTGTCTGCTCGCCTCCTGATCTCGAGCTGGTGGCGTTTCCGAAGAACAGCGGGTTGAATGAGAATCCCGCGTATGGCCCGACCTCCAATTTGCGGTCGGGCCCCTCTCCAGAGGGTGAAATAACGATCATCGACTGGCAGCGCGAGGGAAGCCTCAGAGCGGGGAGTGGTCTCGGGGTTTGCTTGCTCGACCGCTTTTTCAACATGGGAGAGGGCGACGCCTCGCCGAATGAGCCCTTGGGCGAACGGTCGCCCCCAGATGCGACGCATGTGGACATCGACATGTTTGACATCGACCTCTGGTCGAAGTCGGACTCAGTCAGAGTGTCTCCGTCATCTATGTGGCTGGGACTCGAAGTATCTCCCGAAATTGGGAAGTCGACCATCTCCATCCGCTCCATTTGCTGCTCGAAAGCGGCGGCCTTGTGCTCGCTCATAGACAGACGCTCAACGAGCTCGCTCTCTTGCTCGTTTGAGATATTCTGCTCCATAAGATGCGCGTCGCGGCTGAGTTGCAAGCGCTCGACCTCCTTGGATAGCCTGCGGCAATCCTGACGCCAGTCCTCCGCCAACTCCTGGATCTCCCGTTCGTGCTCTGATCGGAGCGAGACGACCGCGCGCCTGCACTCCTCCACCTCCGCGATGAGATCCTTTACGAATTCCTCTATCATCCTCTCCTTCTGCACGTCCACCACCATCTGCTGCGCCGCACGCGTGACGGCCAGCTCGCGCGCGTGCTTGAGCTTCTCCGCTTCGCCCATCAAATGATCGACCTTCTTCTGCTGGTCCCAAATTTTGTTCGAAAGCAATAACCGTTCGCAGAATGCCTGGAACGCCGTTGAGCTAGTGTTGGTCTTCATACAATCGAGGCTTTTGCGGAGTCTCTGGATTTCGCGCTGCTGTGCCCATATTCTGTTCTGGAGTAGCAAGCGCTCGCAAAACGACTGGAAGGTGTCGCTGATCACGTTGACTTGTTTGTTTCCGGTCATCTCCGTCGCTGTAGCTTTGGGAGAGTCGTGAACATCGCTCGACTTGAAGGCCGATAAGCGTTGCCGATGGCGAGAAAAGTTTTGTTGCTTCTGGAGCATCCGGGAAAGATGATTGGAGCGCGCGGTTTCTGTGGATAATTTTTTCTCGAGGGCCTGGAACTTCGCGAGGGCCTCCTGAACCCGCCGACTCAGCTTTTTCGTTTCCTCCTCTCGCTCAGTCGACTCGATGGTTTCGACGATTATTTTCGGACGTTGCGATAATCGCGCAGCGACATCGATGGCGATCAATACCAGACAAGGCGGGAGAAGGTATAGGAGCGCGCCCGCCTTGGGCGGGTTGCAGGATAGGTATGCAAGCTGGTCGGAAAAGGTTCGGCCTATCGCGACAGCGTCAATGATGTTTGTCGTGTCATTCATGGCGCCTTGAATCTATGAAGGCGGGCGTCGTAGTATGTCGGGTGGAATAGGAAGGGTGTGTCGCTGGGAATGCCGTCGGGCACGAGAGACCTTGCTCCTTGGCGAGAGATCGGGACGACCTTGGGGTTGAGGTTGGGTGAAGGGGCAGTTTCACAGGCTCGATTAAAATACAAATAATCAGCCACAATACCCGGTGACAACCTCATGGAGGCCTCGAGTCTAGCGTCTCTCATCTGATTATCTCATCTTTTCTATGAAAAATTTGACATTCTGAAGACCCCCGTTTCATCCAATTGTATCGCGTCCTACCGTTATCCATCATAGAACTCATAACACGCCTTAGCCGTGAGGTCTCCTTCAATGTCCCTGAGTCTGACAACCGGATTTGGAACTGAAGCGATCACGCGATAAGATACGATATATCGCGCCTCGTGTTTAGCGGTGCGTAGAGCGCGCGGCGCTCACTGTTCGACATCTGTAGGATGTCTAGTTCGCCCAAAATACATGTAACATTCCGGTGAAGTCAAAGTGAAGTGGGCGGGAAAGGAATTTGTTATAAAAATTGGCTGTCTAAATTGAGAAGGCAACGGTATTTCGGCTTTGTTACTGAAGATTCCTCCAATCTTTTGTGAGAGGGAAAGTTAGAGTTCTTTGGACGAACCGAATTTTAGAAAAGTGCCTCCGACTGTGCTTGACTTGCAGATTGAAGGAGGACTCGAGGACAGTCAACGGAGCCTGATTGGCCTATATGCAAATGATCTGTGGCTGTGTAACTTTTATCGAACACGTCGCCACGTCGCGTTTATTGGCTTTCTTCCGACCGTCATCATGGATCTCCTCCATACCCAACTCCGCCATATAGAAAATCGTCTGTCTTTTGTAAAGACGGAAGACATCGACTGGAAACTCTATGTTCAGATATTCGCGTGGACTGTGACCTTCTTCGAGTCATATCTCTTGTATGTCGTCGTTCCTTTGCCGTTAGTGCTCGGTCTCACGGACATGATCATAGGATCCGACAATATCCTCTGTACTCGAAGACGGCGCCTCCGCCGGTTCTTGCTGAACATTTCGATCCTGGCGTGTTCGAGAAATCCCAGAAATACGGGAAGGACAAAGCAAAATTCGCGCTGTTCTCGGGGCTCTACAAGCAGCTTGTTGAAAGCTTGCTTCTGCATTATGGCTTCAATGCGTGGTCGTGGAAAGCAGCTGGATATCTTTTGGCGAAGGTTGGATATGGACCGGAATACCAGGTGCGTGTTGGTACCCTCGTTGGTGGCACTCGAATTCACCTGCTCTAGATTTTGCAATCCATCGTCTTCGTCTTTGTCATGTTCCTAGTCTCGTCTATCCCTACTCTTCCTCTGCAAGCTTATGGCACCTTTGTGCTCGAAGAAAAGCATGGTTTCAACAAGACTACGGCTAAATTATTCGTCACCGACCTCCTCAAGACCTGGGGTTTGGCCATTCTTTTGGGCGCGCCTTTCCTCGCCATCTTCCTCTACGTGTTCCAATGGGCCGGTGATAGATTCGTACCATGGTTGATGGGCTTCATGTATGTGCATTTCATTCTTCCCACAAAAAAGATTCTAAATTGAGAGCGTAATAGGATTACGTTCCAACTTACCATGGTGGTCCTGTATCCCACTGTCATTCAGCCCTTGTTCAACAAGCTCTCACCTCTTCCCGAGGGCGACTTGCGCACCAGAATCGAAGGGCTGGCCAGCAAACTCAAGTTCCCTCTCAAGCACTTGTACGAGATTGACGGATCGAAACGCAGTTCACACAGCAATGCCTACTTCTTCGGACTGCCATGGGTAAGAGTAGCCTTTTTTGGTCCGCACACTCCTTCTGATGTTAAAAATCCACGCAGAGCAAGCACATCGTTATTTTCGATACACTCATCCAGACGACGAAGCCTGAGGAGGTTGAGGCCGTGCTCGCTCACGAGCTTGGACACTGGTACTACCATCACCCTATGAAGCAGATGATCATCTCTCAGCTGCATACTTTCACTGTCCTCGCGCTTTTCCCTGCATTCCTCCATGCTCCGCCTCTTCTACGCTCTTTCGACTTCCCCAAGGAAGTCGCCGCACAGCCACCCACCATGGTCGCGTTCCTTCTCTTCCAGATGATTTTGACGCCCTTCGAGTCGATTGTGAGCATTGGCATGAACGCGATTACTAGGCATTACGAATTTGCGGCGGATAAATTCGCGGTTGAGCTCCAAGATATGGTTAAGGATGAGAAGATGAGCGACATGGGCCCACGTCTCGGACGCGCGCTCATTACTCTCCATGTGAAGAACCTGTCCACTGTTTGGGTTGATTGGCTGTGCGTCCTTATTTCGTTACCCGGTGTCAGCAACTAATTAAAATAATTCAGCTACTCGGCATACCACCATTCTCATCCCACTCTCACCGAGCGCTTGAAGGCTCTCGACGCGTTCGAAGTCGGCCGTAAGAAGACGCAATAATCACTCGCATCCCCCCCACACGAAACCCTACAAAAAGTAAACGTTCGCTTCAGACCTTAAATCAGCTAGTGGTTGACGGATGGATCTGTATATCTATTTAAAGTAGCTCGCGTAATGCTCGAATAGCCCCAGAGTCTATGTACTCGTCGATGTTCTGTATCTTCGCCTCACGGTCAAATAGTAATGCGCATGGATATGTTTGTAGAATATGGATATCTGTATGTACATCTTTCAATACTAATCTACCACGATGGCCGGTTCCAATACTTTTCAGGAAGCCTGAAAGTACGGTGCCTATGTCTTTGTCAAGCATTTGTGCTTGGATATGACAATTGGTTGGTGAGGGCTGGTTTCTAGAATATGCCCTTTTGTTACGTACAGGTGGCATATAAGCTTTTTTGACATTTTTCGTCCCCCACTTCCCCCACCATTCTGTGCCACTCGACGTCGAGCTCAGGGATTGATATCAGCAACGATGTCGGAAGAGGAGAATTATTTCGACATGAACGATGAGGTAAGTCCGCTTACTAGTCTCTCGCTAAGTAGACGCGCGGCGCTGATTAGCGCTTTCCGACCCGGGCCCAACAGGAATTCTTCCCCATATTCCTTGAACTCCCAGATGAGAATGACCCCGACACGCGATACTTCGACGATCCAGGCTCGTTCGGCATGTTGGCGCCCATCAAGCACTGGTGTCTCCTCGTCGAAATCGTGCAGGAAATCGCTTTCGTCCAGCCGATGTTCAGAGTCAAGGACAAAACCAATAAGGAGTTCCTTGTCGTGTTTTATTTCGACACTGGCGTTCAAATGCCGAAGATCTGGAAGAAGCGGTGTAAGGAGGGCGGTGTCATCGCGATCATGTACGCCATAGCTCACTCCTTCGCGGACGGCCAGCAAGGTATTCGCGTCGAGGAGGCGGAGTATGTAAAAGTAAGCGCTTAATTTTGGCTTGCGAACGTTTTCTCTGATGTTTTCTTTGGAGTTTATTCCATGCACTTTGAATACCCTCTTTCGCCTTGGCGACGACATCGACAAACCCATCAGTAATAAATGTGCTGTATGCAAAAAGCCCGGTGGTCTGCAATGCGCGCGCTGCGCTCGGACCAAATATTGCGGCAAGGTACGTAGAAGGCGCTTGTTATTTTTTTCATCAATTCTTATTCTGTGCTTTCAATTTTCCAGGAATGTCAGATCGCTCACTGGAAATCGCGACACCAAACGGAATGTGTTGCACTTCAGCAGGTCCTTGAATGGAAGGAAAAGGACTGGGAAGAATTCGAAGGATATTGGACGGAATAGCTAGAGGTAATTGATCCGGCAGTTCTTCCAACTCAACATAAGTTCAAGTTCAACCTATTCTATAATATGTCCAATCACCAAAAAGTCTGAACTTATTCAGTCATATGCATCTTGATAACTAGCGCTCTGAATGCCATGCGTCTAGGACGTAATGCCGAGTCCTAACATACGGCCTTTCTTACGTACAGACAGCACATGAAATTTTTGTATCTTTCACCCCAACTTCCACCACCATAGCGTACCATTTTTCAAGGGGACTGCTGTAACCCAAAGATGTCAGACGACGAGAACTATCTCAATATGCGAGATGAGGTAAGTGCAGAATGGCGATCTCTTGCTATTTAGTTAGACGCGACGCTAACCAACAACTTCCATTGGCCAGGAGTATTTCCCCACATTCGACGATCTTCCAGATGACAACGACATCGACCTGCGATACTATGACGATGAAGGCACGGGCGTGTTTGGGCCCATCAAGCACTGGTGCCTCATCGGCGAAGTCGTACAGAAAATACCCTGGTTGCGACCAATGTTCCGAGTCAAAGACAAAGCCAACAAGGAGTTCTGTCACGAAAATCTTTTTTGCCTTGCAAGGCAGCCCATCTTAGATCGGTATGCAAGGTAATATAAGAATCCAGGAATACTCGTAAGACGGATAAAATGCATTGTAAGGATGCATCATTGCTGTAATACAATATAAGAAGTCCAGATGCCTTTTGATGCCTTACAATACATAGGCGCGCCTTCAATGTACATTATGAGGCCTTTCCATCCTCTAGCTGGAGTCGTATAGTGCCTATAAAAAGTCGGATCATATTATGGTTTTCTTAAGATGCTACGATAATATTACGACGCTCTTGCAATTCATCGATAATATTGGGACTACCTTATATACTCGTTCAGATATTGCTATGCTCTTATAATTTAATCGTAATGTTATCATAACCTTCTCAATAGAATTCAAAGTACGAGAGGATAATTTGAAATATAACGGGAGTGTAGTCCAACTTAGGATGAGGCGGTGAGATATTGAGATGGGGCAAGAATGAGGAAGGATTAGGAATTGGCGCCGGATAGCGGACAGTCTGAGCATGTTGGCAGCATCGGGGCAACGAGAACTCAATGTAAGCAATGAGGAGGAAAACGACTCACTTGGACCTTCCTTAAACGTCAACTTGTTCATGAAAATCTCACAAGGAGGGCGTCGCGGCTTTGAACTTGATGCCATGATGACTAGGTCTTGCATATAGAACTGCTTTGGAGCGCTGGAAGGTAGGTATAAATGCACACAAGGGACTCACTAAAGGAAGGGGTGGCGACGATGCTTGACGCGTCAAATCTTCAAACTTCCAAGTCACTGCAGCCTGCCCTGGATTCATGGAAGACCCCGTACACCTGTCCACAACACCTATCCCATTCTGCCGGAACTTGAACTTGAAGGCGCGTCATCTCGGTCTTCACGTGGGCGCGGAATGTGCTCGACGTTGTGTGCGGGTCGAGGTAAATACGAGGCGCGTTGACTAGATTGAGACCGGACCCAATAAATAAGAGCAAACAGCCCATAGAAAAGTTATAAAAGACCGACCTCTTTCACGTAGATGGCCTCTTCTTCAGGGGGAGAGGTAAGCCAAAGGAGGATGGGAGGATAGGGATGGAAGGTAAGTGCATAAGTCGTAGGTGAGTCCAAGGTGAGTAACCTGTCAGATCGCGTTGATTGTTTCTGTGAACGTGACTGATGTGTGACAATTTGCAGCGGTCCGGGCCTTACGTAGACGGTGAGTGGCAATTCTTTCATATCGGCTTCGTTAACTGACTCCTTTCAATAGATTTGAAGAGGAGTGGATGATGTGAGATATCAGTAGTGAAAGAAAGTAGTAGTAGTAGTACTAATATATATTCACTTTTTATAATCAGAATTTGTGTGAAAGAAAATTAAATATTGATTGTCGGATTTGGTTTTTTTTAAATACGATTTTAGACTGATCGTATAATGCCATTAGAGTAGGCTTGAAACCTTACAATGCCTCACAATGCGGCTTAGTCGCAGCCTTAGATAGCATTATCGGACATTGTACCCATTATGTAGCATTCTAATGAGTCGCTTCAAGCATTATGATACATTACGATACGTTCTAATGATTCACAGGCAGCCTTAACTATCATTATCGGACTCTGTACCCATTATGATGCGTTATTAATTCCGGTCTGCCTTAAGCCCTTGCAAGGCATTATAATGCGTTGTGAGGTAAATTAGATTTTCGTGACATCCTTGTCGCGTTCCATTTCGAAAAGGACGTTGAGATGCCGAAGATCTGGGAGAAGCGATCCAAAGAGGGCAATGCCATAGCTATCATGTACGCCTCTGCTCATGATTTCATGGATGGCCAGCAAGGTATTCGGGTTGAGGAGGTGGAGCGCGTCACAGTAAGAGCTTAATTTCGGTAGTGACCACACGACGAAAATTTCGCTCAATTTTAATTTTACAGTTTCTACCATGCAGTCTGGATACCCTGTTGCGCATTGGGGATGGCATTGACAAGCCTATCAGCAAGACATGTGCTGTCTGCGAAAAGCTTGGTGCTCTCCAATGCTCACGCTGCGTCCGAACCAAATATTGTGGAAAGGTAAGATATCCTTGCTAAAATTTTCTTGTGATTCTTGCTTACAGCACCACTCAATTTGCCAGGAGTGTCAAACCTCTGATTGGAAGTCCCGACACAAGCATGAATGTGTTGCGATTCAGCAGGTTGTTGAATGGAAGGGGAAAGACTGGGCAGACTTTGATGAATATTGGATGGACTAGCTAGGATGGCGGGGCTGGATACAGTTGAAATCGTGATCAAGAACACCTGTGATGTTGCCGGTGTACTTAGTTTACGAGGACAAGTATTGTCCTCATGAAGGTCAATGATATGAGAACATTTAGAAAATAGCGTGCAGTAGGGAGAAGAATAACACGAGTTTCCCTGCATCCGAGTCGTCAACAAATCTTGATACAAAATTCTGAGGGACAGAAATATAAAAGGGAGTTCCAGTAAGACACCACATATTTATCGAGATAAAAATTTCTTTGGGTTGAAGCGCAACAATTATTAGGTAGCAGGATGGCCTCTCAGATTTGAGGCTCCAAGAGGTGGAATCTCACATTCTCAGCTTGAGATGGGGAACACTGCTGGTAGATAAGGTTACAACCTGGCATCTTTCTACTCTACGGATCATAGAACAACAAAACAATTGTGCTGCAGTGCCGGTTCTTTTTTGGAGCTCTGCCTCATTTTTTGGGCTATTTAGCGTCAATCAGGAGCTGGCCGGGGCCACCATCTCAATACCAGATGGCTAATTTTAGGCGCCCGTGCCACGATCAGAGGTTATAAATAGAAACCGCACTGCATCCGTGATGTCATTGCTACGAACCCCGACGTCCAATATGATCTACGTAAATTCAGGCAAGATATTTGGTATAGAATAGCTGAGAGAATTTTTGTAAAATTATGCAATAGCAATCGCCCTTGCTGTAATGTAATTCTGGAGGAAAATAATTCACGAAAAACGGCGTGAATTACAGCCCGAGTCGTCGACGGCAGTGAGTCTATTGAAGAGTTTCTTGATGAGTCTTTTGCAACAAACATCCTTCCTACGTTCCTATCTTAATTCTGGACCTATTAAATTCACTCCCTAATACACTGTGTAATTAATTGATACCATGTCCGAGTCTAAATTCCCTACTTACTATGCCTGCAACATTCTGCGAGTATATTTCTTCGCAATCATGCAGAGACAATTTCTGTAGTCCTCTGGTATTTTACGACTTTTATAGCGGTCCAGACTCTAGCCTGAGAGCCCACAGCAAGTGAACCGAGCATGAACTTGAAGCTGGCATGGCGATCTTCGCTTCGCTTTGCAAAGTTTGGACGACGTTTTCTACCATAAATTTAACAAATCGCACTTAATCAAACTTCATCATCTTGAGTGACTCTGAGAATTTCTTCGAATAGTCTCAAAACCGAGAGATTCTTGCTCATGAATGCGTCGAGCGTTGCAGATAAAATTTATATATAGCACATGCTACAAATACTTACAAATAAAGGTCTGTCGACGCGATTTCTTCCTCGTTCGAAACCTCCAGGACCCCGGGCCCAGGTAAGTAAAATCTGAACTACAGGCCATTTACAAACGCGTAAGACGCGGCTTATTCTCACATTCGGTGTTTGTCTGTCATAGCTCCTTAAAAGCGTGTTCAAAACTCAATTGAAGCTCGGACGTTCAATCTTAGCCTGGGCGCCGTCGACCAATCTCCCTCCATCTCGCTTCGAACAATGGGTTTCTTCGGCACCCAGCTGCATATCCTCTGTCATTGATCCATCATTCGCCTTATCTGCGGTTCAAGTAATTTATTCCTCGTGCTTTAGTTTTTACTCTGCTCGGTTCAGCAATGACTCCTACTGACAACTCGACGAAATCCCGACGAAAACATTTACACACATCGGGAGGAGAAATTGCCATTGCCCTCATGTGTAGCCCTCATGTATTATTCTTTACCCAAGATCATGAGGCCAGACCGACTTTCACGACCACGGCGCCCTCTTCTTGCCCACCACCGAGTCACCGACATTCATACCATTGCTCCTGTATGGACAGGGTCCTATTCGGACAGCCATAGTCATACCTCTGGCAGCTCATTATGTCTCCTGTAAATGAGCGTACGCACTCCAGAAAACTATAAGTATTGCGATATCGAGCTGGGTGATCATCAACATTCACCATCGCAATCATGCTCAACCCTTTCTCATGGTTTGGACCTTTACTCCTACTACTCGCAGCGGTAGAGGACCCCGAAGCGCCTATCGTCGCCATCGACAATATCATCGTCACTGGAAAAACTCTGGACAACGTACACTCGTTCTTGGGCATCCCCTTTGCCAATGCGCCGCGCTTTGACCTTCCGGAACCTGTCACTTATCTCGAGGATATCGATGCGACAGACTACACGAGCTCTTGCATCCAGCACAATCTTACGACTACGGCTACACCTGCTATGCTGGAGTTTATGACGAGCAAAAACATCACAATTCCCGTGCCTGAGGATCAAGAAGAATGTGAGTACTCAACAATGCTTTTCTTGTGTTGATCTCAGCTAATTACCGCGTTTAAGCCTGCCTTTCTATCAATGTTATCAGACCCGCCACCGCCACTGAGACCTCAGACCTGCCTGTCGTCGTCGTAAGTCATTTATATCGGTTTATTCGTTCTTGTGCTCACCCACGGCTTGCCACAATAGTGGTTCTATGGAGGTATGATCTATTATCGTCCTGTCATCGCTTATGATTAACAGAGTATAGGCCGATTTTTGATTGGAGACAGCGAAACGTGAGTCTCGTACTATGTTCAACCCCGTCAAGGAGCACTTGCTCACTGCAGTTCAGATGGGATGAAATGGGCACTGCTCTCGTCAAGAAGTCAGTTACAGCGCAAGAGGACACTATCTATGTCTCTTTCAATTATCGGTCAGTCATTCTACTACCTTACACCGACTCGAACATTATCTAATTTCTTCTTGCTTCCTCATTAGCCTCTCCGGTCAATTTGAAAATCTTAATTTTTAATTTTGCAGTTCTCTAACCCGACTTTCGCTAGCTTATGGTTTCCTTGGAGGTAACGAAGTGGCAGAAGCCGGTGTGGGGAACCTAGGTCTTCGTGATCGTATGTTTTCCGAGTCTCTCATATTCTGCTTTTCTGAGATGAGGCTCACTCCATATCAATAGAACGAGAAGCACTTAAATGGGTCAACAAATACATCAGCGCGTTCGGTGGAAATCCTGAACGGGTCATCCTGTTCGTTTTAATCTATCCTTCTTGATTCAGAAATACTAGAATAACGATCCTCACAATAGCTGGGGACAATCTGCCGGAGCGATTTCAGCCTCCTTGCAAATGCTTGCATACGACGGAGACAGCCAAGGCCTCTTCCACGGCGTGTTCCTTCAATCTGGTGCCCCTCTTCCTCTGGGAAGCATTTCACGAGGACAGGTTAGGCGTTCATACAGTTGGCGATGAGCTGTAACTTACTTTCTTATAGGATGCATTTGAATCCCTTGCCGCTGCCGTCAACTGCAACGGAGAGGCCAAACTCGAGTGTCTCCGTCAAGTTCCCTTCGAAACGCTGAAAACCGCTGTGGATGCTACCAATGGCGTCTTTTCTGAGAGTGTAGGTCAACTCAACCTAAGATACTCATATGATGCTTATTATGCCCCTCTATAGGGCTTGCTTCTCTCCTGGCGTCCAAGTTCTGATGGTAGCTTCCTCCTCGGAAATCCTCAAACGCTCGTCCAAGAAGGAAAGGTTGCAGATGTACATGTTGTTGCAGGTATGTAGGTATTTTTTTGCCTGAAATTTACCTGATCTCCTGTCGTAGGTAACATGGATGATGAAGGAACTTTGTTCTCTGTTGGAAAGACTGGTTCAATCACGTATGTATTCCGCAATACTCCAATTTTTAATGCTGTATTGAAAATCCTCATTTTGCAGAACCGACGAGCAATTCAAGCAGTGGATTAGTTCGTCTTGGATCCCCGATGCTACCGATGCTGAAAAATTGAACGTCACCGACCACCAATACATCAACGATGCTACCAAAGGCTCGCCATTCGGCACCGACACGCTCAACCAGTACAATTTGAACACGCAATACAAGCGTATCGCTGCTTTTCAAGGCGACATGGTTTTCCAGGCTCCTCGTCGCTTCTTCGTAAAGGAATTGGCTAAGCAGACTGACCGCGAGAGTCATATCTGGGTTTACTGTGAGTTGCTTCGCTATTTTAAATTGTTAATAACCCTGCAATCGAGATTGATCTTTTGAATGTCACTACAGTGAGAAGAGGCGCCAAATTGCCTATCATCGGATCCGTAAGTTCCTTGATATTTTTCTTCACGAGCGTCTTGAATTGATTGCAAACACATTAGGTCCACGGTGGCGATGTTGGCGAGAAAGTGGCCGACCACAATCTCCTTACCGACTACGTCATCAAGTTCGCCAACAATCTCGACCCAAATACTGGAGCCACTGGTATTACGCCGTGGCCGAAATATACCCAAGCCGAACCCAAGTCCTATCTTTTCCCTGTTATTGTCTTGGGATGGCCAGCGCCTAAACCTAAAGTTGAAGACGACGACCACCGAGAAATTCCCTTCTCGGTCCTTAGTGAGATGGGTTTGAAATATCCAATCTAAATAGTCTTCCATGCATCTATGTCAAGTATTATAAACGTAACCCTGCGGAGCTACTTGCCTTTTTTTAGTTATACTACTCAGATAAATCTTTGATCTCTTTTTTCTATAATGCCGGAATGACTACTTTGGTTAAGAGGCTTGTTAGAATATTATTATTAAATCTTGACAATGACATAATAGCGATAGCTTCCAAGTCTCTGATTTTTTGGCTGAGCCGCTAGCCATCGGTGAAAGCGCACTTCACGTTCTTGGAAAGACACTTAGTAGATGGCATGTACATTTCAAACCGACTTAAAGAGGCTAGCTTCTGTGTTCATACTAACAGCTACGTACATGAAAATAACTGCTGTCTCTTGGACACACTAGTGGTCAGTTTTTGTCAAACTACGGGAATTCTAGCGCCTAAGAATGTCCTGCTATTCTATTCGTTTGCATCCTGGGGAATATAAAGTGGCATTGAGTTTCTGTGAAATAAATCACCCAGCATCTGCTCTCTTTGGTTTCGCATTCGCAATCATGAAGGTCGCTCAATTCTTCGTTGTCCTCGCCTCTTTCTCCGTGTCCTGCAAGGCGGCGGCCACGGTTACAGATATCGCGTCAGAAATTACGGACGCAATTGACCAGGCAAAGTCACTCGAGCAGTCGTACAACAGCTTGAACAATTATAACTGGATGTTTTCGGGGCCGGTAATGCCTTTATATTTTTTACTCTTGTTCGAAGAAAGTTGTTCTAACATGTACCATCGTCCAGAATCTTCACACCGGTATTTCCAGCATTGCTTCTCAAATGGAGAAAGTAGCCTCCGATATAACGGTATGAACATTCCTTGCTTCGTTCAGATGCCTCGGTTGATTGACTGGTGAATGTGAGCATAGGCACTGTCGGATTTCCCGTTACCTGAAAGCACTTCAGCTGTATTTTTCACCTCGGCCGCACCACTCCTTACACTCACCGAGCAGTTTGTTCAAAGCTTGATCTCGAGAAAGGCGGAGTTGGCAAAAATTCCAGTCGTCGGACCCTTCAGCGGTGCTGTGATTCGCTCAGAACTCCAGACGCTCCAGGGTGGATTGAATACACTCACCGCCGTTATGATGAAGGCAACTGCTGTGAGTACTTCATACTGCTGTTCAGCGATTCGCCTAACCAAGTGACAATTTCAGCCTTCTCTCGCTAGGAATGCCACAGATTTGAAAGAGCTGTTGGATAACGCGATGGCTTCTGCATTAAATGCCTATGCTTGAAGTGGTTACCCTGATGGATTTTCGATTCGATACCGCATAGAGATAAGATTATTTTGAAGTCTGCGAATATTAATTTTCCGAGTTGCGGCCCATGATACTGTTCAGTGAGAGTTGTAGGAAAACGACACATATGTTATTCTCGACGTCTCGAGAGTATACATCCCTACTAGATGACTATGTTGTCATGTGCAGCTGTCAGACTGGACAGGGTATTGTATGATAGGAGCGCTGAAGAGTGACTATTGTAAAAAAGAAAATCCGAGCAAATGAGTGTGTTATCACCACGATTCGTGGCCGAGCAAGAAGCGGAGCATCCCCTCATGGAATGACTCGCGGGTTCGCTCTCTTAGTTGAGCATGCGACGCGTGAGATAGTCCTTGCGTTTGTCGCCTGTCGCGAGGCCGCCTAATCTCGCACGTCGGCGGCTGGTTGGTGGGGTGACGATGGGAATGGCCCCGCCACGGGCGGGACTCCAATGAAGGGGAAGTTGCTCCCGATTATCTGGCCCATGGATCCTCATGTGTCTGGGCACGAAGATAGGTGCGTGAGGTGTGAATTTTAATGCCGAGGGCGGCTGATTCTGATGTATTTGGATGGTTAATTAGACTTTTTGGAACTGGTACCGCCGTTCACTTTGACTCACATTGGATTTTGCTGCAGAAGTATTTTCTAGTGGTAGTTTAGATGTTATTTGAAGTTCGTCATTTTTGGTTATGTGTATATCGGGAGTGGCTGGCGTGTATTTGTCGTACAGTTTTGAAGTTACGGGCGGCTATATCATAAAGAAGCGGGTCATTATAAACAAGAGAGTCACAAAGAAAGCACATACCATCCTACTTGTAATCTTATATCTTTCTTCATGATAGTCGACAGCGACAGAAAACAGATCAAGCTGCTCCTCTTTCCCTGTCGCCATCTCAATGGACCGCGGTTGGAATGAGGCGGCCGGTCTGGTGGGAGTCAAGACATCGCCATCCCGATGGATGGAGAAAGAACACTTTGAGTCGATCTGCGCCTTCGAGTTCGGAGTCAGGATCTGGTCGCATCTACCGAGGATGAATTCTGTCAACATATCAATCTACATGAATAGAAATGGATCTTCAGCAGAAGACATCCGGAGATAAACGAGAACTTTTACAGGCGAAGATTCTTGACTTTCTGCATTTGCTTTATGTTTTCCTTTGTCCTTCGGCCGTATAGTCAAGTAGAAATCGCGCTGGTTGTTGTTCTCTTTGCCTGAAAAAGAACTTCCGCGCTGAAGCTTTCATGAGTAACAAGGTCGATATTTGAGGTTCAAAGCGCAAAGCTTACACGACGCCCAGATGACTTGACTTCCCGGGGAAGGTTTTGAAAATAGTGTATGTTTTCTTGATTTGTGTCATTAGTATCATTAACGGATTTGGCTAGTAGCTTATGGTCGGCGATGGATAGACATGGAGCCTTGTGCGGGGTCAGTAAGTTTTGCTTTCAATTGTCGTAAGTTTATCCACTTACTGCAACACTGTGCTTCTCGACGATGCTTTCAGCGATCCTTCTTTTTTCTCGAGAAGTCAAGAACACAGTAACATCCTATCACGAAAAGATTTAGAGGAAAGTATGTTATACATAACAAATGTGACACGTACAGACGATTCACCACTAGTTGGGTCCTCGTACGCAATCCAATTATTGCTCTGAAGATATCATACTCAATAAGCGAGAAACTGCGAAAGATGTTTAAAGACAGACCTTTGTGATACTTTGGGAGATTTGACTGGTGCCTGACGTATCAAGTACGTATGATAGGTTGGTCGCCTCGGTGTTGCGAGGTTCCTCGGGCGAAGGCGAAATCTCGTCCACGCCAGAGCAGTTCGTGATTTTTATTTTGATAGGCTCGTTTTTGTTTTCTTCTGATACTGATCTTCGTCCATCGTCTAGTAACGCGTGCGTAGCTTCGTCTGTTTCTCTCTCCTTGGCTTTATTGTCATCTACTTTGCCCAAAATCTGAGAGACGTGTCAGCTAGCACAGCGGCAAAAATAAATAGAAGCGACCTACTTCGATTCGTTTATCTTTTTCTTCGTCCTTTCCTGTGGCTTCAATCAAATCAAGAGAAACTATAGTGCAGGAAGAGTCATTAGGCATTGAACTGTCATCATCGTCAGCGGCGGCAGAGAATATCTGTGGTCTGTCGCCCTCGGCATCGCTATCGTCACAGAAGACATCAGGACCTGTTGTCGAAGAAAGCTCTGGCGGGGTAACGGACTCGGAAGAAATAACACAACCTTCAGAATCAGCCGCGATAGCAAGGTCCTCAGAGCTCAAAGCAGAGTGCTTGACGTCTGAGGTTTGACCGCAAGGCTTCTCAGTTGAGCTGCAATCCTTGCCTGAACCGCAAGCATAGACCGAGACAAAAGCCAGGATCACAGAAGCCGACCAGAGGTTGATAACGTACAGTATGACAGATAGAGTATACGCCGTCCAGATGATCGAAGAATGTCTCGCCTTATTAGCGATGTCGTTGACGGTGTCGTTGAACATGTTGGTCGCGATGACAAGTGCCCTTTCAGATGAGCGCCGGATGCCACTTAGAGCCGATGGGAAGTAGTCGCTGCCGTATATAACACAGAGTTCATCGTGAATCGCTTCAATGATAAACATGTACGGCGAGGCCAGCTGTGTCACAAGTCTCCTAGATGCGGTATTCCGAACAGCCTGGCCAACTTTATCGACGACAGCGACCGCCTTCTGCAGAAGATAATCACAAAGAAATGTCGAAGTAGCTAATCCACGGAGCTTGAGCATAGGAAGAATACGGGCGGGCATCCCATGGAGACCGTGTTTGTTAAAAAAGACAAGGCAAGCGACGTTTTCGACGGCGGCGGATAGGATGGCGGTTTCGACGCGACCGTGTTGGATGATGGATTGCGCGACGATAATGCGGGTCGAGCCATGCGAGTCGTCTGTGTCAACGTGCACGTCAGCCAAACGCTCTGAGAGGAGTTCCCAGGCGCATTTGGCGAAAGAGATACTGTAGGAGATCTTTTCCTTGATGTAGTTGAAAGTCATGTCTCAAAGTTGGATACTTTTGAGGACTGGAGATTGGGGATGTTCAAGGTGCTAGGCGTGTTCACAAACTTGGCGGAGACCTTACATTTCCAGGCGACTTTATATGCGCGTCGAGGACTTCGTGAGTGGCTGACACGATATAGTCGAGAATGGCCCAGGTGAATGATCGATGCATTTTGGCCACATTCATCCATAATTGGCGTTGGGACTTGTTAAAAAAACCCAACAAAACGCGTCTCGAACAGGGATACGACTGAGTTGGTTGCCAATCCCTACGCGTCATATCCACTTCAGTATCTGATTTGACATCAAATTCAAGGAGGAAAAAACAGCTTAATTTCGAATTAGATGCGTATAAACAATGGCACAAGGGAGTTGAGCGCACTAGTAGCTTGCGTTTACACCAGAATGTCGCTTTGCTAGAACCAACTTGACAGCTTCGGCTGTCTTTTGATTGTCGATTCTCCAAATCTTCTTTGGCGATTGTGTAGACAATTTGTTCACACATTTGTTTGGAAGTCGTATGAGATATATTCAAGCTTGCGTAAAAGAAAAAGAGAAACGAGGATAGGGTACCGTTCAAGTTGAGAGGACTCGGAGGACGTTCTATTGATCCGGCTATTGCCAGCCGAACATCGGGGATTCCCGGTGACACTAGCTAATCCATCGACGTCATTCAAGTCTGCTTTCTGCGGCATGCGGCAGCCTGGGCCAACGACGCGTTCACGATTGACGCAGCTTTCCCCTCCACTACGCCTGCTCGTCCGATAGCAAGACTACCCCACCATGGAAAACCCCGTGGAAGAGATCAAGTCCGTAGTATATCAGCTCACCGCCACCAATTCGCCAGATATTCAGAAGGCGGCTCTGGAGAGTTATATGACGTCCGATGTCGCGTTTCGACACCCGGTGTGCTCTGTCAAATCCGGACCTAATTCGAGAGATACGATGCTTGGAGTCTATCAGTATGTGCGCTGAGAGGCTGAATGAGTATGGCAAATATTCACGCAGTTCCTGTTTTATAGATGGTATCGCGTGCTGTCGCCACAGGTTGAAATCAAGGTGGAAAGCATAAGTGAGTCGCAATATGAATTCTTTCGCGATAGCTTTCAAAGCGTATCATAAATCTACAGTGTTTGACTCACAAACGAACGTGATGTACTTGGAGGGCGTACAATGGTTCAAGCTGTTTTTCTTACCCGTCAAACCTATGCCCGCGCGGTGAGCAATGCTGCTCGATCTACGCGCATGCTTATTGACCTGACAATATTTATGAAGCCTCGTAATTCGCCTCACGCTCCGAAAACAAGACGGCCTCTTCTACATCTCAGAACAAGAGGATTTCTATCACCCCGATGTATGTACGGTGACAAATACCCCAACTCACTTTACCGATCGGCGCTAACTGCGAATGCGAATAGGATCTCGCCGCGCTCCTGCTACCGCCCATAGTCCCATTCGTCCGACTCGGCTTGCTTGCTGGAGGAATGGTCTCCAGCGTCCTCGCGCGCGCATCCCACTTGCTCGGCTGGTGGGCTCCAGGTCCCGATGCAGAGGACGTCAATGGACATTTGGACCCCTCTGAGACAACGAGTGACGCGGGGTATGCGGCATCGGGGTTGTATAACGACTAGACGCGTACTGAGTTTTCTTTGCTGTTCATTCGCTTTTATGCGTCACCTTCACGTCTGCTACGCCGTAATATTTGATGTACGTTTTATCATTGGCTTCTTTTCTTTTCTTGCGCTTTTGTTTTTGGGTGGATTTCTCTATTGATACTGCAGGATTATAATTTGATACGGATAATAGGATAATAGGCCTTTATTCGAATACACTTGCTACCAGGCTAGCAATCTAATTAGCCTGAAAATTCCCCCCGAACCACCCGGCCCGCATGAGCACCTTTTTAGAGGTCATCGGAGGTCATTCCATCCTCGCCGCTGAAAGCACTCCAGCTATTTTCTGTCAGGCAACAAAAACACAGCTTCTGAACTTCTATCTAAACATAATCTAATGGCAAGAACCGTCCAGCACACATGGAGCTGGTGTCACGAACGTGAAGGGCCCGTCATGGGTGGGGGCACATGTAGCGACGTTCCAACTTCGTGTGCCCTTTCGCGCCACTGTTGAAGAGCTACTTAGACTAGATTGAGGTGTTGGGCTCACACATTGTCTTCAGGGTGGGTGCCCTTTGGTTAATTACGGGGATACGAGGCTGAACGGTGCTGCGAATGGACTCCCGGATTTAAAGGTGACTATTGGTCGCCGCCCACATAGAGGAAGGATCATAGCGTACTCTCACCCTAGTCTAAAGCGGGTCCGAAAAGGTTTTCGAACTCATATAAAGCGGCCCATATCCACCCCACTCTAACTCAGAGCAAAGAGAAAAAGTAAAAGCCAAAGCAGAATGCGCATTCCATTGAGGAATCCCATCATCCTCGTCGCGCTTCCTCTCTTAGCGAACGCACAGCGTTTCGTGCGGTTCATCTCGACGGACAACAAAGAATACTACGGCGATGCGATCCTGCCCGCCAGGACCGTCGATGCCTCGCAGAGCAAGGAGGCGCGGGTGATCACTGGTGATATTTTGGGTGATTTCACTATCACCAAGCAGGTCAAGGTGCGTTCATTTTTGTGAGGCTTCGATGAAGGAGAAAGAAATTAATGAGGCGATGGAATACAGCCAATCAAGAAGCTTCTGGCCCCTCTTCCGAATGAGAGAGTGCGGACAGTGCGCTGCGTTGGATTCAACTACGTCGCGCATAGCGAAGAGGTAAGCGCCAAAAAAAAAGCACAAACTCACAACCAGAAAGTTCACCAACCACCCCTCATCAACAGGCAGGAGTCAACATCCCGCAATGGCCGATCCTGTTCTACAAGCCGTGGACGGCGCTAAACACGCCGAGCGACCCGATCCCAGTGACGGCCGGGTACCAGACACAAGGCAACTTCACGTCGGAGATGGACTATGAGACCGAGCTGGTCGTCGTCATCAAGAAGCAGGCGTTTAATATTTCGGACGACGAGGCGCTGGATCATGTCCTTGGGTATTCTGTGGGGCATGATGTGTCGCATCGGGCGTGGCAGATTGGTGAGGGTCTATTAGCCGCTTTTGAAAAAGAGAGGAAAAATCAATGTTGTGCATATGCAGATCGTGGAGGCCAACCGCAACCTCAGTACTCGATGGGCAAAGGCGCTGATGGGTGGGCACCCTGGGGGCCTGCTATCGTCTCGACGAATATTATCAAGGACCCGCAAACACTAAATCTGTGGACCAAAGTCAACGGCGTCATGATGCAGAATGACACCACGGCCAACATGATCTTCGGCGTCAAGCATCTCGTGTCGTTCTTCTCGATGGGCACAACGCTGCTCCCTGGGGACGTGATTTTCACTGGAACGTCAGCCATTTAACTTTTTATCGTCAAAATTTTGGGTAATGATTAACAAAAAAAAAATTACAGGCCGAGTGGTGTACAGCTGGGAAAGACCGATCCGAACTGGCTAAAGAACGGGGATGTTGTGGAGGTGGGCATGGAGAATGTAGGAACGTGTACGAATGCTATCAAGTATACGTGAGATGTCGTCTAGGTATTATCAATGCAGAATGTTTCGTACCACAAGCAAAAATAAAGACCAAACGCTCGGTCTATGCCTATCTTACTTCGACTTTACGCGTTGCCCAATCTTCCTTCAGCCTTGCCTCGACGAGGTTGTGTGTTTCCTTTGCCTTCGTGACTGCGATCTCGACGAGCTGCAGGATATCGTCGGTGCCTAGTGGTACGCCGCCCAATTTTTGCAGGACACAGATCTCTTTTTGTGCATTGAGCGCTATTGATACCAGTCCTGCGCTGAGGCGCTGTTCGAGTTGCGAAGGATCGAGCACGGGTGGCGTTGTGGCGTCAGGGAAAAATGCGAATGTGAAACAGAATGGCGTGTGGTGGATTGCGAGAGGAACTGGGGCGCGCTCGGTGGGTAAATGCTGGAAGGCAAAGATTTGTTGAAAGGGGATTTTTGGAAGAAAGGGACATGATCGCGTACCACTGTTACTTCATCCCCGATGACTTCAACATCTGGTCTTCGGAAATGTTTCAAGGCAACCATTCCTGCTAGACATGCACAGTCGAGGAGATTGCCTGCGTCGGCTAGGAAGTGAAGGGTCAAGCGGATATGCCAGACCTACACTAGTTAGACAGAAAAAATTCCCGAGAGCAAGAAAGGCGTACTCTTTGACCAGCCAAGATACACAGAGATTCTTTATCCACAGCATCGCTTCTTTTCAACACTTTGTCCAACATCCGTGTAATGGTAACTTCCTCGTCCGAAGGCCTGGTTCATAGGTCGACTAAGGTCCAAATAAATTATAGGTGATCACATACCTACCGACCTGGTTCATAATCACTGGAAGCCATGGGTGAAATTTCCGAATGAATGGTGATTGAGCCTTCGAATGGGCGCTCAGGTTGAGGCTTGACCATCTTCGCCTCTACTTGCGCTAATACCCTACGAGGAGCATATCGACATCAGCACAAAAATCGCGTCCAGAATCGCGTCCAAACTCACCGAGTTTTCCCAAGTGCACATTCCACCCAACCGAGATCTGGACCAAAGGTCAGAATCGGTGTGCGCATTTGTAGCGGTAGACGTCCATCGAGTCGTTGAGATTCTTTTAATGCAGAGAAGAGGAACTCTCTTTCTGGTATTGAAGGCGATGGTGGTCTCATTGTGAAGTTTTTGCAGGATGAAGGGTGAGGGCAAGGAGAAGAATTGTTGTGGATCAAATTTACGCCAAACTCAGAACTTAGTATCCCAATCCGATCAAATCACTTTCTTCCTCTACCACCACCGCCATGGTCCGCCTCATCACACATAATCTACTGGCGTGCCACGCAAAGGACTGCAATACGAATAACTTTCCTCTAGCATTCAAAGACGTTCAGCTGGAAATCAGGGAGGCCGAGTTCAACCCCGAATTTTTGAGAGGATTTTTGCCCAAGATCGAATGGAAAGCGCTTGTTGATACGGCAAGACAGGTGTGTGCTATCAAATGTTGAGTTTTCCTGTTTTACTGACCTCAGTGCAGCTGGGGGATACATCACTGCCTCTAGAGCAGCCTGAGATGTTGGATGATGAGTTCCTGAAGAATCTTCATCACGTCCTACTCGAGGTACGCCCGCTACAATGTACTCTACACATACATTGATGGTTTTGATGAACGTTTTCATCCAGATTCACGTTGAGGAAGGATCAATGACGTGTCCAAATTGCGGACATGTCTACCCTATATCAAACGGAATCCCCAACATGGTACGCGATTGTTGAATGTTCCTTTTCATAACCCGTTCTCAACTTTCACTTTTCTCCAGCTTTTGGCAGAGCATGAAATCGGTTAAAACTTCTCAGCTGAAAATTGAGTCGGTATATTCTATCAGCGACAGAGACTTAATGTTTACTTCTGGACGACACATACTCTTGCCAGACATGTCTGGAGTTGTATACTAAATGGTCGAAGGGCGATGAAACCAAGTATGTGTTTATTTGTGACACATTCGTAAATCATACATTCAAGTACTAGTACTAAGACGATTCGATAGATGCAGATATTCATGTCCATAGATATTCAAATACAACTCTTATTCACTTTCAAAACAAACGATCGCTCAAGCGGTGGTTGCGATAGTTCCCTTCAAGCCGTTCAAGGATGGCGTGAAGAAGTATTCGCCCCCGCGAGGGACGATGAATGTAGGCATCGTCACAGTCTGCTCCTCGTCAAGAGGGTCGAGACCAGACATGATACGAGATCCTTGACCGATAAGGGGATCCAATCTAACCAAGAAACGATGTGAGTCTTAAGTCTACTAATGGGTGCCCTAACATGATAATTGCTTTGCTTACCCAGGGTCACCAGGGAGGTTCTCGAAAGGCGGGAACGTGGCAGTGTTCGCCCAGGCTTCAAAACAACCGTCAGATTCAGAACATGCATCTTGGAAGCATTTACTTACCTTGCTGAAGGAACTGGAAACCAGCGGTGAGGCTGCTCTGATAGCAAGCAAAGAGAAGGCCACGACCCTTTGACGTCCTTCCGGAATGGTTCTCTTCCGCAGTGAGCTCGGGGCCGAATTGCACTCCACGGCGCATGATGCGATGAGGTCCAACCGGGATAGAGGGCCTTGGTGGCGGTGGTACTTCAAGGTCATCTCTGGGGTTAGTCTTGCGAACATGCGCTGCGAAGGGGCAGCGAAGTTGCGAATTAATCTCTCCGGAAAAAGCGAAATCGTTGTTCCTATAATATGAAGCCCAGTTTTAGTCCTGGATATTTTAACACTTGCGAATGACTGACTTCTTAGGATCGTTTGCGATGGCCGGGTCGTCCTTGAAGGGCGTCACATCAATGGGCGCACCGCTCTTCCAGCGCCCAACCATCCTTGCTCCAAGGAGTTCGCTTCCTTGTTCTGGTGTGAGCGGGTTGTTGTTGCCGTCCTTCTTGACAGGGTTCTTCTTCAAGAACTGATTGAATTCGGGGACCAGCTGGAAAAGATAACGGAAGGCAAGGAAACTACCGTCGGTAGCCCATGGAGCACGCTGGTCCTTGTTCGGGTCTCCTGTGTGGCCTGTAACCAACACACCTGGGTCGACGGGCTTGGGACCTGGGTTGATGACGGTGTCGAATCCATTTACGACTGGGTTAGAGATACCGTCCAAAAACCCGAAGCTGATAATCGCAATCAGCTTTTGTTTCTGATTATACAGGCTGCCTGCGCTTACTGTTCATGTCCAGCTTCAGCGCCCGGTCGTACGTCGCCTCGGATGGTAGTGATCTCCTTGATTGATGCAGGAGTGATAGGGATGGGGAAAACTCCAAAGACAGCGTCGACCTCGAGTTTCTTCTTCTCGATTGAAGCGTGGCTCTCGCCTGAGATGAGGATGAGCCCATGAATGTCCTGGAGAAATTCTTGGTCCCAGTCGGGGTTGTTGTCCAATTTGACGGGATCTCCAAGAGTGGTGATAGCGTCTTTCTTCTGTCCAATCTTGAATGGGTCCTGGTCGCCAGCTGCCGCGAGACTGCTGTCATCAATTCCAAGCTGTACAAGACCTGGTGAGTCTCATCAATTTTTTATCTTATCAGGAAATGGCTGACCTTGACGAAGCCTAGATGAGAGAATGCAATGTTGACGCCGGTCAGAGGAACCAGCCCAGGAAGTTTCTTCTTCTTGTGGTCATCGATAGCCTGGCGATCTTTCAGGACGCCCGCAACAGTCTTGATGAGCGGGATAAACTTATTGAGGTCCTTCCTGAACTTTGCGGGGTCCGTGATGCTGAAGAAGGTATAGTACTGGGTCTTCTTGGGAAGGCCGCTCCTGTAAACGACTGTCAATGACTTTCATCAAAAAAGTGACAATTCTTGGCCTCACAAGATATCGCCTTGGATGTTGTTAAGGTCGAGAGTGTCAGTAGGAGGAGTAGACATGTTTACTGTGCTGACTTTCCAGGCAAATTGCTCTATTATTTATACTTCGCCGTTTCACAGCATGGGTCAATGGAGGTCACAGAATGCCGTCACATAGGTTTTGCGTTGGAAACGGAGAATGAACATGTTGGGAGACTTGGTAGATTCTATCAGATTACTCCATCCGCTGAAGCCGGACGAAGAGGGTCTTGAGATGCGTATCGAAAGCGAAATTGAAACGAAGGCTATGGTATCTGCGAAGGAGCCTTGCTTTTGGGCCTAGCGTTTCGTAAGGCTTTGCATTTACGGAGCTCAGTCGAAATGCAGTTGGCTGATCGTAGGCAATCTATGTCTGTGGTTGGTATTCTTGTCATTGATCTCTGAGAAATATGAATAATTACGGACGTCAGGAGACATCAACTCCAAGTGTAGCCAACACTTTCTATCTTGAAGAATGATTATCATCTCGCAGGGTTCCGATTAGTATTCAAATACTTCAAATTTGGTTGGAGGGTGGACGGCGCGTCTAGAAGCCATTGACGCTGAGAAAAAAAAAACCTATTTATAGTTTATATTGGGCGCCCCGCAATAGACTTTGGGCGGTAATAGTTAACACTTGTCACTTCGGACTTTGTCTATTTCTCTAATACAATGGGATTGCAACGAGCCACCATCATATATTACCCCGTAAATACTTTCCGCACATGAACGTGACTATCTTTGACTCAGGGAGCCTGCGTTATACCAGAATGACTGCTGTAAAATAATCGATGTATCGACATAGTAATACCTCCATAAGCCCAAAGTAATCAAGCAATGCACTGCAAAGTTTAATGCTAGCGCATCTGTGATACATGCGCATTTGAGACGTCCAGATAGTCAACATTGCGCACTTATTCCGCCTTCATTGTTGCTGTTACACCATGACGAAGAGAACAAATACGCGCCCACCTATCGTTTCATTGATCCTACCAGCAAGGAGGTACCCCGTGGAAGCACAAGACAGACAGGCGAAAGTTCAGAAATAGGGCAAACCTCTCCGATCATTCCCCCTCAAGAGGAATTTTAAGAGAGAAAGCTTCCGGAAGTAGTTGCAATTGTATTCATCCCGCTCTTTGTGAGTCTGGAGAAGGACGGTCTTCGGTGGTATAATGTATTTGTGCATTGAGTGGCACGTCTATCTCAGCGAAGAACGAGGGATGCTTCCGCCGTATGTGCTCGTTCTTAGTATTAATAATAATATTTCGAAATTTCTGAAAGAGAAATGTCCTCTCTGAATCATAGCGTGCTGCATCCTTGTCTCGAACGCCAAGCAATGTGGCACGTCCTTGGAAATGTGAGCGGGGCAGGATTTCCATAAAAGGACATTATATCCGATATGGGTGTTCTATTTTTAGTCTCGCAAGCTTGCATGAACTCCCTTGGCTTGTTGTTCATCGTTTTCTGGGTATGTATGTACCAGAAAGTTCTGAGATGCTGTGCGATATAAGATATTTTACCTGAGTGTTAAACATAGATTGGGTGGATATTTGTAATTCCCTCCCAGTTCGTTGCGCAATGTGAAGACATTCAAGGTCGAGTATTTGCCGCTCATGACCATGCATGATATAGTTGAAGACAATACGACCTTCTCCTTGTACTAAGTGGCGTAGAAATACGGTCATTTAACAAGATGAACATACCTCCTAGTTTTCGTCCCTGGTTTTACTTCAGCCGCTCAGCGATTTGATAAAGTCGCTGTTCATCAACGAAATGCGACATTTTTCCTGCCTTGCAAAATGAAGCTGTCATCTTTTCTAAATATCTCGCTCGCAGCACAAGGAGTATCAGCCCACTGTGAGTACATGGCTTAAATATATTTTGACGCTCTAAATCAAAACTCGAAGATATCTTCTCAACCCTCATCGCCGGCTTGAAGACGTCGACGAACGCTGTTCGAAGACCTGCTGAGGGCGCACCAGTCCACGACTTTCTTGGGTCCGAGATTACATGCAATATAAATACAAGCAATGCAACAGAGACCGTACCCATCGCTTCTGGGAGCGTTATAGGCTTTGCGCTTGGCCAGAACAAGAGAATGTACCATTTAGGACCGGCGGCTATTTATCTCGGCCAAGCGCCGGATAAAGCTGCTGATTGGGATGGTAGTGGTCAAAGATGGTTCAAGGTGAGCAACTCTTGGTCTTTCGTGAAAACCATCCCTGCTAATGAGGCCACGCTCCATAGATCGCCGAATGGGGTGCTACGTTCAGCCCATTTACGTTTAAGAGCTTAAACAAGAATAGGTTCACGACAGTCATTCCAAAGGACGTTCCCTCCGGTGAGGTAGGTCTTCGGCTCTTCACGCAGATGGCTATCGTATCTGATTCAGCGCTGTGCGCTCTAGTATCTGGTGAGGATTGAGCAGATGGGACTCCACATGCCTGGGTCTCCAGAGTTCTTTGTCGGATGCGCTCAAATTAAAATTACGGGCGGTGGATCGGGAAGCCCTTCTAAAGTAGCGATTCCGGGATATGTGTCGGTTAAGAAAGGTCCGTCGGACACAAGAAATTACCTGTGCTCGGGCTTCGTTAATCTTCAACAATGCTCCAACATGTACAGATCCCGGCCTTACCGTCGATATTTATTGGCCCATTCCAACGGAGTACACTGTGAGTGATTATGGTTATGACCTCACCCATACTGTTACTGAACGTGATGATTTCCAGGTACCGGGGCCGCGAGTATATCGAGGGACTCAGTCTGCCAAAGCACGTCGTTTTTGGTGACCAATATCATTCGGGCTGAGCCTTGGAGAGCGGTGTGGCGGTGCTGGCAGCTCGGCAGGCTCAGCGGAGCCCGAACCTCGTAAACTATGCGTTTCTGTGTCGTAGCTACGCTTACAACCAATCCATCTGGGTTTTCCTGCTCACACCCACTCGCTGCGGCTCCTCCTGAGTCTTCTCCAGTCCGGACCCCTCCAGCGGGCGCCCGCCTTGCATCATGGATGCCTATCATCACTTTCCGCAGCACTTATTAGTAGACCCGGAGTACAATAGCATTCCACAGCTTTGGACCGCCCATGAGAAAAGCAGCACAAGATACACTTTTACAGGAGTTTACACAGCCAACTTCCGCAGTGGAATCAAGTAATGGAGAACAGCGACGAACAAGACTTGCAAATGACATAGAATCCAACCTGGCAAATTTATATACGATTTTCCTACTTTAGGACAGGTGATTGGTCAAAAATTAGGCTATATATAGTCATTTATACCCGATTCTGACAAAATTGGTAATATGGTGGCCAAGGCCCAAGGACAAAAGTGGAATGTGCCAAGATGAATTCGCTTTCACCCAAGAAAAGATGATAAGATCCAAAAAGATCTATCTGAAGGACGGTTTGACGCCTGGAAACGTCGTGGCCGGCAAGATGAAGAGCAACCTGGGAACCATGGCCCCAGCACAGCCTTCCCACAGTTTTGCAGTCATTGTGTTACATCACTCTTTCTTCTACTCCTTCTTCATCTTTCTCATTACGCCTTGTAACTGGCTTGCGGGCAGCAATGCAAGCGCAGAAACCTCAGTTTGGGTCCGGACCCGCTGGTTACCCGCCAAATCAGCAACTTCAAGCCCAAGCCCACTTATATCCTACGCCCAGCGCAGAGACATCCACATCAACCCTAGAGACGAAAGTCCCTGATCCCGGTCGGCTGCTATCCAGGACACCAAGCCCGACACCCAGTGAACAGAAAGAGCTTGACAACGGGGCGATAGACTGGAAGACGATATCGAGGCCCAAATTCTGGTTTCGAAGGGAGTGGTTATGTGCGTTTCTTCATTCTCTCTTCTCGGCGGCGAATTCTGATTCTTTGGGATGATTCCTAGGGTTCTACATCATCTTCATTGTGATCCTTGTGCTGACTGCACTCATCACTCTATACCACACGCAAATCGTACACTGGTTGCAACCGTTTACGCAATGGTTACATGGGTAGGTGGCGTTGCTACTCCTTTTCTTTCTGTTCTGAAACGGCTCCTAGATTCAAATTTGGTTGGATCGTACCCATTGCTATACTATTCGTCATTTCCTTCCCCCCGGTAAGTCTGAAACGGGATCCATTTTTTGCACTTCCATCACTAGAACTCCTCTCTCAATTGTTCCCACCTCGGGAGCTGGTTGGAGGCTGCTCTATCACTTCTGGCACGACACTATTTACAAAGTGCAGTATCTGTCATACGATGCCGGGATCCATTGCTATTTCATCCGGAAACTTTGTTGTGGGGACAGATATCGCATTTGGCGCAGTGAAAGAAACAACTAAATTACCTGTCTCCTATACACTGTTTTCTCCTGAAGTAGGGAATATGATCAGTGGATCATCGATTGTTTGCAGAGCAGAATTCTGCTTGTTATGATGGACAAATTCTTCATTTTGATCGTTGAGAATGTGTGCTCATTCAGCCTTTCTTTCCATTTCTAGTTATTTGGACATGAAATCGTCGCAGTGCTATGTGGACTGGTTTGGGGCTTGTGGATAGGGTTCGGAATCGTCGCAGCTGGCACATTCCTGGGTGAAGTCGGAAACTTTTAGTGCGTTGATCGGCTCCACTGCTTTTATCTATACTCACGTAAACGGACAGTGCGTTCAAATATTGCTGCAGAGCGCGAGGTATGAAGATGGAGAAGAATAAGATGTGGTATGCTTGCCTGGCTCGCGTTATCCGAGATGGAGGGTTCAAGATTGCGCTGATCGCTCGTCTGAGTGCAATTCCTGGCCATTGTGAGTTTTCATTATTGTGTCAGTTGCCAGTTGTTGCTCATGGTCTTCCAGTCACAACCGCCATTTTTTCGACATGTGGTATGGGCATCATTGTCTTCTCCCTTGCCGCCATCCTTTCGCTACCAAAACAGTTCATCACTGTGTATTTGGGTGTTATGCTGGACACGACCAATTCGCCGAAAGACACCAAGAGCAAAATCATTAGTGATTCAGTCCTTGCTGTCACGTTCCTGATCACCGTTCTCGCTGTCTGGTATTTATACCGTGAGATGAACAAGGCGAAGCCTTTGGTCATTTACGACAGGCGGAAAGCAAGGTAAGTCGTCATTCTTGTTCAGTTTGGCGCTGCCTGACGGAATGTTTGCAGGCAAGCGAAGATGCTCAGAGGAGTTTCTCCTTACCCCCAATCAGCAGCATCAACAGACGTCTTCAATCCTAATAGTTCCGACTCTGACATTCCATTGGCAAGCAATATGCACGCTCAGTATCAACAGTGGGATACTCAAGGAAAAGCAGCCGGATACGTTGGCGATCCTACTCTCATCCACGCCCCAAAGCCGCGTACGAATGACCCTGCTTTTATGCCATTGAACAACCCCAGAGACATCGAAGAAGGCCACGTCTATGGTGCACATGGTCGCAATGATAGCACATTTTCCGTCGGCTGGGAGCCTACGCAACATGCCGACCATAACGCTTATCCAACTGCGCAGCTTACTCACCTGCATCATTCCCAAGAACCACGGCGGAACTTCGAGCCTGAGATGGGCCAGACACCCACCCAGGCGACGTTTGTGAATAACAGCAGCTCGGTCGACTGGCATCCATCCCAGTCAGGCGTTGCTGGTGGACCGCGACAATCGTTCGACAATGATTCGGACGAGGCGTATGGGGGATATGAGGTTGGTACGCCGCTCGTGGCTGGCCACGGGGGCGGTCATTATCAGGAGTCGACAGGCACAACATTCGCTACTGCATACACCAGCTCTCCTGAAGCTCGGCATCAGGAGCTACCGAACCCTCATCACCATCCAAACCTGCCTCCAGGCGCGTATCTGCCAGAACCGCCAGATTATCCTTCCAGGAAGAATGTCGTCCGCTAGGGTGTTGACCTTGGTGGTTTCTTGATCCGACTTGCTTTGGCTACTACGAACCGTAAATTATTTTCTGATGACTTTCAAGACTACTCATCATCACCCTCCACCATGACTTTCTATCTCTCCTTTCTTTTTTTCTTACAAACTGGCATTACTACAATACTACTTTTGATGGGCATCTTCGTTACCATTTATTACGTAGAATACCCAACACACATGTAAACAGCTACCTGTAATAAGGACTTTTGGAGATACCCCTCAGTAATATGTACTTGCAATTGGATGTTTGTTCTACGAGATGGCCAGCTTTCGTTGTACCGAGTTTTTGCAGTGTGCATACAAGAGGATTCGGCTGTTGCCGAAACCGCCTTTGACTGACTATCAACATCACCATCATCCCTACATACGCCACTCATCTTCTTCTGCGGAAGTTTATCCTTTTAGTCCTCATTTTCGCCTTCTAGAGGTGACAATGGACACGGATGATGGCAATAACAAGCCTAAATCCATGACTGAGAGCGACTGGCTCCAACTCGAAGTCCTTCCACGGCCATTCGACGCGGTCGGCGAGTCCCTCAAGTCTCTCGGTGCGCTGACCATCGACGATTTTCTCTCCAATGCCGTGTCGACGTCTGCTGCGTACGATATTGCTTTTCATCTCCAATTACCGGAGCCGGATCCTGAGAAGGAAAAAGAGAAGGAGAAGGAAGGCGAGAGTGAGAAGGAGCCCGTGGAAGGTGATGAAGCAGACGGAGTGAAAGACACTCACTCCAAGAATCCCAGAGGTTATGTGTCGCTGCTCCGGCAAGCAAGCCAGAATGTTTTTGGCACCGCGGACTGCCTCAACTGGGAGTACATGGAGGAGGCGGAACCAATAAGTACGCTCGTCTAAACTCTTTTTTCAACCTTTTGCTAAATTTTGAGGGACTCAGGCAAACAGTGTATCTTGACTATCACGCGTCCGGCAGGAGCAACTCGGTCGTACAAGTCAGATACTGGCTTTACACGCCGAGCAGACGCTAAGGCCCAGGCAGCGCAGATTGCTGTTGATATGGGTGCTCTCGATTTTATCGTCTCGGGGGACTCCGACGCCTTGAAGGCGAAGAAAGGACTTTTATTGAACCCGTTCGATGTCGAAATTGATGGTCCGGAAGCGGACGAGATGCCTGCCACGGGTCCGCTTCCAAAATACAATCTTGGGGAAGAGCCTCTCAAAAAGATTGAAGACTGTTGTAAGGAATGGAGGTTGGACAAGGTCAAACCGCATTGGGTGTTGTATAATGACACAAAAAACAAACAAAGTGAGCGCTAGCGTTTTCTAACCAACTTTTACTCTTACTCATTTTTCTCGCACAGAACACGGAGCAGCTTTGCGCATTTCATTGAACCCCCACGTGTTTCGGTCTTATTCCGTAGACCCGGTCCACAACAGTGTTCGGCAAGCGAAGATCGCCTGTGCCAAAATTGCCCTCGACGAAGGCGTTATTGATTTTATACAATTTGGAAATGGCCAAACTGAACCTCCTAAACCAGTTGACGACGGCCTCGAGGACATTCATAAAGGTCGAGAAACGCCACCAATGCCAACCAAAGGCATCACACTGCAAGAGTTTTATGAGACTCTTCCTCAACCATTTCCTGAGGATGTCGGCGGGCAATCAGCCGCTGAAATTAATGCACCAGCTTGGTTGAATGTTGCGCTACAGTCTGCAAGAGGTGGGCGCCTCGTCTCAGGGTTTACTCCCGTCGTTGATGGCATCCATAAACGTGAGTTGGTGCTTATCATTTTGTCGATTTCCCTCTAACTATCTGGTAGTGCATGGATGTATTCTACGAATCGACAGGCCTGAAGAAACCAGGACCTACCTGGTTGATCCCCAGTTTCCCAAGCGCTCAGACGCCAAGTCGGCTGTCTGTCTTTTGGCTATGTCTCAAGGCGTTGGAAATTACATCCGCGGCTTGAAAGAAGAAACGGAGAACAAACTTCCTGCCGATAAGCGGAAGCTTGCGAATGAGAAGGTTCTACAGGTGCTCGCTGCTGAATGTGGTAAAGTTCGACACGGAAATCGTCTCTCTTTTACGTTCACTTCTGAACGAGATGGTGAGCATGCATTTCTCTCTTTTGTTTCGAAGTTGTGTTATATTTACATCTACCTCTCACTCTAGCTTTCGGCTGCGTTTTGAAAGCTGACGTGTCTTCCAACCCCGACGAACCGGACGTCCGTGAATTCTCTGTGAAATCGGAATATCGAACGAAGGCTGATGCTAAAGCTGCTGTGGCTTATCACGCTGCCGAGCAAGGTCTGGTCGATCTGCTGCGCTTCAGAGGAGCGCCTCTGCCTGCCGACTATACCCCATTCTGGGAAGCTCAGGTCAACGGAGGAGACAACTATGTCCCCAAGCGTAAAGAACCTGAGCGCGAGGTTGACGGGGAATCGCGAAACTCCAAAAAGCGCAAGAAAGGTAATGGTAATGGCTCTGAGCAAGGCGAGGGCTCTGTGCAGCCTCCTAGGAAACTTAAGAAGCCGCCGATAGATTCTCTGCCACCGAAGCCGCAGACTATAGTGCCGCCTGACTTTCCGATGAACAATGCGCGGTGGAAGAAGCCTCGCGCGCCTGGATCCAGAGGTCTTGGTCCCATCAACGCCTATGCCAGTGCAGGGCGTTCGGTTGGTCAAGACCGGTCTGGAAACAGAAGCGGGGGTGTCTTCCGTTATCCTCAGAGCTATCATCACTCAGATTCCTCTGCCGGACCTGAGCCGCATCCTCGTTATGACGATCGGTCGGATTATAGGCAAGGACCAGGATACCAACAGGCTGCTCCTGGATATAGCCATCCTGATCCTTATGCCAATTATCCTCCGTACCCGCCTCCGCCGCCTCCTGCTCAAGGTCATTATCCTGGGACTATGTATCATTCTCCTGTGCCGCCACCTCCGCCGCCACCACCACCCCCTCAGCATCACTATGCTGGATACTATGGAGCTCATTCAACCCCTCCTTCGACTCCAACTCACAACTATGGTCATTATGCATACCCCCCTCCGAGTCATTATCCATCTCCTTATCCTCCTCCGCCTCCGTCTCCTTATTCAGGCACTTATTCTTCTCATCCTCTTCATCACCCTGCTATGTATTCTCCCCCTCCTCCTCCACCCCCAATATCTCACTTGCATCCTCCTGCGCACCAAGTTCATTCTAGTACTTATTCTTCTCCACCTGTAGACTATTATCCACATCATCCGTCTCATACCCCTCCTCCTCTGCCTCCCCCTTCGCCTCCGCGTTATTCGCATCACGTTTCTTACCCTTCTCACCCTGTGGATATTAACTCATATGAAGCAGGGTTGCAGGCGGGTAATCGCCGCCGACACAGTACCGTCGCAGACTTCCGGGATCGGGATAATTGGTATCCCCCTCGTGCGCCTGACGGTACTACGCCTTCTTTGCCGCCGCAGGGCCAGCCGCCTTTGGATGATGGGTCGCGGTGGCAGCAGGTCGAGAGGCCCCAAAGTGCGTGGTTTCAAGCTCGTTCCTCATGGACACCGTCGAATATCAACGAAAGCTTATCCCTCGCAGATTAATCGAGGTTCGGAAACACTCTCTGCAGAACTTACTGTGAGAGGTGTAGCTGAAGTGGCCGCAAAGGTCCAACCTCCGACTAACGGTACCTCTCAAAATGTACAGTCCACCGCCCAAACTGTGCACCCAACTCCTCAGCCTGTCCATCCAACCCCCCAAATTGTACACCCGACCGCCCAACAGCCGGCCCTACTTGCTCTTTTCGGTAAGCCGACACATTCCATTTTTTTCCAAGATGGTTAGCTGATGTTAATTGACAGAATTTTGTGAACAACAGAAAATCACCAGACCAGCCTTCTTCTCGCAAGTCATTGAAGAACGAACCGACGAAGAAAAGAAATATACCGTATGGGCAGAGAAGGAGTCGCAGCGCTTGGAACTTCCGAATCGTTTTGCTAGTGTGGAAGAGGGCTATGAGAAACTTGCGAAACGTGTCCTTGCTTGGGAGCGCCAGAAGCTGGGGAAAGCTTGAACGATGTAACCTCTGCTTATCTCAAAACATGTCTCTCTTTCTTGTCTTTATGGTTATTGTGTTTTCTTCTTGATAACCTGTAGTTCTTATTCGTAACGACCCATGAGAAGAATTTTTTAACTGTACCAGTGGAAGGATGTTCTATACAGGACGTCACGAGAACATTCGGCTGAGGTAGAAAATTATCCATATGGATGCGATAACGCATCGGCATCGTTTCATCTGAACGCCATCTACCCACCACTCGCTCTGCGTTCGCACTAAAAATGGGTCTCAAAGAGCTCTATAATATGCAAGGATACGTTGTTGTTCCAAATCTTATCGCGCCTGAAGATCGGAGAGAGCTCGAGAAAGCGACTGAGCGAGTGATTGCGCGCACTCGCAACGGATCGTGGCCTCATCGTCGAACTGTCGGGAGGCAGTTTCCACCTTACGACAACAATAATCCTGATTCATGGGGCGTGCAGCATCTCATGCACCCAGACTTAAAGGAGCCAGTCTTTTCAAAGTGGTATACTTCGCCTGAATTTCTCGCAGCCGTCACAAAGCTTTTGGAGTGTAAAGACAGTGATCTGCAGATGGGTAAGCTTTGCTACATGTCCTCAAACATTATGGGTTATCTGAAGTCTGAGTTCGGTTGTTTTTAGAGCTTTTGAACCTCCTGATAAACCCTGTCTCGCATGATTTTGCTTTGCGGTGGCACCGGGATGACATACCGGAAGATGCTTCATCGGAAGAGGAGCAAAAGGCGCTCAATAACTGGCAATACGGAGTATGTACTTATTATAGTCATCTATCATTTCGACGATCGTGTGGGCGCTAAGCGCTAAACGCTAATCAGCAATCATTTTTCTGTTGTAGGTCCAATGGAACACGTATGTTTTCTCCGTTCGCGCGGTTCCGAAAAATTTTGACGCAAGTGGTTGCCGGCAGTGCTTTATATACCGACTCTTGTCTGTTTATTGTACCAGGATCTCATAAGATTCCTCGAACGGACAAACAACGTAAATTGTCCTCCGGTCAGATCCCAGAGAACCCATTGGACATGCCTGGATCCATCCGCCTGACGCTGCAATGTCAGTCTCGTATTATCTCCAAAATCGCATTTTTCAACTACTGAATAAATTTATAGCCGGGGAGACTGTGTTCTACAACAACAATATTCTCCATTGCGCAGCGTATAACTCCACGGAGCCGCGAGCTACCTTACACGGCTGCATTGGGGACATCAAAGCAGGCGTCTCGAGGGCGAGAAATATACTACAACATGGACTCGAGTGGATGAAGGGGGATGCTTTTAGGGATAGTCTTCCCGAAGGAACTGCTAGGGTTATGCTGAAAAACCTGATCGGTATGTATAACAACGCCCCACCGGAATTGGCCTCCAGTTTTTCGTTGAAAAATTAGTAAATTCACTAAATTGTTTGTAAATTGTTATAAATATTATCTATGCAAATCTAGCAAGGACAGTTGTAGCTTCTCATACTTTTTCATGGATCCTTCGGTGCCGGAATTAATTCATACTTGGGTACAAGCAAGAACTTGACCCATGAGTCCTTCAGTGACTACCGTGGGACAACGTCACACTCACGTGTTAGGCGCGCGCAGAATAGTCACATCGTTCCTTGCTTTTCCCCACAACTATCCACGACCACCCTCAGCGCGTAGCTTTAAAGCTTATCTTCTATAACCTCCGAATCACCCTCCAACTATGTCCCAAGAAGCCGAGGACGTCAAGCCGAAGCTCAACCTCAACATTTCATATGATGGCACGCGTATGTTGGCCAGTCTTTTGACGGGAAACGCGTCCGGCTAACAGCTGATATGCCTCGTGTTTTTCGTTTCTGGATAGAAATCACTGTGAAAGTGAAAACAAACATGAAGTTCGGGAAGATCTTCGAGGCTGCGGAGGTGCGTACCCTACAGCCTTTTATCCAGGGGTTCCGCACCAACTCATCTGAACTAAAATTTTCGAATAGAAACGATTTGGAAAGGAATCTGGTGCGTTCTTTTGGCTATGAGATTTATGGTCCTATTCTCACTCATCCTACTTTCGGTTATCTTCTCGTCATGCTAGGCACGTTCAAATTCACTTACGACGGGCAGCGGGTGAACAAAGACGACACACCAGCAGGAGTATGTCACCCCCTCATACCTTTTTTACTGTCAATAACATCACCTGTAGTTGGGGATGGAGGATGGAGACCAAATAGATGCATTCTTGGAGCAGGTACGTGCCACATCACATCCTGTTTCAAACGATCTCAACTAACCATCGTCGTTCTCTAGTTGGGTGGCGGATCTTCCATATACCTCTAGACCGCAGACTCATCATCATATCATATTTCTTCACTACTTGTATCTGTATTCCCATCTCTCAACATCGCTCTGTAGGGGCTATTCGGGCTCCATTTCTCTTGACTCTATTCATGACCAAAATGATTTTGTTGAGCTTGTTCTTGGAATTCTGCCCTTGCCTGCAAATTGCCGATCGCTCAACGCGTAGTACGTCCCACTCCTCGTATTGTCTCTGCTTAAACCCTATTGACATTAGGCCTGTTTTAGGATATGGGCATTCTCAAAAGTCGTTACACGCTCATCCGGCTAGATTTTCTGACTTATGTAAGAAGGTCCATGCATGAACAAAATTCAATAACCATTGGACTTCGAAAGCACCAGAGTTCTTCAACAAGTATTGTCTTTGCTCCATCTAATGACATCTAGGCGGAGTCTGGACGAGGACAATTGTCAGCTTTTACGAATTGTGGAAAGGAGTTTTGGCCTTGCATTGACAATGTATGTATACTTCAGATGTCAACGAGCTTCTTAAAAAGATTTTTTTTTACATGGTATCTAGGTGCTCTACTGCATCTATCCTCATGCATCAGCCAACTCGTGCAGGCGGCTTCGGAGCGGATGTGGGAAGCAAGCAAGCGGGATATCGGGAACACGAATTTACGAGGCTAGATACCGTACATCGCGACACTGGACCTTGGACGCGTCTCGAATCTCACTTTGACGCTAGCAGTACATACAGTATGTGCAAGATTGTGAATCTGGCAGTTGAAGCCTTGAGTCTGTCGCGAGGTTCAATTACCAGGCGCTAACAAATTATTTTCCGACAATGATTCATGAGATATGGGAAAGTTGAATACATAGGCATGGTATGGTCGCGTTCAACGTCCTATTAGTAGTATATACGCTCGCTTTTCCCAAGCCTTTACAAGGCATGACTTGAATTCTCCATTCAACCGGTTTTCGTTGATTTTTTTCTATTTCAACAAAGGTTAGCTCGAGAAGCTAGACCGGACTAACTTCAAGGTGCGTATACTCAAAGTCTCAAACAACTGATACACCCGTTATTGAATAGACAACCTTCAGGTCAAACGACTTGGATACACAAAATTTCTAAGTGCCACAATTTGATCGACTGTCGCGGAAGTGCATTACTCGGCACGCGACAGCACGCGACACGCGAAGCGTTCCTGGAGGGCGGCGTCCGTGCAGCCAATGTAGGACCCCGGACAATAGCATAAGAGGCCCGATCCCAGAATTCAAAATCGATGTCCGGACATTTTCGCGAATTGCGCCCAAATTTGTCCGGATGGCATCGGGCCTCCCTCCAAAATTTGGGCAAAATTTGTCCGGAGCAGCACCTCAAGCCCTCAAAATCGCTGCCGGGAGGCCCAAAAATCGCCAAAATCGCCCCAAATTCAAATTTGTCCGGACAACGGATCATGGATAGTGGCCAAAGTAGGCCGTTTTTGTCCGGACTGGCATCCGGCGTTGAGGGTCAAAATGGCCCAAATCTGTCCGGATTGGTGTCGGGCCCAGGGGGGCCGCAACGGTAAATTCCGTGGGACCCGACTACTCCAAGAACGAGCTTTTTTAGTATTAGGGGTCCTGTCTTTGATCTAGTCTAAAATAGAAGTGTCATCAGTCCCGGACGCTTAGTCATTGATCGCGATATCTGCGATTGCGCTCTCCTCGTCTGATAACAACGCACTCGCTGTTTGCTCCCTGTCTCTCGATACTGCTTTCGCTGTAAACGTCAATTTAGGCTTACTAGAACCTCACCTGTAAATATACACTTTTTTTTGAGTATTCTTTTGTCCTTAACATTGTGATTTTTTATAGATCACACCACACATTGGGATTGATCCTTGCGGCTGGTGTGGTCTCAGTGACTCGCAGTGCAAGACGCAAATAACGCTCCGTCCGGGCGGCAAATCACCGATCGTAATATCCAACTGTGAGTATCACTATGTTGGGCTTCGGTACTCTACGGCCATGACGTCTACCAACTCTTCACCGTGCAGTAACGTGCCGCTCAAATGCCCTTTGTGTGACTCCACATTCTGGAAGTACAACTTTATACACCACATACTTGGGGAGCATCTCGATATAGAGACAGGGCATTTACCACCTGTTCCTGTTGACCTGCGAATCAGCACTCACAATAGCCGCAAAGAGGAAGTAAATATGGGAATAGAAGCTGAATTTACAGAGAAATTTTGCAGGCAATGGCAGATCCCTGGAAGTGATGCAATAGAAGAGCCTCCAAGTTTGAGTCCGACTGTAGTACCTACTGATCCTCAGTCGCAAAAGCGCTCCTTCACTGTAGTATCAACTAGTACAGGTACAACTGCTTCTCGTTTGACTTTAAAACTATAGATTACATTAACATGTGTATATATACATATATTGTACAATTTACACCTATCCTTACTTACAAAAATGGAGAGTTGTGTCGTTATCGGCGAATTTTAGACGAGGAGCGCACTTGAAGCGCGCAATCGCAGATATCGCGATCAATGACTAAGCGTCCGGGACTGATGACACTTCTATTTTAGACTAGATCAAAGACAGGACCCCTAATACTAAAAAAGCTCGTTCTTGGAGTAGTCGGGTCCCACGGAATTTACCGTTGCGGCCCCCCTGGTCGGGCCTTCCATGCTATTGTCCGGGGTCCTGCCAATGTTCGTCCTGCAATTACGATGCATTTATTGAAGGTCTGATTATCAAACAGCGTTCTTTACGAGGTAGATGTGCCGTCACAGCGCGTTTTTTTCTTCAGAACGACCGACGTCAAATCGATGACAAGAATCCAAGTCCACCAGCCAGCGCTCATAAGTTGAAGCTACTGACCACCAGCTGGCTGCTCGAGTTCAAAAGATTCAAGTAGAGTCGGGAACCGGTTGAGCGGCAGAAACATGACCAAAGCTTAATAAATATCTGATCGTCATCCCAATTCGCAACGTCTCGGAGGTCCAGCGGGTAGTTGCGGATAGGGTAATACTGGCCACCCAAACCACCCAAACCATTCCCAATTCCCGAACCGCTGCAACAGCATTTCGAACCGCCTTAAGGTGGTTCGCCTACGCCACACGGTGCCAGTCAGCGAGGTGAGACTTGCTAAGCACAGGGAATGGTCGAGAAAATTCCATTGACTGAATTGCCTACTCTAGAAACAGTGATGTGCGGATGGGTATGAGTCTGTTTGGCGAGTCAGGATTTGCTTAGAATGGGTACGAAGAGTCTGAGGCCTTGACGGTGGTCCAGTTCAGCGACCGGATTCGTTCATTCGCGGTTGAGTTGACTCTGCTAATTATTTAGCCTTTAGCAGCGCGCTTTGGTTCCGCGATCCCAATTCGGCAGTTACCATCTTGGAATAGGCTCGGCGCTAATAAATGCCTGCCTTCCAGGGTGGTCCAGGGTGGTCCACGTTGTGCGCAAGGCAAGGATTCATCGGCGGACAGGCTCTAAAATGGTGATTAGTATGCTTCTCCTATTCACTGAGAAACTGGCTTTTGGAGGGTGATTTTCCTAGCCATTTCGGTGTGCGCCACACTCTGATGGCAGTAACTCGCTTATGATAGGCGCTAATGCGGACCAAGTGCTCTTTCAATTTGACATCGACAACTGGCGGGTGAATCCGTGGTTCTGAAGTATTGTGGCCATCCTGCACAACCCCTCGCTCATGCACGCGACCAGTAAACATACCTTCGAAGTGGTGAAGTCTAGAATCAATCCGTAGATCAAAGAATAATCAGCGACGCTGATAAAGAGGCTTCGCGGGTAATAACAATGGCTCAGGCACTGTGCCCTTCGTTACAGGGTTAACCTCGTGTGGCGTACTCACCTCAAGGCTCGGTCCTCGGATCCCATCCGCTGATTTACCTAGCTAATTATTCTTGGAAAACATACGGAGCCATGTCAATGACCAGGCCTCAGATCAGACCTGGCGAACTCCGCGTCTTTCCCTTTCCACGCAAACTTCTATTCAACACAGCAAGTAATTAACTGATCACAGAAGATCGATAATAACGACAATAGCCAGAGGCTGTCGCCTGAATGCTGGGCTGGGTTGGAGTAAGTCTGTTTTTAATATATCTTCATCAAGCCATGCTAATCCATGAACGACCCAAGCCGAGTGAAACTCTATTACTAGTGCCTCGTTGTGGTTCAGGCCAGAGCCAGTAATACCTGAAGCACCATGAATGATTCCCGTTCCATCTCCTCATTCAGGCATTGCCCTCTCAGCCTTTCCCCAAACCGCGCCGTCGTCTTTCCCATGGCGCGTTCATTTTAGGAGCCTGTTAGATCTCATCCCATCGATATCACATCAGCGTGGGCGCGCGTGAGGTGAGAATGAGATTGGGACGTGGCAGGGAGTGGCTTCCCGCTGGGTACGGAGACATGGTCATACTCCGCTCGGCGTTTCTCCGAGGGCTCAGCGTCGTGTTCCGCTTGGCTCATCCGAGCGTACGCGTGCCGTCCTTGACCTACACTAACCACAGAGAGCAATTCATGCAATGGAAAAAAAATCAGGAATGTGATCATCTGAATAAGCTGTAAGTTGAAACTCACCGTCGATGCCCACTGGGAAATCGTTGTGCCTTGTAAGTTGACTCCATTGACGGTGAATGGTGTTAATCTAATCATCGTGGCTGCAGGGGACCAGTTCAACTGTACATTAATCAACATGGAAGCTCTTTACAACTTTAGGTGAAGGACCGATTAGATTCGTAAGGAATTCTCGGACGACATGGGAGCAACTAGTCTCGACAGCTCTAAAATTACGCCGTGCTTCTGGTATAGAGTAGCCTATGAAGTGAGGCGTCGAAGTAAAGTCAATAATGATTATCTTGTGGACTAAAGAGATAAAATGTGAGAAAACAGACAGATAAAGCTAGGTTCAGTGTTTATCATTGACATTATCTTGTGTGCATCGAAAATCATGAAAATGAAATTAACGGCCGCAGTCAGTAAGTGTCTGCTTGAAATATCTAGACTATACAGGAAATAAAATGGACGTGGGCTTGGGAAGCACCGCCGGGAGTCGTCTCTAATCGATCCGGATCCTGTTCGAGTTACACATACATCTACTGGACCGGCATCGTGTACCCGCAGCATCTGCAGTCCATCCCGCTACGCATGGACATTGTTGATCCCCAACCCATTATCTGACGATAACTCTAAGTAAATATGTAGGTCCTTAGGCTCTCGGCGATATCCACAGAAAATCTACCTATAAATATCGGTGGGGCCTGATGCACGGCGTTGTATTAATAGTGTGTTTATTCCGATTTAACTCGTCCATCTGTATCATCAGTGATCATGATCGTGTACGTGAGCTCTGCGAGCTCTGGCAAGGATTTTCTGTCATGAAAAGTGGCGTGTTCATCATTCGCGGGATTGTATACATGTGGCCATTAGCGCCTACACGGAGCGGTATGCCGATGCGAACTACTTGAAGCGTCTATGTTAACAGAAACTTCCCAACGCCATAAAGTCAGTGCGTCATGTATGAGGTCGACCTTTGATAATAGCATAGCCTTTCGACGACTTTTTGCTCACCAAAACCGTCAAATCATGCACGGTGGCGAAGAGGCGGCGTCGAGCGCTTATTTTTAACCGCAACATGGCGTACTGTTCCTGTTTCAAACCGTCAAGCAAACCCACCTCGCTCGTCGATTAGTCGGTACCGCATTCCCTTTGGCGCACAACTCCATATATTCCTCCGTTTCCAAGCAATCCTCCCCCAACGCCCAGCGCTGCGACGCGGGGATAGATGCGTACGACCATGTGCTGTAGATCAAGTCAAAGTTGTGGGGCAGATTGAAGAGATTCAGCCCACGCAACACGTGCTGACGCCCGGCGCAATCAACAAACGCGCCAAAAACAGGACGGAGAGGAGGAAGCTATGTCGTTGTGGGCGAGGTTCTCTAGGCCCGAGGTGCTCTCACTGCAGGCTCAGCCCGGAGTAAAGGAAGGTGTTCCAAGCTCAAGCTCACATCTGCTCATGCGTGGACGGACGGACGGACGGCTCGCATGCTTGCATGGAAGGATCAGCGCGGTAGAAGGCAGTCAGTCTGAGCGCGGATAGATCTACACAGCGTACGCGGGCGCAAGGGATGCGAAAGCGGTGCGCGCTATACATACTCTAAACAGGGTGTGCGTGCACCCCCACCCCACGCACCCGCTGCGCCAGTGCGGGCCTACCGGTAAAGTTGTCCCGAACTTATTTCGTACTTACAGTGCGTTTGAACGTTTGGGCTGTCGGTGCGCAGCTGAATGCGTGCTCGAGGCGGTGAAGGAGTGACAGCGATTCACTTGCTGGTGTGCTCAGAATAAGCAAAACGCTCTCATGCCCTGTCCATGCGTGCAGTACCTCGGGCGTGCTGCACAGCAGGCTCAGACGCACGCACGCACGCTCTGGACCGAACACCCGCGTTATAATTATCGCCGTGTATGGAGGTGTACGTGCGTCTGAACCCAATCCATCCATCCCATCCATCCGTCCATCCATTCATCAATACGCGCCCTGTCCATCACGATTAACAGCCAAGTTAACTTGGTCCAGGGCACGCACTCGAGGATTGGAACGTTGACCATCCATCTATCCATCCGGAAACAAGTTAACCTCACTCTTGCGATGGACATTGGACGTTAACGTTTGAACGTTTGAACACCTAGCATGATCAATTCCGAGTCAAATTCGATGCGCCGTTGGCGGATGCTGTCCGAACGTCCAGCGCCTAAATATTACTTCCAAGTCGCCGTACGACGTGCGACGCTGAAGGAACCGATTAGCGCAACCAACCAACCACCTACAGCCCTACACATACAGCGTACTGGAGGCGCGTTACTCGTCTTTCAATCGTTGAGCTGTCAGTCGCACAAGCTAGCCCGCGACATACTCGGAGTTCATCAATTGTATTTCTTACAACCAGCCACAGCAGTCCAAACCGAACTTAACACACGCAGTATGTAATAATACCACATACGCCAACAAAACATACACATAACAGGACACGCTGCAGCAGAAAGTGGAAACGCGGCGGGTAAAGATAGAACTGAGGGAGGGCGAGGTATTAGGGGTTAGAGGTGCGAAAGGGAGGGCACGGGGCGAGGTGGGAAGAACGAGAAACGCGCCGTGGCGGACGAGGGAAAGTGGTACCCATTCATAGCCCCATCAGCCTCGCGCGTCGGGGGCACCGCACGCCGCGATGCAACGAGGTAGCATCGAGGGACTTACCACATCAACAAGTAAATTATAATCCTGAAGGCAAAGTGTAAAAGACATAAAACAACATCTGCATTTTACCGCCAATCAAGTAAAGTAATAAAACGACAATTTAGGGTAAGAATCGTATTGTAAGTTATAGATATAACGTATATGGATAGTATGCTGTTATCGATACTTGGACGGTTGGATTGAGAGAGATTGATTGTGGGAAGAGAAACAGGGGATACTACTGCGATACGCTAGCGCTCTGGGCGGCAACTTCGAAAGCAAAGGAAGATTATGCGGATGGACGGACGGATTCGGAAAAATAGAGGGTGGTGTTGGCTGTTGTTGTATATATATCACATGAGATGAGAGGAGAAGAGGAAGAGAGGAGTGAGAAACGGAAACACGCAGTATGGAACAAGAAAATCGGACGAGACAGAGAGACACAACACAGGACACAAGAGAAATAGAAAAAAGTAATTGAAGAGACGAGACGAGGAGAAATAAGAAATAGAAAAAGAAAAGAGACGAATCAAAGATAAGAAAGGGAAAAGAAAACTCTATTAAGAACGCTGCAATGTGCAGCGGAGGAGGGCGTGCGGACGTGCGTCGTCGCTGCCAGGCAATACAGATTAGCCAGAGTGGACGAACGATTCAGAAATCGATTATCAGAATAGATCTAGAATACCATCTGGTGCAGCGAGCGAGCGAGCGACGCCAACTTTTGGGTGAGGCTTTTATTTTTGTTTTTGGTAGGGGTGGTGGGTGTGGGTTGGGTGGGATTTACTCGTGCGTTAAGCTCGGTGGAGGATGGTGTGATTTGTGGTGGGGTGAATTAGCGGTGGCAGTATGAACACCAAGTTGTCGATGGGCCAACGATAACGTGTGAGCGACGGACCCCAACCCATCGAGACCCATCCCCGCATGGGCGAAAAGAAGCAGCGATATCTGCTTGTCGTGGTATGGTGGTGGTGTGATGAGGTTCGCGGAGCGCGAAATGCGCCCACAATATAATTTTTGGAGGTCCGCGCGTATAATTTTGGAGGGGCGACAGCAGATAGCAGCCATCGCTGGACGACGAAGCTGGAGCGCCGAGATGATAAATGGATGGCGGGTGGTGTCACATGTCGACGGCGACGACGCCCTATCGCTCGAATGCCTGGCACGCCCATGTCTAAATCACAAATACGGTCAATGGCCAATAAACGCAATTTGAGGAGGGGGTGAAAATAAGCAAGCAGGGAAAATAGAAACAAGCAGGGAGAATTGGATGGAGCAAGCAAGCACAGAAAACTGCAAACCTCGACGGCACTGTAAGGCGAGGCGCATTGGTAATATAGTATAGTATAGCGTGCCTATGGGCACGAGTAAGGTCAGATATAGACAGGATGCAGTATGGCAATGGTATAGGACAATGGTGGAGGGGGAGAGATTAAGCAGCGGAATAATTGATTAACTTTAAGACACAACACGAGGGCGAAAGAGAAAAAAAGGCAGAAAGGGTTGAAAGACAACAGGTGGAAAATGAGGAGAAGACAAACAAAGAACCAAAAAAAAAAATCACAAGAAAAATAAGAAAGGAAGACGAAAGAGACGAAAAGGAATATATATATAAATGTCAAAAAGGAGAAAAAGAGGGTAAAAGAAAATGAGAAACCAAGCAAGCAATGCGTAGATACAAATACTTTTTTGTTTAAAAAAACCATCGAATGTTCATTCAACTAGTGCTGCCCGCCTCCATAGTAGAAGTAGTTCTAGCTAGACGTGCAGCAATTCGCGGAGGGGGCCTTTTTTGGTTGGTCGGTGTTCGGAAGGTTGATGTTCGGTGGGAGTCGAAGTCGAATTAATCGAGTCCGAATAACATGTTGCAAGGAAATAAGGCAATAAGTAGCAGTAGCAGTAGTTGTCGAGGAAAAAGAGAATTATCGTCAAACTCTAAGCGGTCGGGGGTCGGGGGTCGGGTGCTCAATCGACGAGCTCTATTTTTCGTGTGTGATTAGGTAGGTCGATTCGATGGGTGGTGGTAGTGGTGGTGGTGATTAAGTCGTCGGCGGTGGTGGTGGTGGTAAAGCGGCGAAGCAGGAATTCCAAAAAAGGATTAACGCCTGACGACGCCGACGACGCCGCCGACGACAGAAATCAGCGCTGCTAGCCCGCGCGCGCAGTCTAATAAATCTAAAAACCAATCACAAAAAAAAAACGACGCGTCAGCTCCTCGCAACCAACACCCAATAGAAACAAAACCCACCTCTACACCCCATCTACATATCCATCCCCATCCCCATCCCCATCGCCGCCGCCGCCGCCGCATGCTGCTGCCTCGCATACAGCGCCGCCGCACGCGCCGCGTCCTGCTCTTCGCCCTCTCCCACCTCCACACCCTCTCTGCCAGGAGACGTCGAACCATTCCTCGCCGCCGCCGAAGCAGCAGCAGCAGCAGCGACGACACTAGAAGGAATCACCGCGCGCTTCACAGGCGACGTGCCCATATCCATGCCGAACTCGCCCGCGCCGACGCTGCCCAGCGCAAAGGACCCCATCAACGCGTCGTCCGCTGCAAAATCCGCGCTGCTCGCCTCCAGCCCGCTGCTGCTGCCGGTCGGTACCGCCGACGACGACGTCAACGACGACGAAGGGGCGTTGACGTTCCCGTTCCCGTTGGGAGAGGTAGGCACAGCACTCGGAGAGCCCTCCGCGCCCGACACATTCAGCGGCGAATTCAACATCGCGTTCGCGGGCAGGCCGTACCCCTGGTGCTGGGCGTACGGATGGCCCTGCTGCGGCCCCAAGTGCGCATGCGCGAGCGAGGGGTGTGGGTGCTGCGGGTGCTGCTGCTGGTGCGGGTTGTGTTGCTGCTGATGCTGAAGCGTATGGGCGGAATGGGCAGAATGGGTGGCTTGCATGGCCTGCGCCTGATACCCGCCCGCGGACCCCGGCCTACTCCCATTCGAGCTATTCCGCGAATGCGATTGGGCGCCGTCTACATTCGCCGTCCCTACTGCAGTCGACGTCTGGGCACCGGCGTTGGCGTTGAGATTGACATTGGAGGCCGACGCGGAGGAGCTAGCAGACGACGTAGAAGCCGCATTCGACACCGGCACCACAAACGCGCGCGCATGCACCGTCGGGGCGGTCGTAGGCGTGATCGCCGTCGTCTTCAGCTGCTGCTGCATGCCGGTCATCCCATTGGCATTCATGCCGGCCATCGGGAACCACTGCGCTTGCTGAGCCTGCTGTTGACTTTGCGCTTTGGCTTGGGCTTGGGCTTGACTTTGGGCTTGCGCTTGAGCCTGGTGTTGCGCCTGGTGTTGCGCCTGCGCCTGCTGATGCGCATACGCCGCCGCCTGCACCGCAAACGCACTCTGCGCCTGCTGCTGCGCCTGCGCATGGCTCTGCTGGCCCTGCATCTGCCCTTGTCCCTGTCCCTGTCCCTGTCCCACACCCACGCCCATCCCTAACCCGGCAGGCGCAGGCGTCCCGGCCCGGCTAGGCGTGACGCTCATGCTGCTCGCGCGGCTCACGGGCATCGACGCGCTCCCCTTCACCCCGCCCTGCCGCAGACTCTGCACTCCCTGTCCATACCCCTGCCCTCCTCCTCCACCCATCCCAAGCCCCAGCCCCATCAATCCACCCGACCCACCCAACCCACTCCCACCCAACCCACTCCCACCCAACCCACTCGCACTCGCACTCGCACTACTCGCACCCCCCCTCTTCCCCCCCAAACACTCATGCACCCCACTCGCCAACAACGCAAGACCCACGGCCCCATGGTCCCCGCTATGCTGATAATGATACCTCAACCCATTCATATTCTTATATCGCCTTGTGCACTCGCCCACCCCGCACGCGAAGGGGCGCAGCCGGCGCTCGGCCTCGCGCTCGACTTCGACGAGGTCGGACTCGGAGATGTTGGATAGGTCCGCGGGGGTGAGGGAGAGGATGGAGGTCGGGGAGAGCGGGGTCGGCGGCGGGTCGTTCGCGTTGTTGTTGTTGTTGTTGTTGTTGGTGTTGCTTCCTAACGCGTTGGCGCTGGCGCCGACGCCATTGGTCGTTGATCCGCTTGCATACGCCGAAGGCATCCCACTACCCGTACTAGCGCTCCTCATCAACTGTGCCCCATTGACGCCTCCATTACCCACCACCCCACCAGCACCCCCATCCCTCTCCCTCTCCCTCCTCTTCCTCTCCAACAAATCCTTCACATGCTCCAAATCCTTCGGCGGCGCAAAATTACAGCTCCCATGCGTCATATGGTACTTCAAGCCGTTCGCCTGCTTGTACGACTTGTTGCAGTTCGGCTTGGGGCAGCGGAAGGGCTTGGACATGAGCAGGGGCGAGGCGGCGGCGCGCGCGAGGGAGGCGGGGGTCGTTGACGACGACGAGGGGTGGGCATTGTTCGCATGGGATGAGGAGGCGTTGGGGTGTTGGGAGGAGGCGTTGGAGGAGAGGTTAGAGGAGGAAGCGTTCTGGGTACCCGACGGCGACGGGGTCGGAGAAGGCGACCCACCACCAAGCGCACTCTGCAAATGCCCCTGCAGCGCCGTCCTACCCCCAAACGGGTTACTCACGACCCCCGCCACAGGCGTCGCCGGCGCCGTCTGCGCCTTCCTCCCTCCATGCCCGTGCCCATTAACTCCATGTCCATGTCCGCCATTAACGCCATGTCCATGCCCTGCGTTACCCGCACCACCACCAGAAGCCTTCCCACGCCCCTTCACCTTGCCCACCCCCCCCAGGCCGCCCTCCTCGCTCTTCGGGCTGCCGCTCGCAAACAGAAGTGCAGGCGGCACACACCCGCCGCCGTCCTCCATGTGCCCTGCGTTCAAGGTGCCGTACGCGTTCATATTGTTCCCATAAGCGTTCAGGCCGCCTGTTGGGTTGTTGCCGTGCATGGTGCCGTACGCGTTAAGCCCGCCGCCGCCGGTGGGTTGGTTAATGCTGGTGTAGGTGTTCAAGCCACCGAGGCCTCCCAGCCCTAACCCGCCCATGCCGATGGACGACCCGAACCCGGTTCCCAGCCCGCCCATCGTGTGGCCTTGGGCCCACATGTGCGCGCTTGCGGGGTGCGACCAGAGGTCTGCGCTTCCTCCGTTACCCCCTGCTACTCCTCCTCCATTCGCATTGCTGGTCTGGTTGTTGGCGTTGTTGGCGTTATTCGACACCCCGTTACCGTTATTGGAACCCGCATTCGCACCCGCATTAGAGTTAACACCCACACCACCCCCATCCCCCCGAATAGCACTCGCCTCATCCACAGTAGCCCCATTAAACTGCGCCCCAGGCATACAAGCACTATAATCCGACGCGAACCGCGCGTAGGCATTGAACGCGCTCCCCGCGTTCACGAGCGGGGCGTCGCGCCCGCCCCTTCCTTGCGGGGGCGCGAAGGCCGTCCCGGGGGCTAGCGCGAGGTTCAGGTTGAGCGAGGGTCTTTGTGTTTGGGTTTGTGTTTGGGTTTGCGTTTGCGTGGTGCCGTGGCTTTGATTGTGACTCTGCGCTCCATGTGAAGCCCCAAGCTGACTGCCCTCACCCGGCGACCCCCCCTCGGAGCGCACAGGTGAACTATGCCGCGTCGACGCCGCCGTCGAGCTCGGCGCGTACGCCGACCCTAGCGGCGAGGGCGGCTGCGACAAGAACGAGGCGTGGTGCCCCGCATAAGGCAACGCGAAGGCACCCCTGGGCGACGGCCACGCGCTCAGCGGGGTGCTGATGGGCGTATCCGGGGGCGAGGGCCCACGCGAACTCGGCCCGCAGGAAGAGGGCGAACTCCTCGAGGAACTCTGCGCTGAGGGAGGCGGGGGCGCTGGGACGCTTGATCCATTTAACCCATTTAACCCAGACCCGGACCCGGAGGGCGAAGGGTGGAGATTAACGTCGACATCGAGCTCGACGTCGTCCAGCTCCATGTCGTCCGGGTCGAAGGGCGCGTTGTACGGCGTGGGCTGGTGTTGTTGGTGCAGTGGGTGCGGGTGCGTGCTTTGGGATTGGAGGTGGTGCGGGGGGTATGGCCCGTTCAGCGCGTTCAGCGAATTTTGGGTGTGTGGACTCGGATTTTGGTGTTGGTGGGACGGGTGGTAGGGGTTGGCGTGCGGTGCGGATGTGAAGGCGGAGTCGCGGGCGTGGCCGGAGTCGTGGGCGTTGGCGGAGGTCGAGGCGGAGGCATTTTGGTTTTGGTCTTGGTTTTGGTGTTGGTTTTGGTGTTGGTTCTGGTCTTGGTGTTGGTTGGAGAGCGGGTGCGCAAGGGGGTGCGCGGTCGGGTTGAACGGGATCTGGATGTGCGCCTGCGGCGCCGCGCTCTGCGGGTCGAGCACGACGATGTGGACTTCTTCAAAGTGCTCCAGCAGCGCGTGCAGGTCGGGGAGGTGTAGCCCGCAGCAGGTGTAGTTGCGGCACTGGTTGAAGGGGAGTGGGTGGTAGGAGGGAGGGATGGAGGAGGAGGAGGGAAGGGAATAGGGAAGGGGCAAGGGTTAGGTTAGTGGATGCGAAGGAAGGACGGAGTGAGGGAGGAAGGTACTCACGAGCTCGCCCTCGCGCTCAAACACATTCAGAGCGTTCATTATCGAATCGCTCTCCACCGAAGACGGGTTCTTGCCCGCGCGGTATTCGTTGAGACTAATCGCATACTGCATCAACACAGAGAGAAAGACAGCAAGACAAAGAACTCACTCGATACTGCTCAGCAGCGCGGCCGTCGGCGAGCCCGCAGGGAAGCCCGGGGGGAAGGCGCCGCGTGCGGTGGGGGACATGCCCCAGGACATGGCGCGCCAGGAGATGGGGGAGCCGAGGAAGTGGCGGGTGAAGGAGGCGGGGTTGAAGGCGCCGTCTGAGCTGGAGCCGGGGTAGGAGCCCACGTCGTGCATCGTGTAGTCCCCCGCGCCGCTGCTGCTGGCGGCGGGCGCAGCGAGGTTGGAGCCCGCGGCGGGCAGGGCGATGGGCTGGGAGTGGGCGATCATGGGTTGTGGTCGCAGGTCGTGTTGGGTATGGTTGGAGGGTGGAGGATACAAAGTTGAAGTTGAAGCAAAAGGTGATTATGTATATAGTACGACGAAGGGGGAATGAATGAAGGGGAAACGAATCGACCCTCTTTCGCCCCCCCTCCGACCAGTTCCCAGTTATTTGAATAGTGCACCCGAGCGACCGACCTGGTTCGGCCCGCACAGGCCCCGCAGCACCGCCACGGGGACGGGGCAACATCCTTCAACCCTCCGCGAGCCAACCCAGTTCGCTGGCTCGGCTTGGAGTCAACAACCAATCCAAGTGCGTGTCTGTGCGACCCAAGCTCCGTGCCGCGCATGTGGTGCTTCTCCCCGTCAGGCTTCTCTCCGACCCTCGTTCGTTCGCCTCCCACCCGACCTTGCCTCCCGTCCCTGCAGACTACGACCTGACCCCTCGCCTGCTCAGCCCGCGACGCCTCCTTCTCCATACCTACGCTACGTGTACGCGTACGCGTCCCCCCCGACCTCCATATCCTATTCCATCCCAAGCCACGCAAAATCACAATCACCATTCCTCCACCTCCTTCGAGCGCCGCCTCGTTGACTTCCTCCCATTTCTTGACTCCCCCCCCACTTCATAACCACCCCGTCCCCAGGCCAACCCGCACCTCGTCCCCTCACTCCGAGGCACACGCACCCGCACCCTCCCTATATTCCAACATAACGCACCCCTCCCTACACCCCAACATACCTCCCTACGCCCCCTCTACCCCCAACAACTCACCGGCTCGTCTTCACCCTCCTCTCCCTCGCAACCCTGGCACGCAACCCTGCAACCCCAACTCGATCCCCAACAAGCCCCAACACGCAACTCGCAGCTCGCATAACAAGCCCCAACACGCATCTCGCACGCGCACGCCCCGGGCCCGGGCGTCGGGTCTTCCTTCTGCCCTCCCCGACCCCCGAGCCCAACGCGGATCCCACCCCGCGCCCACACGCGTCAACAGTGGTATACATCCCCTAGGGGTGGGTCGGGGATAATTCTATTGGGAAACCCCCTTTCCCGGTAAGCCTGGGGTTTCCCAGCTTGGTTATTGGGAAGCCCGGTCCCACTCATCAAATGTGCCGCCGTGCCGCGTGATATTCCACGGCAGGTGTCCGGCAGACGCCATCATGCGCCTCTCATGCGCCTCAATCTCATCGTAGCACCTCCTACACGAACCAGATCTCTATGAATAAGAATTATTCATATTTATCAACATGATTACATGCCTTATGCCAAAAGACAATGGAATGACCATGACATTTTGGGTTGACATACGCTGAAGGCCGCGCTAAATAGGGCTATGCAGATATTCATGCATATATTAGACAGTGAATGTCCTACGGACACGAAAACAATTTTCCTGCATAGATATACATATACATAATATATTACATCCGCTTTCATGGCTCAGAGATTACTTGTGCACGTTTCGGGCACTCATTGTAGAGGTCTACTCGGCCACCGTGTGAAATGTATAGCCACTCAATGCCAACCGTCTCCGCCTACTCTCTGCTTTATTACTGCTCGAAAACGCCTCAGAGATTTTAGAAAATGTAGGTTTACATTGATATTACACCCACATATACCTCCATATATATTTCAGCTCTAACACTTACATCCCTCGTCCTACAGACGTCAATTACCAGGCAGGAATGGTCAGCAGGACCCCAAGCCCTGCCGAAGTTCCGACTCTACGGCATGTTCGGCGTAATTAATAGAATCGAGACCCCGTCAAATTGCTAGGATTGGGAAACCCCAAGCTTATCGGGAAAGGGGGTTTCCCAATAGAATTATCCGTGGGTCGGCGAAGGAATGCCAATTGTGCACAGATCAAGAGAAGGGGAATCCTTTTCGACAAAAAGTTAGACTCAAAAAACCCGATTTCTATCCGAAATTTGCCCAAAAATGCAATTTCTATCCAGACGCCAAAAACGGTCCCCGAGGGCCCATTTGTGCGTTTTTGCGCTGGTTTCGCCTGCGGCGGGCATTTTTGGTTTTTGGATCAGGCATTTCCCAGTATTTTCAGGGGTCCTGTCGGCGAGCGAGTTGGTACGCAGGGGCGGGTTGGTAGGGAATGGGTTGGTACGCCCGTCGTGCGTCGTGCGTCGTGCGTTGCGTCGACTGTGGGGGATCCTGACGCCTTCGCGTCACCCCCACTCCATTACCGCCTTCTCCGTCACTCCGTCACTTCACCGCCTAGGCGCCTCCTCCATCCCTCCGTCACCCGCGTGCGCGCGTCATACACGCCACCTCCACCACAGGTATGCATAACGCACGGCCCTTCCCTAGCATATCAGTGATACTTACTATTCAGTGATACTTACTATTCAGTGATACTTACTTACTATTCAGTGATACTTATTTACTATTCAGACCCCCTGCAAATCCCTACACCCCCTGCAAATCCCTACATCCCCCAAAATCCCTACACCCCCTGCGAATCCCTACATCCCCCAAAAATACCACTTTCCCCTATTCGAAGCTTATCTAAACTTATCTAAACTTATCTTAACTTAAACTTGAGTGCTCGGCGCCGTAGAGCCCGTCTATTCTCGATGTCGAGTCGATGATGTCGAGTCGATGTCGATGGTGGAGGTAGGGTAGATGGTGGAGGTAGGGTAGATGGTGGAGGTAGGGTAGATGGTGGAGGGGTAGATGGTGGAGGGGTAGAGGGTATTCTGGGCTACGCGTCGTATGATTTACGCTGGGAGTCGTATGATTTACGCTGCGCTGGGAGATGGGAGCTGGGAGCTGGGAGATGGGATGGGAGCGCGCAGGTAGGTTGGCCCGGTGGGGTTCTCGCTGCTCAGAGGTGGGATTCTAGGAAGGGTTCTGGAAGGCGAAGGCGAAGGCAAGTCAAAGGCAGCCCAAAAAGCCCGCAGCGCGAATTCGGATTCGAATTCGAATTCAAATATACGGTATGCTATACGCTGGGGAGGGGTAGAAGGGGGTAGACGAAGGTTAACGCGTCCCCCGAGAACTAAATACCGAATGTAAAGTACAATTTACGGATAACTTTTGGATGGGGGGTAATCGATAATCTTGGAATGAATAGCGGAATAGCGGAATAGCGGAACAGAGGAACAGACTCGCTGCGCGCGCGAGGTGAGGTATGTCCCGGGAAGCCTTTGGATGGTCGATGAGCAAAGGAAGACTGAGATGAGTGAGGAGTGAGTGAGTGAGTGGGCACATCACACCCCCCCCCCCCCCCCCCCTTACGCGCGGTACAGGCTAAAAACCAAAACCAAAAACCAAAAGACACGCAATACTTGCACTCCACCGCGCAATGCATGGTCCAAGCACCCCACAGCGCCTCCGAGTCTCCATCTCCATCGACGCGCTTCGCGTCGTGGTGTTTCTTTTTGTGCGTGTGTTTTCTTTTCTTTGGCGTGCGTGTGCCCCGGTGCGCAATTGGATGTTGGATGTTGGACGTGCGAATGGTATGCGAATGGTGCGCGAATGGTGCGCGCTTGGATGTGCGAATGGTACGCGAATGGTACGCGAATATCCCCAATGTCCTGGACCATACGCGAACGTACGGCGGGCGGCGCGCCCCGCGCAGGCTCTGCGCACTGGGATATGACCCAGCACGATGATTTAAGTTCGGGTTCACGCTCGCGACGCGATCTGTGCGTCCTGTGCGTCCTGTGCGACCCAACCACACGCGCCCAACCACACGTCCACCCACACCCACACCCAGGCACGCACGCTACCCTACTCGGTATCTTGGTACACTTTAAATACGCACTAGCGATTCAACAACGAACACGATAAGTCGCCCTCCAAGCACACCTTCGGCTTCACCCAGAACGGAAGGGAAAGGAAACGTATGATTTGAATTTCTGTGTAAGTTGAAGTTGATATGGGATTGGAATGGGGATGGGGATGGGGACGGGGACGGGGACGGGAAGGGGGCTTGGGAGATTTGAATGAGCGGACGAATTTAAAGGCATCAGTGAGTGAGCGCGTATCGCATCCCAACACCCCTGCACTCTGAGTGCGCTCTGCGCTCTGCACCAAAGAAAAGACAAGACAAGACAAGAAAACCACTCGATGGGCGGTGCAAGTCGATCCCAGGCTTCGGTATCCGCTCTCGAACGGAGCGCAGAGCGGATTAATATTTGCGTCTGTCCGTCTGTCATGCGCGCTCGATGATTCGAACGTCCGCGCTTGACGGTACGCAGTGCGTGGGGCAAAGGGAAATCGCCGTGCAGAGTCTGTGCCATCTGTGCAGCGTCTGTGCGTCTGTGCACAGACGTCGCTCGCTCTGCACAGACGGTGGCTGTGTTAATGTTAGGGGTCATATACCCGGCGAGATCTCAATCAGGCCTCTAGTACAATTGGGCTCATATTCTAAGACAAACAGAGTTCAGAGTACATTCAGAGAATGTATTTAGAGTAATAATATGAAGTCGAAATATATATTCCATGCGGCTTTGGGCGACTACACTTTGAAGTACACTCACACTGAGTTTGAATGCGGCACCTCGGCGGAATTGCTGCCGGTCCCGACTCCCCAATACGACCAGTGCATTGACAAAAAATCAACTCAACTCAAAGACGAGTGCCCGTAAGGCGACCAATTCTTTGGACATCATAAAGTATATGTCAATACACTATATACATGTCCATAAGCTCGCAAAAATTGGTTAATAGAGCAAAAAAACATCACCCATTAAAATGCAAACAGGTAGGTGTAACACTATAGACGCTCGTGCACATGGTTTAGATTGAGTGTATTTGGTGATTCACAATAGCCCTAAAAGCTATAGATGTATGTACAGAAATGCTTTGGAACCTGCACAGACATCCTGCAATATGCACAGACACCGCACAGATGCACAGACGCATGCACAGACATGCACAGACACTGCACAGAACATGCACAGACCTACTCGGAGATGCACAGACGCGTCATGTAGTTGCACAGACGTACAGACGGGCAATATCTATACATGCGCGCGCCTCGCTAGGTGAAGGGCGCATTTGGACAACTCATGATCAAGGTTCGCTGATTGATATTGCTTGTCCCAAATGTCCACTTCTTTATGGATTTCATTTTGTAAAAATAATAAAATGTGATAATTTTTGAGATGAGCGATATACTTTGAGGTTATTTTCACTATGGAATTTTGAGCTAAGTCAGACCTTTTTTGTCTGCTACAGTCGTGATCAGCGCTGGATATTATCGCTCGATATTAAGTTTCCCGTAGATTGTAGTACAGGAATTTTTCACTCTTTCATTGCTCCACACAGCGCCCTACTTTCCGTAAACTGCGCTACACGAGTGCACTACTTATTCTAAGAGTTTTCAATTACTAGTACTTCGCGCTACTTGGAAATTGACGCTTCGCGTTTGTGATGGGCCGTTGGGCCGTCGGAAGCGGGCCAAATCCTGCCTAATATGGAATTTACCATCACCTTGGGAGTACAGAAGTGCCAATGCGCCTTCGAAGTTCGAACATGTCGCCTTTCTTCTCACTCAAGAGTTGCTCAAGACTAATTACCAAGTCTACAGGGGACTTAAACAACACAAATATATGACCTAACCCATCTCATAAGTTGAAGTCATAACGCAAGAAGTGAGCATCAATACTTGATCAATACAGATACCCTGGTAAAGGAAAGATGCAGGACTACGGAAAATTTAGAACCAGTGGCTAGCAGGAAGGTTGAATGCATATTTAAATCTACCAGATTCTGAAAAGGACTCAAAACAATGTCGTACAGACACATCTGATACAATGCACAGACCCGGACATATTGGCACAGACGTGCACAGACACAGCCGGACATTGCACAGACGGCACAGACGTGGCACGGCTTTTTACCTGTGCCCCAGTGCGTGCGCTCAAAAGCGCACTGGGATTTGAATTTGGGCGCGACGCGACGCGCGCCTGTCAACTAGACCTCAACCGCCCGTCCGCCCGCCCGCACACCCTAATACGCAAGCACTCCATACACGCGTCCGAGTCTACTGTAACACGTCTACGCACGCTCTCTATCCTACACGCTCTCTTTTCTACACGCTCTTAGGGCAAACAATGGATGCCCCCTTCCTCAAGAAGACTCTACAAGAACAGCTTCGGCTGCAATAATCCAAAGTCGAGTCTCAACTCAAAAAGCACTCGCCGCCTTTCTCCCTCCTTCCGAACTCCTTTTGATAATCACACTCAGATATTGTCTATCACATCCGATATTCAATAATCACTCTATCACTCTATCACGCTTGGACTGCACCCACACTCAGGCATCTACGCGTAATACCGGTACCATAGAGTACACAATGCACAATGAGATTAACAGAGATTAGCAAAGAAACACTGAGCACTGATCGCCGTGCAAATGCTTCCACTGAAAGGCTAGCTATCGATCATGATCGTCGATTACACGTCGATTATCTATATTACCTTGAAGTGATTATCGATGCTCGCTTGTCGGCAGAAGTTGTAAAGCGTATGTCATAAGTTAATGAACGAACCGGCATGAGGCGAGGCGCACGGCATGCGCCATTGTACCTTACGAACGAGCTTTTGAACTTCCGAGCTGGAGCGCTTCGAGCTTTGGGGAAGTGAAGAAATTGGGGAATGGGAAGCCGAAGTCGACACTTGAGAAATCAGAATGAAAGCGCTAACACCGATTGGAAGGGGAATTTGTGCAAGGGGATGTCAATGAGGAAGAGAAACATCCAGACACACAAAAAAAAACAGAAAACCGCTCCCGGTTCCCCCAAACCCGACCACGTATCTAATCTAAGTTCTAAGAGCCAAATGGGCGCTCGCCAGCCTGTCTTCCCGCTGTCTTGGTCGTGGGGGCACCGCGGCGACGCGGTGATGCACATGGATGAGAAGCCACCAGCGCTTAGCGCTTCACCGTCCAGTCCGAGTTCATGATCATGAGTACCCGAATTCCCGAGTCCCCGCGAGTGCATAGGATAGTTTATAGCTTGAGCGCCTAGCGCTAGCCCATGAAGCTTGAGCTTGAGTTTGAGCTTGGTTCAGAAGCTTGAAGTCAACTCGAAGCGTGAAATTAGACATGGCCGCGTTGACACTGAACTCCTGGCGCTTAAGTCAACGCCTGTACGTATGGGGCCCTTGACCGTCCAGTCCGTATCGTATGCTTTTCGTTTCCGAGCTGCTACTACGTACATTTTGTTTTGTTTTATGTTTTGTGTTTTGCGCATGCTACTGTCAGTGAGAGTCCGCGTCCGATGTCGGCGCTCGGCATACGGTACGGTATGTTTTTATTTTGAGTTGCAGGGCACTTACTCGCGACTTACTAACGCAGCTGCCTCATGGACTCATTGACATAGTGGCGTTCAAACATAGAGAGGCGTCAACGAGGCGAACAAGACAAGAATAAGATCCCGCGGGATTCAGAACTTGAAGCAATGCGTCCCCGGCGATCAAGCTATGGAGGTAGGAACGTCGGGAGCGGGAGCAGAGCTCAGGCGATGATTGACGACTCGATGATTGACGACTCGGAGGCGATCTTCTGAGCTTAGAATATCATTATGGACCGAAAGGCCGTACGCAGTGCTCGGTCCGAATACCCAGATAGATTTGCCTTCACACATCTTCGCACATACGAACACGCACAGATAACGCACCGGGGGTGCTGCCTTTCCCTTCTGAAGATCTACAGCGTTCAAAACAATGCACCGACGCCAAACTCTAACAGGATCTAACAGGATCGGTGCAATCGACGGTGGCGATCACCAGGAAATAGACAGTAGTTTAAAGTAAGTAGCCTATTCGGATAGCACTCGTTACTTTCGAATTCTTTGCTCCCTTATAATTACCTTCCCCGTCGGACGAATCTCCAAGCATCGCGTCGACTCCCGGCCCATGCTCTTCAGTGGCACGCGGGCCCCCTCCCTACCATTGGGCGAAGTCAAAGTTTACCTGAGTACCGGTGACCATCGCGACCTTTAACTCGCGAGCTGGTGCGTTCGCTTCCTTGCTCATTGGCTGCTCACGCGATACGCATGGCATGGGGGCTATAGTATACTACCTATAAACCCCGCAGAATCTATTCAAGAATCTGGAGTCTGGATCCTGCCACACTCTAAATAATATCGAAACAATGAATCATGATGCGTTCATTACATACCTAACGAAGTTCGACACAACTCTACATATCATTGAGCGCGCTTAGACTATCCTATCATATTATGACGATAGCTATCGCCTTTGCATTTAATTCACCAACTCGTTCAATTGAATCGCTCATTACGATGGGCTTCGAGATTCGGATAGACCAATCTATCGGTCGATAATCATGACACCTATGCATGATTGGCCGGTGGGCCCATATGATATTTTGGGGGGCGTCTACTGGACGGTGTCAATTGTCAGTTGCAGCCGCGGGGCCGCGGGGCGTCGGCGTTCAGCATTTTAAAGAGTCTAAATTCAACGCTTTCCACCAGATCGCTTCAATTTTGAGTTCGTACAATGGATTCGGGTATCTGCGACGCCTAGACGCCTCAAAGATACGTTGTAGCACTCGGGCGCTTATCTTCGGGATTTAGCGCTCCTTGTGTCTCGCAAATAGAAAAAAACTATCAGAACTGAATAGAATAAAATGCGCGTTTTCGACATAACCTTGAAGCTCGAATTTCCAACTGGCGTCCGACGCAGCGGAGAAATCCTGGATGGGGCTACTACATACGCACATATCCCGCCGGAGAAATAAGGACCGTCGTTTCACGGCCAGTCAGTGCGACGTCGCTTGAGAGTGTTGGTGGCACTGACTGGCAGTATATCTTCGACGGCAGTGGCGCACACCAGGAACCGCCAAGTTCCAACTCAACGCCTCTCCGCGACGCGCGCTTCGAGTTCAAGTAGACTTAGTTTGGGCATCCTTGTTCGCGGTCGACAATTCCAAGCGCAAGTGTCAGAACTCGAGACTTGCAGCTTGAGCAATGAGAGCTTGAAACAGCAGCCCGACAGGACTTGTGATTGGATTCTGACAGACGCGCAGAATGCACTCTCCATGGCATGCAGACTACTTATGTATTTCTTCCAGCGCTTGTCATCACCAGCGTCATGTCTTATATCCTCCCCTCAGCGCGTTGGTGCGCGACTTATAATCCATTGCATCAGCGGCGTCGGAGGCAGCGCAACCCCACTCGTTCATTCCTGACTCCCATCGCCCCCGAACCGCCCAACGGACCCGCCCCGAACTTCGATGGGCACCGTCGCACGAGCCGTCCCAAAAATCTGATAATTAATCATGATGGCTCAGCCCATGGGGATCTGCATGAGAAATTAGAATCACTCGGCCCTCTGGGTCTAGCGCGTTCCAATCGAGGTTCCCCCTATGACATACCGTATGATTAATGCTGCATTGTGGACGTTATGTACATATGTGCGTTGTATACGCGCTATGGTCTATGTCGGGAAGGTGCCACGGTCTGTGATCTGCGTCGCGACTCGGAAATGGGGCGGAGGTTGAACTTGTAATGTCGCCCTGGAAGCGGGAGCCGCCTTGAGGCCGCTATTTAACCGTGGTATGCTGGTGAGTGCGTTGAGCGGACGTGAAAGGTGTTGGTGAAGTGCGGAAGGAGAGGTGAAGGCTTGAAGCTTGGGCATGAGAGCAGCGAACTGTATACGTACGTCGTTAAGTACGGCTATCTTTCAAATAAGTTTCCAGGTAAGTAGCCTGGAATAACGCATTCGGATTTGGGGATGTGGCGTTCTCTCGCACGCCGGTGAGTAGATGCCAGGGAAGAGCAAGGGTATCGCGCTCGTAAAAGATGCGAAGCGGGCTGGCTGAGAAGTTAAAGGTCTCTGGGTCGGTTGGGATCGTCGAAGTCCCACTGTCCTCAATTCTTACTGTAAGTGAGCAGTACAACGCATGACTAGAAATTCATGAATACCATACGGACTTGACGAGATTAGACCGAGAGCTGACTCGCTTTTGTCAGAGTGATATGCATTTCCAGAGAGAGCGCGAGTGCATCTCGTAAATTCTCTAAACCGGCCAGCTGAACGATAACCAGATCCTCGCACTGGCCAATTGGCGTCGAGGAGCGTCAATATGCACTTGATCCATTGTCACAAAACGTGGCGGCTCGCGATACCCATCAGCGGCGCATCCAATGCCCTGACAGATCCTGACAAGTCAGTTGCAGCCCAACCTCTCGCTTCGGGTGGAATCCGATTGATAAACTAGTTCGTTCGCTTGATTTTGCGCAGACTGGCGTCGAACATTCAAATTCGACAATGGGTGATTGGCAGTGAAAGGACCATGAAATCCAAGGTTATTATTAGGCGACTTACTATAATTTGATCTGGAAATATTGGCATTAGGGTGTTTCACACCTCCCAACTAATGCCCGACTTTTGCTCAACTAATTTCCCCAACTTCGAGTCCAACTTTTGCCCGTGGGAACGCAAAAGTTGGCCCAACTTCGTAAATCGTGCTCTCGAGCACGATTTACATCCAACTAAGTCCCAACTTCTCTCCTCCCCAACTTTTGCACTGCAGCACCAGCCGTCTCCCTAATTCGGGCGGGCCGGGGCCTTTACTACTATCTACCGTTTACAAGTCTTTGTGATTATGCTTTGTGCATGGTTTAGGTTGCAATTCCGCGCACCAAGTTGGTCGCTTGATTTTGCCATGGCCCATGGGGTATAAGTGGGTATGTGGGAGGAAGTGTGTTAGTTAAATTGTAGATAATTAAATTCATTAGATCTGGCAAAAGGAGGGACATAAAGCTCATGCACAAATCCTCAGAATTGTCCAACAGAAGTAATAAGGACTGAAAATAATATTATCATATTACTACAATGCTCTAGTTACTGCTACAGGAAATATCCCACCCACACATTATAAATGTGGCCATTCTTCAAGCAAGTCTCACCTGTTAGAACAACAAATCCTTGACGATTAGATATTTGTCGGCATGGATGATGAATAAAAAATATGAAGTAGTAACAGTAAAATGTCACCTAGTAAATAAAATGTGCAGGTTGCGACTCGCGAGCAGCAATACATGGGAAGGAAAGGGAAATTCAAAATGGTGAGAAGCTTATTTTATAGCGACAGGATTAATTTCCAACCTAAAAGTCGAGCGAAGACTACGACCACTCTTGGTGTTTCACAGTAAAGCACTCGACTTTAGTCCCAACTTATCTCGAAATCGGGACAAAAGTTTGGGCAAAAGTCGGGCATTAGTTGGGAGGTGTGAAACACCCTATTCTTTGCACGGCGGTACATACTGCATCAGTAAAATAACACAAACTCTTTTCACCCCTTTTACAGCTTTCAAAAGCCGTAAAAGGTCCAAAAGCTCAAAAGAGGATGACGCTTTGAAGGCCAAGCCCTTAGGCTTTCAAAGCGTCTGCGGACTTTTAAAAGCAGCCAAAGGGGCTTGAAAGGGGCTTGAAAAGGGCTCTAAAAGTATCTCGAAAGCACTTCAAGTGCGCCAAAAGTACAATTAAAAAAAAAGTATATTGGGTGGGATCTTTACATGTTGAGCTATCTACTCTGTATGCAAGGCTGTATCTAGTATCTGAATGCAGCTTACCTGCCAGCACTCGTATTCACTACTTGGGCTCTCCTACCACCGCCTCTCGTCTTCACCCTACAAAAAAGACATGTTTGCTTGCATTCACTACTTATACCTGGTTGACAGTTGCCAGGGATGAATGAGCATTGAAGAGTGGAGAAGATAAAGTGGACTCACTAGGTTTAGCGCGTAGCGACTGGCTAGATCGGGGAAGTAATCAGTCACAGTAACCAGTGAATAGGGTAATTATGAAGTTACTCACCTGCAGAGGGGCAGCCCTGCATTCTGCATATCTTCTTCCAGTGCCTGCGGTCATGTGTCTTCAATGATAGCAGTGAGCCGAAATATGGCAAAGGCCAACATACGGTAATGAGCAGTTGCACTTACCAGTGGTCTACTGGGCGAAGCACGCAACAATGCGGCTGAGCTAGAGGAGAAAGCCAGTGTTAGCACAGGGAAATGCAGGTAGTCACTGCGACGCACCTATTAAGCCTGCCCTACAACCTACCTGACAGTGTAGGCAGCACCTGGACTGATGTAACAATAACTTGAACACAGAAGATGAGAGCATGAATAGCAGGGATGAACGTGTACTCACTTGACTACAGTAACGAGTTCCGCATGTGTATGCCGCAACATGCCTGCGAAGTTGACAATGTAAGTTGCGACGTAATGACAGATTATCTGGCGGAGGCCATCACCCATTCAAATCATGGTCTGGGAGGAGTGCGTCGAGCACGTAAGTGGTAGTGGGAGTTCAAGATCAAGTTGAAAACGCCCAAGTCCAACGGACGGAAAACGAACATTCAACAAGGTCATGTGATATGACGGCCAAATCCGTCATTGTGCCGAATGCATGCCGAACAATCTAATTCCTGAAAAGAGGGCGCCATTTAGGTTCCTCCTATGTAATTGAAGTTAATTGCCTGGAAATGCCACAGTTCACAAAGTTCTCAAGGCCCTTGAATTTCAAAAGTTCCAAAAGTCTTATAAGTTCTAAAAGCCATAATAAAGACACGGCCAAAGTGGTCGAAAAGCATTCTAAAAGTGGAAGCGGTGAAAAGCAAAAGCGAAAGCGCCAAAAGGAAAAGCATAAGGGGATGTAATTTTACTGATGTGTCATCCAACCTCAGAAGATTTAACGCACCAAAATCAATCGCAGCTTGCTGAAAACATCATGCTACATTTCTGCTCACTGGGAATACCTATACCTGCATAATTTTTGAGGATAGTGAGGATCTTGGGGCAAGCCTCGTAAAAGTAAGTCTGCGCCCACTAGCATGTTCAGCGCAGAGGCGTGGGAACTTCGAGGATCCGGTTACGACGTTGATGCATGATGAACCAGCCACTCCAAAGCCACTCCGCTGCCAGAGAGTCGCCGAAAAACGCGAAAAACATCCACGCTGTATCGTGCCACAGGCCTCGAACAGTCGCGACTCCTAATGTGTAGCCTACTATAGGTGGACACTTCTAACACATTGAAGCGTAGAAGTCACCGAAAACACCTTCAGACCTACTTATCGCCAAGTTGTGCCATTGCAATTTGCCCCCAACTTGCCTACTTACTCGAGTATATCATTTTGATCAATCTCTGATAACCCGCTGAACTCTGCGATCAGCGCCCATATTTGAATCACTGGCATATCTGTATACCGCAGGGTTCTTCCTTCCGTTCTCTGTCTGTTTAAAAGTTCCCCAGCAAACAGCTTTCCTCGCTCGCGACCACGATGGACACTCGACAAGCACTCCTTTCCTTGCCTTCGATGACCCAATGGTTGCTCGATCACTTGCCCAGTCGAACAGAAGTTGTCGCTCATCTGCCACGTCTTACCCCTTTGACGGCCACTGTTGGAGGCTTTGCGCTATGGCTCATCGCCATCCGAACCCTGCGTTGGCGTCGTTACAATGCTATTCATCGCAAATACGGGCCCAAGTGGAACAACGGGCTTGGTTCGATCAACCCACAGGAAGCTCAGGAAATCATCCACGTGTCTACTGTATATGATATGCCGCTCCTCTTATACCATGCCCTCTCGTTTGCGCTTTTCAAGACCTATGGAATCGTATGTCAATTCTGTCTACCGTTATGAATTAAATGGTGCTGAATGTATTCCTTCAATGTAGCCCTCAATCTCAAAGCTTCTTGCGGCCACTAAACAATTGGCATCTAAGGAAACTGTTTCCCGACGATATGCTGATGTGCGTGTATACGTTCTTGTAAAAATTGATGTTCCTGAACTGGTTTCATAACTCCAGACCGAAATTCTCATCTGCAAGTAACCTCGGCCGTTGCATCTTTGAGACTTTTCCTGACAGAAGCGGTGACTTCTTAGCGACCTGGCACATATGTCCTATCTCAGGATTCGCGGACCCTTCATTCCATCAAACAAACAGTGGACCGAGTGCAAAGCCGGCAGAGGATCCTAGGGCGAATATTGCGTTGGCAAGAGTGAACTGGCTCCATTCCAAGTACAAAATTGTGCGCCCCTTCCTATGTCTTCCCGCCCTAAGGTTTCACCACTGAGATGCCCATCATTCAACCAGTCAAATGGTGATTATTTGTACACACTTTGTCTGTTCGCCAGCGAACCTGTGGTCAGTCCTCCCGATTGACAGCTTTCTTATAATGTCACTAACTTTAGTTATTATCCAGTATTGGTCTGATCGTTACGGCTGGCGTTACCTCTCTCCGCTTGAGAGGCACGCTTACTATGTCTTCTGGGCGGAAGTTGGAAGAAGGATGAATATACAGGATATTCCGGGAAGCCTCGAGGGTATGACGGCGTTCATCGAGGTACATACCCAGCCATTTCTCTACCCGAAGTGTTGTGAGATTTATAAGTAACACGTATATTTTAGGAGTATGAAGATGCTCATATGGTCCCAGCTGAGACCAACAGAGACGTCGCTGGATACACGCTCGATGAACTTCTCAGTCCCGTACCAGAAGCATTTGGTTTGAAAGTGTTTGCCACCAAGGTTATTGTTTCTGTCCTGACCGACAGAACAAGGGAGGCTATGATGTATGGTTTTATTCCATTGGTCATTTTTGTTACATGTTAATTTTTGAGGTAGGTATAAGAAACAGCCCTGGATATATCACACCGTGTTGAATGGGACTCTGGCCAGCATGGCTCTTGTCCAACGTTTCCTGCTTCCTCCCCGCATATCAGGTTCTTATGTCACTGAGCCCGTTCTTCCGAATGTCAAACCAGGAGAATGTCCTCGCATGCACCCAAGAAGGTGTGTACTTATGGATTGTTAATACCTAGCTCACTTATGAATGTGCTAAATATTTCAGATACGCCGCACACCCATGGTATAAACCCGAATCATCCTCAACTATTGGGTACTACATCGACAAACTACTTGTTAAATCTGGTTATTACTTGGAGATGGCAGGCCCCCAGTACGTGTCGAGTTTATCGTTTAGAGCTATGATTGACATAGATGAACTTTAGAGTGAAAAGTGAAGGATATCGTCTCGAAGAAATGGTGATATCTTTTCTTGTATCCCGGAATATAGACATGAGCTGACACATTATGCACGTCAGGGACCTTTTAAATTCGAGAATGGTTCGTGACTTCGTGCATTTCGTTAACCTATCACTGACTTAACTTAACACAGTTGGCCATGAAGAAGTCATGCAAAATGCTGCCAAACTTCAAGGGTGCCCAGTGACTGGGCCATGGTCTTTGGAGGGAAGGAAGTCGACATTCTGAATATGTATTTCCTTATGGAAAGTATTCCCAAATCTCTCTTGGTATGGGCAAATGTGTGGACACGGTTATCTTGTATACCCGGATCTTAGTGTCGTTATCCAACGCCAAAGAAGGCTTCTGCTTCATGTTCTGGTAACAATTATCCTGACGGCGCACTGTCAAGAATTAGTTAATTCAGACTCGCTCCTCAGTCCTCGATGTAATAGCGCAAGTCGATCAATTTGTATGTAGGTACAGAGCGACAGACTGGACCCTTCGTTGAAATGTTTATGGCCTACTAATCAAATTAAAATGAAAAATTCGCTGTACAGCTTCTATTTCTATGAACTGAGGATCTACAAAAAAGGAGATAATTGCATGCTCAGAAGGTCAGTTTCCGTCCATGCAAAGACCACGGCCCAATTACCGGACAACCTTGAAATTCGGAAGCGATTTCCATGACCTCTTCGTGGCCAGCTGAATTGAACAAAATGAGCTACAGAACAAGCGAAGTTAAACAGAGTTACAAACCGTCTTCAAACTTCGTAGGTCCCTAAGGCACGTCCATTGTCAGTAACGTTCGGAAGAGGCGAAAAGGATTGAGCTACCAATTCCTCGAGACGATATCCCTCGCTCTTTAGGCTGCGCATCGTTCAATTATATTAAACGGAATTATGCATAAAAAGGTTTGTTATTGCACGCACCGAGGGCCAGGCATTTCCGAGTAATAACCTATCTTATTAAGTAATTTGTCCACATAGTACCCCATGGTAGACGATGACTCCGGTTTATACCAAGGACGCGTAGTGTATCTGGAATTAGTAAGATATCGAACAAATGAAGCGTATAATCAGCAGGCAAGTGAGAAAATTACCTACCTATTGGGATGCATACGAGGACATTCTCCTGGCCTGAACTTCAGATGATCTGTCGATCCATGCTCAACCACATAAGAACCGTAAAGACGAGGGGGCAGCAAAAAGTGCTGGACGAAGGCGACCGTCGCCATTCAACAGAGCATGGAAAATCCATCGTGGCTTCTCGTACCTGTGTGAAGACGCAAATTATAACCGATGGAAATGATCAAGCAGATTGAAATCAAAACCTACATCATAGCCTCCCTCGTATTATCCGCCAATGCAGAGATAACAATTTCAGTAGCAAATGTCTTCAAACCAAGAGCATTTGGTACTGGGGAAAGGAGCTCATTGAGCGTGTAGCCCGCGACGTCCCTGTTGGTCTCTGCGGGAACCATATAAGCATCTTCATACTCCTGCGAAGATGCACATTCCCGGTCAATTATGCGCCAGCTCAAATAGAGGGATAACTGATATACCTTGGTAAACGCAAATATCTCCTCGAGGCTTCCAGGGATGTCTTCAATATTCATCCTTCTCCCAATTTCGGCCCAGAAGATATAGATTGCATGCTTTTCAAGTGAAGATAATCTACGCCAGCCATACCGGTCGGACCAGCACTTAATAACAGCTTCAGTCAACCTCCATCATGACGGACAGTTACCAGTGCAATGAACTTATGATGGGTTCGGTAACGAATAGACACAGGGTATACAGGTAGTCGCTGTTCAACTGGCAAAAAAATATGGTTCGACGGTCAAGTTACCTCTCTCAAAACCTGAGAAAGCGCGCACAATTTTGTATTTGGAGTGAAGCCAGTTTACCAGTTTACCCTTGCCAGCGCGATGTTCGCCCTAGGATCATCTGCTGGCCTTGCATTTAGAACTTTAAATTCGTCTGACCAAAACAGAGAAGGGTCGGTGAAACCTGAGATGGGGCATGCATGCCAAGTAGCTGAAGAGTTTCCACCTCCGTCAGAGGAAGTACGACGAAGCATGCTCCAATGTTATTTACCGATCAGAATTTCGGTCTGATATCATAGTCAGTTAGCGGCTATCCGATTTGTCAATCTATTATAGATTGACACTACACGTACATCAGCATACCGGCGCGAAACAGTCTCCTTCGACTTAAGTTCTTTGGTAGCTGCTAGGAGCCTCGAGATTGTTGGCTAATTCATTTTCAGATTGCATTCAGTTCCACATTAAATATCCATGCAATAGAAAACAGACATACAATGCCGTAAGTCTTGAAGAGCGCAAACGAGGCAGAATAGTACAAGAGCTTCGGCATATCATACACAGTAGACAAGTGAGCGATGTCTTGAGCCTCTTGAGGGTTTATCGATCCAAGACCATTGTTCCACCTGGGACCGTATTTACGGTGAATCGCATCGTAACGTCGCCATCGCAGGGCACGGACAATACTCAACCACAGAATAAGACCTGCAACAGCAGCCATCCAAGGGGTGAAGGGTGGCCACTGGCCCACGGTGTCATTGAAGAAAGGGAAGCAGGAGCAGGTCGAGTGTCCATCGCGTTCACTGGAAAAGCCAGAGGCCATTTTTAAATGACAGGATTGGGAGAGGGAGGTAGGAAAACTGCGAATCTATACTGTAATGCGACCACGCTGACACTCAAACGATGCCCACCTACCCGCCGCCGCCGCCGCAATAGCACAATGCGCGACGCGATATTTGGGCGCATCCAAGTACGGGAGGACGTCCTGACTCCGAACCGAGGCCTCATCAGCTTCCAAATCAGGACACCCCGGGGCGCGGCTGTGTGGCGGCATAACAGACGGCCGTGAAAGTGCTTGAAGTTTCTCTTGTAACAATTGGCGTGGGCAGCGACGCAGCGGGACGCGCCCAAATATCGCGTCGCGCATTGCGCTATTGCGGCGGCGGCGGGGGGTAGGTGGGCATGTGTCAGTCCGACTCAGCGGTCTGAGGTAATTTATCTGTCAGCGTGGTCGCAGATTGCTTCGCTTCGCTCGCAATAAACTTGGCTAGAGAAGGAACTTGTCCGAGAGTCGAGAGTGGGCGCCTAAAGCCAGAAAGTCCCAGAAAGTCCCGGACTCGGAAAGTGCGGCAAAAAGTGCGGCGAACGCGCGGGCTTGGATTCTCGTCGCGAAGACAGCCGGCGCTGAGCGGATCTCGGTCATACCAAAGTATAGAAGTGATACAGCCTGCCACATCTCAAATACGAGGTTAGATATGCCTATTCAAATATTCGAAAGCATATACATACGTGGGGCGAGTCTCAGAGAGGTCAGGCCTCAGGCTGAGGTACAATGCCTATGCCTTCCGAGTCAAGTTATAGCCCGCATTTGCGTTGGACGAAGGACATTCGAAAATTTGGAAGAAAGGGTCTACCTCATAAACCAGCAGTTAATCGGCCATTGAGTTTCCTTCCGACTCTCATGGTGTGAAGGAGTATGGAAGCTACCTGGTTGATAAAAGTCAGATAAGAGCGAGCAGTACGTTTTCTTACAAAGGAGTCATGTGCGGCCCGGAGTCGAGGGGTGTACGCCGCGACCAAGCCACGACTGTACTGTATTTCTTCATCGATAATACTACTAGTCAGCTATGGCTATGCGCTTCTTCCCGAACGATTCTGTCTATGGAGCCAACGGGGGCATTCGACCCCAACACAGTGAGCTCATCTTCTTGCGATAGAGGATACATTCCAATCCAACGACTCAGTAGATCCTGCCTCTGAACACAGGCCACCTTCAGAATTGCTGACAGCTCTCCTCAATATTTTCATTCCACTGGTCGAGGCGGCCGTGCCAAATTGCAGAGGTTAGTCTGTATTGAAAAGGCTACATTGTACCTGCAACTGAACGAGGTTCACCATAGATCTGCATCAAGTTCCTTTAGGCCATGAAGCTGACGAGTTTCTACTCGCACTCCAGACACTCGTATCATCCATTATCGAGGATCGGTCGAAGAGAGAGGACAACAGAGAAATAATGCGAATGGTTGAACTGGAAGGTATGCACGATTTGCGTCAGAATAGTCAAATAATATATTAAGCTGTTGGATATATCGTTAGAGCTCCCACTCCTTGACACAGCAGCCAAAGAGGACGGCTTGGACGGCGCAGGTGTGCAAGATTAATGCTAACAACCTCGGCCCGTTAGTTATACTCACATAGTAACTTTCAGGGACACATAGTATCACCCCGTTCGGGCAGCAAGCCGAGGTTGAAAGCCCCAGTGAAGAACAAAGCTCAGTCACTATCGACAGGCAGAAAATCGACCCTGAAAGCCCTAGGCAAGAGCCGAAGTTAGTCACTTCGCTGATTTCGTCACGTCCCACTGGTGAATAGGATTTTTCTTCGAAAACCATAATAAACTGCTGCTGAAATGCACTACCTTAGTTTTTACACTACCTCCTAGTTCCACAGGCTCGGAAATTTTAGATAACGCACTGGCAACCTTGCGAACACATATATTCAATGAATTGCCCATCCGTATGTTGACATTCGAGAAGAAGGGCACTATGCTTGACATCACTCTGCAAGATAGACCAGGGATCTACACATATCTAGCGCCGAAGCTACGGAAATTCTTCGACGACGAACCACCCTGTGCATTAGAATTTGTGGATCGGAAGGTGCTCTCCGGTTGGGTATCAGAACTCACCTCATACGCCGTATTGTCGCATGTTTGGATTCGCTCGACGCCTGGGGAACTGACGTATGACGACTGGCAACAGAACGGTATTGATTTGAAGCACCCTGGTTATCAAAAACTCATTCGTTTTTGCAATGCTGCCAAAGAGGAGTATGGTATCTGCCTCGGGTGGATGGATACTGTATGCATCAACAAATCCAGTAGCGCAGAGCTTGATGAATCCATTCGATCTATGTATAAGTGGTACCAGAAATCGAAGGTCTGTATCACTTATCTTGCTACGACCACTACTCTTGGCGATATGCATAAAGACACCTGGTTTACACGCGGATGGACATTGCAAGAGTTGTTCGCTCCAAGACGTATTAAATTTTATGATACCTCTTGGCGAAAACTGAAGGAGGGCGTAGACAATGACAAATCATATGCCCCAATTCTGGAGCAGATAAAATCAGCGACAACTATCACACCCAACGAGCTTGCTTCCCCTTCTATGGCCCCAATCTCTCGTAGAATGCAATGGGCGGCAACACGTCAAGTATCGCGCGAGGAGGATAGCGCATATTCGCTGATAGGAATATTTGGCATTGGAAACATGTCGATTGCCTACGGAGAAGGCGCGCAACTTGCATTTGTACGTGTTCTGAGGGAAATCCTCAACACCACCAGATATCAGGCTGCCGACCTCTTCAATTGGGCAGGCGAACACAACACAAACACATCAGCGCTTTTGCCATCCACCCCACTTGCCTTTTTTAAACGTTCCAAGGACGTGACCGACATGCTACGCCGCGTCCAGGCAACAGAACCCGTTGTTTTAACACATTTGGGCCTCCGAATACCTGTGTTACTCCTTCCTGCAACAGTAGCAACTACAGCCTCCTTCGAATCCATCGGCGACTACCATGCCACTGCCACGATCCAGCCTGCTTCTGGGTCCCATATCCCCCCTTCCTACAACATTCTCGATGCAAAGACTCGGTCCAAGCTCGCGGCATGGGTTTTCGTTATACTTAATTGCTCATCAGACGATTCGAACGTCCACGTTGCAAAGGATTGCTTTGCAGTCCTGTTTCGTGATCCAACACATTCGATATATACATATGTGATTTCGCCAACAGGCCTTAAAGAAAAAATTTCAACAAAGGATCCCGTTGTATTCCAGCTCAATAATCGGATAGCACCATCTCAAAAATTTTATACGATACAAAAGAGTCAGCTTGAACGCCATGGGATCCAATTTAGCTCTATGTACTTGTAGACCGTTTGACGAGTACTGTCTCCACGAAATTGAAATTTAAACAATGTTTCTAAGACTAGCAACTGCTTTCTTCTCCAAATTTGATTATCCCTCAATAGGCTAGGTAAAAATAAATGTAAAAGAAAGCTGGAAAAGGTTGGGCAAAGGTGAACAGAAGCGAGAAAAGAGTGATTCCCGAAAAGTGGAGAGCTCATGGAGGGGTCCGAGTCTATACGATTGAACACAGGTATACAGGAGTTATGTTAACAACATCGGAGGATAGAAAAAGGCCTCACAGGAAACGCCAGCTCTGATAGAAATATTCGATGTCGGACGTCGAAGTTGAAGTTCGTCGGAACAAGTTCATTTGGTTTGGTTCTCCGATTTAGACGGAGTCTAAATCGTTTTTCCTCGTTCCCGGTCTCCTTCTCATCATGTTATGGTTCCTTCATGACTTCTAGGTTAACCTTCCTATTAAAGTTCCACCCCGTCAAGGTTACGACACGAAATTTACGCCGCTTCTTTTACACGCAAGACATCAGAATGACACTCCAACCAAGGGCGTCTGGGACAACACCTGGCAAGCACAGGCGCACGGTGTAAGAACGGTTACAAATATGACGCTGGGCAGTGAAGATGGAGGCTGAGCGGATACAAGCATACCTGGGGACTAGTACTCATCAGCCGTTCTTTTCGAATGCGTTTCAGAAATTGAAGCGTAACAGTAGCAGTGCTTGAGCAGTGCGTTTTCCATCAAGGTAATTCCCCTATCCACATACTTTCATGACCGAAGGCAGATAGGATGATTAATCCACCCATCGGGTGATGGTGGCCCACTGCACTGAGCGTCAGGACTTGAGTGGCAGGAGCCACAACTTGGCCACTTTCAACTTTTTCATTTTCTTCTCTGCTGGACTAGTGGCGTCGTGGACGTATTCAACAGTACTCACGGTCATCAGCCTGGCGTATAAGTATGAATCAGCTACTGAGCGCTGAGCGCTGATGCTCTGACCCATTTCTAGCCTCTCTTCGACAACTGCTTTTATTACTTCGAGGACGCTGAGGTGTGTACCCAATCGCATTACTCTAGGGGTAACATCGCTGAATCGCCACTTTCCTATAGAAAGAACGCAAAGAATAGCAATATATGACTGCGATGAGCCCTTCATACTCTCGCACAACGTTGAACGACCTCACTGAAGTCGTCTTCAAAGACGAAGAGGCAATTGGAGGTGGGAGTTATTCGGACGTATTTTCGGGGACCTGGGTAATTGACGAGACATCAAAAAAGGTCTGCTCTAACGAACTCTCATGTATGGTTGGTTGACATGAGTGTGATAGGTTGCTATCAAGCTGCTTCGTCCGCATGTATACAGTCCAGACGATCTTGCAAGGTTGGATAAGGTATTCCACCCTTGATCTTGATTGTGCTCAGCTTCGACGGTATTGACATATCTAATAGAGGTTACGAGAAGAAATGCTCATCTGGTCCAATCTCAAGCATCCCAATATTGTGCTGCTCCATGGAGCTGTGTTTGGTTTTGGGAAATGCCCAGCGATGGTTTTTCAATGGATGGACCAAGGAACTCTTTCCGAATATCTTGAGCAGGAAAAAGATAATCTAAGCTTTCAAGCTCGACTTGACATTGTATGCGTTATCCAAAACTTCAACACCAATTCAAATGACTAACTCCGGCTTCTAGTGCATAGGGATTGCGCGTGGCTTGTCATATCGTAATTATTTTTCACAGTCGTATTCCAGAACGACCTTGTTGATAATTTCTCTTGCTTATTTTCAAGTTCACTCGCACAAGATCGTTCATGGCGATTTGTCTCCGGTATGTCCTTCAATGAGCATTGCGCGAGACCTCGGTTCTAAACTTCTCAATGACAGGGAAGTGTATTGATGGACAACGACATTCCTCACCTCAACAGTTACGGGCTCTCTAATGTCTTAGCCGAACTCCAAACACCTTTTTTCTTCTCTTCTCAAGGTGGGCTTGGGGCGAGATGGATTGCACCCGAATTATTGCAAGCCACTGACCAGGATGGAATCGAAAGTTCACCGGAGCTTACAATGCCATCCGACGTCTACTCTTTCGCTGGTGTCGCGCTCTATGTAAGCGTCCAAATTCGACATGCAAAAAAACAACAGGATTGATGACTCTACGGCTTGTAGGTCATTTCCGGGACCCTCCCATACGGGCATATACGACACAACAATGCAGTGATTATGCAGATCATGAAAAGTATTCAAGCAGGCTTGAACGTTTCTCCTCCAAGACCGACGCAATCATCACTGTTGACGGATGACTGTTGGCAAATTCTGACGAAGTGTTGGGCACTAGTACCTGCTGAACGCCCCAACATTGAAGAGGTAGAACGTTTTCTGCAGAAATTACTTGTCTAGATTCTTCGATACGTAGTACAAATTACAGCGCTGAAACGTTCAAAATCATGAGTTTGAAGAGCTTCAAATCCACAGCCGTCCCATTTATGTCTATTCTTTGCACCATCTAGACTCAAGAATAGTGCTCGTAATAGGCTGCCACTGAAAAAAATCATCCGAAAGATGAATATTTCTATATCCATTTCATCGATAAGTGGATAACAAGATGAGCGGCCCACATATCGACCATGCTTGAACACCGCAGTCGAGCTATTTTTAGCCCTCCTCGTCGAGCATACAGATGCCGACATGCCGGGCGTCTAACCCCCAAACATCCACAGTGCAACGGTATCCGACAAACTTTGGATTCACAAGTAATCATATGCTATTAGAAGTCCTCGCCTACCATGACCCACAGACACAAGCATGTATATAAAGTTGACATCGGTCCATATTGAGCAGTGGAGAAACTACACTTGAAGGTCAATGAGAAAGACGTGAAACGACTTCTTGTCTAACTCGTGGCTTTTATCGGCAAAATATGTGATTTTTGAAAGGTACTGGCGCATCGGCGGGCTGGCGCCCTCCAATCTGCCTTTACGGCATCTTCATGTTATGCCGAGACGGTGTTGGTCAACAATCCTCAGAGAACGCGACGCTGAGGAGCCTCTGCGGCTCCTCCTCCCATCCAAAACCAAGGTGCCGAAGATGAAAAAAGAGGCATCTCCCGGATTTGCTGCGAAAGAATGCCCGGAACGCCTCGGCGTCAGCGGAGAAACTACTCTCAGCCTGGGAAACTTAGCGTGTTTATATCAGATTAGATAAATGTTGTGGTGCATAATGATATTTTGATGCGGATAAGCGAATTCACTTACCCCTTGTCTACAATCGCAAAAGAGCTGTTGTCTCTTGTCGAACTCAGTCTCACTCCGGATACTAAATTTCACAGATGGAGGCGTCATCGGCCGAGCATGCGCAAAGGGATGTCTGTATTTATTTGTGTAACTCTCCCGACATATCACTAACTCAGAGATTTATTCATAGGGACCACCCTCTCTGATAAACCCTTTCTCTGAAGTTCCGTTGAACGATCTGACAGGAAAGGTTCAGAAATCAGACGAAGATGCAATCGGGGGTGGAGTCTACTCCGACGTCTATAGGGGGACCTGGATGGATGGCTCGTCAACGACAAAGGTTGCCTGAATTATTTTTCTTGCTGGGCTACTGTATCTAAATCTGACATAGGTTTACTAATATTCTAGGTTGCTATCAAGGTCATTCGTCCGCATGTGCACAAAAAAGAAGAGATTGCGAAGCTCGACAGGGTGCGTAGTTACTGTTACTCGTGCTCAGTCTTTTCTCTGAGCTTTAGATGATGTTCATACGCTTATATAGAGATTAAGACGAGAAACTCGCATCTGGGGAAAGCTCGACCATTCCAATATCGTGTTGCTTCATGGCATTACATCTGACTTCGGAAAGTATCCTGCGATAGTTTGTCAATGGATGGACCAGAGCCACCTCTATGAATACCTACAGCAAAGGCCCGATCTTGACTTGCGAGGCCGATTAGATATTGTGAGTGTCTATCCGAATGCTACCCAACTATAATTCACCTATTTTCCCAGTGCCTAGCTGTTGCGCAGGGACTCTCGTATCGTAAACCTTCGACGTAATTTCACTTGGTAAAAGAATATCAATGCTGACCTCATTCGCCTTTAGTTCATTCCAATAGAGTCATTCACGGGGATTTACATCCGGTATGTTCACTATTCAGAATCACAGGCCCGACTCGTTCTTGACGCTCTGCGTAAACAGGGAAATATCCTGATGGATGGCGATATCGCTCATCTGAACGATTTCGGACTCTCAAATGTCATTGCCGAACTCCAAGGGCCCTCCTTCCTCACCTCCAAGGTTGGCGGTGCGGTGAGGTGGATCGCACCCGAACTTCTGCAGGCCACCGACAATAATGGAGACGAATTTACCCCAGAGCTCACCATGCCGTGCGACGTATACTCATTTGCAAGCGTCGCTTTCTTCGTAAAGGTCTAGACGAAGGTGAAAAATACACAGAACTGATGATCCTCCTGCAGATCATTACCGGATTTCTCCCATATGCGCATATGAAGAACAATATCGCAGTCATAGCGGAAATTGTGAGGAAAATCCAATCTGAGTCGGACACGTTTCCTCCAAGGCCGTCCCACCCGCTCTTGACGGATGTGTGTTGGGAGATCCTCACGAAGTGTTGGGCGCGCATTCCTCATGAGCGCCCCGACATCCGCGAAGTCAACCTTCTCCTACAGACGGTGCAGGTTTGATTCGTTGGGTGGGTCTGTTTCTTCACCAAATATTGTTCTTCAGAAATCGCTAAACTTCATCCCGAAAGTTTACTGAATTTTGTTGTCGATGCTATCATGAAGAATGTAGTTTGTTGTTTGCTGGTTTTATCACACTGTCTGTAATGAATTCTGAATGACAATTGCACTTATCTAATGGTCATGTATGTGCAAGGTCATACTCCAAGTCTAAACACATGGTAGGGAGATCAAGCACATGCAGTCGCATACTGTCATCCCAAAGCCTGGAGTCCAAAGAGCGGAACAGAGCGACTGGGGACTCGATGAATAACAGCACTTCGACGTCGCACAAGTCATGCGTATAATAAAGAGATCAAGTCTTGTGCACAAAGTAGCTGACATCAAGCATCGTCAAGTATCCATCCGTAATATGTTCACCGTCAGCGCACGAACAACTTCTTCGCCCGTAAAGGCCTCGCAGCACCGACATGACCTGTTTCTTGTTGATAGGCCCTATACGCCTCGCGCAAGTGGTCGGGTGACAGAGGACCCGTTTCGCCTCGTCTTGTCTGCACAGCACGCGCTACGGGTGAAGTATAAACACAAATTTGGGAGAGAATACACGGCTTTGTTGACTGCTCACCTTTTTCAACGATCTCGCCGACGAATACCTTGGAGAAACCAGCAATGATTTGGGCGACGGGTTGGGAAACTTGTTGTCCGAGTGTTTGCTGGATGACCTTTCTCACTGCTTGCTTGGGCAGAGCGTGCCGTCTGTAAGCCTCGAAGCGATCGTATTGAGCGGGACTTAAATTGTCCATCAGGACCCTAAACGCGATATGTGAGCAGCAAGGGAAGTTACTTGGAAAAGAAGACATACTTCAAGTTGTCCTTTGACTGGCTTTGCCATGATAATTGCGCGGAGTAGTCGTCGTCTGCCATCGCAGGAAGTAGTTCATCATCGCCTTCCACTTCTTCGTCAACACCTAATGTCCCGGAGCGTGCAATTCCAGGCGCTGGCTGCGGAGTGCTTCTGTTAGGTAGGATGAGACCTGATGCAACGTCCGGTATTGGTGTTGCCCGTTGTGAGCTCGTAGCTCCCCCGACGGTGCCTCCGACCCCCAACAATGCTGGATCGATGACCGGGCCCTTTGCTTCAGTGGGCGCAAACACATCCGATTCCCCTCCAGCTGCCCCATTAGCTTCTGGTGATCCGGCATCCTCAGCTCCTTCTTCCTCTCCCTCTCCCGTCCCCGAATTGGATGCGGCCCAATGCACTCGCGGATATTGACCATTCACGTTGAGAGTGGCGAAAGACGCCAGAGTCGCTGTTGAGGTTGATGCGAAAGTGCTCGTGCCTGCAAGTGCCAGGGGTGACGATGCGCCTCCGGTTAATGCACCTTTGGGTTTGCGACCACGCTTCGCGCCGGTCGCCGCCCCTCGCGGTCGGCCACGACCAGCTGGAGTCGGTGTGCTTGGTTGATTGCCAGCTGGGAAAGTTTGAGGTTTGGGATTTGATGGATTCACCGAGAATATAGATTGGGAGTTATAGTACGGCGTTGTCATCCCTATAGCGAAAAAGTTCAAATGTCCACGTTGGATAGTTGTTGGCAGTGATAAGTTCAAGTTCAAGTTCAGACTGTGGAGACAGGAAAGATATTTCGGATTAGTCAGCAGACCGGGCCGCTCAATCTCAGCTACTTACTAGGCAGGAGGACGTTCGTCATTCGCAACTTGACCCTCGACGTCGACATCGCCTGAACAGGAGGCAGGCGGGTGCCTATGAAGAACATCTAGCATCGTATTGACACCATGCTCTCCAGCACCGGCCCATTCAAAAAGAAACTAAACGGGTGGCTAAGCTATGCATTCGCCAGGTATGCTAGCACCGTTCGTCCAACTCCTGAGTTGTCTTTCTCATTCCAGGATAGTGAAGTTTTCGTCATTGTCTCTCTGACACTGTTTCTGCCAATATGTCTGGAACAATTTGCAAGAGACAATGGGTACCTTCTTCCAGACAAAACCGTGCCTTGTTCCGCTCTTCAGAGCCCACCGACAAATGGTACTACGTCAGACTCGGTCGAATCGAGATGCGTAGTAAAGATTGGGTGGTTATGGATAGACAGCGCTAGCTTTAGGTGCGTAAAATATTTGATTCCAGAAGTAATTTAAGTTGAAGGCATTCTAGTCTATATATCTACTCAATTTCCGTTGCACTTCAAGCTATCACTGTCATATCCATGGGTGGTATTGCTGACCACCGTGCGTTTTTCTATTGATCTAATTTTTATCACTCAGTTCACCCGCAAAAACAGCTCCCCACCGTAAGAAACTTCTCCTTGGCTTCGCTGCGCTTGGTTCAATAGCAGCAACGCTATTTCTTCTGCTGCCGTCGAATTCTCCCATTTGGTTCCTATCTGCTCTCCTCGCGATTTCCTCCAACGTCGGCTTCGGCGCCTCTACTGTCGCTATGAATGCATATATACCCTCTCTCGCAAAGGAAGCCCCAGAGGTAGTCAAAATATTGGAACAATTGCATACTTTGGGAGACATCTCCACAACAGATGCCGACGCCGATGCCGACGCCGACACTGCGAACCTGGAAAACCCAGACGCGCCACTACTCGCCAGCTCTTCCCCCGCAGACGTGGACAAGCAACATCAATTAGAGGCTGAGTACCAGACAGAGTTGTCACGCTCTACATCGCGTATTTCTTCTCTCGGGATCGCCCTGGGATATGGAGCAGGAATATGTTTGTTGATAGTTGCCTTGATTCCTGTAACCAAACTTCACGGGACCACTTTTGCATTGCGTTTAGCGATTGGACTAAGTGGAATCTGGTGGGCTATCTTTACTATCCCCGCTGCACTTTGGCTACCCAGCTCTCAGCCTGTCTCGCTGTCTTCGAGGCACCGGGATGTACAAACCCACGCGGATGATAAGGTTTGGAACACGCGACGCGAGATTGTCGCAGCCTGGATAAGGCTAGGAAACTTGCTTCGTTGGGGTGAGGTGCTGAAACTCCGAAACACTTTCAAATATCTCGCTGCCTGGTTTCTTCTTTCTGACGGTATGCTCTCCTGATCGCCATCACTGTTTTTGTACTCATAAACCGCAGGATTCACCACAATAACTTCAACTGCATTACTCTTTGGAAAAACTTCCCTTCATATGTCGCCTTCAGCTCTAATTCTGATCGGCGTTTTCACTCCTACCTCGGGGATCATAGGTTCCCTCATTTGGCCTGTTCTCCAACGCAAATTCGGGTGGTCGAACCTCAAAGTCATTGTAATACTTGTCATACTAGCATCCATGATCCCAGCATATGGATGCCTTGGTTTCATTGCCCAAGGACGGGTGCGCTTTGGTGGGCTGACTACGCAGGGAGAAATGTTTGGACTGGCGGTGTACTTCGGTATGTATACCACTCCAAGGATGGGACATGTGCTATGGTGCTCATCATAATGGAAATTCAGGCTCGGTTTATGGAGCATTTCAAGGATATTCGAGAGCATTTTACGCAGAATTGCTACCGCCTGGAGAAGAGGCTCGGTGGTATGGTCTTTATTCTATCACTGACAAGGTCAGTACCTTTCCCTCTACATGTCCCCTTTTGCTGAAACTTTTCTCTCTTAAGTCGAGTTCCTTCATCGGTCCTCTCGTTGTCGGCGTCATTTCGGATCTGACAGGGAACATCCGCTATTCTTTTTTCTTCCTTACCTTTATGGTTTGGCTGGCCGTACCTATCCTAATGAGCGTGGATGTGGATAGAGGGCGGAAGGATGCCCAGGAATATGAGTATAATGCCTCACCGTCATTGTCGACTTGATTTAACGTATCATAATAGTACTCACTGTAATATCTGTCACCACCCGCGCTATCTAACATTACTTTTACAAGTCCCTGTTGTTTGTGTGTAGCTAGTTCCTTCCTATTATTTTTGCGTTCTTGAATTGGTCAAATCATTGGCGGCCTGACTGTCTTGTTATCATTTGCTTTGCCATAGAGAAAGGAGGCATGTTTGCTCGCAGTGTTTTGCTGCTTTTTATTATTATATCAATTTAAGTCTATTTTGAAAATCTTAAGTGTAAGTTGCTGTGGTAGTTAAAAGGATGAAGCATGCTCATAACATCGACTGTAGTTCGAAAGCGCCGCCTGAATCATGCGGATAACTTCCGATACATGATCTACTAGCTTCCAAAAACAAAAGACGTTCTCGGGGTCAGCAATCATTGAAATTTGAAAGCTGAGGTGATTCATCATTGAAATATTGATGCATTGAATTCAAGTCTGCTGCATAGTCTAACAGGCGCCAGTACTGTTAAATATTGATATTGAGCGCCAGCTTTCATGTTCCAATTTTATCTTCATATGAATGATAGTCAGCAACTTCGTAATACCGAGATTAAATATTAAGCCTCATGTCAGTAGTTGCTGTAGAAGATGCTCCACCTGGCGGATATTGGGGCGTTCAGTAGGGTCAAGCGCCCAACATTGCGTGAGGATTGCCCAGCACTCGTCCGTGAAGGGCGATTCAGCTGGTCTAGGGGGAGACATATCTAAACCAGCTTGAATGCGCTTCATAACTTCTGTTATGACCCTGTTGTTGTTTCGTATATGCACATATGGGGGGTTTCCGGTAATAACCTTGATTTCACGGAGGGTTGTTAGATCTTTTGAAAATAATATTAAGGATGGACGCTTACATAGAAGCAGATGCACGCAAACGAGTAAACATCGCACGGCATTGCGAGCTCTTGTGTCGGTTCTACCTGCAATAGTTCAGGTGCAGTCCATCTCACCGCGCCTCCAACCACGGAAGTAATGAAAGATGGTCCTTGGAGTTCGGCGATGACATTTGTAAGTCCGAAACCGCTGAGATGAGCAACATCACAATCCATCAGGACATTTCCCTGTTTAGGTTGGAGTCAAGAATACGAAGGGAGCATTCATAGTTAGCGAGCATACTGGGTGCAAATCACCGTGAATAACCATGTTCGAATGAACTGGAAAGATAAATGCTATCAGTTTGATGATCGTAGCAAAACGACGATTTGAAAGAATTACGATATGACAACCCTTGCCCAAGTCCTATGCACTGGGAAGATAATCTAGTGAATGGAATTCAAATTCGATGCAAAGTTTCGCTCGACACCTACAATATCAAGTCGTTCTTGAATGGCAAGATTAGGTCTTTGTTGTAGGTAGACGTCAAGGTTCTCCTGGTTCATCCATTGACAAACCATCGCAGGATATTTTCCAATCCCAAATGTGATCCCATACAGTGATACGATGTTGGTGTGGTCAAGCTTTCCCCAGATACGAAGCTGCCGTTTTAGTCTCTATAAATCATATAAGTATCGGCTTGAAATCCACGCACAGTCAAAGGCAGTAAGTACCCTGTCTAGGGCACAGTAAAATCGCCGTGCCATGTCTGTGCCGTCTGTACCACACCCGCCTGTGTCTGTGCATGTCTGTGCAGCGGACGTCTGTGTCTGTGCACGTCTGTAACACTTCTGTACAGGCCTGTGTATCAATTTCTGTGCATCTGTGCACTTCAATATTCCGACCATATTGTATTACCTATACGGGGCATGGGTAAAAGTGAGTGACCGAGCGTGGTTGCGCGAGATGAGCGTGTTTGTCTTATTAGCAATGTGCGAGTGTAGATCGGAACTTTGTGCGCGGTGGATCAGGGTGTTACGGGGTGAGTGCCTCCTTAAGTCAATCTCAGTCTTAAGTCGCAATTTCTCCTGCTTTCTTGTGCCGCGCAAGACCATGCAAGGAAAGACGATGAAGCCGGCTTGAAGTAGTGTTGCCGCAAGCTGAGTTCAGCGACGCTTGAGCGTTCGACCCTGATCACTCAAGCGAGCTTGAGCTAGCGTGAGTTCACTTGAGCTCGGGTACCCCATTAGGACAGCGCATCAGGGGACTCTGTCCTCGTCATCGGCCAGCGCCTTGCTGCATTTCCTTGGGCTCTTCGACAGTAGAATATAGCATTATTAGTAAAGGTAGGTAGATTAACAATATTTATGACTCTATTAAGGTTTCTAAGCATGTGTGTGAGGGTAGATGGAGGAACATCAGGTGCAGAACACTCTGCTTCAGTTGCAAGTACTGGTCCCAGTCCTCATTGGCGATTGGTATCTATGTCTAAGTTTCTTTGCTTGACGAAAAAGCAAGCTCACACGGCATGGTGGTGAAGGCTTGCACGGGAATAACATCAAGGGCAATTCGGTAGAGAAGTTAGAACAGGAAATTCCTTCCATTTTTCCTACGCATATCAGAGAACACAAAAATATGTTCATCACAATGGAAAAATAGAATATTATGTACCTGCCAAAACTGCACAAGATCAAACTCGTCGAGTTCAGTTGGATCAGTAATAATTCCAGATGACATTCACTTCTGAAATTCCTCCTGGACAGCAGCTGTATCTTGTTCAATGAAATTGTTGCGTGAAAGACTGGTTTTCTGCATTGATGTGCAGGAGGATGACTGATCCGTGTCCACATCTTTTGGGGATCCATGGCAGCAGGGATACTATACTCTCTCAATTCGAAGATTTTGGCTGCTTTTAAAGGGATTTTTTTTCATCTATTATGTCATTCAACTTTGGGAGAGTATTTTCCTCAGAATTCTATTCATAGGGAGCGTCACAAGTGCTTAGAAATTGCATAGAAATCACCAGGTTTCACATTTTCTTTTATCTTGTAGTAAAACCGCATATATGGCCTTTCTATTGATATCTGTGCCTTATTAAACTATGTTAACTATTGATGGAGAGTATAGGATTCTAACGAGCCTAAAAACATGATTTTTTGAAGAGAACTGGTGAAGTTATAAGGGATCGAAAACTATCTAATCTTGCCCATATCCGAGTCGTCCTTCTTGACGCTATGGCTGTCTGATCAAATGGGCTTTCTTGATCGGGACATGATTGCCATCAATCACTTATAAGTGCGCTTGAGCTGATGTCGCTCAAGCGAGCTTGAGCGACCTGATTTGGGTTGTCAACGCGCTCAAGCGAGCTCACACTTCAAGCGAGCTTAGCTTGCGGCAACACTAGCTTGAAGCCGGTAGCAAGTACACAGCCACATAAGTAATTAAGTAACGCTCCAGCGCATTTCAGCTGTTAATCTAAGGAAAGATGGGGCTCAGAGAAGATTTTTTACATGTGTTTAGAGTCGTAATATGAAATTAAAATATGCATTCAATGACGTTGTGTCTAGTGAAGTATACTGTATGCCCGAGGCAGCTGTGATCTGAGGTTGAAACCGGCTTCTCGGTGCAAATCACGGATTGCCATCTGTTGGTCGAGGGATGTAATTCTAAGCTCCAAAATTGACTTAATATCGGATATTTCAATATTAGCTACCGCTACATATAGTTTTTGAGTCTCTCTAAGTAGGTGTGGAGGGTTAAATGATAATGAGAAGTGCGGGATGCAAAGGCGCCGTGTACCAAATTATCCCAAATATAACCAAAGCCTCGACACAAGTGAAAGATGAGTGCCCGAAACGTGCAGAGATGCTCGGGGGTTCATAAAACTTAGTGTAGTACATTATACGAATGCATAGTAATGCTAAAAAAACTGTTCGAATAGGCTGAAGACATTAAGATATTAATAAATTTAATTGGCTTCAAGTTGGAATATAATTTTAGCACCAGTTTGGTCAAAGTTCGGTCAAAGTTCGGTGCAGGTCCAAGTCCAGGTGCGCCGCTAGATAACACGAACACGTCCAGTACATTCCAACAGAGATTCACAGACGTAGTTCAGACAAGAACCACAATGCGGACCTTTGAACGTTGAATACGCGCTTGACCGCGCTTGCGCTTGCTTGCTGGTCAAAAAAGCGCACGTCAGCAAGTCTGTGCACATTCCATATACGTCTGTGCATCTGTATCTGTGTCTGTGCAGGTTCTGTACAGTAGTACTGGACGTCTGTGCACGTCTGTACATGTGTCTGTGCGTCTGTGCCACGTCTGTGCACGTCGGTGCCATGTCTGTGCGTGTTCTAATACGTCTGTGCAGGTTCAGATACGCAGTTGCACAAGGTCCGTATGGAAAATAAAATAGGTAAGTACATATAAAATAGGTATTTTAAACTTGTTCCAGGCCTGTTATTTCACTGTCGGCCAACCTGAATTAATCCTAACACGACGCCCTCACGAACGAAGTCCATATTCCCACGAATGCCGATGTGACGGCTTCGCTAAGATGCAGCAGCATTGACCACTTTATTTATCGAACGACCACCCTGTGTAAATATCCAATTTCTCCAGTATATCATGGTGTCATTATCCTATATCACACAGAATGATATACCGTTTGCTGTATATTCCCCCAGTGCGACCGCAACTCCTAATTGACCACATGTCGTCAGTACATCGACCTTATAGGCTTGATTAACAATCTACATATGTACCCTACATGTATACTCAACTATATTACAATGTTTTACGTACATCTATGGACTACCGCACATTTCGTGCACTCATTTACGACGTAGGTTGTGCGTAGGTTGTGCGTGAGAGGATATTAAGCACAGCCACCGTCTGTGCAAAACGAAGCACGTCTGTGCACAGACGCACAGACGCTGCACAGATGGCACAGACTCTGCACGGCGATTTCCCTTCGCCCCCCTGTCTATCTTTGATATATCTTCAGTCTTGAACATCTGCGAACGAAGCACCTTGATAGCAACCTAGTACGACCCTGTCAGCTCGCCGTACATGAGACGTTACGACCCCAAACCTTTGTTGGTATTGTGCCAGCCTTCCATGTTCCCTTATATACGTCCGAATAATCGCCACCTGCGATTAAACTTTCACTTTTTTCGATTTCTCTAGTAAGGTCACTCAATTCCACACAAGAGAACGGATTTTCTGTTGTATTTGAAGATGGTGCTATTCGAACGGTAGCCTCTGCGCTCCTCTACGTCTACTATTGAGTTTGTGCTTCAAGTGGTGATACAATGGATGCGGACCTCCTGCGGCATCTCAGTAAACAGGTATTGTGGTACTGTGAACGATGCCTCCAACATCTCTGGACCAGTTATAGTGATTTGTCCAACTTTTGAGTTCTGAAACACCACAGTGAAGAAATAACACGACACGAATGGAGAATATTTGTTGGAATGGTTGGAATGGAAGAAGTGGACAGACACGGGGAAGGAAGTTGAGTGAAGACGATCATTGATCGATGGAACGAGCGTCGGCTCGAGCGTGAGTTCAAAGTACTTAAGCCTGCTGAGCCACCCTTTTCTGGAACGCCTTCTACCAACCTTCTACGACAGCTTGATTTCTCAGAATCAATTATTCTGTACTGTACTGCTCCTATATGTACCCACTTTTTAAAATACGCAGAATCGCTGCCTGGAGGCAGACCTCAGAAGCAGACAACATAAGTCAAGCAAGGCCGGAACTCGGGGGGGGGGGGGGGGGGGGGGGGGGGTTGAATCCACACATTTCTGTTCGGTATTTACATTGCGAAAACATAATGCTCTGCTTTCAAGAGTCGCTTTGTAGAGCGTCGAGCGGCATATTGACAGCTATGCAGTAGGTTCGAAATTAAACTAAATACTTAGGAATACATACTGTATATAATATGTTAAGATGATATTTACATAAAAAATAATATAGGTCAAAGCCTTTTTTTTCCTTTCAAGCTGTTTGAGTTCTGAATCAATTATAGAAATCAGGTTAATATAGCGCTCAGAATTTAAGTATCAAATGGTCTCGCTCGACTCCCAATGTCCAGCAAGCGTCTCAGCGTGCCAGACTTTGGCAGTGTATCATCCTCTCGCATGTGGCCCTGGCCCGCAAAGCTGCGCACCGACGGAACGACGTATGCGATCGCTTTCATGCATGTCCAGCTGTACGTGTGTCCCACTTTGAACTCCCACTTCATGACCGAGATGTCTGCAAGGGTCCACATCCGATACCGCCATATGTCATTATCGAGGTCGACAGCATAGCTGAACAGTGCTTGTGCGAAATCATCCTAGTCGTCGCCGTGAACTTTAGCATGACCACGCCATACAAGCAAATGGATCTCAGATCTACTTACAATGTTATCTTGAACATTACCATCCCCCACCTCAGTCTCGGACCTGACAACAGCTTGGACATCGAGTGCGAGTGAATTGAGATCAGGACAGCTTTGAGCTATCGCGTCAATCAACTGGGGCGTCAAAAAGTGCGCAAATAGCGAGAGCTTCCGCAGTCGGTAACTGGGAAATAGCCGTAGTAATATCTTGACTTCCTCCAACGTTAGACTACGGTCCACGAGCGTCAGGGAAGTCAAATCTCTCCCGAGCCGAGCGATAGAGTCGAGCATGGGGTCTGTCCGGCCGCGTGGGATAGGGATATGCAGCCCCAGCTCCAGGGAGCGCAGACCTGGGAGCTGTATACCGCTGTAGATTTGATGGCGTCCCTGCAGTGTCTTGAAACCATCTTCTGAGGGCTCAGTGCAGCAGCGTGAGTATCTCATGCAAAGATCTTGCAATTCAGGGTGGTTTCGCAGTAGCTGTTCGAGTCCAGTCGGATCCGAGAGATGGTACGCGTCCAAAGGCATGATAATTGAGAGTTTGGTAAGACGGGGGAAATGGTCGAGAAGCAGAAAATTCGTTGAAAGTGGCTGATGGCCGATAGTTTTGATTGAAAGTGCTCGGAGAATCGGGGCGAATTTATTGAGGAAATAAGGTACTGTCGTGTCTCCTGGGTGTTGTCGTATGCTGTCACACCGTAATGTGAGCTGGAGCTCCTCCATGAGTGGCATTGACCCACAGGATTTGATTACGTCGTTGAGCTTAAAAACCTGTATGTCGATCGAGAGACGCCGCAGGTTGTGCCCAATACCTGACCAGATCTCGGGAAAGAAGGAAACGTGCCATGCGGAGGCTTTTGAGCCATGGTCCAAGTACCAGTTAATTTCGAATTCGTCGACGTTCTTCAGTTTCCTGATTACAGCAAGAAACATATCCAAGCGATCTTCTGGGGAAGGGATGTGCTCTCGTGCGCGTGGGGGAGTGTTGGTAGGTCGAGAAAGTGATCTCGTGTGCCTGAACATGCCCCCAATCTTGTGTAGATATGGAAGCGGCTTGGACAGCGGAGACTGTGGGCGCTCTGGTGGTTGTTCGACCTTGAGCTTGTCGTGATCTACAGCTCTGACGGCGTCCCTCACAGCGCTCGGCCACATCGTCAGAACGCGCACGCGCTCGCACATTATCGAGTCGTCACTGTTCGGTGTGAGCAACTGATCGAGACTGTACAGATGGTTGCTTGAATGAAACTCACTGAAGTATTCTCAACTTCTCCAAAAATACATGGGGGTCTCCAGTGATGAAGCTGAGCTGGCTGTAGAGCTCGTTCATGATGAGATTGAAGAAGAGTCTGTTGACTCCGATGAGGTTGAGAAGGTCGCCAGGAGGGAGCTGCTCGGCGATTAGAATCCACAACTCAGCGGGGAGCGGTTTCATATAACCCAGCGCCCGAGTTTTTGATTAAGTATTCTCCAATTTTTCTGAAACGAAACTCGACTGTTCGGGGAAGGGAAATCAGCAGGCGTTTTGATCGATAAACTAGGAATGGGCGTATCGGCTTTACAGTTGCCACCTGTTCACCGCCGTCTGAGGAGCCAATCAGTCTTCGTATGTTCTGCTGACATATTACTGTATAACAGATCCACTTCTGACTTGCATATTTTTGGCGAACTTGAGAGTTGGGCAATGTAAAGGAATAACACAGCCTTCATCCGCCCAGCTTTGCCACGTGTGATTACTGTTCGGATGTTGCCTGCGATATCCGGACTCCGTGCAGCACGAAATGAACAAAGAGAATATATTTACCTCCAAATTGGAGTCCAGATTTCTAAAACATGCCGGTTTACTGAGCGAATTACAGATTGAGTAAAGACGAACTAAATGCTACATATAGCCGTTAGAGCATTGGTTCAGCCTTCAGCGCTTCAGCGATATGAGTAAGTTACTTATTCGTGGAATCGCGTTAGAACGTTTTAAACAGCGCAAGACTTCATAAATCAGACACCCAGCAGGTAGATAAATTCCTTACGCGAGGTCGCAGCCGACATCTAAGTTCATTTCAACTTTCAACGCCATGAAGATCGCACAGCGTTTATATAACCGAGAATTATGGACAACAGCATTTTTTCATGGAACTTCGCAATCTCAAGACTGAGGTCAAAGCAGCGCGGAATGTACGAGATTTGGTCTGGTTTGAGTGCCTGCCTGCTAGAGCATGAGCGTGAGGCTAGAACAACACGTCATTGCTGTCGATGGCCAGTGAAGTGCTCCGGCGCAGCAGAGAGCAGTGATGAGAAGCCAACACTGCCCGACGGGTTGGCGGAGGACACGACAGAGCTTCTCAAGACCTCCTGGGAGTGTTTCTCGATGCTTCTCTTCAGTGACAGTGGCTCCAGGATAGGGATAGGCGCTGCATATTCCATGTCAGGGTGTTTTTAGCCAAAGTAGCAAATTAAAGTCCATGGGAGTCGGAACAGAAGCCTTCGATGCGTTCGCACCTTTGTGCGTATTCGCATCGACAGCGTGTCCTTCGCCATGTTTGCCGGCGACACTTGTGCAGTCGTAGAGACTAGCATCACAGCCAACCCCTAGAAAGAAGTAAGAGCTTGCGTTCCAGAACACCTAAAAAGATATGTGCGGTGCGCCTCGTTGTTCGTCCTTCTCTGGAAAGGATAGGACAGCCACTCTGGGTTGAATGAAAGTCAAAAGAACGGCATCTATGCCATAGGACAAAGAAAGACTATGGAGAAGGGCCATTACTTCGAGGTTGTTTGGCAAGATCAAGACCAGAGACAGGTTCGCAAGCCAGTTGGTGTGAGTCAGAGAGGTTCGTGGTGATGAACTCGTCGGTCTACCTGACAGTGATGAAAGTGCGAAGAATAGTTAGTACGCATCGCTCTGGATCTGATGACTGGATCCTCACCTGCCTCACCCATGAGTTCCATTTGACGGCACAGAAGCATTAATAATGAAGCACTTTGAAGGATGCCGATTTTGGACCTTGGCGCAGGAAAAATCCTTTGCGAGGTTCAGGGAGAAACGCATTAGCGTTGGTTGAAACGTAGCACCGATTCTTTGTGGACTTCCACTATACATAACTACCTTCCAGAAAATGTCTTTTCATCGGATCGGAATAGAAAACGCACTGTGTCTCTTTCGTCATTATCACCAGCAACAAACACCACTGATGCGCCTAATCATTCCCATCTCGAGCCAACGTCGATAGAAGGCTGACTGGACTCCAGCGCTGCGAAGAAAACAGGAAAACAAAGCTCAACGACTCGCCGACACTCGGAGTGAAAATCGTAGACGGATGCTCCTGAACAACAGTGCCAAATAAATGGTTCAATGCCAGTGACGTCCATTGGACACAATGCACTCACCACCAGATCTCCCCAACTTTTGATGCTTTAACGTGCTTGAATCGGACTCACTTATCTCAATAAGACTCTATTCTCGCCTGAAACCGCATAGAGAATGACCAGAGGCTCTCAGAAACGTGCCAAGAACGCACAACCGACGCCTCCACCGCCTTCAACTGCGGTTGTTGTATCGCCAGGCTCGCCATCCGCTTCCAATTCTTCTAGTGGCGAGGAAGCTTCAGATGGCGATGACCTGCATCCCGAAGAGACGTACGCGCCTTCTGCCTCGCGACCTAGTACACCATCGCAGGCCCAACCCAATGCAGAGGATGAAATAGAGGACGCGATTACGTGTCAATGGGAGGAATGTGGTATCGTGTTCACGCACTTGCCAACGCTCATTGACCATATACACAATGGTATGTACTCCACGCTCTATAGTACAGCCTCTTCGACGCGACGGAAGGCAATGCGAATCGATTTTATCGAGATAATATTCATATCGGGATTAATGTTCGTTCTACAGATCACATTGGTGTACATAAATCGAATTATACCTGTGAATGGGCAACATGTCTGCGGCGAGGGCTCCCTCAAACTTCGCGTTTCGCGCTTATCTCGCATATTCGGTCACATACGGGCGAAAAACCATTCATCTGCCCGCTACCAGGTCAGTCAACTAAACTTTTCCCCACGATCCGTCCCTCAACTTCCACGCCTTAGAATGCGACAAGTCCTTTACACGCTCGGATGCGCTTGCCAAACACATGCGATTGCAGCACCATATTTCACCTCCAGCACCTGGCCGAGGCGGGTCGCGAAAAAGGAAGCGCGCAGCGGACGACCAAACACAGGGTACCTCCACGCCAGTTGCGTCGGTAGTTGTGTCTCCTCATCCGACATTACCTAACGCTAGTGGTTTTATGAAATTTAAGGTCGAAGCCCAAACGCCTTCTGAAGCAGTGGAGGACGGAAACGACTACTTTTCCACCAAAAGCAAGTCTGGCGCAGCTAATGGCCGTCAGAAGCGCCAACCACGGGCAACGCAGCTGCAGGTCCAGAACACACCTTCTCCCGAAAATGAAGAGGAGGATGGCTACAGTTCGTCTTCATCTGATGTTCTACCCCCAAGTTTAAGCTCTCAATTCGATGAGAGCACGGGGCTTGTAATGGGTCGGACACCGGCGAAGATTATGTATCTGTTGACGAAGGCGAAACACAGATACGCATTGGAACAACATGAGGAGCTGCAGGAGCAGTTACGTATCTTGAAGAATGATCTACAAGCAGAGAAGGATATGAAGGAGGGAACTCTAGACGATTATCTTCGACGAATGCTTGGGTAAGTTGGATCACTACCATGAGTTATTTGCTGCTTGTGTTGAACACATCTTTCTTCCTAGACCGGAGGCCGAAATGCTCATGTCCCCTACTGCGGCTGGGTATATGATAGATGATCATCCTGCTCCGTATCAAATCATGCAAAATGGAAGTCACTGAGGGTAATAAGTTTTTATTATTATTCTTGTTGTATCATTATGTTTTACTATCATTTCTCCTTGCGGGATTGTATCATAATCAAATCAGACGGTCAGCGTGGCTGTATATAGCTTTTCACACCAATTTAACTGACTCTTTTTCTTGCTATAGTCATTTGTTCAACCCCTGATCTGTCGCATCCTTAGTAGTTATGAAAAACACGCCCACGATAGTAAGGTCTGGTTGTCTCGGTGAACCTATCGGTCATGTCAATGTTTCGTGACCTTTTAGAGCATTGAGCGTATAGACTTACGAATAAAGGATCGAATTACGAGCCTCGATTCGTTCCATGAACCCGTTTTCAACCGCAATCCCATCCTCACTCCTCCTTGTCAAGCAGCAAGCCTGTTTCCGCTAGCTTACTGGGCCTCTCTCGACAATCACACATGAACTCCCTCCCAAATGACCATTGTTCGAGATCCAGGGAAGCCTTTAAGTGCAAATGGGCAGCCTGCGAGGTCGACTTGGCTAACTCCACGCAAAGCGTTGCCCGTCATATCCACGAAGGTGAAGATCAGGCTTTCGTTGAATTGATTCGTTGTTCAATATCGTATCTTTGGCATAGATCATAGACTGGGCCCTGCTCGTGTTTGTGAGTGGGAGTCGTGCGTCAAGATAGGATACGTGTTTGCCTCCTATAGGGCGCTCATGTCACACGTCCAGTCGGAGCACAACAAGAAGAAATACCTTAAGTGCTCGCAACCAGGTAATTCTAAAACAACAATTTTTAAGCAAACGGATACTGAAATTGCACACAGGACGTGATCTCGATTTCCCAAATAATTCGGCCTTGTACCTTCGAGACCATGAACAATTCTTATCATCAAGATCGATTACCAGGAACACCTCTAAGATCTCTCTGTATAACTCAGGCGTGAGACAACCAGAACAGCTGCGACGTGTATTCTCCTTATCAAGCTTGGAAATCCCGGCTTCAGGGCCAAGAATCGAGATACTATCTGCACTGACGCAACGTCCAGTCATTCAGACAGCGCAAACGGTTCGTAGCCGATCGTATATTTTGATAAATAACCATTAAAGAGCCAAAAAGAATTTACAGAGGACTGCAGAAAGGTGGTTTGTAATAGTGCCGCTGTCTCCTGTGTCTCCTACTTCCATAGCAAACCCATATTCGTACGCGAAGTTAAACGACCTCACAGGGAAAATCCGTAAAGAATGTGAAATTGGATGCGGAGGTTTTGCAGACGTTTACATGGGGACCTGGTTAAAGGAAGGTAAGCTATTACTTCGATTTAGTCTCATATCCGGAGGGCTGACGTGGGTCTTCAAGGTCGCTATCAAAAGAATTCGTCCATATCGTTACACGCAGGATTCTTTTCTTAAGCTACAGAAGGTATTTGACTGTTCTCGCGCTTTGTCAATGAGTGTTATTAGTACTTATATGCTCGGCAGAAATTAAGAAGGGAAATGCGCATCTGGGGCAATCTCGACCACCCCAATATTGTCCCGCTTTATGGGGTTGCGTTTGGGTTTGGAAATCTGCCTGCAATTGTTTGTCAATGGATGGATCAGGGAACTCTTGCCGAATACCTTGAGAAGAGAAATTTAAACTTTCGAGATCGATTGGATATTGTGAGTTGTCAAAATTTGAAATTAATGTAATGTAGCTAATTAGACTCTTTCTAGTGTATAGCTATTGCCCATGGGCTATCACATCGTAATTATCTCGCAGTCTTATTCCTTCACAATTTTATTGACCACCTCTGTTAACTTCTATCCAGTTCATTCACACAAGGTCATCCATGGTGATCTTTCACCGGTATGTCTTACGGTAATCATACATGTTTTCTCTTCTATAACGCTCTTGTTAATAGGCTAACGTCTTGATGGATGGCGATGTTGCTCATCTCAGTGACTTCGGGCTCTCAAATGTCATCGCGGAACTTCAAGGTCCATCTTTCTTTACCTCCAAGCCTGGAGGTTCGGTGAGATGGATGGCACCTGAACTGCTGGGCGATATTAAACCAGAACTCGCTTTGCCATGCGATGTTTATTCGTTTGCAAGTGTTGCATCCTATGTAAGCAAGCTCTGAGAAAGTCCCTCGCGGTCGAAAGGGAGTAAACTGATGGTTTTCTCCGCCTTAGGTTATCTCTGGAATTCTCCCGTATGAACAACGATCGGATCCTGCTATCATCGCCGAAATACTAAAGAACATTGCCTCGAAGAGCTTGCCTACCAAACCGCCTCAGACAGCCTTGACGGATGAGTGCTGGGAAATCCTGCTCGTGTGCTGGGCGTTCAATCCGTCCGAGCGTCTCAATATTAACGAGGTGGAACGTCGCCTGCTCGAACTGTAATTTATGTGATACGTAACATGCACGCTACACGCCTGTATTGGTCAGTCTCGTTTCGCTTTTCATTTAATCGGATGTTGCTCACTCCTTGACGTAGAACAGCCGTGGCCGAAGGTCTAAATCCCGTTCAAACGCCGGGCCTCTGGAGGCATTATGGCTAGCCGCGTTGCTGCTATGAGGCGTTTGTGGCTTCTGCGCACAGCGCTAGCAGGCAGATGATTTATTGTTTACTCCCACATAGGCCATCTCGCATGAGTCCTGGGTTTGATTCAACGACTCGATGCAAGATGATTTAACTTACCGTCACTCTGGAAGTTCGTGCTAACTTAATAAATTTACCTTACCTAGAACTGACTACGCTTCTGCCTGGTGCACATCTATATACAATACTTATTGAACTCTTACATTTATTGCATACCCATATATTCATATTGATTCGCTGTTGCTTTTCCGATGTCCTCTCTTATATAGATTACCTATCCATCATGATCATTCTTCGGTGATTACACCTCGTTCTACCAGTTCTGTTGAGAAAATTCATGAGTATAAGGTTTAATCTTGGGTCTATGGCTCACCAATGCATCATATATCATCTCACTCTGCCTTACAGCTTTTCTCCACGTTGACTACGCCAGCCTTTCGGTGTGGTGAACATGTGTGATTTGTTGAACGCGTCGATCTGATGTGATCGCCTAACTTGGGCGCTAAAGTCGTGATCCGTGATCGAGCAGCGAAATAGCCTTTTGAAGTCATTAATGGAGGTAACCTTCGAAATTCCTTATCGGATGGTCTTTTCAAGCCTCAAGCTTTCACGCTCCAAAGCCTTAATGTTGAACGTTGAACATGAGGTTTCTTTCTTATATATATATATATGGTATACATTTAAATAGCTCACAATCGGGACAGTCTAGGTCTAACTACATATATATAATAACCTATTCGCCGCGCATTTTGGAGCAGATTCGTCCCCCGTCTCCGAATCTTGTCGTCTAAAGCTGGTCCGGGCGATCAAAGAGGAAGTATTCGAAAGGTTGCCTCACTATAGTACGACCTTCAATATTTATACTATGTACTTCGGTCTGAAATTCACATCTCATTAGTATCTATTTAAATCACTATCCTTAAATATATCTGAGCATCACTTCGGGCATTCGTGTGAGCGTCGACTCGGATGTTACGTCGATGACAGGATATTGATTCGAAAACTCTTGTCACTAATATTTTTTTTACTGCCATAAAATTGTAAAGGCAGTCTTCTTTCCAGAAAATTGTGGCAGGTAAATCTATCGACGATTCTGCATTTCTACGTTGACAAGCGAAGGCAGACCAAATACAGCTCCAATTTCCTTCAAAGCCTACTACTATATATGTCGTGGGAAAATCCGAATTGTCATGATGTGAAGTTCTAGCGTTCAACTTGGCGACCATCAACGATGTCGGAGTCGAGTCTGACGAAGTCGGGCATGAACATCATTAGAGCCTCCCAGGTCCGCTGTGCTATTTAGTCATTCTTCCTGCTAGACGACCCGTTGGCCAGGGCTCATCTCGATCGCACCTCTTTCCTCACGACGATTCAGCAACGGGCGCCTCGGATGTCCTCGAGATACTCACGAATATTTTTGCGGCCACCAAAAGATACAACCTTTTCTTCAGAATCGTGGGGAGGAACATCCTCGGTTGACCCGTATAGCATACCCAGCGCTGGTTTTTCTTACCCTCCAAGCAGTTCTGTACCCTCGCGCGACCTCGACTCCCCAATGGCCTCTCCACCACATCCGTATACCCTAGGAGCGATACACTCGCCCGTAGAAACCTCCTTTACGCTGCCATCTCGACAAATGGGCCATATCCAACAAAATGCAAGCGAAATCAGCACCGAAAAGCGACCAGAGCCAGGGATCGGCTTCCAGTATCCCCAGCCTCAGCGTACACAATCACAACCTCGCCCGTTGACCAGGTCGCAGTCTATTTTGCTACCAATAACTCTATCACCACTCTTTATCTTGCTATTATTTCTCCCGGTGCCGCCTCTATTATCCATGATTTATATCGTGACGGGCCACGCTATCCTGCGCGCCTCTAATTCATCTCCCAACTCCATCTATATTTCGCCGATCGTGGCGTCTCTCGAGGCCGGTGCTACAGGCGGCGTCATCCTTTCCCTTCCACTCGCACTCCTTCTGTATCTCCTCATCTTCCCAAATAAACCGCGCGACTCGCCAGAAGATTTCTTCGAAGACGACAACTCGCGCGCCGAAACCCAGGAGACATGGCTCCGACGCTCAGGCTACGCCGTCGCCGCGTTCTTCCTCGTTGCCATAGCGGGCATTGCGGGTCCACTGGGAGTGACTTGTTTGTCAACTGGGTCCCTGGACGAATTTGTGGGTAACAAGAAATTACTTAGCTCGAGCGCATCAGCCGCAGCGGGATTTGTGGGCGGCGTGGTGCTGGTATTTGGTTGTCTGGTCGTCGGCGTGTTCGCAATGCTTACGATGTTGTTGCGGAAAAAATCGTCGTCGTCATGATCTCCCGACAATGAGGTGTTTGTTACTTTGAGCGCTGGCGCGCTATCTCCACCCATCGTCTGTTGCCATTTCCCGTCAGCAGAGGACGCCATCTTGCCAGTGCTATCTTCAAAGGATTCGGAAACCATTCCCAATAATTTGACGAGTAGAAAGTATTCTCGCCACGCGCTGCCATGGACTAGGCATCCCACGACGAAAACGCAATGCCCGAACCTAACATGCTGAGGTTGAAGGCGCTTGTAAAACTATACTACCCAAACCTCAATCCGCGGTGCTTTCATCTCCAAAATCCATCCGATGTTCCACTCCTCGTACTCTTACAGCATTTGGACACTGTTTATTCTCTGACTTACAGGCAGGCCACATTCTGAAACTCATACACTGACATTTGGGACTATTGTTACACGGATACATTTACATTTACTTGTTCTGTATGTCCATACACTTTACACTCTTTGTTGTACTTCTATATTCCTGGTGCGCGATTGACAGCCTTGTGATACAATTCAAATTCATTGAGGAAACTTTGGGGAGAAATCGAGATTAGATATAAAACATGCTGTCTTTGATATCAGCGTGGAGCTAAGAAAGCGTTGTTAGCCTAAAATTATTAGAACGGAATGACTGTAGGGAGACTTACTCCTTGACCCCAGCGCTTCCTCGCAGCATCAAAAACACGTTGCGCCTCCTCTTCCTTGCTGAGGCGGCTCCCAGCGTTAGACGACTTGTCATCGACGAGGAATTCATTCAGGTAGCAGCGACCCCGCTCACACGCAAGATCAGCATAATAAGCCGCCGGGATAAGGCTGACAGCCTTGGTTGCGCGCGCGTATAGATAGCTAGTGTCGTGTGTTCCCTGCTGGATCTCGTCGGCCTGGAGGTCGTTTTCATCGTACACAACAGTGTAGTGCGTCGATTTGACGTGTCCCTGGAGGCCTGCATGCGCTTGCAAATAGAAATCGAAATCGAACCTGGGTAGATAAAATAATATGTAAATATAGTATCGAGTCACTGATGATGACGATCGAAACTCACACTCCGGTGATGCCTTTGTCGACGACAGTGCCTGGGCGCGTGTTGCCGTTCTGCGACGCGTACTGAGAGCTGGTGGGCCAGAATCTGCAATTTCCTCGCGTGTTAGAAATGTAGCAACATTAATTAAGAGGAATAAGCTACTCACCGCGCATGGTGTCGCTTTCCACAAACCGAGATCGACAGCAAAGGCCTATAGTTCTTGCGATTTTTGGTTTCCATCTTCTTGAACGCTTTCAAGATTTGGGGCAATTCCTCTTGCAGGACTGTGTCAAATTGACCCTATAGATAGCACATGCCGCATAGTATCAGCATCAATGTTAGCCTGCCCGAAGTGCAAACGATACAAACCTCGGATACGCCATCGCGGTATACGTAGATCCTATCGGGAAGCACTTGTTCTTCTCCACGTATATAAGAAGACGCTCAACCATCATATCTGTGAGTTCGTCGAGCATCTAGGTCATATAAAATGCCTGTTAATATCCGAAAATTAAATTAAGAATTAAAAGACATACCTCTTTCTTCGATTCTTGAATGCGAATACTCGCAGGGAATTGTACAAATTTGTCGTCGATGCTAGCCACAACCGCAGCAATTGACGGAGTTCCATCCCGACTTCCGGGTCCGGGATGAGTAACATCAATGCCGACCATCATAGTTTTCTTCTTAGTCAACCATCGCATAGCCCTGGGTTCCAACTGGGATGCCTTACGTCAGTTTACCAGCAAATAAAAAATGAAGCGAGGTGCGTACTAAATGATTGGTGCCTCCCAACTTCGTATTGATTTTCAGAGCCACGTTGGATAAATACTGGTCTTGCTTCGGTTCATTGAACGCCTTCTGGAGCTGCATGTGGACTGTGTGAATTCCTAACTCAACGTCGCAGAGACGCTTGAGCAAACAATGGCGTGAGTATAGGAAAGGTAGACAGAAAAGCCTCAGAGATGTCACACCTTGATACCCGGATAGATAAAGTTATCGCGATTCTCGAGGAGGACAAGCACAAGCTGTGGCTTTGTCCTCGGCGTGATCTGCTCGGTCAAGATTTTCCGAATCTCCTCAAGAGCCCCAGTCCTGTCGGGATCATCGCGCGGATGAGGCAGCGCAGCAGGCTTGAGGAGTGTAGGCAGGCCACTGGGCACATTGACACCGCTACTGCGCAGCTTCGATACAAAGTTTTGTACTAGATTCTTCAGGTTGGGATCGTTGGGGCCCCCTCGGATGGTATTGCGTCCATCTTGGACAACCAAAACGGCCCAGCTGTGTATCGTCGCTCCTCCGTGGAATTTGACATTGAGGATATTCCAACTCCCGTTCTGTACCCTGGGCTCGTTACCATTGTAAGTCAGACGAGGAGCGGGAAGTTCACGGGCTGGGATATCTGGCATATTGGGATTGATCTCTATGCCGAAGCCGTCGAGGGGGCCTTCAGACGGAACAAGTCCCAACGCAGAGTGCCCAGTGTTGATAATGGCATTTCCGTTGACGGCAGGAGGGTTGCACGCAAACTTGATCATCTCCGCTGTTTCTCTCTCATTGAGTTTGCCTCGATAAGCATTCCCCGGTTCGATGAGGCAGAGTTCCGCCGGAACCCATACGGGCTTCTTTGCGCTCCCTAAATCGACCACAGGAAGATCTTCCGGATGTTTGAGTTTACGGTTATACTCTATAAATGCTATCGTCAGCGAGATGCATAACCTGATTAGGACAGTTGACTCACTTTTCAAGAAATAGGTCTCGACGGAGGTACGACCACCGAATTCTGGACAATCGAAAAACATGCGGCGCGCATTTAGGTTTCCGATAGCATTGAGCTTCTTCTTGTGCCCGAGGTGGAGGGTCTTCACTCGAATACTTTTGACCATACTCTTCGGAAGTGTCGGTGCAGACCCTCTCGAATTCTGATTGAACTCGAGCAGCCTGTCGGCGAGATTTCCAGGTACGATGAATGCGGTCATGCAAACATTCCTGGCAAAGAATATATGAGGCAGGAACTTCTTTGACTTTGAGAAATTGGTATGCGCACACATTGACCATGAGTTCTTTGTATGCCGGCCTGACCGATGTATAGAACCCTTGTATCGCCTCAATGCCAGGCCCGAGCCTGAATTTCTGGGACGACATGGGGAAAAAGAAACGGTTTTTCCCAACACGTGTCCCAGCTCGATTTGCGTATTGTTGCAGAACCAGGTTGAGTGCAGAGACCAAGGGCAGGGTGTTGAAGTCGGCCGAATCCGGACGCCCATCCATATACCTGTGATCATTGTCAGAACTTAAGTTCATTAGAAAAAAAAATTTTGACGTACCGGGCCAACTGGCGAGGATCCATTTCGCGGTCAAACCGAATAGAAATCATGTAGACCTTTGGATTGGGCCCTGGACCAATCTCGTCGTCGTCGTAGAAAGGGACAGAAACATTTAGAGGTTGTGGGAGTTTCCTCCCTGACACCAGCCTCTGGCTGCGATCATGTGCGATGTAAGGAAGGTGCGGCAGGATGAGAGGAGTACGCTCTAGAAGGTCAAAGAGGCGTGCTTTGATCCTGTTGATGTCTGTCTTTGGGGTAATTTCGACCACGTAGTCAAAGATAGGGCCCTGGGACACCTTAACTGGGAAGAAATTGGCTCGGACGGTGATCGCTGTTCCTACAGTTCCCCAGCCAGGGCGGAGAGGACGCTCAGGCATGACCTTCAAGGATTTGAAACCCTCGACAAGACCCTGGAGCTCGTTTGTCGCAAGGCGTGGTGCCACTCGGAGAGGCACGTTCTCTGCGAAGATCATGGGAGGACCTCCTCTACCGCGAGGAGCGCCTCTCGCTGGGCTGCCTCTACCGGAGTCGTATCCGCCCCGTCCGCGACCACTGTCTCCGAATCCGCGACCGCCGCCGCCGCTGCCGCCTCTTCCTCGCTCGCGTGAGCCGCCAGGTGAGCCTGCCCGCCCGCGTTGTGGTTGCTGTCCACGGCCTCTAGATGCCATAGCGTGTTGTGAAACTTGTTGGAGATGATAATTCTGGTTGAGTTTAAATTCGACCTAATAACAGTTTATATACCCGGAGTTCCTGGGAAAAAAGAAGCCACAGTCTAAGCGCCCAATGCTAATTCGCAGGAAGACCGTTCACAAAAGGGAGGCCCACAAGAAGTTCTTTTGAGCTTTTAGCACAATGGCAGGAGTAACCGAAAGAAACATCATTCGTAGTCCCCTTTGCATCCAGTCCGCGTCGAATGGTCGCCACGAGGTTGCCACAAGAAGATGCAAACAGTGAGTAATATGGTGAGGTTCACACTGATACCCCCAACGATAAAACGTAAGGCCCAGCCGGTCGGTAGAACGAGTGAATTGTTAAGAGCATAGTTGTCAGTAAGCGGAATTCAAAGGGATGTTCGGAGTTCTAAATATTCTGCCACCATTCGCTACGTAAACTTACCGTAACGTTCAAATCGTTGCAACAATTAACACATAATTGAGGGGAAAAAATAAACGAGAGTGGTCACTATACACAGAATACAGTGTAGACGATAAAAAGGTACATGGTAGTAGGAATGAGCGTGTTCCTCAAGATTTGAAGATAAATTAAAAAAGAACGATGGTGGAATCGGAATGAACGAAGAGGAATGATCTAAGAAAATTTGCAGTTTTTGATGGAGGAATAAGGGGAAAGTTTCACTGTGAGAAATTTGAATCGAAGCAGGCTTAAAATTTAATGAGAGGCGCATTGGGGAATCGAAAATTCTAGAAGTATGAGAAGCCCTCTTACTTGAAATCAAGACAGAAAACAAAATAAAGGGGATCTGAAAGTACTCACCAAAAAGAAGGAAATGAAATCTAAAAGACAAAAGAAAGCGAATGATGTTCTGAGGCGAGCTCAATCCGTGTACACATCCAATCCGAGAAGGTCGCTCCACTGGCTGTCCTCGCTCTCGCCCACGCCCTCGCCCTCGCTTGACTGAACCTCCTCGTCTTCACTGTCTTGCAAAGTTGCTATCCATTGTGCATACGGCCTGTTCTCGTCCTCGCCACTGTCCGCAAGCGAGATAACCGAGTGAACCGACTCCGGCCCAGATTTGACGGCATCTTCCACCATGTCCTGAATTTCCTGGATGACCTGAAGGGAAGAATCCAGGACTGCCTCATCCCCGGTGCTAATCGTAACGGTATCGGGAAGGAGCTCCAGTTCGGCAAGAAGCTCTTCGACAGATTTCTCGACGCTCTCAAAGCTCTCGTCTAGCCGCCTGTGGCGTTCCTCTGGCGTTTCAACAGATGCGGGCGCTGCGCCGGAATTCCTGAAATGTCCTGGCATTTTGCTGGCTAGAGAGCTTTGCGAGAGGAAAGATGAGTCCCTATAGAACAAGTCGTGGAAATCCGAGTCATCGGCCCCTGCATCCTTGAACGCCTGCAAGACTTTCTCCAAAGATTCTTCCCAGCTCATCCCAGAAAAGTCACTGGTGTTCTGTTCCTCCTCAACCCCTGTAAAAGGTTGAACTGGATTCTTCTTGACGATCCGCAACGGAGCGACAGAGTTCATGACGCATATATCCACCTTATCGACCTCCGGAGAAACGATCGCGAGTAGACCCTCAGCAGCTTCAGAGTAAGGCGTAGACTCAATGCGCAGCTCATCAATCTCCAGAGAATTCTCCAACCCAGCCAAGAGGTCATCGACAATCGCGTCCTCGCTCGGCGAAGTCTTCAGCAAGTCCTGTAGTCCAGCCTCCGGAGCAGGTGCATTGGTCTTGTCCTTCGAACATGTCTCATCGAAGATGTCACCCTTTTGAAGATCGGCTTGGGGAAAGTCGTCAACAACGTTGTGAGAACGTTCGATGAGGCCTCGAGGCTTCAGAGCGAGAGAGAAATCTTTGGGAACGTGACGATCAGATTCTTCGATGGTTTGAATTGACATAACAGTGAGATCAGCGGCAGTGTTCGGTGGTACCATGAGCATGTCCGATAGAATAGGAACTTTGAGACCTAGACCATCCACTACAGCAGGCAATTTTATCAACGTTGGAGAATTTTCAGCTGGCAAGAGAGGTTTTTCTTGTTTCAAGGGTTCCAAGGGTCGACTAGGAGCATCGACGGACGAAGAGGGGAAGACATTATCTATGAATGCCCCTCCAGGTGAGTCATTCAAAGACAGATTCAGAATTCCATCTTTGTCGTTGTTGGGGAGAGGGCTACCAGGAAAAGAAGTATTCGCCGTTGCATCAGAGTCAGCCACAGAGGAATATGTAGACATAGTGCTTTCAGTCTCTGAGCTGTCCGTGGATTTGTCCCCGGCCTTCGCAGGCGAATAGACACGAATAGCAGAGAAGTTTCGCAAGTTCTCGGTAACTTGACGAATCGCCGCAGCAGGTGGAGGAGTAGGAGGAACATATGTGGGAGGAAGAGGGAATAAGTCAAGGAGGTCCGAAATCGAGGACCTTGTACGCCTTCTGGATGGCTCGTAGTCGTTGTCGTCCTCAGTAATGGTGGAAACAGATGAAGTAGACACGTCTTCCACAATAATTGGCGGAAGCGCTGTCAGCAAAAATAACATTAATTGGGATCATACGAAAGAAATGCGGAACCCACCGAACTGTACAACTCGCGAGTTCCCTTTCGCCTTGCTTTCAGCCGCCGTTCTTTTTCCATGAGTATGATAACGTGGCTCATAATATTCGATTTTGGCAGTGCACGGATGCGCAACGATTGCGCTGGGCGTCAATTCCACGGTCTTGATGAAATCTACGACGTCGAGAATCAGGATCAGTCGACATCGCAGAGGAAGACCTCACTGATTGTTTTATCTTGGACTTGTTTGTATGTCGCGTCCATAATACGAGACTTGAGAGGATGGACCGACGATGCACGCCGACTCGGGCGTCGGATCGGCGGGTCAGAGTTATCGGACTCCGTACCCTTCAAATCGATGTTCACATATTGACTTGCAGATGGAGCCAAGTAGCGCATGTCAGGGGGGGCTTCTCTGGTGATATCTAAAAAATTTCCATTAGGTAAGGGTCGTAATAGGCAACGCAATGAGAAACGCTGGCGTACCAATAACTTTTCCCAGTCCTTTGGCGGCAGCAGGTACGGGGATCCCAGATTCGATATCTTGAGAATGGTCTGTTGACTCCTCTTGAGAAACAAAGAGAACGACAACGGATGCCCATAAACTGCTGAAAAAGCCGAGGATGGACATGAAGAATGTTTGAGGAGTGATCATTGCTGAGCGATATTGCGAAGTAGTAATGAAAGTGTAATTTGAAGGAGACAGGGATGCTAGTCGACCAAGGTGGCTTACGAGTATACCTCGTCCGCAACAATCTTGGTTCCAACGATTATATATACATTTGCAATAGAGGCTGACTGTCAGACGAAGAAGATTGAACATTGGATGACAACGCTGCACGAGAAGCTGTATGCCAGACGCGATCGGGCGGCCAGTTTAGACTTGACCTGGGCCATGACCAGGGCCAGGACAGGGCTCAGGATGGCAAAAGAAAATGTTAATATCTAAATAAACTCGTGCAGACCAGAAAACAAACATACCTGACTTAATTTTAATCAGACAGTATGTGCAGCGAACTTCGAAAGAAGAAGGAAAAGTTGACATCGTCGGTATTTCTTAACATCGAACAAGTCCAGATAGAATCGAGGAACACAGAGAATCGCGTTTTGAAGCCTGAGGAGCAACACAGTTTTTTTTGTTTTGATAAATACTTTGTTTTGGTCCATTAATTTATACCGATAATTATGTCTTATGAGTTCAAGATCTATGTACCTTCCACCACCTATCAGCTCCATCCCCTCCAAAAAAATAACAATCAAGACTCACTTTTAACCTTTAAACAAAATCGACACCCTGCCCGCAATCCTCTCAACTCCGACACCCACTCCAAGCAGAACCGCCGCATCCACCGCCAAAAGCTCAAGTACCGCCGCCATAAACCTTGGCGCGAACACCTTCCACACCATCAGGTGCCTCCTCAGGATTGCAGCGCTCACCGCGCTCCCAAGCAGGAGCGCCGAATAATATATCATCAGGCCCAACCCCGCCAGAGTGCTCTCCTGCTTTATCTGCCGATCCACTACTTGGGGCTTGGCCTTGGCCTCTGTCCCTGCCTCCGCGGCGGACGTCAGCGGGGCGCGGTTCCACAGCGCAGCCAGCGGCGCCGCAAGCGCCAACAAGAAGATCGGGCCGATAGAGTTGAGCACGACCGTCACCACCGAGAAGGTATACGACACGGTGGATGTGAGTAAAAACGCGGACTTCCATTGCAGGGAGGATATCGTTGATTGATGGCCTGTGCCGTAGAATACGTGCAGGCCAAGGAGGGCGATGGGGACGATGTCCATAAACCGGATTCGAGGTGAGAGTGTGGCCGATGCAGCTACATCAAGGACAGTGGAGGGCGCTGCGGTGGTAAACGCCGCCTCGATGCCCTTGACATCGCGGACACTGTCCAGCACCTCCAAAAAGGACAGAAGCGCAACCGTGGCGAGGGCCAGAACCAGCAGACCCGTAATCTGCGTACAGATAAAGACAAGACAGAGCGATATAGTCCAAAAGATGAAATAGGGCGCCCCAAATGCATTGGCGAACCCTAGGACTTTGACCTGCTTCTTCTCGCCCTGCTGGCTGACCTCGACGTTCAGACACAGCGGAATTAACCACCACAGCGCGCCGCCTCCAATCAGGATTGTCCCAAATGCGAGTCGCGCTAGCAGCGTCCGTCCCAGACGCAGAGCCCCAGCCCACTGCGCGCCGAAGACCGATGCGGAATCTGCCCATTCCATGATCCAATAAAGCGTGCCGGCGCATAAAGCTGGAGTGAGAATAAGAACAAGGAAATAACTAGCGATCCCATTATCCGACCGGGTGATCCTCAAATAACGATTGATAATATATGGAATCCCCAGCGCAGCCGGAAGGGCGAGGTACAGCGCCAGCCGTGGCGGCTCCGGCAGCGAGGACGAGGCGAAGAATGTGACGTGGCAATAGGGCTGCTGCTCCTCTCTGCAGACGGTGCTAATCGATATGAGGCGGACGCAGACGGCGAAGATGAGTGAGAAGCCTAGAATGCGGTATCGCAGTCGCTTGTTTGGGGCGGTGAATCCGACCAGGACGTATGGAACGACGGAGGAGACAAGGAGGAATGGGACGAGCCTGTCTTCCCAGAACGTGAAGGAATTTGAGAGGAAAGCGACGGAGTGGAATATAAGGATTACTGGGATCGATTTGACAGATCCCAAAGTGAGGTTCGGCGGACTTGAGATGACAAGCGCCATCGAGGAAGCCAAAAAGCCTCCAAACAGCGCACAATCAACCACATTCACACCTGGAATATAGGTTGCAATAACAGCGTAAACCAATCCGCCCGTCAAGGCACCACCGCCCCCAGCTGTGGCAGCTATCGATAGCCGACCACGAAGCCAGTCATCCCAGTCACCATCGCGCTCAGAAAGGCCTGAATAAACAGACCACGCTGCACAGAGGCCCATGCTTAAGAGCGACAGGCCAAGGCTCATGAGCAGGGGGTTGAACTGCGCCCACATGGCGCGACAAACGCCCAGGGCGACGCGGTTGAAGTTCATAAGAGTGACCAGCTTCGCGTCGCCGTACAATTCAGGCGTCAAAGTCGTCACCCATGCAGCCTGGACGGCCTGCCAATCCTCGTCTAGCTCGCCCCCTGATGGACTGGAACGGTATCTGTCCAAATATGCCATGATTTGGCGAGCGTTGATTTGAAGGGCTTTTTCAAGTATTCTGCCTGTGCTTTCGCGGTAAAACAGCTCGGGGATGATGGTTCCGAGGTTGTTGAATGGGATCGGCAGGCCTAACAGCAAGGATATGGAGGGCAGAATATCAATTTGCTGGATGGTCCGATGGCGAATCTCGGCTCCAGGGAAGGTTTTAAATTGCAGAAGGCCTCCGGGTACTGAAGGCATCGTCTCCATCAAGTACGGGCCCTTGCTGTAAATCCACATCGCCGACGACGTTTCGAGCACCCCGTCACCGCCGTGATCGCCTGACCGGTCCATTCCATGATCTCCCAACACGACAAGGAGCGTGTCATCGTCCATCTTGTCTACGACTCGGCGGAGAACGTCGTCCATTTGCTTCAGTTTCGCCTTCATGCTTGGGTGATCCGGTCCGACGCGATGACCGACGTGGTCCAAACCTAGGAAGTGGCCGATGACGAAGTCAAACGGCTTCGAGGCGTCCTCGAGAAGAGGAAAGAGGTGTGTGATGACACCTTCGTCAACGGTATGCAGGTCTTCCACGTTGAAGGAGTCGAATGGGAAGGTCATGTTGTCTTCGAACGTATCGGGAAAGACGGACATCCACGTATCATCGCCCATGAATGCTAACTTGCTTCATGTTCGTCATAAGTACTGGGTGGACGAGATGGAAGCGAGCTTACTTTCTTCCCAGCCGCTTTGAGCTGCTTCAACAGCGAATCCTCTGCGATTGACGAACCTCCAAAATTATTCCCAATGTCCACAAAAGTCGGAAGCGAACCAGTCGTGATTCCTTTTATGCGCTGCAGAGTCGTCGTTGGAGGATCCGAGTACGCATTGAAAATGAACGAATTCCTCGGATGCCGCAGCGTCAACTCGCGCGGTAGCGTCAATATCCCATGATGCACAGGCGACGGAGGTGTCGGAGGATTAGGAGTGATAAAATCGAACCGCAAAGCGTCGATGATAAGAAGAATGGCACGTTTGTGGGTTGCGCCTACGGTGCACTCTGAGTCTGAGCAAGATGTGGCGTCGGGTAAAGATAGTCTGGTTAACAGGAATCCTCTCGTGAAGAGATAAATCCCCACCAGATGGACCAGAAAGACCCAGACAAGGAGACTGAAACGTGAAGAACCCATCGGGGCCGGAATGTTGGACGACGTGGTGGTAGCGATGCAAGTTGGAGGCGGCGGTGCACGCCATATATTGATGCGTGCGCGTACACGCGCAAAGCGATCGCGTACGTACCGGCCTGCGGCCCGACCGTGGGAAATTCCGAATCCTGTCCGGAAGGCTCGACTTTGCCAAGGAGACCACAACGCTCAAGTACGCACTCCTTCCTTGTGCTATCGCAGAAGCTCCACGAAAGCAATCTCTATTCTGCTATTGATTTCTACATTCAACAAAAGCTCGCGCATTAGTGAGTCAGTCTACGTCCAAGCACAACTCAAAAGTACGAAAATGCCCGTATTTGACAGCACCGCTATCCAAAATACTCAATCGCAATGGCGCCCTGGACATCTGAGATAATGGAAACCTTCCAATCCATAAAACCTGAACTCGAGTCGGATTTTACGCCGGCGGCGTACAACAAGCTCTTAAACACCCTCTTCCCAGTGAACACGCCGTATGCTGTCTTTCCCCAGGTCCACCGCCACCGTGACGATGGGAGCTCAATGTCGTCTCGTGCAACGTTTACTGTCTACTACAAGAATACCCCCGTGTTTCTTCTCGATCTCTTCCCATACCCCAACCTTGCTCGCGTGTCCGCAAGGGAAACCGCAGACGATCACATACGCATGCATGTGCGTGATTTGCTTCCCTATTGTCCCTTGTCGACACTGTATGCATTGAGCGCGTTTGGGACACGGCTCGCGTTCTATGCGTCAACTCCGGGGTCGGTGATCCTTCCTGAACGAGCAACTGCGACAGCTGGGGCGCCGTTCCAGGGCGGCGCCCCTGCGGATTGGTGGGATTGCGATATTTTGGAAGATGATGGAGCTATTCGATTGAAGGAGGTGGTGAATAAGATTAGGAATCAGTGTGAAAATCATCACGATAAATGGTGAGTGCATTCAATTTATATCCATTCGTCATCTAACTTTCTCTATCTTAAAGATAATGTATGGGATGCACTATGCAAACAGGTTGTTCCATCAGATATATTGGGAGAATCTACTAGTACAATGTTCCCTTCTAATTGTATCAACTCTTCAAAAATCAATGCGCATCGAGTACGGCTAGACATTGCACCCGAAAATTAATTGCTATGCTACCTGTATTAATCGATGAACTTTGGGGGGGTCGATAAGGTAGGATAAGTCCTCTTCGCCAACTCTTCGCGCTCAATCCGCGCTTGTACTTACTGAGTACATACCTCCAAATCAACTCCAAATGCACTGCTACATACATAGTTCGACAAAAAAATTAGGTGCGCTCCTTGTCGAGCAAGGGCCCTCTGGTATCCATTTAGCTGCCTTTATTATAGTCTCGATAAGCAGTAAAAGGAGCAAACTCTACTCCAGTGACGCCATATTTATGGGACACAAGAATAATCTCCTCCTAGTCTGCCATGAATCATAACAGTATTTATTCCTGTCCACGATTCTTCGGCATGCTAGCAGTTTAATTTTGTAGGCCGCATAACCCACGTCTGCCACAAATGCACAGTCGTCTCGTGTGTGTTGACTTGTGCTGCTCTTTGAGCTTCATTCCCAGGAATTTTCGAAAGTTATCAAGTTGTTCGAAGGCAACACCCTTCATTTTTTATGTTTAAGAGTTCAACTCGGTTTTCATTATAATAAAATCTTCCCCACCCGCTCACCTTTCATTCTCAGGAAAACGACTTCGCGAAATTCCAAAAATAAAAAGAGCTAACCTTTCTCAAGCCACCACCTATGCGTAGTACTATATATTTATGCTAACCGCACAAGTATTTAGGCACCTTCGAAAGCAATCAGATGCCCAACGTTCGTAATGGACCATACGGGCGCATGCGTGTGCCTTCTTCAGCCAGCGTAGATTCGTAACATCGTACAGTGAAGACAATTTATTATCAGCCAACCATTGGTATTTGATAAATGTGGAGGAACACCAGCGGACCGCTTGTCCTGTCCGTTTTACGATGCTTATTTTGTAGAAAAGTTCTTCACGCTGTGCCTCTTGATCACTGGAGGTATGTCGCCTGCATCCTTCTAGCTGTACTGTCACCAAGAATATTTCGTCACTAAGTATGTGCCCAGTCGCTCATGGAGCCTATCACAATCTGGCCTCCAGGTCCAGGAGACGTCCTCGTCGCCCAACAGTCCGACAAAGAGCTCACATCCATCCTAAACCAAATCTACCCCTAGCGCATCCAAGCCATCATCGAAAAGCTAGTATCCTTCGGAACGCTTGCGCAGCATACCGCCTCGGCGCGTTATGGAACCGCACGAGAATTTCGCGCACCAGCACCAGCACGTCCGCGTTGTCAATGGGGTCCAATTCGGCGACATTGCAAAATTCTGCGACTTCGATTTCAACGCGCGTGTCGGTAAAGTCAACGGAGCAGCCCTTTGGTCGTTGGCACAAGCGCCTGGTACGCCCAAGAATGCCGTCATCGACACGATCGTGTTAAATTTAACTAACAGCTCGACACTGACATGGGCTGTCGACCCGCACCAAGACGAGTTTGCAGGATATGACGTTGTTCAGAGAGAGACGGATCGGCGTAGTGGAATCGAGTGATATCTATTGGGCCGGTTAACAAAGTCACTGTTGATTTGTCGAAGGATAAATCATAACGTCCAGATGGCGGCCCGCGCTGTGGGGGAGAATGGCTTCAAGAGCCCGGCTGCCTTCCGAATTTGCTGGCAAGTATTATTTAAGGAATTTAAGAAATGAATAGGCAGGTTTGATAACCAGAACATGAATAGAAGGGGAAAAGAATTCGCAAAGCACTGCAGGAAATCATTAGCGTGCTTTTCGTGGAAAATGAAGTGTACCAGAGGACACTTGTCCTTGAATATGTTCGAAACTCGCCAGATTATTCGTAATGGATAATTGCGCAGCACTCTTATCGGCATGAGTCCTCTAAGTGAGATCGGCATTCAGTTTCTGGCCTTTACGCCCACTCTCTGGTTGGATTTTCCTTCCCATGCACGCGCCATAGGAAGAGGGAAGACGAGCACCGAATTCCCATGTCATGATTGACGCGTAGGACTTCCTGCTGATTCACTAATGCTGGCTTTGAAAGTCTTCCAATACGATCAAATGTCCATGCTTGACCATGCCTAGGCGGTGGGGAGCCATATGGATCAATGAAGGTCGTTTATCATTACTTCTCCTTTCGAAGCTTTAGAAGACTATCTTGGATGTGTATATATAATGAGCAGAAGCCAAAAAAATTTCAGCAGACTGCTTACCTCTTATACTTGTTCGCGATGCGTATGGTACGGACTTCATTCGCATTTTGTCTTATTGCTATCCATGGAGGCAAGTGGCATTTAGTGCATTTCAGAGGGGGAGAATCTGAACGCCATACTGGATTGTAGTGCACTCGCAACTTCCTGGACTTCAGCAACCTCTCGACATATGGCCACCGGGACCAGGAAACTTGTTTGTCCCCCAGCAGCCTGACCTAGAGCTGGCAACTATGCTCAGCCAAATTGACCCCAAACGCATCCAAGCGATAATCACAAAGCTTGTGTCCTTCGGAACACGACACACCCTTTCCAACCAGACCGACCCGGTGCGCGGGATAGGCGCGGCCAGAGATTGGATCGCTTCGGAAATGCGAGCCATAGCCGCACCTTCCAAAGGGCGGATGGTGGTTACAGTCCCAAGTTACGTCCAGCAGCCAACCTCCAGAATTCCCAATGCGACTGTCATTAGCAACATTGTGGCAACTTTGACGGGTTCCAGGGAGCCGAATCGCGTCTACGTTGTTTCCGGCCACTACGATTCTCGTGTTACGGACGTTCTGAACATTGTCGATGACGCTCCTGGGGCCGATGATGATGCTTCCGGTGTTGCTGTGTCCATGGAACTCGCAAGAGTGATGGCCACCCATCAACCTGCAGCAACGATTATGTTTGCAGCAGTTGCAGGAGAGGAGCAAGGGCTCTTTGGTTCAAACTTCATGGCGACCACACTCAAGCAACAAGGGGCCGACGTCCAAGGAATGTTTGATAATGACGTTGTCGGAGCATCCAAAGCAGACGATGGCACAAATGACCCATTCAACATTCGGATGTTCGTGTCGGGTTTACCGTCGTCCAATACCGCAGCCCAGAACAACGCGCTTGCATCCATAGGTGGAGAAAACGATTCACCTGCCCATCAACTCGGACGTTTTGTAGCTGAAGTATCTCAAAACTTCGTTACTCAAATGAATGGTAAGTAAACACTTGATCTCTATGAGCGTTAAAATAACTGACAAAACAATCAGTGCGTACCATTTATCGTCCGGATCGTTTCTTGCGCGGCGGTGATCAAGGGCCGTTCTTGAGTCAAGGCTTCCCTGCTGTCCGGTTCACAGAGCCACATGAAAACTTTGCCCACCAGCATCAAGACATTCGAGTCGCTAATGGCACCCAGTTTGGTGATTTGATCGAATTCGTCGATTTCGAGTTCAATGCTCGTGTCGCCAAAGTGAATGGAGCAGCATTATGGTCTCTGGCGCAAGCACCAGGAACACCGAAAGGCGTTATTGTCGACACAACCGTCTTGACAAATAATTCAACATTACGATGGGCGGTCGACTCCAATCCTAATATTGCGGGATACGAGGTAGTATGGAGGGAATCGGACCTTCCTCAATGGAACCGTGTCATTCCAGTTGGCTTGGTGAATTCCGTGACTGTTAAGCTTTCGAAAGATAACGTCCAAATGGGAGTTCGTGCTGTAGGAAAGAACGGATTCAAGAGTCCAGCTGCTTTCCCTATGCCTGGTTAAGTAGAGAGTCTGTAGGAGAATCGTGTAGCCTTCAAATGGGAAATTAAGTCGAATTGAATCAATACGGTACCTGCCTTCACAATCCGCCTGCAGTTCTATTTGTAACTGGTTTTGAAGTTTGTCTGAAGCTGTCGATTGGAAGGAACGTCAACGATGAGAAATCCAACGCATAATGATTAAATGTGAAATTGAAAGAGAACGATTGGCTGGTTTTCTCTGGATTATTCAGCAAACATGAGAAAATTTCAGAAAAGCATTGAAAGCACAGCAGAACAAAAACGGTGTTGGATACCGATAGGATAGTACAATAAGCGGGATAAGACTAGATCTGCGGAAGGAATTGTATGTAGGATTACATCTTTGCACTGCACAATTAACGCCCTCCGACCTCTAGAAAAGATATCAGTAAATTATTTGAAGTATGACTCGGTGTACGTACGCTCAACCATGACATCAATCGTATCTGGGGGTTCACAGGTTCAGGTACACAGTATGGGCGAAAAGAAGCGAAACACACCGTTGTCTTCCATATCAAGCGATGCTGGTGTGTCATCGTCGTTTATCCGTGCACCATCATATAAAAATCTGCAAAAAATGTAACGAGAAGGATGAGCAAATGTCATATTGCGCCGTCTGAGATATGTTGATAATCGCAGTAAATTGATCATCTCGGCGCTAAACTGGAAGTGGGACAAAGGGAGAGACAAAACTCACCGAATGCTTCCAACGTCTTTGCCTACTTTGCTGGCGTATGCTCCTTGAAGCTTGCTAAGCTTGGTACTACGCTTGATTTTGAAGAAAACCTCTTCGCCACCGGAGCTCACCACCTAGCGCCAAAGCAATCAGATACGGGCATCCGAGACAGAGAACTAGAAAAAAGAGGGCTTGAAAGATAGACCATGGCATACTAACCTTGATATTGATAGTCGCGTTCGCATCCTCAACCTTGGGCTCCTGGACCTCTTGTTGCTGTTGATCTTCGTCAGACATGGCAAGTTTAAAGCGTGTGCCGGGGGGTCAGGATGAAAGATAGTTCTTAAAACGGCGAGTTAAGTTGCTGCTTTGATTTTTAACCGTCCAATAGGCGGTTAAACGAGCTTAGAAAGTAGCAGCGGGATAGAGCGTAGAAAAGGTTTGAGAGAGCTCTGCATGCCACTGAGCTTGAAATCTCAACAACGGCTTACGTAACGCAGGCGGGATCACTGACTTCGAGGGTCAATGCACCTTGAATGCACCCCCATTCTGCCCAGAGATGAAATACAGCTTCCAAAATATATTTGAGACTATGCAATAGATATTAAATGAAATATGTTAGCCTGAAGAATGAAAAAGAATGAAAAAATTGATGTTTAAAGCTAGTAAAGTGCTCATCGCAACAGTAAGCTGAAAGAAGTAGGATGATGTAAAAGAAATGAATGAAGCCAACCCGAGTACCACAACACAAGGAATAGCCATAGTAATATACCAATACAAAAACAATACAATATCAATGAAAAAAAGATCAAACAGCCAACCTAAAGCATGCTATTAGCTACCATAGCCTTTGTATCGCGTTCCTTCCTCGCTGCCCGCGTCAACGCCCGTTTAGCGCGAGTGTACTCTTCATCCTCATCGGAAGAGTCCGCCCACATATCAGGCTCCTCAGTTGCTACGGTCCTCACTGGCGCACGGAGAGGAACTGGTGCAGGAAGAAGGGGTGCTGCCAAAGTGGGATGCCGCTGCCGCGAACTAGGGGGTGTCGCCCCATCGCCGGTTTCAACGCGCCATACCCAGGGTGCGGGTGCCCGAGACCTCTGCTCCTCCTCATCGTCGTACTCAATCGCAGGCGGCGATGGCGAGAACGTGGGCTGTAGCGATACCCGCACGCTCTTCCTCCTCCTCGGAGACTGTCCCTGAGGCGTTTGTTGTTGAGCGGTGGATGTCGTAGATTGAGAGACTTCCGAAGTCGTTTTCGTGTGTGTGATTGCATGCCCGTTCATGCCCGATATCGTAGGTACCTCTGTCGTTGTCCTTGGTTCAGGTTGCACCTGCGGAGATGGGGCAGGTTTGGCACCTGATCCGCTCTCAACTTCCTCTAAATCCGAATAGAAAACTTCATTGGACTCGTCGCCCGATTGGTCTGTATCATCGGTCTGACGCGCAGCTGCCTTGCTTTTGTCTGCCTTAGACTTCTGAGGCTGGTGGAGAGCTCCATCCGAACCCCATGGAAGTATCCCCTCGACAGGCGACGGCAGCGTTGGCTCGTCGAATTGTTGACGCGACGATTGACCTGCAGTTCTTAAAGGACGAGCAGCAGGAGATGGCGATCTGCTCGAATTCCTCAACGCACTTCTCAGAGGAACCGCCAACGTCTCAGATCGAACTGACTGTGTGCGCTTGATACCCTGGCCAACAGCAGCAGGTTGCGATGGGGCGGAACGCTTCGGCGCAACTTCTGCCTGCCGTGGGTCGAACACAGACCCAGGTGCTTTGATTTCGAACATGCCCGTCCCCGAAGTAGCGCCAGTCGTCGTTGGAGATGTCGTCGTCGATCCAGTAGCCAAATGCCTGATCTCAGCAACATCCATCGCCTCCAACTTCGCCCTCCCCATAGGGGGCGGGGCCTTCACAATTTCCATCATTTCGGTTGGCATCTGAGACCCACCCACACTCTTCCTCGTCTTCGATCTGGGCGTCCACTCCCTGTTTGTGCGCGCCACATCTTCGACGATGCTCATCAAATTCAGCGCAGGCGGTAATGGCTGGATAAGCGACGCCATCGGCGCCTTGGCGTTGACGTTTGCAGCTCGCGACGGCACATCCATTCTCCCTGACGAGGCAGCACTCAACGACGCCCTACGAGCGACACCACCAGAGCCACCCATGCCCTGCCCAAGAGGAGTCTTCTTCCCACTCCTTGAACTACTTCCACTCAGGGGAGCACTAACAGCGCTTGTCGTGGAGTTGTGACGTGACAATGTACCGCCTAATGCCTGCGCGTGCGTATCCCATCCTGGCTGCTGAACGAGAACACCGCTCGGGTTCTCTCCGCCAGCCGTAAGCACCGTGGCAGAGCCTGTCTGTTGCGAGAGTGGAGACTTGGACGACGGTACGTTTGATCTGATAGAGCTCCTGCGTGTAGGCGTAGGTGTAGAAACAACAGGAGCGGAAGCGGGTGAAGGCGCAGGCGCGGGTTTAGGTGCTGATGGAATATACAGGGGAGCAGGAGCAGTGGGGGTGGTTATGGCTACAGGTGCAGCGGCGGCTGGAGAAGGCGCAACCTGTTCTCGCTTCTTCGTCAGACTTTTCTTCTTCTTCACAGCACCAGTCGAACTAGGCTGCATGGCCGCCGTATCGCTGGAATACCCCTTTGTTGCTTGAGTTGGACCAAAAACGTCAAAGGGCTGCGCTGAGGTTGAGGTAACGGCAGGCTCAGGTACAGAAGCCTGCTTGGTCGGAGCTCCTGCCCTTCTCTTCGTCGGTTCGGCAGATGGGGTACCAACCTCACTCGCAACCCTCCTCCGCCCAAGGTCGACAATCATCTCTTCACCACCCTCCGGTTCGTTCAGCCTCCTCGACTCGGCGTGTTCATCCACGCTAGCACTACGACGGTCGCCAAAACTGCCTACGCCGGTAGAGGTGACGCGTGGAGCCTTCTTCAGCCTCTTGCCTCCATGCTCAGTGCGCGAGCTGCTGGCAACAGCACCGATATCGCTAACAGTCCGTCCTCTCGGCCCTGTCTGCAACCCAACTCCTGTGGCGTTGACCACACCAGCACTCACCACCGCATTCCCAGCCAGGCCTAAGCCAACGCGCCCCGTCTTGATAGTCGCAGGCTCATCGAAACTCCCTCGCCTCGCCAGATTCCTGATATTTTTGTCGGTGCGAGTCTCCCAGGGTGCAGCCGAAGGTCTGACTTTGCTCTTGTCTGAGGGCTTGAACGAATTTTGGAAACCGCGGCTAGGTGCCTTGGTGGGCGAAGGCTCGATATCAGAAGCTGAATATTCATCGTCGGCATGTGTTTCAGAGCGCCCTGGTGATGGTGTTGGGTGGCCGCCTGGTACTAGTGGTCTTGCGCTGAAGAGACCACGTATGGATCCGAAAAAGCCCTTGGACGGAGAGACTCGTTCGCCATGATGATCGTGCGTGTCTGGGGTAGAAGGGGCGAATGTAACGGTGCGGGGTTCATGCTTATCTGGTTTTGAATGGTGGTGGAAAAAAGCAAAGCGCTTTTTCTCCTTGACTGGCTCCCGATCTCGTTCCTCCGGCTCTCGATGTGTGCCCTTCTCCAATCTCCTCGTCTCCTCGTCCTCCTTCCGCGCAGCCTTTTCCTTCACCTTCTCTATTTCTCGCTTTCTCGCCTCCGTCATAAACCGAGGGTTCTCCACCACAGCTAGCTTTCCCTCTTGCATGAGCCTTTGCTCCTCATTCAGCTCCTCAAAGCTACTGACGTCATCGTCTTGATTAGGCACCGCTGAGACCCGCCGCCGGTCGTCTTCCTCAGTAATCCGCCTTTCCAATGTATGCACAGAGTGAAATGCGGATACAAGAGGCTGAGATTGCGGCGTTATAGTTCGTTGAGGAGTAGAGTAACCCGAGTCATATGTACGATACGTTTGTTGTAACCCAGAAGGCCCAGGGACGGGCGGAGGTGCAGTAGCAGTCGGAATACCGTAAGCATAGCCTTCTAAAGCATGTGGAGCAGGAATAGGAATCGATGTATAGTCGGCTTTGGGTTCTTCTTTAGGCGTTTCCGACTCGTTGGTAGATCCAGGGACACGGACTGCGACCGCCGGCGCGTACTTGACAGTCTCAACTTGGTAAGTAGCCGGGACAGGATTTGAGAAAATAGAAGACCCGGTTCCGCTGGACCTATGCGAAGAAGGGTGTTGCACATGGTGTTGCACATTTGTCTCTGGTTGAGCCGTAGTCATTGGTTGTTTGGGCAGCACTTCGCCAAAGGCACCTGAACTCATTACGGCAGCCATGCTGATTGGGGGAGGCAACTCCTGAACGGCGTGAATTTGTGATGCCGACTGCGAAGGACCAATGGAAGAGAACTCTGAGGATGGCCGCGCAGATTCGGGTTCTGGAACACGAAGAGTGCTACTGGGCGCGGCACCCATAAGAACATCCTTGTGCTCAGCACCTTGTTCTATGAGACAGTCACATTAGACAACATTCATGAAGTTGTGTTATATAGTTACCTGGTTTCAACTCGTTGAGGCTTTGCAACGCTCCTTTGCCCAACTCATGCCATGCCCAACCGCAGTCTATCATAGCGCGTATACGCGTACCAAGGCCGTCCCGGATGGCAGAATTCCTCTTAGCCTCTAACTCGCGTTCCTTGAGGGCTAAATGAGCTTCGCAAGCCTGCAACTCGGACTGAGCTGCGGCAAGCTTCGTGGACGAAGAATAGGATGGGGAAAGAGGGCCTAAATAACGGTTAGTCCGCTTCACAGATGAGGTAGAAATTTTCCTTACGAGAATTAGGCGGTGGTGATTCAGTATTCCCGACGGACAGCGTAGACGACGAAGGAAAATGGTGCAGTCCCGACAGCAGTGAGTCTCGTATGCTTCCCGAGCCGTTCTTTGGTTTTGACGCCTTGATCAGGCGTGTAACACTGCAGCAAGTAAATTAAAGCAACCAGGAGTAAAACATATGTGATACGCACAGAATCTCTCTGTCTCGCATGATGTTTCCAACTTCCTCCTCAGCGTCCTTCAACGACCTCATGGCTTCCCGCCATTCGTCCACGCTTGCCGCATACCGTCTGAAGGACTCGTCCGCAGCTGCTAGTGACCCAGCGACCGCCATTATAACCTGAGACGTCGGCGGCGAAGACGCAGCTGCATACGCCGCGAACGAAGCCAAGGACGCATTCGACGCCTCAATGACTTGCCCAATCTGCTTCGAATATTCCTTTTCTTGCTGGAGCAGGTTCGACAGCAGACGCGAGTCTGCTGGACGGTGTATCATGGCCCCCCAGATATTAGAGCGAACGATATTAGAACGAGCGATATGATAGAGAGCGAAAGAGAGACAACTTTGATTCAAGTTCAACGTGTTTCTTCAACCTTGAAATGTAAAGCGCCGGCCCTCGGTTACGTAATGGTGATGTCACTGCCAGTGGGGCGGCCGCGCAACGGCCCCAGCTTATAGCCTGAGTTAGCCGCCTCGAAGATCCCGCGTCGTGCAAGATGACAAAATTGAGTCTTCCTAATTGCACTTTCAGATTTCCATGTAACTAATAGTCATATATTGATCTACTACAGACAGCGGAGAAAAGGCGCGAAAATCCACATGTTGAGACTTCTCCTTTTTACAGGACCTCTTATGGTAATAATATTATTTGATTTTACCATGAAATTTCACAATTTATTATTAGCTGAATCGCATGAATCGGATACTGGTGTGCCCAAACTCGAGGCATCAAGATTCAACGTAGAGTCACCGAAAGAACGAGTAGCCCTCAGTGGGTTGAAGGCGAGAGGCAACCCCCCACTTTCCAGAATTGTACCTTTAAATTTTTGATTTGTGTATATTCAGTCCAGCTTCGTCCACCATGCTGTCGTATTCCCTTGCTGGCCTTCTGCGCCATGATACCGCCACAACTGCACGGTGATATACAACCTGAAAAAATCTCGCGAAGTACGCAGTCTCGGCCGCTAAGACTTGAAATTTGAAGACCAGTGCCCATTCCCCGATCCCGGTAGAGACCATATGCAGTCGCCTTAAGAAGGCCAGATATCCAGATATCGCTGGTAATGTGGATTTTTGGTTGTTGATTTTCCGGGATCGTTCTTTATATGTTCTGTAGAAATTGACGAGATATGAAGCTTTTAAAACTCTTTTCAAAGCAATCGACGTCACGTTTAAAATTTAAGCGCCAACAGATGACCCTCGGCGTACAATGACGTCAACGAGCGCCTCCTCGAGTGCTATTAGTATTTAGGCGACAAAGATGCAATCGTGCAATCGCTGCGCGAATGCTAGGGGTGCCTTGCACCAGCCTCCTTCCCCAGCTTGTATTTAAGGCCTCCTTTCTATTAGCTCCCGGTAAACGAAGAGAGACGTCGGTCTAAAAACTCAGAAGCACCGGTATTTATTTTGAAGAGTGATTGAGTTGAACCGCCGGCCCCGCAATCTTATTTGTGCGACACAGAGGCAGGGCTTCGGTGCTGAAGTCGTATTTAGGGCGTTTAAATTTTGAGAGGTTTTTACAAAGTGACTCTCGGTTCTGAATTGCTTTTGCGCCTGTTCGAGGGGTGTCTGCGTAGTATTGAACGGTAGCAAAAGGTCTAGGTCTATACCTAATAAGAAATCACCGCGCACTGCGATTCTGAAATTGTACAGCTACGAAGGGCAAGCAGAACGACGAAGGCATGGCCGAAGCGGGGAAGCGAATGCGTCATGTCATAATTCCGTCTACACCCCCACAGTCATGAGCTTCCAAAACCCGGAGTGAGATGAGGTGCCAAAGCCTAATAGAAGGTCGTGAAGATCATTCGGCGGTTCGGCGACCGGATGATAAAGCATCTTTCAGACATTCGGGCATGCGAGACATGTGCAGTGTGTGGGTGGATGTACACAACTAAGTGGGCTATGAATAGAAGGTACGGAGGCTAGACAAGGCAGAGTAGGACGGAATGATCCATTAACTGATGACCATCCCTGAACTCGGGGACCGACCTGTTGATGTCACAGGCCGAACGTCATTGTGGATGCACATTGAGTGGGTAATTGAACACGTTGTTGAATTTCCTTTTTTGTTTTTCTCCTTGAAATTATGCACTTACTCCGCCCAGGTCTCAATGCGTCGATGCCATGGCCGAGTCAAACTCACCGAGCACCGTGTGATTATTCTCAAAATCTCTCTTCAAACAAAATGGTTTGCAGGAGCGTTGGATTGAGAACACCATGTTATTTTCTGCACGCTAGAATACCTCTTTTCATGCGATTCTTGGGCAAGAAGAATTCCCAAAATAGAACTTCCTTCCTTTTTTGGAATCGGCATCATGTCACATGGCCGAAGTGATTTGACAAACTCGGACACGGAGGTGCACTCGGTGCTTGGCCTTCTCATCCACTCTACGTGCACAGGTCCTCTGGTTGTCGCGGTATCAGCTGCAGGCGCTGCATTCCATCACAGCACTAACTTTGCTATCATCTCCACAGTCATGGATTCTCTTAAAAGGAGGCCGAAGAAGCCCTCCATAATCCTCATTCCAATTAACCTCAACAACTTCTCCAACAACTTACTTCTCCCATAATGTCGGTGGCACCAGTAACTCTAGAATACCGTGCCAGCGGCGTCATTCCCCCTGTCGACGGTTCCGTTACTTTGCCTGAAGTTCTTGACTTCCACACCAAGCACAACCCCGACTACCCTCTCTTCCGGTTCCATGAAGACGGCGCGTCTGACATCACCAACATCAACTATTTCGAGTTCACGCGCGCTGCTGATCGTGTTGCGCACCACTTCCGCCCAGGACGCCAGGGCCCTGATGGAGAAATTGTTGCAGTTGTTGCTCTTTCCGACAGTCTGTTGTACCATGCCGTGACTTTGGGCTTGATGAGGGCCGGAATGGTCGTAAGTGCAACACTTTTTGTTTTACATGAACTACCCTAATGACGCGTTCTTTGAAGCCTTTCCTTATGTCTCCCCGTAATATCTCTGCAGCCATCATAAAGATGCTCAAGGAGGTCGACTGTCACAAACTGCTCACCACCCGCGAGACCCTCAAGTCTCTCGTCACCGAGATCAAGTCAGATCTCGCCAGGGACTCTCCAGGCTTCGAATTAGAAGTTCTCGAGATGCCCCCGGTTCTGGAGATCTACCCCAAGCTCGGACGCGAGACTGCCGCCGATCCCTTCGTGCCCTACCCCAAGCCTGCCGTCCGCGCAGATCAGGACGATGCCGTACTCTACCTCCACTCTTCGGGAAGCACCGGCTTCCCCAAGTCTATCAAGGAGACTTACAGAATCTTGGCACAGTGGGCTTCTTTCCGTGAGTTATTTTTTCTGTCTAGTTCTAGCCTTGTTACTTACTGACTTCCGACCTTAGCGCCTATGCCTGAAATGTCCGGCTGGAGCATTGGAGGCATGCATCTCCCGCCCTTCCACACTTTGGGTGTCATCTCTTGTATCCTCCACTCGATGTACGCCCTGAGCCCGGTCGTCTTGTATCCACCCGTCGCTCTCGTCCCATCTCAGCTCCCTATCATGCCTACCCCGGACAACATCATCGACCATCTCCGCAGGACTAAGGCTGATTCGCTCATCACCATTCCCACCCTGTTGGCTATCTGGGCCCAGGACAAGGAGTCTGTTGACTTCCTCGCTACACTGAAGATGATCGTATGTTTGCTTTTCACTACCCGCACATGGCTCTATCTTAATCTTTTTTTTTTCAGGGCTTCTCCGGAGGATCCGTCCCTACCAAGCTCGGAAACTTTATGACCACCCAGGGCGTCGTTCTTGCCCCCATCTACGGTGCTACTGAATTTGGTGGCCCGACCTACATGTCCAGGAGGCCCGGAAATACCGAGAATGACTGGGAGTGGATGTCGATTGATGAGCGCACCGGTATCCACTGGGAGCCCCAGGGTGATGGTACTTTCGAGTGCCAATTCATCGTAAGATCATCTCTCGTGTTCTTTAGCTTGTTTTGTATTGGTGTTTATTTTCCGCATCTAGACCAATGAGAACCACCAAGTCTCTGTTGAGAACATGGACGGCGTGAAGGGTTATGCCACTTCTGATTTGTTCATCCCTCACCCAACTGCTCCTGGATTCTGGAAGATGTACGCATCTACGTTGTTGAATACCTTTTTGTGATCTTCACTGACTTGTCTGCCTGTAGTGTCGGAAGGAAAGACGATGTCATCATCCACACCTCTGGCGAGAAGACCGTCCCAGCGCCCATGGAGAACATCATCTCCAACAGCCCATAGTACGTTCCCTTCCACTCCTACGTTCGTTTACCCTGATCTCACACATGCGAATAGCGTTATGGGTGTCGTCATGTTTGGCCGTGAGCACGACCAGCCCGGAGTCCTGATCGAGCTCAAGGGGCCCTACGCCATCGACACCTCCATCGAGGCCGAGGTCATCAAGGCGCGCAACCTGGTCTGGTCCATCGTCGAAGAGGCCAACCGCGTTGCGCCTGCCTTCAGCAAGGTCTTCAAGGAGCTCATCCTCATCACCGATGCGAGCAAGCCCCTGCCCCGTGCTGGAAAGGGCACGGTCATGAGGAAGGCGGCGTTGAACCTCTACCACGATGAGATTGAAGCTTTGTATGCGAGCATTGAGTCCGCGGCTGGTGCTGAGGCTGTTCCTCCCCCTCCGGCTTGGGATAAGGAGCAGACCGAGAAGTGGCTCAAGGAGCAGATCGAGGATGTCCTTCCCGACTTGACTTTCAGCATCACTGGTGATTTGTTCGAGCAAGGAATGGACAGGTAAATTTCATCCGTGATGCATCTCTGATTTTAAGAAATTGACGCTCAATGTTTTCAAGTCTTGGTGCCACCATCCTCCGTCGCCGCATCGTCGGCGCGCTCCAATCCGACAAGGAAACCGCCAAAGCTGCCGAGTTCGTCACTCAGAACACGATCTACAACTACCCGACCATCGAGGGCCTCGCCGGCTTCATCGTCGCCACCGTCATCGACCCCGACAGCGTCAAGGCCGTCGCCAACCGCTCTGAGGTCGTCGAGGAGATGATCGCCAAGTACAACATCGGCCTCTCCGCCCCAATCGCGGCGGGCGTCGCGAAGAACGGCACCCAGGCGCTCATCACCGGCACGACTGGAAACCTGGGCTCGCAAATCATGGAGACCCTCCTCCGTGATGAGTCGGTGACCCGCATCTATGCTGTCAACCGTGTCTCGGGCAACCCGCTCTCGAAGCATGTGGATCGCTTCACTGATAAGGGCTTCGATCCTGAACTGCTCAAGTCGGAGAAGATTGTGTTCTTGGAGAGCGATATCACCCAACCCGGTTTGGGTCTCTCCAAGGAAGCCTACCAGGACGTGTGTTACATCTCATCTTGATTACTCAATCTTTTCATTGACATATTTGCAGCTCCTCGACAACATCACGGTGATCATCCACACCGCTTGGAGGCTCGACTTCAACTTGCAGCTGGCGTCCTTCGAGCCCAACGTCAAGGGTGTTCGCAACCTCGTCGACCTCGCACGCGCGAGCGCGTACGGCTCGAACGTCAAGTTCATGTTCACCTCGTCCGTAGCGCAGGGCATCTCCTGGGACAGGAGCCGTGGCGCCTACCCCGAGGAGGTCCTCCTCGACGCGCAGTACAGCGTCGGCACTGGGTATGGAGAGTCGAAATACGTTGCCGAACGCGTAAGTATTTTTTATTTTCTGAAAAGTTGGCTTTGGCGAGTTTGATTGTCGTTTATTTTTTTTATCAGATTCTGTCGCAGAGTGGTATCAACGCGACTTCCTTCCGTATTGGTCAGATCGCCGGAGGCAAGCCTAACGGTGCCTGGGCTGTCACCGACTGGGTCGCCCTGCTCGTGAAGTCGAGTGTTGTCCTCGGCGCTCTTCCAGGACAAGTCGGAGTGAGTTTCATGCAATGTTTTTTTCCCTATATTTTTTTCTTACGCGACGGATGGTATTAGAACTCTTCATGGGTACCCATGGACGGCGTCGCGCAGAGCATCATTGATATCGTCAAGCACAAAGAATCTCCTCGCGCGCTCAACATCGTCCATCCCCGCCCCGTTGGCTTCAACGACCTCATGAAGGCCGTCAACGAGGGTCTCGCTACCGAAGGAGTTGTTGAGCACAAGCTTCCCATCCTGCCCATCCAAGAATGGTTTGCTCTCCTTGAGAAGCGTGCTACTGGCGCTACCGACGATGACATCAAGGAAGTGGTACGCCTTCGTCTTATTACTTGCTCCTACCAGCACTTTATTCACCTCCTTGTTCTCTTATTCTAGCCTGCCATCAAGCTCCTCGAATTTTTCCGCGCTACCACCAATGCCGACGCTGCTCTGCGCTCAGGCGCCCACAAGGGCACTGAGAGTGGTGGAATTTCCGAGTTTTCCACGACGAAGGCGCAGGCTGTCAGCAAGACGATGGCTGAGCTTCCCTCGATCGACGACGCGCAAGCACATCTCTGGGTCAAGTACTGGAAGGCACATGGTCTCTTCAACTAAGGGAATTGAAAACTCAAAAAACCTTTCGGTGTACATGGGTCCTTACTTTATCCGGCATCTTATAATGTGTACTTCTAGGAACAATTCTCGATCTCGTAGCATTTCATCTTCATCATGGGCTCTTACATTCTTTTCATTACCAAAGTAGAATACCGTACTTGCAAAACATTTCGTCTCTGTCTATCGAACAATAATCAATCCAACTTCTTTCATTGCCGAAACTTGCCAATGTGCCATAGTCAGATCATTTTACTTACTCGCTGTCAGGCTTCTTAGCCTTGAACATCTGGAGAAATCCAGTCATGTACATTTTGTATGCGTAGGGTCTCTGCAAGGTCTCTGGGCTCATTATTATTTTAAAAAAATTCGGTTTCCTCAAATTTCTTCGTTAGTTGATCAAGCCGATGGTTGGACACCCCAAAGCCGGCGTTACTCTGACCGCAACCACCATCATCCAAGTAGCCTAGCCGCCAAAATGTCTTCAACTTGGACTTCTCTGTCAGCCTCCAACCCGGAATACATATGAGCTCCAATCGAGGATTTTCTGGTGACTGACAGTGTCAACAAATGGCTTCTGCGCTCGAGTGGTTCGTCAACCTATGGGTCTTCTTGAAATGCCTTTTCTCGTTCTCTTCGAAGACGCTCTTTCAACGAGCATCGACGGCGAAGACTGCTTCATTCTATGGAGTCGACGAGTCGGTTTCCCACCTTGACCGTGGAGAGTTCATTTCATCCACTCAAACTGAGGGTCACTACGATGATCCTGTTGAAAACGGGCAAATGGGGAGAGGAACATACGAACAAGGCGAGTTTTGCAACTCGGCGATTCCAAAGAGCTCTAAACTGATTAATATTTGCATACGTCGTGAAGTCGATAAACCACTCCTGCGACATAATTTAAATGCCATGGCCAACAATGATCCAATGCGGCGCAATGCCATTTTTTTCGGCACTGCGTCTGTCTTCATAGATCACTTGGACATGCTGCCGGATGAGGACACCAGTCAAGGTGATTTAAACAATTGCTTCCAATCTGCACCAGAGTTAATCATTTCCCAAAAGACATCTGCTCAATTATAAACGGCGAGGAACACTCCTCCTGTGACTCTTCCATGACTCTCGAACGCGTCGAGACATTCTCTTCAGATGCAACCGATCTTGAAGCGGATAACTTCTTGAACGACAGTCTCATGCAGGACATCCTCACTTCGCTCAACTCGGAGGCCGACATAAGCGACAGCTACTACATCGACGAGGACAGCGAAGAATTTTTCGCCTCCAGTCCTTTCCTCACATCTAACACTCCCGAATGGGACAACTTCGACTTGAACATCACGTCGCCAGGCTCCTCCTGGAAGAACGACGTGGCGATGGCCATGCGTGCGTTCCGGAACTGCAAAACGGACAGCGACGATATTCTGGTGGTGCCGTTTCCCGTCGAAGGCGCCAACAGACTGTCACTGCGCGGTCCGCGTCGCATGTCCCAGGGAAAGCAGATCCAGGAGATCCAGGAGTGGAGAAATGATTTCGGGGATGAGTTTGGAAGTGGGTCAGACCTACGCGCTGATGTGGATTACGCAGTCGTTTCTGCCTTCCGCTTTCCCTGATTGGCCTGTCGCTACATGCTGTCCTCAGTACTGTCAAGACAGTTGCTTGTATGTTACATCGTAGAAACTATGGCCTTTCCATCTGCCAATTGCGAAAATCCCTCCAATATTGGGAGTATCACTGTCCGGCTTGACTCTTGAGACTTGCGGTGGTTCGAGTTTTCGAAAAGTTCCGATTTTTGCCCCGTGATGGCGCCCACAATTGATATTGATAGCTGCGCCCGGCTGAGCTTAGAACTAAAAGAGACTAAAACCAGGAATATTGAGAGAATGCATTGGTCAATTGTTAGAGATTTCAGGGTTCCAGCATTTTGCTGGTGGTGTTTTAAGTCGGGAGTTGGGAAAAAGTCCGCGTCGCGTCTGACTCTCGGTTATCTAATTGCGAGCGAATTGCGAGCGAAGCGAGCAATCATTCTCTTAGTGGCTCAAGGGGGCTGTAAACAAAGCCAAACATTACTTACGAAAATCCGTCCTCGTTGTTGCGTCGCGCTATTTAGCATTCATTTCTTCCTCAATGTCCCTCATATGCAGTGGATAGCAAGTTTATATTGAATTCTATAGAACTGTGTGAAAAAACCGCGCGATTTGGGCCTATCTTCGACGTGAACGCAACTTTTCATTATCAGCATTGAGGGCAGCGTAACTGAACTGTTTTATAGGCTTTATTCTCTTGTTCTTTTCGGATATCTTCTGCTTTTATGCATAAGGTCTCCTCTACCATGTTATTTGAGGTAGTTAAGCACTATAATATGCACCAATGAGATTGGGTCGGCCAGTGCCAAGTGGGCATCAGCCGGGACAAGCCGAAGCACGGCGCTGCAGCCCCTGCTGGATGGCCGCTGTATTTCTGCCCATGTAACTTGCATGTAACGCGCTTGTTCTGGGAGTGATACTTTTATTTCTTCCTTATTTTGAGCGGATGCATGCGCTCTTCTGATTCTGAATGCTGCTTTCCCTTCAGAAGGCGAATAAAAGTCGAAATTAGACTCTGCGACCTTGCTGCGGCCAGACGGGCGGAGTCAGCTTCTCAATTGGGACACGTCCCGGACTCACTCTCTTATTGTTTCCCATTGTTTCTTCACGAATTCCAGTGAGACGAAGACATATTGAGCTTGAAAATGGGACTTAGATGCTTTAGACTGAAATTTCAGCTCAAATGATTCTCAATTGCGGATGGCGCAGCGAGCCTTTCCCCCGCAGGAGCGGATCCTTAATACAAGTCACATGATGCAGCAATATATGACGCGTCTCGGGTCTTTGCTCTCATACTATTACTATTCGACCTCACCGTCCCCACTTCATCCACACTACAATGTCTGGCGGCGGAAACAACCCATCTGGAACTGGACGCACTTTAAGTGGCGATCCAGCAGAGCCTTTACCCCAAAATTGGGCACGGCCAGCGGCTGCTCCTCGAGTTGGCCGCGTCGGCGATTGGTCAGGCTCTTCTTCGTCAGGGTGCGCAATCTGACCATCTTTTCGTCTATCTATGCTGATATAAAGACATAGAGGTAGAGCTGGCGGTGGTCGCTTTGCGACTATAGCGAGTTTGAGTGGCAGCGGAAGCGGGCCAGCAGCTCGCGATGATGACGACGATGACAGCGATGATGAAAACAAACAAGCCGAAAGCTGGTTTGCAGGTGGAGAACGAAGGTATTGAAACACCTGGATCGTGTAGAAATATTCATGCTGATTGAAATCGCAGTGGTATCTCCGTCGAAAATCCTGATCACCAACGCTCGGTGCCGGGAGGAAGTATGGTTCGTGATCTTTTGAGGCGTGCCGCACAGTAAGCTAGCGAAATAAAAGCAGCTCTACGAACGATCTAAAATGTTTTGCAGAGCTGGACCGGCTGTCGAAGCTCCAGTGAGGCACGGTGGCGCATTCTCGGGAGGAGGACACACTCTAGGAAGCGATGAAGTCGAGAGTTCCTTCATCCCCGATCCAACCGCAGAAGAAGGTGAAGGTGAGTCGTTTTTGACGCTCGGGCGTCTATCATCTGACAATCCACAGAGGAGACCGCCATCCGCCGTCTTGTCTTTTGGCGCAACGGATTTCAAGTTGAAGATGGGGAGCTGATGCGATATGATGACCCAGCGCAGGCGCAGATTCTTGCTGAAATCAATGCAGGGTATGCACTTCAATGTATCGCGCCGTTTCTGTGGGCTCAACGTAATATCCAGACATGCGCCACCTGCGGTTTTGAATGTCCTTCCCGGACAACATGTGGAGTTGCGTGTAACGAAACGGACCGACGAGGATTATGCGCCACCGAAGGGAACCAAAACCTTTGGTGGTTCCGGTCATCGTCTGGGCGCCGTCGTTCCCGAATCATTTCAAGTCTCAGGAAGCAGCGGCGCGGAACTCTCGTCGCATATGCCTGGGGAATTCCCCTCGCTATCAGGCGTTTCGATCCCCATCATCGAGACGGGAGCACCAGAAAAACCAACGATCACACCGAAGTTTGAGGTGGATCAGACACAACCTATGACAAGCATTCAAATCCGGCTGGCTGACGGAACAAGGTACTGTCCTCGTGCTGCTCTGGAGTATACATAATTTTTTTCGCTGATAGCGTTTTCCAGGATGGTCGCAAGGATGAACCTCACGCACACTGTTGGAGATATTAGAAACTTCATTAATGCGTGAGTACCTTTGTGTCTTATTTTTTGGCTGTGGGGTTGGGTTGTTTCTGACCGCGTATGACCATCTTATCTTTAGTTCTCGACCAGAAAACCTCGCTCGTGCCTATACGATCGGAACGACATTTCCGAATCGTATCTTAGAAGACGACAGCGCCACTATCCAGGGCGCGGGTCTGGTCAACAGCGTCGTTGTTCAGCGATGGGTATGATTTGGGAGGCGCAGCGAATTGTAGATGCCTCAACGGCCCTCGATGCCACGTTGCTTGACTCAGCAGCTACTAGTATCGGGGGTAGGCAGTTTCAGCATTTTTTTCGTAAAGCACAATGACTCTTGTATAGTCTTTCTTCTTGGAGCAAACGACAATTGGGATTATATTCCGCGGAGGGCGCTGTCATGAGTTGTTTGCAAGTGCCTCTGGTAAGGGTCCCTTCATGGGCATTTTCGGCCATCTGAGCAGGGAATTGGATACATATACCGTCCGCTATTGAAGGCGTTGGCATTACCCTCTACTTTCTGTCTTTGTTCTGTGCTTCTATTCCACGGACGGATGACTTGGTGCTTCGACGTGCGAGAAAGTGTGGCGCCTACAGAGCCCGACGGCCCGGGCGTTTTGGTGAAGACGGGACAAACGTTGTTGGCGCTTGCACCAGAACTCATCCAAATCATCGCCGACCATGTAAGTAACAATTTTACTAAATTCTACTTCATAATTACACTTTATCTTTTTCTGAATTGTAGTTGGATGTCGAGCAGCTCCGTCTGACATGCAAAACGCTAGCACGCTCGCGCTCCTCAGACCGCACGTCTTCCGCGTACTATGGCTCAAACTCACCAAGAATACTTTGCGCAAAGAGGTAGAAAGATTGCGAGTGTTAGCCTCCTATGATGATGTTAGCGCGCACGCGGGATGTTTGCCCGGCCTTTTGTGGAACTCGTACAGTGCATATTGGGCCGCTAACCCCATCATACGATCCCTCGTATCGAGGCCCTGCTCATAAATACATGGATGGAGAGTGGGTCGCTGAGCCGGAGGATGAGAGCACAAAAAAGTTAGCATTTGGAAAAGAGGCTTTAAACGCATATTTATTCGATGCGCTTGTTTCTTTGAAGGCCGTACATCATGTCGAGTGAGTGTACTTTCGTTCGTTAATTTATTGAAACTGAATTCAATCAATTATTCTTAATATTTAAGGTGGACTCCACACTACACAGAGAGCGAAGACATCCAAAGCATGGTAATTAAATAATGCGCTTCAGACGCTACCTGATCTACACTCCTTCCGTCTCTCATTAGGACACTGCAAGATACCCCTCCCACTCGATTCGTTCACTTCCCTACGCTCGATTTCCCTCTCGGGCGCACGCACAGACGATGAGAACCACTCCACTACACTCGCTAGCCTGGCACGTCTCGTCGGCGCGTCGCTCTCGCTTAATTGTGTCTGGAGCGCCTTGCTCTGCGTGCCGCACTGGTGCGCCTCGATGAGGTAACGCTGCCGCACCTCCGTAACTTGGTGGCGCTGTCGCTAACGGGCATCGAGGTCCCGGATGCGCACGGGGATATATGTATATGTTGTCGATGAAGTGATAGGGCTGAGGCAGGATAAAGGGAATACAACTGAGCAGAGAAGGTACGGTTCCGGCCTGGACGATTCAGAGGTATGGAGCGTTCTCAAAGGTGCAGAGATATGGCTGGAGGAGCTGACGGTGGATGTGGTCGTTCCGGCGCTCCTGGAGTACTTGAAGGCATATCAGAGTTTGAGAAGGCTGATTGTAACTCCTGGAGGATCTGAAGAAGGGATAAGATCGGACGCACTTGCTGAGATATTTTATGCGACGGCTTTGGGGCGACATGCGCCGTCTTTGCAGGAGCTGGAAATTCATGCGCTGTTTTAAGGCAAATGGTGTTTTGGGCCTCATAACTTGGGCACAATATCCGTCTGTTGGGATCTTAAAACACTCAAAATGAGCATCGTCTCTGGGCAATTAAATTCGCAAGGTGGTGATGATGAACAAGTGGATTGTATTGTGCTGCGTAGTAATAATCGCATTCTTTCTGTGACAACCTGATTCACTTAAATTACATTCTGAAAGAAATTGCTTCTGGACACGACGGCATTCTCCCTTCCCCAGCTAGACAGCATTCAAATTGACGTCGCCAGTTTAGAAGAACTGCGTGGCGCATATTGCGGGAATCCCGTCATGGCGCATTTCGTGCACACCACTAGGGAGATGGTCGAGAGTGTTTCTGCGTACTGGGCGCTTCCCTCTTGTCGTCAATTACCCGCAAGACTGAACATTGGAAATCCGGCGCGACAATTTATCCCTCGTGTTGCCAACTTGTTGGATCCGGAAGACATGAATAGCGGGATGGGGAAGAGATTGCATTTCGTCGAGGTTACAGCGCCATCCGAGAAGTTTTGAATACGGTTTCTGGTAATTAAATTCATTATCGAAGGCTTTTCGCAGCGTTTTCTCCGTCTTCGTGCCAATTCCCTATATAATATTCGGAATATGGACTCGAGAATCAGCGGATTAAAACAGGCGCCCATTCAAATACATATTTAAATTTGTTTGTTTATACTCTACATAAATATTAAAACAGCACATTGTTGGAAAGATATGATTTGATACCAGAGACCGAGCCCAAGTTCAGCCATCCGTATCATATTTCGGGCTTCTTTAGTTCAAAAGGAACTCCAATAGCATGCAATACAGATCGAATGTTCCATTTCGACTGATTCTGTTGATTCTGCTGACCACTGCTCGATCCTTGGGACGGCTTCGCGAGTGTCGGTTTTTGGGCTTTGACTGGTGGGAACTGCGAAGAAGTTCCTACAGATAGTACATAGTCCTCGTCAATCCGTTTGATCACCCGTAGCTCCACCAGCTGGCCAGGGAGAACGTTCATTGCGCCAGCCGGTGCACTTCTAAATGTGACATCAGTCAAATGATCAGAGGGTGACGCACTCCACCAACTAAAAGCGATCTACCCGGCGTTAATGGTCTGAAGTATCTTGGCCTGGTTGGGGTCGTCGTATGGCCTTAGCTCGCCATCTTGGAACTGGAATCCATTGCGCCAAAACGTCACAGTACGGACGGCCGCTTCCTCATTAGGAACAAAGTCCCTGCAGAAGTCATCCAGCTGGACGTCAGTTAATTTGTCATTTATACATAAAGACAACTGAAGGGCTTACTTTTCGGATTCCTGAGCTTTTGTGACGTCTTCGACCAAATTCCCAGACTGACCAGGTATACCCGCATCATAGTAACTAGTACTTCACTTCAGCTCTTTATTCCAATTGATCACAAGGTTCATACCTCTGTTGTTCTTTAGCTTGGGTTGGGCCGAACAAGTCGCTAACTGCAGACATTGCTGGCAGATAGGGAGGGAATCCGATGGATCGAGTGAGAGTTGGAAACCTGGTTGGAAAGTTGATCTGCATCTTGATGCGCGTGATGCGCGTGAGTTGGTATTATCTGGAAGTGTGCTATTTTTTAGCGATAATTCTGAGTACAAGCCTCAAAGCTTCAAATTAGATTCAAGCCCTACTGGACAATTTCTCTTCATAAAATTGGCGCTCAATCCGGGAGGGTATATCGTGTTGGTATTATTTAAAAATACATACAGTTTTTTGCAGTTCCACATAAAACGAACGGATCGTTTGCATGTGCCCCGCCTGGTTTAGGTTCCTTCGTTATAAAGGCCTAACTATTCCCTCTTTTCATCGAACCCAATGAGCTTAAACATAAAAAATAGTCGAGGAACAAGGGAGGAGAACACCTACTGCGACTCGTCGAGTCCAATCCGCAGACCCGCCTCGAAGTCAGCGATGATGTCCTTGATGTCCTCGATTCCGACGGATACACGGATGAGGTCGGGGGTGACGCCAGATGTGAGCTGTTCCTCTTCAGAGAGTTGCGAGTGCGTCGTCGATGCGGGATGGATGACGAGGGTCTTGGCGTCGCCTGCACACGAAGCACTAATCAGTAAAAAGCGCCTGGGGAGCGGGATAGATAATGCGACTTACCAACGTTAGCCAAGTTACTCGCCAGCTTGAGGCTATCGACAACTTTGCTGGCCTGAGCGAGGTCGCCCTTGATACCGAACGAGAGCATGCCACCGTAGTTCTTCGACCTCAGGAGCTTGTTCGCGAGCTCGTGCGATTCATGAGACTTGAGGCCAAGGTACGACACCCAAGCGACTTTGGGGTGATTCTCGAGGTACCTATATATCCTACGTTAGTTCATCTGAACATAGTTCCTAAAATAACTGGTGACGCACGTAGCAAGCGCCAACCCATTCTCGCTGTGCCTCTGTCCACGCAAGCTGAGCGTCTCCAAACCCTGCAGGATGAGGAACGCGCCGAAGGGGTTCAGCGCGGGACCGACGTCGCGCAGGAACTCCGTGCGCACGCGGACGGCGTATGCGGCCGCGCCAAAAGTCTCGCTGAACTTGAGGCCGTGGTATCCCTCCGAGGGCTCCGTGAACGCGGGGAACTTGCCAGACTTGACCCAGTCGAATTTACCTGTTTTCCGGGTAGGTCAATCGCACGCGTGAGTTAGATGGAGGAGGAAGCGTACCAGAGTCGATGATCACGCCAGCGATGGTGGTTCCGTGTCCTCCGATCCATTTGGTGGCACTGTGAACTGAACGCCCGAGCCAATGTAATTAGATTCCCTGTTGCTGCTGATAATGACATTCGGATGCACTCACCAACAATATCCGCACCATGGTCGATGGGCCTGATCAAGAAGCCTAGGTGGGATTAATGCTCAGCCGACCGGTCTATTGCACAGCGTCGGCCCCGACGCGACGCGAAAGGCTGATGACGTCGGGGAGCAGACAGAAGAGACAAAGAGCTCACCTCCCATTCCAAAGGTGTTGTCGACGATAAGGGGGATGCCATGATCGTGAGCGATCTAAGTACATCATTCACAGTATATCAGTAAGAATCACTCTAATTGACAAGTGACGAAGTGAAAAGGTGAAAGGGAAGAAGGGTCGGATAATTTCGGCGCTTATGCAGCCTAAGAATAAATCAAGATGAAAAAAGCTTACTTTTGCGAGCTTGGGGAGATCGCTGACAATGTATTTGGGATTGGCAATGCTCTCGACGTAGATCGCCTTGGTCTTGTCGTCGATCGCGGCGGCAAAGGCTTCGGGAGTGACCTCCGTCACCCATCGGACGCCAATTCCGTAGTGTTTGAAGGTCACTGAGTTTTTTGAGTTGAAATTAGACTCGGTCGGAGAATCAGCTGTGTAAAAAAAGAACACACCTTTGAATTGATTGTAGGTCTGTTTTCAGAGCCAGTCAGCATCTCTTTAAATTTGTACGAGGCTCGGGAAGATCAGAACGTACACCGCCGTAGAGGAAGGAACTAAAGGCGATGTGAATCACGTCGGTCGTAGAAAATTGTGATAGATTGGACTCACGTAGACACGATGTTGTCTCCAGCAGCAGCAACGGCCGAAATGGCGAGGAATTGCGCAGCCTGACCGGAGGCGGTGGCTACAGCTGCGATACCTCCCTCGAGAGCGGCAATTCGCTCCTCGAAAACGCTGACCGTGGGGTTGCCGATGCGAGAGTAGATGTGGCCTGGGGCCCTGCAGACGGAGCAGACATGTTAGGACACGTAGCATAGTTTAGATGATAAGATATACCTCAATCCAAACAGATCGGCGCCGTGCTACATAGATCGAGACAAAAAATATTGAGTTTCTTTGAGATCGGACGAGTAAAATTATGGCGCACAGCAGAGTTGTTGAACACGAAGCTCGTCGAGGCGTAGATGGGAACTGCGCGCGCATTGGTGGCGGTATCTGGGGCTTGTCCACCGTGCAGTTGGATGGTATCGAATTCGGGCTGTCTGTATCACATCCATTTTTGAGTGCGCATCATCTATGACAAAGAAAATAAGATCTTACCTGTGGAATGGGGCGGCCATGATAAAGTGAGAGGGTTTTAGATGGAGTTCAGAGTAGACACCTGTGGGTAATCAGTAGAATAGATGGGATGTCCTTTATATTATGGGAGAGTGGGAATTGCGTGCTTGAGAGACATAATGAACGGCGCGATCACGCAATCGGTGGTGCCCCTCGCACGACGCGATACGGATTTGTGCTCAAGACATCATGTAGAATTCGAAATCGTTGTACATAAATCCGGTGGATCAAGTGGAGATCGAGAATCCATCCGGGCGGAGGTCGGCCCATCTGATAATTAGATTTATAGGCGTTAACCAGACAGGAATGAGCAGACTGCGCGCGTCGTACATTCTGTCATCAATGACTCTGAATAAGAAGTGAATCTGTAAGTCGATGAAACCTGATGCTGGGAAAAAATATGTTTCAATTTTCTTCAGCGGGTACATATAGCTAGGCATATTGAGAACAAGGACGTTCAGGATAGGTGTTGTACCAGCGCAACCGACCTGGTGTGTTAGCCATTTGCCGAATTTTGCTTCTAGTGAACGGATTTAGACAAAGCTTTCGAAGCGAAGGACGCACCGTATGTGAAAGAGCGCTGATGATTGAAGTTTGTTTACAGACCGAGTCAAGGCTTCTGACGTGGAGGCATTCCCAGCGGCGGCGTAGTACCGCTCGGTACACTGCGAGCGGAGACGAATTCACCGGAAACATCCGCGGTTTGTGCGTCGCGTACTACACCTCTTCGCATCACCTCCTCTTCTCTTTGCACCGAACTCTAGGTCTAGCCTTGGTTATAAGTACGAACTTTATCTAGTAATTAGGGCATCGCTCTGTGGGCTGTGGCTCGTCGCAAGTTCATCAACTTGGGTCAACAATAGTTGAACTTCTGGAAATACGCAAAATCGTGTTTACGACGGACGTCAAAGGAGCATGATATTTATATGGGCGTCGCCGTCTGGCTTTGCGGCTCACCCGACGGTGGGGCGTTTTGTTTCTTTAAACTTTTATCCTGTCTGAGTCTTTCGGCTTGAGCGTAGCTCTCCTCGGCCAGACATGGGAAAGCGAGCACAAAGCGAGCAGGATGAGCCTGGATAAATAACTGTTGAGAGTAAGTATGAGTTGGAGGTCCCCGTCAGTTCCCCGTTGGGGTTCCGAAAGCGCCCTAGAAGGAAGACGAGTCCAACCGCGTTCACGGACCTTTTGTGCGCATGGCATGGCATCGTCCTTTCTAATGCTCTACATGCCCTGCCTGTCAATCCCGCAGATTTACCTGATGCGTGCCAGTGAGTGGTTATTTCAACTCATAATTTCCTGGGTTGATTAAGTCCTTCGTTCGATTCAGTACATCGACTGCAGATGGAATAATTATACGGTCCAGTAATAGCATATTTTAACTTTCTTGGAGGACGAGGGTGGCATACGAAACATTCGACACCAGCAGAGTTGTAAATCTGGAACAGAACACAAGAAGAATATTGCTCTGCATCGATTGATTCCGCGAAATTCGAAGCTTGGATCTGTACACCTTTGTGTTCTTCTTTTTATCAACTTATTCCACGATGCCAACACACCGTCTATGGTGATAGAATCCAAGAGAAAAACACGGTGTCAATCCACCAATATCACCATGACCTAAAACATATATTATGCTCCAAGTACATATCCGATAGAAGAATTAGCTAGGTAGTAGTCAAAGTAAGCGCGGCACCGCTGAAGTGATGTTGCAGGAACTCACGAATACATCTAGCGACTGTTTCGTGTATAGGGCATGAAGGAAAGAGAGATCGTGAGCGTCGTGATGACTGTGAGGCAAAGGGCCCACAGGCTGTAGTATAGTAATCGATGGGAATATTTGCAGATGAGAAGCGCGAAGAGCAAAGCGGAAGGGGGAGAAAGTTCACCCCTCTAGTGGAAGCAAGAAAAAAAAGGGGGGAAACATAGCAGATCAGCAAGAACATCCATCACCCCCCTTCTGCTCATCGGTAAGTCCAACCACCTGCACACCACCTGGCATCCCACCACCGCCATTACCAGTCGTCTGCGATCTACTGGTACTCTGATCCCAAAGCTCTGGCGTGTCAAGGATCTTCTCCACGACCTCCGTAAACGCTTCTTTCACGCCGACCGAGGTCTTGGCGGAGGTCTCTATGAAGAGCGACGACATGCGTGCGGCGAACCTCTCAGCTTCGGCTGTCGGCACTTGACGAGAGAATTCCTGTAGTGTGGAGAAGGTGTGTAAGATTAGGCTAGAGTAGAGAGAAATAGGGAATCCAGACGGTCCGGAGATGGAAAATGCTGGTGGAAAAAAACAGACGAACCTTGTCCACCTTGTTCCCCACTAGGATCTTCACCACGGAACTTGACACATATGTTTCGAGTTCGCTGTACCACCGCGGTAGCGCCTCGAATGATTCACGATTGGAAACATCATATACTATGATAAAAAATCAACGTCAACAAAAGTATTGAGCCGGTGACGGGAATAAATTCACCTAAGATAATTCCTTGTGCGCCGCGATAATATGAGGACGTTATCGTTCGGAAACGTTCTTGGCCTGCAGTGTCCTATACATGTGCAATGCGCAAGGCGAGATTCTCGATGAGTTGCGCTGTAGCTAGAAGAACACTGACGGTCATAACATACCCATATGCTCAGCTTAACCTTCTTTCCCTTGATATCCATCTTATGTACCTAAATCCCAAGATGCTAACATCAGCCACCGTCCTCCAACGAAAAACTGTAATGCCGTGGAAGCAACCCGCAAGGAGTCCAGCACACATCTACTCACCCGAAAGTCCACCCCGATTGTGGCACTGCTCTCATCCTCCGGCAGCCACTGCTCATCCGAGAATCGTAGCAACAGACTCGACTTTCCCACCGACGAGTTCCCAATAAGCAGAATCTTCACGTTAATGGGCTGCGCTGGGTTCGTGCCTGCTGGAGCCATGGTTGCGTATTTCTAGGTAGTCGCTGAAGAATTTAAGTGGCGGCAAAGTGGTGGCCCCGGTCGGAAAGGATTTTCGGGTCACAACAATTATAAGCTGAACCAATGCGGTGGCCTTGAGCTTATCGACGGTGAGTAGGTGGTGGATGGGGTGAAGGCAGTCCCCCAGCGAAATGGAATCACCTGCCTCGTTTAGACAACGCGTCATTTGTTTGATTACCCGAGATAAATCAAAGTAGAAAATTACAGCAGGAAGAAAAAGGTTCAAAATCCAGAAGAAAAAAAAGAACGTTATACATATGGATACAACACATACACAATGAACTAACGATACAAAAAGTACAATAAATAATACAATAAATACATATACGAGTCCATGCTCATTTCAGTCTCATAATTTTGTCCCATTGCGATTCAAAAACTCTACAATTCTACTCTACGGCGACGGAAAATGATAATATGTGAATTATTGATTGACTTGTGTATACTGACTGATGAAATAGATGTGCAACAAAACAAATGGAATAACCCAGAACGAAACAACAACACAGAAGGGGACGCCTGTCCCTTTTGAAAGAGTGGATTAGGCCATGACACTGGCCAGGATAGCCATGCGAATCTAGAAAAAGGGGCTTTCAGATCAGATGTGCTTGATATCAGCGATCAAGTGTACTCACGAATAGACCATAGCGCATCTGGCGGAAGTAGACGGCGCGGCGCGAGTCATAATCAACCTCGGGGTCGATTTCTACGGACACAAAAAATTAGACATTGTAAATGATTAAAGGAGAATAGCGCACCATTGACTCTGGGAAGGGGGTGCATGACAATCATGTCCTCCTTGGCTCGAGAGAGGACAGCGTGGTCAACGCGGTACGCATCCTTGACCTGCATCCACTCGGTCTCATTCGCGAACCTCTCCTTCTGGACCCTCGTAACATAGAGAACATCGGTATCAGTGAGGACTTCATCCAGCGATTCGCAGATGGTGACGGGGATGCCAGCGTTGCGAGCAGCAGCGACAACGCTGGAGGGCATAGCGAGGGAAGCGGGCGAGACGAAGTTGAGGCGGACAGAGTAGAGGCAGAGGAGGGTGACGAGACTGTGGACAGTCCTGCCGTTCTTGAGATCACCGAGCAGAGTGATTGTGCGTCCATTGACAGTACCCAATTCGGAACGTATGGTGAAGATATCCAACAACGCCTGACAAAGTATTATTAGCTTGATAATTTTACGGAAGAGAGCCCGGTACATACCTGAGTGGGATGCTCGCCAATACCATCACCAGCGTTGATAACAGGAACGGCAGAGTACTTCGCAGCTTCCTGGGCGCTGCCAACAGCGGGATGCCTGATGACGATAGCATCACCGTAGCAGGCCAACGTACGGATGGTGTCCGGTAAGGTCTCTCCTTTCACAACCGAAGAAGTATCAGCGGAGACCTGGACAACCTGGCCTCCACATCGCTTCATAGCAGCGTCGAATGACGAGCTGGTGCGAGTGGAGGGCTCATAGAACACAGTGCAAAGCACCTTGCCCTTCAAGACATCGAGGCTGCCGTTACGCTCAACCTGGACACGCATCTCGTTCGCGATAGAGAAGAGGTCGTACATGTCGCGCTGGCTGAACTGCTTGACGGAGAGGATGTGGCGACGGTGGAATGCAGGGTGGAGCTGTATCTGCGAGAGAACCTGGGAAGGAGGGCCGTGGAACTGGGGCTGTTGCGTAAGGACAGCATTGGCAAGAGGAACGGTGGCGACCTGTCCAGAACTCTCGGGTTCTTTGGGTGCAGGGACAGCCGCCTGGGTGGTAGGATGAACGGCGAGAGTACCGGAAATGTCGCGGCCTCCGTGGGTGGTGAACAAGGAGCCGTCCAAGAAGACGGTCTGGCCGTGAACGACAACGCGGTGGACGGCGCCTGAAGTCTGCTGCACCGGAGACCAAGAGCTTTCGTGTCCTGAGAAGCGGGCCTTGCGACCAATGACGACCTCGACGCTGGTCTGGAATTGGTCAGCGATGCTGAAGATCTTGACAGGGTTGTCGTGCAGGCGAAGGCGGACATCTTCCAAGGTCAGACGACCGTCCATGACAGCGGTAAGCAAGAGAGGAAGGGTCTCTTGTACACCTGACCAAGGCGAAGCATCCTTCTTGAGGGCGGAGGCCAGCTGAAAAGGGATGCATCCAACGGAGAACGCATCGATAACGTCAAGCTTTTGCCAGAGGGCTTTCTGGACGACAGCCGTTGGAAGGAGGCCGGTGCCAGGGAACTCTTCAGCAGTAAAGAATAGGGAGAAGACCGAGACATCGCAGGTGACCCTGAGCTGCTTAGCCTTGCTCAAGGAGATGATAAGGAGGTCATCGACACTGCGGACGTCCGTGATATGGACGCTGCGGCTGTGGAGACTGGCAAGAAGAAGGATAGAGGCGAGTTCGGAATTCTTAGCGTCAGTCACAATGACTTTGTCCGCAGGCCACGAAGAGAAGTGAGAAGCGACGATGGTCAATGCTGTTCCGGCAGGGACGAAGAGCGATTTCACTTCCGCTAGCAGCTCCTCATCGAAGGCTCCCACATTTCCAGCGGTGGCAGTAATGCTGAACGCGTAGTTGCAGCTTGCCGCCCCGGTCAGGTTTGCGCGCGCCTGCTCGAGAGTTGGACGGTCGATGATGTTGGCCTTGTGGCCGATGGGCAGAGCCAGAGCAGTTGTAAAACCAGCACTGGCTGATGCTTCGGTGGTGGCAACAAAGTCGGTGGTGCCAGTAACTGCGAGGCCTGGCACAAATGCGGCGATGTTGACGAGGCCAGGGAAGGTGTGCGTCTGGTGTGAGCTCTTCGAGTCGAGGCTGGAGACTTCGAGGGGGAGTTTGCGAATAAGGGCCTCTGCGAGCATCTTCGCGTTCTTAACGTTAGTAATGAGGGGAATGGCGAAGTCAACGGCCATGCGACGGGTGTGGTATCCCTTCGAGGCATAACTCGCAGGTCGGCGATAGTGATTCTTCGATGGCAAATTGATGTACATATCGATGAGATTGTTGGCGAGGTGCTGCGTCAAAGAATACTCCGATTTTTGCTTGTCGCCTTCGCCTTCTCCGAGAGCCTCGAGATACTATAGAAATAATTTATTCAGAAAACAGATTGCCATCATACAAAATAGGAAACCTACCTTGCAAGGAACATTGTGCTCCGTCAAGAAATCGGCCGTTCCAGACGTTGCAAAGATATTATATCCCGCAGCGCTCAGCTTCTGCACTGATGACAAAATCTCCAACTTCTCGCGATAACTTCCCACCGAGAACAAGATGTTCTTCTTCGGTGGGACAATACCAGTCGAAATAAGCGCCTTGAGGTAGGCCTCATATTTATCAGCACCGAAGCACGCCACTTCACCCGTAGACGCCATCTCCACACCGAGCACAGGATCGGCGCCAGACAAGCGACTGAAGCTGAACTGCGGCACCTTGACACCGACATAGTTCGCAGGGAGGCCGAGCTCGGGATACGGCTCGACAGGAATGTCCAACATGACCTTGGTCGCCATCTCGATAGCGTCCACGCCCGTCACCTTCGATACAAAAGGGAAGGAGCGCGCAGCGCGTAGGTTGCACTCGATGACCTTGATCTCGTTGTTCTTCGCGATGAACTGAATGTTGAAGGGGCCTGTGACATTGAGCGCGTTGCCGATCTTGGCCGTTGCCTCTTCGATCTGCTTGACGGTCTGCGGGTCGAGGTCCTGAGGAGGGTGGATGAGAGTTGCATCGCCCGAGTGAACACCGGCGTTCTCGACGTGCTCTGAGATGTAATGCATGACCAACTTGCCGTCCTTGGCCACCGCATCCATCTCGATCTCCTTTGCTTGCTCGATGTACTTGGAGATAACGACGGGATGGTCCCTGGAGACTTCAGCTGCCTGAGTCAAGTAGTTCGCAAGATCGTCGCTGGTCGACACCACATTCATCGCTGCTCCAGAAAGGACGTACGAAGGCCGAACAAGGACAGGGTACCCGACCTTCTCGCAAAACTCCGATGCAGCCTCGAAGCTCGAGAGCTCCTTCCACAACGGCTGGTCCACATCGATCTCATCCAAAAGACGGGAGAACTTGTACCTGTTCTCCGCCATATCGATCATTTCAGGCGAGGTTCCATAGATCTTCACGTTCTGTCGGTAAAGCGGCAGCGCAATATTATTGGGCGTCTGGCCACCCATGGAGAGGATGATACCGCGCGAGCTTTCCACATCATAGATATCCAAAATCGTCTCAACGCTGATGTTCTCGAAGTAAAGTCGGTCCGCCTCGTCGTAGTCCGTGCTAACCGTCTCGGGGTTATAGTTGACCATGACGGTGGGTAGGCCCTGGTCGCGGAGCGTGCGGATCGCACGTACTGCGCACCAGTCGAACTCGACCGAAGAGCCTATGCGGTAGACGCCCGAGCCCAGGACAATGACGCCCCGGTCGGTGAAGGTCACGTCGTGCTCGATGGCGTTGTAGGTGGTGTAGAGATAGTTGGTATATGCGGGAAACTCGGCCGCAACGGTGTCGATCTGCTTGACGAACGGCGAGATGCCGGCTTCGAGGCGAATGCGGCGCACGGCAAGCTCGTTCGAGGCTATGCAGCCTGCGATTTGGCGGTCGGAGAAACCGGATTGCTTGGCTTGACGGAGGAGGTTGGTAGGCAAGGTGGAGATATTGCAAGTTCTACGACGACGTTCAGACTTGAATCGAAGGAAATGATAGAAATGATTAAAATAAAAAAAAACACTTACGAGATGACCTTCTCAAGCCTGAAGATGTTATGCAGTTTGTTGAGGAACCACTTGTCAATATTGGTCATCTGCCAAACTTTGTCGACACTATAGCCCCGATGGAACGCCGTCGAGATAGCAAAGAGGCGCTTGTCAGTAGGGTTGACAAGCTCCTCGTCGATATTCTCGACAAAGTCATTCTAAATTCCCATAACAGCAGATTAACACAACCCAAAAAAACATCCATAGAAACTCACCTTCGCAAACCCGCTGAACTGATCATCAATAGCTCGGATCGCTTTCTGTATCGTCTCCTCAAATGTGCGTCCAATACTCATCACCTCACCCACGCTCTTCATGCTCGAGCTCAGCAGCCGGCTGACCCTGTTAAATTTCTTCAGATCCCAGCGCGGGATCTTCACGATCACATAATCCAAGCTCGGCTCGAAGCACGCGGAGGTCACTTTCGTGACGGAGTTCCTGATCTCGTTCAGCGGAATACCGAGGCCGAGCTTGGCAGCAATAAAGGCGAGAGGGTAACCCGTGGCTTTGGAGGCGAGGGCGGAGGAGCGCGAGAGACGGGCGTTGACCTGGAGGGGAAATTAATCTTAAGAAATGGGCAATGAATAAAAGGAAATACCTCGATGATGCAGTATTCCTGCGAAGTGGGGTTGAGCGCGTACTGAATGTTGCACTCTCCTACAACACCAAGGTGGCGGATGACATTGATTGCTGTCGTTCGAAGCATGTTGTAGTCAGAATCTGAGAGCGTTTGCGAGGGCGCAACGACGATGGAGTCTCCAGTGTGAATACCGAGAGGGTCGAAGTTCTGTAAAATTATACCGTCAGCTTAGCCATAATGAAAAGAGCAAAAGAAACTGACCTCCATATTACAAACCGTAATACAATTATCCCTACAATCCCTGACAACCTCATACTCAATCTCCTTCCATCCCTTCATGCTCTTCTCCACAAGCACCTGTGGGCTCGTCGCAAACGCCTTACTGCACAGCGCCCTGAGCTGCGCCTCGTTCTGCGCAAAGCCCGAGCCCAATCCACCCAGCGCATACGCCGCCCGTACGATGATCGGGTAGCCAATCGCCTGCGCGGCCGCGACCGCTTCGTCGGGCGTTGTCGCTGTGTGGCTCTCGGCGCACTTCTCCCCGATCTCCTCCATCGCGGACGCGAATAGCTGACGATCTTCGGTGGTGATGATCGTCTGGATGGGCGTGCCAAGTACCTTCACCCCGAGCGCTTCAAACTCGTCCTTCAGGCCAATACCCACACTCAAGGCAGTCTGCCCGCCGAAAGTGACGTAGATACCATCTGGTTTCTCAAACTTGATGATCTTGCGCACGAATTCGACGGTGACCGGAAGAAAGTAGACTTTGTCCGCGAGGCCCTTGGACGTGGCGATCGTCGCGATGTTCGGGTTGACCATGATCGTGTAGATGCCCTCCTCCTTGAGCGCCTTGATAGCTTGAGAGCCCGAGTAGTCGAACTCGCCCGCCTGGCCGATCGACAGACCCCCAGAGCCGAGAATGATGACCTTGGACACATTCGCACGCGGAACGCGTCCGTCGTTGTCCGCCTTGTCACCTCCAGGCATGAGGATCGGGTCCATGGATCCCGTCATGGCGCAGTCCTCGACGCGTTGGAGGAAAACATCGAACAAGAACTCCGTGTCCCGGGGCCCCGCATTGGACTCGGGGTGGAATTGCACAGAGAAGAAGGGCTTATCTTCACAGTAGATACCCTCGTTACTGCCGTCGTTCGCATTCTGGAACAGCTCCTTCCAGCCTTCAGGGAGGGTCTCGGTGTTGACTTGATAACCGTGATTCTGGCTGGTGATGTAGCACCGGCCGGAAAGCGCGTCGGTACACGGGATGTTGTGGCCGCGGTTACCGTACTTCATTTTGGAGGTGGTTGCGCCAGCCGCCAATGCGAGGAGCTGATGTCCAAGACAGATACCAAAAACGGGACGGTCGCTCCTCTCCAGCGCCTTGCTCAGGCGCGTAATGGTGACATGGAGGATGGAGGGGTCGCCAGGACCGTTCGACACGAAAAGACCGTCGTAAGGTTCTAGGTCTGCCAAGAAATCGTAGTCCCATGGAACAACCTTGAGTTCAACACCCCTGTCAATAAAGCAACGGATTTGGTTGTATTTCATGCCGACATCGACGACTACCACGCGCAACGTGCGTCCGGAAGGATGAAGACGAGGTGTTCCGGTGGGCTTGAAGATGCGAGGAGCAGTAATAGAAACCTGAGCGACCAGGTTCTGTTGATTAGGATCACTGAAGGGAATATCAATGTATTCCTCTCTCCAAGGATATGGGGTAGGAGGAAGGGAAGTAAGAGGGGCAGATGGTCGGGGCCGGGGTCGGCTGGGCTGAGCACCTGCTGAGCGGGCAAGAACCTTGCCGAGCAGGGAACCTTTTTCCCTGATCCTTTTAGTGAGGGCGCGTGTATCGACGCCAAAGAGGGCCGGAACGCCGTTCTCCTTCAGCCATGTGCCGAGGGACGACTTTGCGAGGAAGTGGCTGTAGTCCTCCGAGTAGTAGCCAACGATGAGGGCGGCGACATGGATGCGTGAGGACTCGAACTCTTTTGGGAGAGCGTCGAGCTGCTCTTTTGTCGGGCGTTCGGGAACGCCGTAGTTTCCAACGAGGGGGTATGTAAGCACGAGAATCTGGCCCTCATAGGATGGGTCCGTCAACGATTCGGTGTAGCCAACCATCCCTAAATATTTGTCAGAAAATTTCCGCATGTAGCCATGTGGACACCATTACCGGTCTGGAAGACACACTCTCCCGCAACACTCTTGCCCTCCGCGCCAAAGCTGAGACCGCGAAATGCGGTGCCGTCATGGAGCTCGAGGACACCGTCGATTGCCTCTGAGCCGTCATCGCGGGGGGCAGAGGAGGTAACGGGGGCGGTGGGGATGCCGTTGACGGTGGGGGAACGAACAAGACGGGGGCGGGCGGGGGAGGCGGCGGTAGGAGCGATTGCAGTCATGTTATAAATCGTGGATTTTCGTGATAAATGGATGCTTCCTCTCCACCCAAATGAGATTTTTGAATGGGGAGGGAGAGGAAGAGAACCGCTGCAAAAAAAACCAAGATTAGATCTGCAGAATTTTTATTTGTTCGTCTTTGGCTTTGATCGCCAATCCCACGCCTCGAAATATCTTCGGCAAATCATCTTGGTTCTCAAGTAGGACTTGCTGTTTATAAAGTAAATATGCCTTGATGCACGTTGAAGGAAGCCAACGTGGGTTTTGTTTCCGAAAAAATCAATTCAAAGTCCTGCTTCGGCGGCTTATTACATACTGTATATGCGATCATGATCGTGGCGGAATGTTAACGCCACGATGCAGAGAAAAGAGATTAAGCTCGTACAATTTAATGACAGAATTCACAGAAAAGGTGGGGATAATTTGGCTCCAGAAGTGTTGTATTCTGGAGCCTTTTTCATCCTCTGGATCTGCATTACCGTCAGAAAAGTGAAATGGATAGACTGGTCACTGGAAGAATTCAATGATCTCACCGTGACCTAAAGCATCCACATGTCAGGCAATCCAGTATAGTCGCAAGGCAGCCTGCGATACCTATCAAGAAGTCATTCATTAGTCCAATATTTATCCCAGAAAATATTCATTTAACTTACTCCCAATTATGCACTCCAAGCACCCAGCTATGGCTGATACAACACACATGATGGCATCGCCTATACACTGAAATACACCTAGGAAAGAAAAAATCAGCACTGGACCTTGCCAAATGACGTCAGGAAGAACTTACTGGCGATACAAGAGCATATACACCCCATTTCTCTGTAATGTTAACGACTTCACAAAGATTGAAAGCTCCTGGAGTCATAAAGTCTTCTTATAGGTTTCTTGGACCATGATGACGTCGTTGACACTGGGATCATGACGTCGTTGGCTGCATTCAGCTCGGCCAGGGAAACTTGAATGGGTGCAATTTTAGAGGGATGACGATCAGGTGCAACTGCCACTGGAGGAGACGGCGGACGCGCATATGGGAACCAATTATGTAGACAGGGTCGATATATGCGCATATATCCCGCCTAAGATGGGGAATGCTCGGTATTGAGCAGTTCGTAACGCCCTACTCGATACTATCAGTTGGTTCGAGGGTCAACTTAGCAGACACATACCAAAAGCAGAAAGCATTCAGTCGATTCCTCGTTTGGTCCCCAGCCGTGCACAGAATAGTTCAAGAATAATTGGTCCGTTGAGTACCTTGAAAGAAACTTTGAATGTCAATCAAGTCGATCCTAGGTAACTTGAATGACGCGCGGTGACTGGTCAACTCGCTCGAAGACAGTCGAGGCAATTCACGAACCATAGCAAATGGGAGTGGATAAGGAAGGAGATCAATTGGAAGCACGAATTGTTTGGCGTCCATGAAGACAAACAAACAGGTCGCGCACTCCTGACAGGGGCCAAATCGTGCGCTGAAAAAGGAAACTCTGCCAGTGGCCCCAAAATAAGAAACCTCGTTATTCAGTCAGAGATTTTACCTCAAAAGGAAGTTTCAGGCACACAGCATTTATTTCACAACATATCAAAGCATTTACAAAATCTGGAGTCGGGGTTGAGTCGAGGGTCAAGTCATTCAGCAAAAGTCATAAGAAAGGAAAGGAAAGGAAAGGAATATGCCCAATACAACCAACGATGCCTAACTCCTCGAGCATACTGTACTTGCCAGTTCTTGACCATTTCACTGGTGCACCAGAGGGAGCACAACTCTTCAGAATTAAAGGTTGATATTGATGGGAGTGCATCCAATAGCAATGATGCCGTTCTGCGCAAAAAAAAAAATTAAAGCAATGAGCTGCATTGGACTTTGACAAGAGATAAAAATTGACTCACAAAGTTGTTGTTCTCGCAGCAGACGGGCTGTAGGTTGCAAGATGTGCCACCGACACCAATGACGCCGATAGGAGAGCACGTAATACCGCTGTATGAGATTAGGGGTGAGCCTCTTTGTACGGACGACTGAGAGTTCAGATCCTTACACAAGCGCGGCAATGTCAGATACAACGACACCAAGGAGACCGAGAAGGTTAGTGGCGTCGGCGGAGCTCGCCTAGTAAATATATCAACGGTCATAACCAGTAAAACAGTAAGCCCATTACAAGAAATATATGTAGAACTTACAGATTGAACGGAGTTGCAGCATTGGAGACTGCCAGTGTTGCACTGGTTAGAGGGGCCGGTGGCGACAGTGGTGGTAGCCGGGGGCTAACACCCAACAGTTAGATAAGGTGCAATGACAGAGAAGTACCATAGACGTCAACGTACAGGAGTAACGATGACGGTGGTGGTCACCGGGATGGTCTTGGTACCAGTGACCGTAGAGGTAATTGTCGCGGTCGAAGAGACAGTCGAGATGACGGTCTTGGTGGTCGTGGATCTGTATTTAGCAATGAGTGAGACGATAAAGTGAGAAATATATAGCAATGATGAAGGATACGTACGGCGGGGGGTTGTTGGGCATGGCGGCAGCAAGAATAGCGGTTGTCAAAAAGACAACAGTGACAGAAGAGAGACGAGCGAACATGATTGAAATGTAGGTCGAGAAATGGAGCGTTCTAAGAAGACTTATTGGTCTGAAGAATTTCGCTACTTCGCAGTGCCCTTTATACAATTGTCCTTTTTTTGTTTTTTGTTTTGTTTTTTTGAGCTTCGGACTTGCTTTGCACCCTTGCTTCGCCTGCAAATAAATTACCTAAAAAGTGCATCAAATCGTCCTCGAGATAGGGAAAAACTAGGATGCAATCACGATGTATCGAGCACGCAATTGAATCGCCTGTCCTCAAGACTGTCAAATATTCCCGTTTTCAAACCAGTAGCAGAGAAAAAATAGAACAGAAAACATACGGAGCCGTACCATCCCACATGGCCTCCCAGCATTCGATTGGATGATGATTGCCCGAAGTTCCATATCCACTCCACCGAGCCAATCGTTGGTCTTCATGTCCGACTCCCCAATAATGGAAGCCTTGCCTTGTTCGGTCGTCCATGTGAATACGAACAAAAATAGCCTCACGGAGAGATGCCTTTTGACACGGAGGTTGACATTCCTTGAGAGAAAGCACAGATATGCGATCAGCAACTGGAACAAAAGCATGTCGTTCGAACAATACCGTCGATGAAAGCAGTCTAATGCAAAATGTCCAATTTCCGCCAAGCTGCGGCAGCACTCGCGCGTGCCCTCAAGGAAATTGCGGATCAAATTGAATCTTCATTGTCTGGAGATGATAGCTAGGTCGAGACGTACCTGCAAAAACGAAATCTAAGCATCGTCGTCGTAAAGATACTCACACCCACTCCACAAAAATATGGTCCTGACATGATTGTTGAAATGAGATTCAACACCTTTGTTCCAAGCATTTCAGATCCGAAGCAACGGGGCCCACATAAGGATATATAGAGTGCTCTGAAATCAAGAAGGCCTGCAGCTATGCTGAAACCATCGTCGTCTGTAATCAAAACGCTCGTCTTGCCTCTGATGCCCTGCATCACAATCGTCATTCTGGACGGGAAAGCATCTCAAGGTACAGCCCTCATTCTGACCAAGACGCACTGAGTGTAGCACTGTTATTCAGAGGCGCTGCCACTGACACGAGTAAGCGACGACAGTTCGAGCGGGAGCTATGTTGGAGCTATGAGCTAAGTACTCATTACCGTGCAGCTTGTGGGACAGAGCAGGGAAGCAGTGTGAATGAACATGAGGGCAATTGGATCTCGGAGATTCGGCCGCATATATGTCACCAACCAGTTCTGCAGAAGCACAAGAACGCATATGTCTCCGGATCCTGGCACGGAGCTGTTCCTGTAGCGACACTCTGTCTGCCAAAGTTGGTCGAAAATCCAGAGTACTTAGATATCACCGACACAATCAGAAAAATGAATGTCGACCGTGGGATCTGTCCAAAAGCGCATCCAAACGGTCAGGGATGGATTCTCATTCGTTAGGTCGCTGTAATATGAGGTATAATTCAAGCAGGGTATCTCAAGCATGGGACCGCTGTCCCGAGTCTGTTGAAATGCGTAGACATAGACTCGGACGTGACCGGCGCCGCGGTATTGGAGGGTCGAAGATGCGAGATCACAGTGCAGCATGAAGCTACTAATAAGAGGGTCAATCCGTGTCCTGGTAAAAGTCGACTGAAATCATGTGAGGAAGCGTTCAAGGAAGAGAAGAAGGTGTGCTGAGTCACCGGACGCGAATTGGAATTATTCGGGTCCATAAAGACAAACAAATATAGTGGCGCACGAGTTAAAACGTTAACGCTTTGTATTGCCGCCGGACTCCGACACTTGTCTGCGCGACTTCTGCTCTTGTTGTGTATCACTCATAATTCACAAATATCTCATTCTTGCTCCTTCGTTCAGTGGACATTTTGTTTTAACTTCTACATACAAAACCGCGAGCACGGTGAGGAGTGCGATTCATCCGTCTTCTCTCAGTGCACTGCGCTCGGCGCTTGCATAACGAAATTTTCTCTCGAGTCTAGTACATGCCCCGCGAACGACGCGCAACGGCAACGGTCGAACTCCAAGATCACAGCGACTGTTCACACGATTGAAAAGTCGTTGGCAACATCGTCGCGCAACTCTCTGCTCCCCCAGGGTACCGTGTCACCCGATGTCGTCCAAGCTGCACCTCCCTTCGTCCCGCCACCTTCAGCAGCTCCGATAGCCAGTGCGTCTCAATCGAGTCTTCGTTCAATTTTCACCGAGATCGAGGCGGCCACTATCATGGCCGTAATTACCCATGAATTCCATTTCGCCGACCTCTACAAACTCGACTCCTGTTATCGCGACAAAGAGCCATCGTTTGGGCTGAATCAAGGCTGAATACAACAACTGGCCTGTTCGAAGTCAACAATCGCGCGGAGAAGAACTACAAGATCTTCAGTGCGCTCTACACGCCCCTCATTGTCTACTTCAGCATCGTGTCTGCCCATCGCACGGTCCCCTTCGTGTTCTTCCAATTCCTCATGCACCTACAGAAGATCGCGATGGAGTACGAATGGGCCGCTATGCTGGAATACACGATGGCTTTCATGGCGCGGCACCGGGTGGAAATGGTCTAGATCACAACCAATGTACGAACAGATATGATACTATACCTGATTGTTCTAAAATCTCAAATTCTATCCCCTTATACAAGTACCAAGTAATCGATCACACACTATTTTTTTCATTGAATTCTCAAAGCATTACAAAGTTACAAGACAGTCATAACAGAAGGGAATATCCGCAGTTCATCCAGATGCCCGTGTACTCGACGATGTACCAAATGTAGCGTTGGTGTATGCATCAAGGCCATGCAATGCATTCGTTCAAAGGTTGATGTTGATAGGCGTGCAGCCGAGGGCAATGATGCCCTTCTGAACAAATCAACTTCCCATGAGGTGCATCAACCAAAATAATATAGGGTGACTTACGAAGCTGTTGTCCGTGCAGCAGACGGGTTGCGCGCTGCAAGAGGTGCCACTGGCACCGATGATGGTGATGGGAGAGCAGGTAACACCGCTGTATAGAGTCAAGATTTGAACCATGAGTATCTGTGCAAAAAATATAACGGAGAATAAAGAGACTTACACGAGCCCAGTAATGCTGCCCACGACGACGCCAAGAAGACCAAGGAGACCGGCAATAGAGGAAGATGTGGCCTATTACAATGTCAAAACGATGTGAATAAATTAATCAAGAACAGTGGGAAGAGGCATAGTGCTTACGGATTGGGTAGATTCGCAGCACTGCAGGCTGCCGGTGTTGCACTGGTTGGACGGGCCGCTGTTAACAGTAGTGGTAGCGGGGGGCTAATGAACCAAATTTTAAAAGACGCGCGCCGTAAAAAGTGCAATAGACAACGTACGGGAGTAACGACGACAGTGGTGGTGACCGGGACGGTAACGGTGCCAGTAACAGTAGAAGTGACCGTGGAAGTCTTAGAAACAGTCGAAGTGACGGTCTTGACCGTCGTGGTCCTGTATTGAACAGCAAGCGAATTAGTACACAAAGAATAAAGTCCAAGAGGACCGCAACGTACGGGGGCGGGTTGTTGGGGTTGGGCATGGCGGCGGCAAGAATAGCGGTCGTCAAAAAGACAACAACGACGGAAGAGAGACGAGCAAACATTGTTGGGATGTAGATTGAAAAGTGAGGTTGAACGTTCCAAAAAGACTTGTTCGTCTGAAGAAGTATCGCCATGTCTGAGCGTCTTTTATACCTTTTCCCTCTCGTTATTTCGAGCTCTGCACGCTCATTTCGGCCGCTTCCATCAAAGCCATGCAAGAATTTTTTTTTACCTGAATAGAATTGTCAATGTTGAGAGGTATAAGCACGAGTGAAGGTCCCGATGCATCGAGCACGCCAGACTGAATGCCCTGTCCTCTTCAAAATGACAGAAATTTCTATTTCAGGCCATTCGGCGGAAAATAGCACAGGCAGCCACACGGAGCCGCGCAATCCCCTGCATGGGCAACCAACGTTTCATTGGACCGCAGCATTCCAAGAGTCTAGATGAAGCTCTGTGAGCCAATCATTCGCCCTCCTTCCGAAGGCACCATATTCGAGACTCAACAAACCTAGCTTGTTCGGGACTTCGTGTGAAGATGAACGAAAAAATACCACAGCCCGACGTCTGGACAAAGCAATTGACGTTCCTTGAGAGAGAGAATGGTGATGCGGTCTGCCACTGTAAAAAAACACACCTTCCACAAAAACCAGCCTAACGCGAAACGTGCATTTACCGATTTACCTGCACTGAACGGCCTCGGCGGAACTGTCGATTAAGGTGCCTTCATCAGCTGCATCGCCTTATTTTGCGGTGATAGCTGGGACATACCTACAATAAACAGTTCTAGAGTTATCGGCATTTGTTTTGCAATGTGCAACAAATCACTCTCTCCCACTCCACAAAAATAAACGAGTTACTGACATGAGCATAATGAAAAGTTCAACACCCTTCCTTGTTCCGAGCTTTTCGAAAACCGATACAACGGGTTCAACGTAACAATTCGTCGTTCTTCGATGCAAGTACTGCAGTGTGTCTGGAGCGCTCCATCCCGGCCATGGTGTATTAGTTTTTCGTCAAATTCGACATTCAGCTCGAGTAACGTCGAAAGTTTTGTTTCATACACACCTCCTTACAATGGAACTGCTACCCCAATAGTGCTCATTGAGTCACCCAATGCCATTGACACTCTGTGGGATATGCTTGAATCAGCTGAGCAGAAGCAATTCGGTTGGAGGTATGAATGACTCACCACATATCCATCGCTTGAACGCCCGTGGGTTGAGTCAATCAAAGAAAACATCACTGCAAATACTTCACAGGCCTGCCAAAACTCGAGCAACACGCCTGGCGGATATGAAAAGAAGCAATCATTCCCACAATAATCAAGACTTAAAAAGCCATTGCATTTTAGTATCCACAAAAAAAGAATAGAAACAAAGGAAAACACAGGATATTCATCAAAGACGTGCTGATAGGGTAAGGTCATCGACAGAGTAATGGTATGACTGCCGATAGGACGGCTATGTAACGAGGGAGGAGTAATAAGCGAAGGGGGCAGGGGAATTATCAACCTAAAGAAACGACGACGAAGCATTTACTGATCCTCCTCTTGTGGCTCTTCCTCGTACTCAACTTCCTCCTCGACGCTAAAAAGGGTAAGTCAGTATACTATCGTATACCAACAGTGATAGGAAACTCACGTGGCATCCTGGTATTGTTGATATTCGGCGACCAAATCTTGCATATTGGACTCGGCCTCAGTGAACTCCATCTCGTCCATACCCTCCTGGGTATACCAATGCAGGAAAGCCTTCCTCTTGAACATGGCAGTGAATTGATCGCTGACACGCTTGAAGAGCTCCTGGATGGCGGTTGAGTTACCCAAGAAGGTAACCGACATCTTGAGGCCACGAGGAGGAATGTCACATTGTGCGGTGATGACATTGTTGGGAATCCACTCGACGAAGTAAGCAGAGTTCTTGCTCTGGACGTTCTGCATTTGCTCCTCGACTTCCTTCATGGAGACCTTTCCGCGGAAGACAGCAGCCACCTAAAGAGTATTTTGGTGAGCGACATAACCCTATCGATTTATCATAGTTCTCACAGTGAGGTAACGTCCATGACGAGGATCAGTGGCAGCCATCATGTTCTTAGCATCAAACATTTGTTGAGTGAGTTCGGGAACGGTGACAGCGCGGTATTGTTGGCTGCCGCGGGCGGTCAGAGGAGCGAAACCAGTCATGAAGAAGTGGAGACGGGGGAAAGGAACTAATCACAACGGTTCAGATTAATTTATTAGTGCACTGGGGAAGAAAAACAACGTACCCATGTTAACAGCCAACTTCCTTAGATCGGAGTTGAGTTGACCAGGGAAACGCAAGCAAGTAGTAGTACCAGACATGACGATGGAAACAAGGTGGTTAAGATCGCCATACGTGGGCGTCGAGAGCTTGAGAGTCCTGAAGCAGATATCGTAGAGAGCCTCGTTATCGATACAGAAAGTCTCGTCAGAGTTCTCAACAAGTTGGTGAACCGAGAGGGTGGCGTTGTAGGGCTTAATACAGATGTGAGCGCTAGCTTGCACGCATTATAAAATTCTTGCATACCTCAACAACGGTATCCGACACCTTAGGACTGGGCACAACAGAGTACGTACACATCATCCTGTCGGGGTATTCCTCGCGAATTTTAGAAATCAGGAGAGTACCCATTCCGGCGCCGGTACCACCACCAAGTGAATGGGTGATTTGGAAACCTGTCACGTGTTACATTCAACAAGGATGTCAAGGATTTCATCAACACAAGAGACGTACCTTGAAGGCAGTCAGTCCCCTCTGCTTCCTTGCGAACGACATCGAGAACGGAATCCACGAGCTCGGCTCCTTCGGTGTAATCTATAACGCGGCAAAGAAGGGGGATATCGTTAGAGATTGATCAAGGGGTGATAAACCATCACGACGAATGGAAGACACAAAAGACGCGTCGAAAACATGTTCAGAAACATGAAAATAGGGGTGCAATTGGAAGCTTGCGAAAGGCACGAAGGAAAGGTGGAAAAACTTACGTCCTTTCGCCCAGTTGTTACCAGCACCACTTTGACCAAAGACAAAGTTGTCGGGGCGGAAGAGGTTACCGAGAGGACCCGATCGTACAGAGTCCATGGTTCCAGGTTCCAAATCGACCAACACTGCACGAGGAACGTACTTGTTGGCACCGACTTCGTTGTAGTAAACAGAGATACGCTCGAGTTGGAGGTCGAGGTTTCCCTTGTAAACACCATCCGGACCAATGCCATGCTCGTCAGAGACAACTTCCCAGAACTTGGCACCTGTAAAGGGAAGAGGTTGAGGTGGTAAGAACACGAGTTGAGGTAGAGGTGGCGCAGAATCGATACCGACCGATTTGGTTACCACACTATCGCGAAAGAAGGGGTTGTTTAGACTTGCAGAAAACATAAGAACTTCACTGGGCGACATACCTGGCCAGTCTGCAAGTGGACGATCTCACGCATGCTGAAAGACGAAAAGTCAGCAACATGTGGCGCGAAAGTGGTACGACACAACAACGCGACGCCCAGGGGTAGTCGTGGCGAAGCCCGCCCGACGCGACATGGAACTCGACAAGGCGAGCGTCGGCGAGAGAATACGAAAACTCACATGAAGAAATAGGGGGATAGGAAGAGGAAGGGGTATTGTCGTTCAGCAGGTGGATTGAACACGAAGACAGTAAAATGTACAACTTCGGGGGCAAAGGGGTGAATTCAAAATTTCAAAGTCAGATTGAGACCCCGGGTGGCGCGTGCGCTGGGGTCAGGGGCCTCCACTTTCCCTGATCTTAGTATCAGCATCTTTCGCCCAGCCCCGTTACACGAAATGAAGTTCATAGACGAGCAGCAAGAATATGAGGCTCAATTACGAGCCGAGTCCTGCGATGTCTGACACACTCTCGAGCGCTGCCGCACAGGAACCAAACTCCGTCTTAGGAGCGGAAGCATTTTCCCAACCTTCTCCGATTCATTGATCATGAAGTCCTCTCATTTCGACCTCTTTCGACGCAAATATTCCGCATGTATGCGTCGAATTAAAGCCTCTTTCTTCTGAATCTGTATGTATGCTCCTTTGATTTTCGAACTTCACCTTATCCGAAGATCTGATAGCATCAATCCGAGCCTCATGTAAACTGCATGTTCTGTCAATGATGTTGTAAAACTGGAGCCGTCGCTCGCCGCATGTACGTCTATTCGACGCAGGCAGCTCTTCCAGTCTTGCACGTGGGCCCGAGTTCATCAATCGATTGTTTCCCTGTGTAGCAGAGCTTGTTCACGTACACTATACATTGATATGGACGTCCCCGAAAAATATCAACAACTGCATCTTCAACTTCCTCGCCCTCAAAACATCTCCTCAAGCTCTCAGCCCCTCACAGTATCTACATCAGCTCCCATAATATTGTGACTTCACCATTTACTAAAATTGCGCATTTACTTAATTCCCACTTAGAGGTTAATGTTAATCGGAACGCATCCAATCGCGATGATTCCATTCTGTGTTGGCGCGCCGAAATGAGAAGATTCAGAACTTCACGCAAGACTCGAAAGTAGGAAGGTCACTCACGAAAGTATTGTTCTCGCAGCATACAGCTTGCTCATTGCAGCTATTTTGACCAATGCCCAAGATGTCGATAGGGCTGCAATGAATCCCTCTGGAAGATGAGTTAGAATTTGAACAAACAAGAGAGAAAAGACCCCCTCACATGAGCGCTTCAACGCCTTGAATAACGATGCCAAGGAGACCGAGCAAAATTCCAACAAGGGTGCCATCGGACTGACGAACAGTATTTATTGGTAAATATCCTCCTAGTAGATCAAATTCAATCGAAGGCAACAAACGCACTCTCTCCAGCGAATTGCAGCAGTTAATGCTCCCGGTATTGCACTGATTGACAGGAGCACCAGCAGTTATCGTTGGCGGCTAAGAATTCACAGTAAGCTAAGGAGCGCATGAAAGACAAGACGGTGAAGGACTTGCAGTCGCGGTAACGGTCATCGTGACGGTGCACGTGGTGGCGGCAGCAAGGACAGACAGAGTCGCCAAAAAGAAGAAAACAGCGTGAATACGAGCGAACATTTTTGGCAGATTTGAAGAGGTCCGTGGGGTTAACTCTTTTGAACGAGAAACCCCAACACGAGAGTGGTTTTATAGGTAAATCATCCCTCGGAAGGGTGCCACAACAAGTTCGGTTGCCATGCTTAAACTAACACTTTAGCGCATGATTTATCTCCTCCAAGGCATAATTAAGCTGACAAAAAAACAACTCTGCGCGGAAGCGGAGCGATCACAGAAAAAATCACAGGTGAAGTGCGAATTGACACAGTTGACAGTCCTGTGAGTTTAAGTACGGGATTTCGTCTGACTTACGGCTGGGATCTCCTTTGTCATTGGTCAAGCCTTTCATACCGCTTTTTCCAGAGGCATCAACGATGATTGTTGGAGGAGATTTTTCTCCTCCTATTCGGTCGCTTCCAAAACCCATTTTGAACATCAGAAGGCTCATCTGTAATAAAACTGCACGCGTAGCACCGTACTGCACTGTCAACGTTTCAACGTTCAACAGTCACCGTGTCAGAAAATGGGGGAGACTCAATGGTACTTATTATATGTTTACATCTTGATTCAGGCAAATGAATCTCGGAAATAGGGCGCGGTCCTCGTGCACGGACTAGCGTCTTTCCAAAAATTGACTGTGGAAGTATAACCGGCCAGAAAAAGTCAGATATGTTTTCATGGAAGACGAGCGCAATTGTTCTGGGATGCCAATCCCCATTGGCCTCTGAAGGTCTGCCTTGAATCTCGTAACTTTCAATGGCATATGATTTGGACGGTTGGAATTACATAGTTATACTCTGAGGCGGGTACATTTGAAAATTTGAATGGTAAAGCGGCGATCTCATTGACATCCAAATCCTAATGGACGTTTGATAACCATCTGCGATGTGATTTACAATATCTGCAATAACGGAAAGACCGGGCGGAAAATCCAAAGGGGGGCATCTTGAAGGCGGCCTGGATTTCGGAAAATGAAGATAAAAATATGACTTCGCGTGTATCACCTTCTTCGATGTCCCAGACCCCTCACACACAGGATTGATGATGTTAAAAACCCTTAGCGATCTTGTTCATGAGTTTTATTGATGCTATAAACCCAATTTTTGCATGGATCTGCACCGTCCAAATCGGGTTATGAAAATTCCTTTTTTGGAAATCAGCGAGCTCGAATGGCAGTCGGTCGTCTGCACAGTTTGAATTCCCTGAATTCAATCATATCGAAATGGAACTGCTGTCATGGTACAACACTCTACCGGTCTCGTGTTTAAATGAAACAGATGTATGAGATGGCGTCTTGCCTGGCCCAAACCCGTAATAGAGCAATTCGAGGCCTGCTGTAGTATTAACAAGTTTGCCGCAATCTAGTACGCAGCCGAAAGGTCCTGAATCCAGTCCCGCTGGGTCCCTTTGACTCGCTATCGAATCCTCAAAAATTTTGGAATCACAGAAATTTAATTTTATCATGAGGCTATGCGAATATAATTCCAAAACAGGATCGAAGTAGTACGGGACAGCAGCCGTGCTTTGCACCGACGCGGAGTATATAAGAACGTGCGGTCTCTTGGGAGTGAAAAAAAATCTGTCGGTGGAGATTAAAGATCTCATATTCTTCTAAATCGTATTCTATGGTAGAATGTTTCTGTGAAGACCATAATGCTTCGAAAAGGTACTGATAGATAGAGCTGGATTCATAAAATCAAGATAAATATATATGTACCACTTTCCTTCAGCTTTCGCGTAGGGTCCAGACCACGCACACTAAATACCTATGCTGGTTCACACTCAAGAACAGAAATAACTGGACTCTCACCGAGTTGCTCTTTCAGTTAAGGTGCCTGAACATCACCAAAATAAGAGACATGGGTTCTCGCAATTCCAACACGAGAAATGAAATGGGCCATGTGCGAAGTCCAAAACCGTAACGGTCTAGATGCTAGAGTAATCTACCTTACCGACTTTGAACTAAAGAGACAAGAGAATCCAAAACCGTCCGTGAATGCGTGGAGTCCAAAATGGAGTACTAAATAATACAGAGCACTCCAAAAGATACCTTCGAAATGTAGAGGTATTGGTGGAGTGCATCCAAAACAAATCGAAAGAAAACAGGCTACCTCATGGGACATACTCCGTCCTTGATGGCGTATGCGGTTCCGAACGTGGTTCATTCGTTCGCGGCTCACTCTGCGGTGCCCATGATCTCTCCCAAGGTAATATGCCCGCCGCAGCCTGGAAAGCTAGTGAGCTCGATGAGAACTCCACCTCATTCGGCGTGCGTGCCGGAGTTTCCGGCGTATCTTTCCCTCCCCGTCCCAATAACGACATCATCGCATCGTCCCTTCCCATACCCACTCTCTCCAAGCCATAATCATCTGCAATGATCGCGCCCGTCCGTCTGTCCAGCCTGAACCTAATTCCATCGAGCTTCTTTTCGATCTGTAGTTCGTTGTCGTAGGGGAGTAGGAGCTCGCCGAATCCCGAACGCGCTGTGAGAGCCACTACGGAAGCAATGCTGCCTGGGGTGGCAGCAAGCAGAAGGCGTTTACGCTGCGAGCGGTGTTTTACGTGGAGAGGGATGCCAATGGCGCCTATCAGGATCAAGGCGATGGCGAGGAGATGCGCTGGAAGGGGACTGTAGCAGGAATATTTGTTAGGAGGCACAAAGGAAATTAATGGAGAACGTACTCTATGACTAGGCGTGGAACAAGCGAGTCGACGCTGGCTTGCAACGTCGTGTTCTTGTCAACAAAGTATATCGCCTTAGCCATGACTGAAAGATGCCGAGTCTGCGATCATAATAGTATTGGTTGAGTAAATCGATCTTCTGTTAGCATGAAATACGCACATAGAGAGTTTGTGTCAAATTCAAAAATCCGTTCGCCTTACCAAATGTCGGCTGCAGACCATTTCTAACCGCAGCTTTGAAAATGGCTCCAGGAACAATTGAGTTCGTTGCGTTCGCGCGGGCTTGAATAAATGGGTCACTGCTCTGCTCGAAAATCACTCTGCGGCTCATTCAACGAACGGCCTAAATTGCTAATAAGAAATCAGATCCTTACCCATTAAATGGTATCCCGTTCATTGGGGGCCCAGTAACATTATTGTCTTGTTTGAATGGACCAAGCCCCGTTACTGATATCAGCGACCCGTCGTTTAAACTGGCGACGGCCTTCACGTCAGAGGCTGAAAGTATGGGTGAGCAAAAGACTGTCTTGACTTGTTGACTGTCAGCATTAAAATTGTAGAACCTGTAAGAGTAAAACGTTATTACGGTCTGAGTAGTGGGAAATCAATATGTACCAGAACATCACGGGCCTCTGCGAACCCTTGAGGGAAGCAGAGTTACCAGGACATGGCACATCAATGACTCCATATTGATTGACCGAAGACTTATTTCCAAATGTCAGTACGATACATCGCAAAAGTCAAAAGGTAAAACTGACAGTAGTATTGATGGGCACCGTCAACGAACACCCATCTATAGACTTCGACGACAAGTTGACGATGTAGTCACCAGCTTTTGTAATGTCGGGTGGCTCAACCGGATTCGAGCAATTTGCATTGGTCTGTATGCCAGACGTAGTCACCGACATCGTACCATTCAAAAACGGGTTGGCGGGGAACTACCCCGCGGGATCAGTAAGCACCAGAGCGATAGCGGTGTTCACAATGTAAACTCACCGCAACTTCGGCAGTCGCCCACCCATTCGACACAAAAGGCGGGTCACCAATACCGTTAAGAACTGCAGATGCGTCCGTGTATCCTGCTGCGGCCAAAAATGGACTGAGATCGGCAATCGCATCGGTAGCTAGGGCTATGTTTTTGATGCTTGTCACCTGCGTAGCTGTAGTGACCGTCAATTATGCAGTTTAAGCGCCCGTCATGGAAGGAGGAACGTACTATCCGTCTGAGCTTCTTGTCGGATTTGAAAGACGGATCCCGCTGGAAGAAGAATGTTAACAATACAAAAAATGGACATCCCAAAACAACTCACTTAGTGGTTGGAAGGCGTATGTCAGGACAGCTGTTAATGAGGACCAGAATACGATACGATGTCTATAGCTCGCCGCCGGGAACATTGAAAGAAATGGTCTGCATATCAAAATCAAGGGTCAGCGATGTTCTTTGAATGCCAAAGAGAGAAGCAAGTACCCAAGCCCAGTCTACATGAATCATATGAGTATTCTTGGTTTGATTGAAATGAAGGAATGACACACGTAATCCAGAAGAAGGCTCTCCTCCGCTATTGCGTTTCCTTTTTGCAAGACGAGGTAAGGCTATGTGGAAGATTAAATTGCCGTCAATATTGATGGTGGCACATCGACACACATGATAGAGACGAATGTTCCAGTCCAATTCCCTCCACGCAAACGCAAAGGGCAGCACGACTCTGCGATACTTGTTAACCGGGTATCGTAAACACCATCAAAGGTGTGAACTCACAATGTCGGAAAGAACGACTATAGGAAGAAATCCAAAAGAAATCAATTAACCAAATTTGCAAACACAACCTGGAAAATGCATACTGCTAGAAATTGGGCTGAAACGTTCCCAAAGATGTTGAAAACATTGTTCACGGGAACTTTGAAGCCTTTGGAAGAAACGAATCAGAAATACCGATGCACACATGCGATAATAACTGGTCACACACCATTGTTATGATTCGAAATGAATATAGCGACCTCCAATGCAATGCCCAGAAGAAGAAAGACCAACGGCGTCCCGATGACCAAAGGAAACCTCAAAATCAAAGGATTCTGCACATAAGAAGATTAATAAAACAACCGTGAGTGTGTCAAAGTTGGAAGCTTACAAACGGCTTCGGTGGCTTGCCTTCCGATCCAGGCGACGGAATCATATGTGTGGATTGTCTGAACCTCGCAGAATTCATCGTCGCGCCACTGAAGCGGCCTTCAGATACCAGAGTATTAGCATCGGAGTGCGCTTGCGATGTCGTGGGTTCGATGAGCATCGCGACGGTGGAGGTTACGGGAAGAGGTGGGAATTAGTCAAGCATTTCCAGGCGGCTGATGTGCGGCCTGCGCCGCATGTAGAACATGATGGCTGCTACGAATGTCACAATAACGCCCACAGGCAGTTGGAAGCTACGAACTGCCCGAAGCCATGATGGGAACCAGGCGGCAGAAAGAACAAGAATATACCTCGGTACAGCCACTTGTGCTATTTTTGGCTCTTTTGCTGTGAAAGATCACATGCACAGCAGGGAGGCAAGGGCAGTGAGCACCGCCTGCCACTGCCAGGAGAAGAGGGAAAATGAGAGGTACTTATCAGGGAAATGGCTGGTGGAGACTGGCCAGTCGTTAACATGAAGTGGCCTGTTGGCAAATTACCTTCATTGTTGAGATCACTTACTATGAAGAGCTTTGGGAGGAAAAAAACTGGGAATGCATTTATAATAGTAATTATCCTCAGGGCGACAACGATTGGTCTACAGATTTCTCTGGATTGAGGTTATGCACGGTCTGCTGCATAACTACTAGTTGAGCAGGCGATTTGACTGAAGAAACACTGTGGCATAGCTATAAGGATGTTGATAAGATGTAACTATGTAGATGTTCAGATCATGAAATTAATGGAATGACTGACCAACGATTTCCTCAAGAGAAATTATCAGGTCTTCTAGTCACGTCTCTAAAATCTTCTGGGTAACAGAGTCGGAGTATGAAATTTGCAGCGGACAGCGTTGCATGCAACGCTGTCCGCTGTCGGCATAGGATTGAGTTTGCCGTCCAGAGTAGGACCGGGATTCACTGTAGATGTCTGAATTGCAAACAATTCACGTTTGGAAAATATTCGAGCACCAGGAAAGAAATCGCCTCCATTTAGGGCACGCATTCGGTGGTTTTCAATAGAAGACCATCGCAAAAGATTTAACGATTCATAAAAATGACCATGGTATGTTTTCACAGATTTTTCAAAGATTTTTGAGGATAAAATTAATGGCCAGAGGCAGATTTTTCAACATCGAGCGTTTGATCTACCGGCCAACGTTTTCGACACATTTGATTGCCTGACTGGGGTCATATGTGATGGGTGGAACATACAGAATGGTCCAAAATACCGTTCTGAAGTTGACTAGTGTTTTCCAGCGGTGGCATACCGCTGCTATGGCAAGCAGAATTGGCGCCCCGACCTTCAATGGCATGATGACAAGAATTTCAGCTGGTAATCCTGCTTCAGAATCGCGTCGTTTTTGATTTGGATGCCGTTGAGAGGAGTCTAAGCACTGTCAATGGCAGCTCTCGCACGACGCACAGTCGACCGCCGGCGCGTGCAGATGCGGCCCGACTGCTCGATAACGCATGGGATTAGCGACATGCACCTATGTTCGTTTGTTCTGAAGAGAGTGTTTATTTAGACACCGTCTGTGGCTTGTCTGTGGCAGTCGAGTATGCGGCAAGCTTGCATCAGCAAAATAGGGAAATTATGGCCATACCTTGTGGCACGTGGCAGGCTTGCCCGGACTTTGCCAGGGTATGCCAGGCCAGCTCGAAATCAAATAGCCTTGCCAAACCGCGACCAGCGCGGTAAAGATGACCCCTCCATTGTCGAATTTTGGCCTGGATTCTGGTAGATTTGCATGTGTATTGCCAGTTATGTATAAAGTATGTAATGAATGTGTTGAGATTATAAGGTGATCGCATGACATGGGGGATGTATGCAATGATTACCGGGTCTTCGCAATTACACCGCACTCCTTGCCAGATAATTACCTCCACTGCATACCAAGGAGATACCTTATGAGGGAATTGCACAGAATGCGCGCATAAAGTGGTCGCCGCTTTTGGCAAAGAAATTTGGGGTCTGGTTTGCATTCACACGCTTCGTATCTGTACCCATCGCTGTCCATCTCGATTAGCGACGTACTATGGCCTTATATTTACAGAACGTACTCAAACTTGGGAGCAGTAATGTCCATTTGGGTCAGGACGATGCTATGTACAACACGCGTAGGACATCTGGACTTGTAGAGCAATCAGTCACAGCCCAAGAGCTACAACGGCGTATCCTTCTTCATCCTCCTCATCGACAAAACCCCTTCTCCATCCTCAGGGAGACCTTCTCCACCATCTCCACCTCTCTCTCATCTTCTCCGCCATCTCCGCCTCTCTCGTCGTCCGAATCCAGGGTCAAACTTGCATCATCTGACCCGTCGTCGCTTCCGTCCGAGTCGACTTCATTGACTGCTGGACCGATGAGGATTTCTTGTGCGATTGTTGAAGGGATTTCCGATGTGGGAGAGGGGCACTTTCCAAATCGATAGGTTCGTCCTCTGGCACAATTTCTGGGTGATCGTCATTGAGATCTACTTGATAGTGATGACCACGCCGCCGCCCGCATAGCGCATATACATGTCCCGATCGACAAAACTGGGTGAAAGCCTGTGAGTATTTGGCTACTAGAATTAATTTATGGCTTACATGTTCACGTAGAAATATCGGTAGTCATCCATTTCGTCGCTATTTCGAGCAAGGGAGGTACCTTGAAGGAAGCAATCTGTCCCTCCGTAATGGAACGCCGGTATCAAGTGAGCGCCTCGAATGACTTCATCTGGGTGAAGGAAGCCGAATGCATCAGGGTCTGATGAATCCAGAAATTCAACCCTATGGAGACGCTTTTTCGCAAAACCTGCAGCATACGAAGAGTCCACACGGAACCGTCGAATCCAGAGGATTTCCATCGAAATAGGGCCGGGACTGTCATTATTAGAGCCATGGTACGTCACGTCCACATGAAATATACCAATGATTCTGGCGTATTCAAAGGGGTGTAGGTGTTCTGATTCTTCTCTCGCGAGCATCATTACATCGGAGCGTTGTCGAGACCCCAGGGAATCCTGCCCACGCCGAACATCATAGGTTGTGTAGTTCACGCGCATAATCTTGTGACGGTATAGACGATCATTGTGAATGATCACCCGCTGTCTCTCTTCGGTGGTGAATTCATTTCCATCGCCGGACCAAGTTGGATGTTGTAGGCGTGCAAGTATGTGTTCTTCTAATTTTGGTCGGAAATTCTAGGCAAGTTTCAGGATTAATAAATATCAGTAGAAGCTTTATTTGACATACAGTTGTTGCAGGATCCCCTTGGTTCGACGATAAGAAAGAAATTAGGTTCATGTGCTGGTTCCGGGAATTAGAGATGTGATGATGGACGGTTGGCGGTGTATATGGCAGAGCCTCGGATTCCTGAAAGTCGACGGTAGGTTGAATTTTCTTTCCCTGTGCGCCAGTTGTGTTGATTGACTTTCCCTTCTTTCTGACCATCCGCCGCAATGCCTGCTCTCGTCGCTCCAGTCGAGTCATTTGACGAACAGCAGAATTTTTGTTAGTCCGTGCATAGAAACGCTTGACACGTCGGTGTTCAAGTTCACCCTGTGAGACATTAGTACTTGAATCTGCATCCTGATTTATTTTGACTGATTTATCACTCACAGGTTGTGTTGAATATGAATCGGTACTTCCGAACCAAGTAATTGTCCGCACGTAGTCTCCCAAAGAATGAAGTTTGTACATTATCAAGTTGAAAGGCACAGGTTTGCGAGTGCGATGTGTTTTGGTAGCTTGGGTAGGTGCATCTGCTGAGCCTGTCTGTGAAGCCTTTTTCTTGGCCTCGCGACGACCACGAGCTGCTTCCTCTGATGGCAGTTCAACCGTAGGAAAGAAAGAACAAGTGTAAGTTGCAAATCGTCGGACTTGACGTCCTAGATCTGACGTTGATTGCTGCAGCCATGCAGTGCTATCGGTATGCATCCGCAATTTTCCAAGTGCGTGCCATTCAGCAAAAGTGAAAAGGAGTGAAAGGATTTCACCATTATGAGGCTCGTCAATGAGCCCTTCAAAGACTGGCATTGCGCACTGGAAAGCAATGTGAGTATTCTACACTCTGCCAGCCATGAGATAAATACCTGGAGTAAATCTTCATAATTTCGTGCCGCTAACTTTTTCAAAGCAGATGCGTTCTCCGTAAATTTGCGGATTGTCGAGCGGCCAAATGTAGGGACCGCGCGATAGCGCTCATTGAGAGTTTGAATTGCAGAACCGCCGCACACGTACAGAATACGCAAGAGGTGTTTAAAAAGCGCCTTCCAGACTCCGAGCTCGAATTCGTGCATGAAATCCACTACGAGCGACTTGAATATATCAAATTTGAAGCGCTGAAGTACTGAGAATGCATTCTAGTGGATTTGGTTAGCTGGAATACGTCCAGACAGTAAGCTAAATCATACCATAGTTGGCACCAGTGACTCCGAGGTAAGCAAGCGGTCCACCTTCGCAGATTTAACACCATACGCAAGATTGTAAATCCATTCACGCGCTGTTTTGATTTTGGACCATAGATTTTTGCTGGCTGTGCGCATATTCTGTTCACGTCGTTTATCGTCATTTTTCATTCCGACTTCGGGGATTTTGTCTTTTTGCACTAGACAGCGAGGGCAGGGATAGGTTCCCATATTGCGTATGGTAGCGAGTAAGACTCTAATTAATAGAATATTAGCCATGTTGCGAAGCTGAGATGACAAGAAAAGACAAACTTCTCTGGGTAATCGGCTGAATAAGTGAAGATCCTAGGATAGAATCGTCGAAATATTCCATCTGGGCATTCAATCACTATTCCGTGCTCATACGCATGGAGAAATTCTTCATCGAGTAACAGTCTCCAGACAGCGTGCATCACTTCTCGTCGACAATGTGTTAGAACATCACTAGTTGGCGCTTCACCTGTAAGTACCGCAAAAAAATCGTGGAACTCGGCAGGTAGCTAAATTAATTACGAGAAATTAGTAGAATGAGCAAAAGCCTCAGACGTCAACTTTACCTTGGGGATGTAAGCCACATGGTGACATGAGGCAGTCCGGGGCTTGCACCGTAACCATTTTGATTGGTTTCCAAAGAAGAGATACAGCGGCCACAGAGACGCTGTGCCAAAATCTGCTAGATGTGTAGAATCAGACCAGAACATCAACGAGGCTACGACGCGTTCAAGTTTGCAATCGGGCTCTGGAGGTGATTGTTGTAGTGCAATATGGGCCTCGAGCATAGCATCAGATGAGTACAACTCGTCATAAACTCGTTGTGGCGCAGCGTCTGGAGACGATTTCCAAAATGACTTGAAGGGCGTATAGTGGAAGCATTTTGATGCCGGATCCTCGAAAACGCTTCGAATAACAGCAGTGAGAGACCGATAATGAAGACTGGGGAATGTATAGGTTGGAATATCAGCATCGTTGTTGTGTTTCTGTCCATCAGGAACTTGAATAGTGACATCCGATTCCCGCCACCCATCCAGTGGGGTATTCGAAGAAGATGAGGCTGCGCCACGGCCTGGAGAGGCAAAATCCAATGACTTATCGAGTTTTGCTGTCTCTTTTGTGACCTCAAAGTCTTTCAGGTCGTCCTTCTGAAAGTCGTCTGATTTGAGAAAATTTACCAATTTGACCATCTCGCCAATTGATTTCATCGCCGATCCTGTCCACATCCAATTCATAATCCCAAAAATAGTTGAGTTTGCAAAAGGATGATAGGATGCGGAGCCAATACTGTCATCGGTGACAGAAACAGAGAGGCGAGATACAGGTAGGGGAGGATCCAGTGTCGACCTTGGTGGCTGCGTCTCGGCAAGATCTTGGATAGTCAGAACGTCGTCGGGGTTGTGAGTTGGAACAGTCGGAAATTCACGATACAGGCCAAAAATATTGGTCAGTGTGCGAACTGCGCTCCAAATAAAGTTCCTTGGATTGGGGGGGATCTCGATGCCAGAGGAATTGATGTTGCCATCTGCGCCGTGGGGTTCAATGCTGAAAAGAGGTGCATCGGGAACAGGGGTGGGAGGGACTGGCAAGCTCTCTAAGATCTTCCAAGTCGGACGACGTTTTCGGGCAATGCGTCCTGCAGCATTAAGTATAGGAGGCTCTGGTTCTTCGACAACAGTTGGAGGTGGAGGCGAGGTTGATTCATTTCCATGGTCAGCCTATAACGAAATATAAAATCAACAGCGTATTGATTAAGTAGAAATTTCTATGAACCTCAGTTAAAAAATCCACAGGCATTTCCAGCTCTTGGCCAAGAAACTCAGCATTGGGGGGTGGACTAAGTTGAACTTGTTCAAGTTTACGGCGTTTGCGAGCGCGCTTGGCCTCAAAACGTGCAAAGGCATCATCTGGAAGCGTTTCTTGTTCCTCCGCCAAGAGACAGTTGCGTCGGTGTTGACTGAGACCTTTGATAGATTGAAAACTGACATTACAGGCTGTACAAGAGTAGTCCATCATGCAGTAGGAGCTGGTTGTTGAACTTGTAGCAGAGGTGGGGCAGAATCAACATTAGACAATAGATTACACACGAACATTCATGAAAAATCTAGGCGCGCCAAGCTGCTAACTACAAATAAGGTTCCACAGTGGTCGGTAATTCTTACCGCCGGTGAACTGTGTGGTGTACAGGGATGCTGTGGTTTGTATTTGGATGGTGGGGGGTGACCGGAGGCCAGATGAGATCGGATGGCTCATAGCTCAGAAAAGTTGGATTTTGGGCAAGCTAGATAACAGCGGTGAGGGTAGATATCTTTGTAGAACTAAAGGTACTTACTGTCACTTCGCGGCACCAATCGAGCATATCATTGGCCACCAAAGTGTTGAAAGTCTTCCGCGCCAAATGCGCCGTCTGCCGGACTGCAGTTTCACGCGCAAATATTTTCCATTCCGGACCTTTCGCGACCCACTTTGGACTTGAATCTGGCTCTCCGCGAACAGGCTTCCATGTACGACGAATGAATCGAGGGCTCTTGCAATTCTCTTGTGCTATATCGATGTTGCTTTGGAGGAAGAATTGAGCATACTGAACATAGGTGTCTGTTGGCTAATAAAATAAATATTGCACAAATATTACTAGGAGAGGGGATGATGAACATACAATAGTGTAGGATACACAACAGTACCGAAGGACTTGGCGCGATGTGAGGCCTGGAAGATCGCTATAACTGACCTCAGCATCAAAATGAAGCACTGGCACCAAATCTTTGAATTCCTCCACAAACTTATTCACGTCCGGAGTAGGTATCTTCTGAGAATTTGCGCGTGTGGGTATTGAAGAAGTAGGATTGATTAAGACTTACTGTTTCTTGAGCACGACTTGTCGAGAGAGGCGACTCAGGATGTGAATAATCAAGTGCGAAGTCCTTGGACTGTAGTAATTCGGTCTAAAATGCACGTTATATTAGATCTAGAACTTTCAAGGGGTGAAATAAAATACATACTGAACGATTACATGCCTCTCGGAAGGCAGTCAAAGACATTCGTTCAGGTGGAGGAGTCGCATAACCTTGAGATGGCTGTGCATCAATCCAATCGTCCATAGCAAAAAATGGGAGAGAAAGAACTTACGCAAAACTTGAACTTCAGGGCTCTGATTTGACCTAAGTGTATGGAGAATGGGCTACGTGGAGCAGCAGATTCGAGATTATTCGAAGAATGAACGTTTGCGTTCTGGTTGACTCTGGATTGAATTTCGGGCTGCCGGTACTGAATAAACAGATGCAAACAAGTATGCGATTTCAGGATATTAAGTGCGTCTGAACTCCTTACCGCCCACCATGACCCTACTTGGGTATGCCTCCATTAACTCCTGCTCCTGCATGTTCTTCTTCCCCTCCACCATTCATTGAGAGTTTGCAATCAAATCACGTTCTTGGTGATATCATACAGAATCTGACATTCTCTGCCCTGAAAAAAGGTCGGAAAAGGAAGTAAGTGGTTATTCTTCTTTGCGTTACTGGTACAGTACTAACTCCTCTATGCAGGGAACACAATGATACCAATTCTTCAGATGTTCAAGACGGTTTCGTGATGGCAGGTGCAATCTCATATCATGATTATGGCAGAGTCTACCAACGTCAAAGCGACTCATTCATGCCAATTGATCAGATTGTACTTGCTGGGATCAAGAAGGAGACAGAAGATACAGATGATGAGGGCCTGGTAACAGAGCAGTGCGTGTTTTGAATCCTTGCTATTTTTTATCTGACATTTCGCAGAACTCGACGTGCAATTCATAGTTGGAACATTTTATGTTCCATCATTCCCAAGTTTCGAGAGCAAATGATAATGCTTGCTAGTGATCGACAGACTCGCAAAGCCGTGTGTTCTAAGGTAAAAGCATCACTTCATCCATCCCTCAGCATTTCCGCCAACTCTTTACAGATATCCGAAGGCGCACGCGGTGCTCGCGCAGATGACACTTCGTCATTGAAAAGCAAGATAATCGGATATCTGCTCTTCGACACGAAGCTCTCCAACTCCCTCGGTATTCAACCTAGTGGCAGGAAGATTGATCGAGGCTTTAATCATCCTGTCACAGCGGCGCTCATTTGTCCAATCAAATATGAACCAACGCAGGAGCACGTCCTCATTTATGTTGTAGCTTTTCTCGCTGATCTTTATCTCTATAGAACATTCAACGATATCAAGGGCGGAGTCAAGATATGTAGTGCAGCAATGCTACCTCGATTTCTATTCCCAGAAAATCATGTGTTCGATCCGGAACACATTGAAGAAGGTGTATTTCGGGGACATATTCTACTGCGGGTATGAAACACAGTCAACCTCTTCCCTTTCCACTCATCTGAACACCTGCAAGGTTGCAAAACACCTACTTCAGGGTGCCTCAGCGGCACTGGAAGGTGCAGGGTTTCATCGAGGTCAACAGGGAGTTGCCTCGTTGATTCATCTTACTTCATTAACACCGCGTCACCTTGCATATCTAGCAGTCCAGGTAAGTGCTATCACTACTATTTTATGATCATCTGACTCAAACATCTGTTTAACGCTCATCAGACTCGCTTCACCTATCATCGAGGCAACCTGGAGTAGGCGAGATGGATGTTTTGATTATGAAGATTTTTTTTGGAACCTGGTAGATATTTTGGAAGGTGACGAGGGCGACGAAATCCTGGCGCTGTTTAATCAGTAAGTGTTTTGTCAGTCATTCAAGGTGATACTTACAGTGTTTATAGTCATGTTTTTGCCTGCCTGCACCATCAGCATCACCGAAGTTGTACAGCCGACTGGATCTCCGCAAGCAGAATCCGATTTCGACCTCATCAAGGCCCAACGCGCTCGTAAACGCATTCGATGTGAAATTGAATCCGACGCAGAAAATCAACCCCCTTTCTAGATACAATCTAGTTTAGACGTACTTATTGCCTATCTATCTATCTATATATATATCTATTTCTATTTCCTACCTCAATGGTCAGATAAAAACTGCCTGATCTGTATAAGATGGCTGGTACAGCGAGCACCGGTAGTGATGATGTACACTACCTTGGGTGACGCGGCCATCATGGCCAACTCAGCATCATGCAGGGGAGACCTCACACGCCGGTTTGCAATAGCAGCACGTGTGGAAATTTCACCAGCCTGGCAAACTCACAAGCAGCCCGTTGAGGATTGCCAATTGCCCATCTCATGCATGGCATGGTAAGGCCTTGGGACGATTGGCAATCTGGGCCAGCCCGGCGAATTTCTACAATATGCCGGAGATTGTACAATAGTCCATCTCATGTGAGGTCATGCCAATCCCCAACGGGATTGCGGGGTATGCACGGATTGGGACGAGATTGGGCGGTATGCAAGGCCTGGCCAGGCCTTGCATATTTTTTCCTCTTTTGCTGATGTGCGTTCAAACGGAGCGCGGGAACTTTTAAATATTATCACGTGATCAGCAGTATTTGAATTTTTTCACTCGTGTGCTCATCTGTGCTCATCGACATCGACTACCGTCTAACAGAAGAGCGTGGTGGAACAGATAAACAAAATACATACATGTTGCAGCCTGGTTTTTAAATATAATTCATCTGTCAAGATCTAGAAACTCACATGCAGATTCCATCAACTTGATGTTTAGAATTCACCGATGCATTTCAATGCATCGAAAACAATGGTATATCTGTATCTAGTCAGTGTAATGATAGGGTCCAATGTAAGCATAAATACAGCATTCCTCTTCGTCTAGTCCATCACCTCCGTAAGACAGTAACTACTGAGTCTTACAATGGAACCGTCGCTCTCATCGTCAGCTTCCTTTGCTCTCATTTCGAGTCATTTAATTGGCCATCGTCGAACCGGACATGGCGTCGATGCTTGTCTGAATCTCCTGGATTTCTGGGCTCTTGGGTATTTTCTTCAGCGTTTAGCAGGCCTTCTTCTAGGTCTGATCCCGATACAGGGAGATTTTGTAGGGCCATGTATTTCGCGGCCTTAGGTGATTCTTGTTCTTTTGTCAACTAGGTCATGCAAAATGTCAGACGGATGGACTTAAGAAAGGTGCAGCAACATGTCACTCACGGCAACATATATCGCAGAGGTGATAATCAGCAATGTGCCAATGACCGAAAGAACTGTAGGGACAGCTTTGAAGAAGATTCGCTCCAGAATAGTCGCAAATACAACCTATTCAGGCGATAAAACATAAGCGATGGGATAGGATTCAAAATAACCAATGTACCTGAGTGTAAACAGCCATCGATCCCCGACCAGCGGTTTCTCTTTGAAGGCCCATCGTCAAAAGCAGCTAACGATGACGTTATATGAGATAAGAACAATTGATGCGACGGGTGTCATGATCTTACCTGTGCAAAAAATCCAAATAGTCCTATCATGGCCAATAGAGCAAGCCATTCAACGCGGTTGGGAACAATGAAAGGTGCTTTCGTGATGAGCATCCTAAACAAAAGTGGTCATATAATGTTCAGGTCTTGGGTTGGGACAACTAACATACCCTGATACAGAAACCACCACACATAACGTAGAGAAAAAGGTTAAGGAATGCAATGGATGTGCTCGTTTACCAATGGCACGAATCGATGTATCTACGAGATCATTTTTAGTGCTTGACGTGAAGCCGTGATTTGGAACTTACAGGCTCCTGTAGCTCCCAATACACCAACCAATGCCACCCTTTGTAATGAAGGTCAGTTATTCAGATAAACTAGATATTTATGTCCCGAAACGCACCCGACAGCTATTAGACGATCCCTGGGAGTTCCTTTCTCAGCGCTATCCATAGGAACCGATACACCATCACCCATAGAAGGCACTTCTGGGACGTGGACATCGCCGAATATCGCCGCCGGCCGCGCAATTAGCACGACACCGATAAGACTCACAACTGAAGAAGAATTATGATCAGTGGGCGTCACGATAACAAAATTAACTTGAGAGAATGAACTCACGTCCTGCAATAGCTTCGCGTCGTGTAAAGTTTTCGCCCAGAAGGAGAGAGCCAGCGATAGCGGTGCACATCGGTGCAAGGAATGTCAAGACGGTGGCATCTGACAACGAAAGATATTGCAGAGAATAGTATACACCGAATAGACCAAAAAATCTGTCACTAGGTTAGAATCGTGGTTAACGGGGAGGATATTAATACGCACCCTATGAAGCCTCGAAATACCAATAATAATCGAACTTCTTTAGGTCCTAGGATGGGATCTTTTACCCCGGTTGATAACCTTCGAAAGGTGAATTTTATTATCAGAATATTCGAGGATGGAAAACACTTACATGTAAGTGATTGAACAAACATAAGTTATCCCCTAAAAGACCATGAAATCAACGGCGAGGGCAAAAATCTCGCAGTGCGCACCATTCGAACAGCAATAAGCTAAGTCGCGAGCACACACTTCAGCTGCTGCGCTTCGAGAAAAACATGTGGGGCTCACCTCCAATGTCGACACTGGCGGATCAATTCCATTCAACTTTTTCACCGCGACGTTCATGAGCGAGAAGAACGCCTGCGAGGCCGCCACGAGCAGCAGACCCGTGTTATTCTTCACAGCGGCTTTCGCTGGCGCCAACCAAGCCTGTATCCGCCCGCAGCCTCCCTGCCCATCCTCGACATTAAGTGTGTCGTGCGAGTCATCCTCCAACTCCTCCCTACCCAATTCCGAACGCGTGAGCTTCACAGGCGTATGTGGGATCGCAAAGTCCGCGAATTCAGGAGTCAGCGCCGTGTACGTATTCCTCGTGGACGCCATTCCGACGATTCACCTGCGATGCAGGGAGATGGTACAAGTACAACGGAAAGAAGGTTCGAGGCGCAATGCAGCGCCTCGCCATGCGGATAGCATACAAAAGTCACGGAATCCATCAAAATCAGGCATCATGGGTTGCTTTTGTCGAGAAAGGGGCCTATCCAAGCTTTTTTTAGGGTATCCGCTCCAAATTACGTCTCGCATGGGCGGACCGAGCGCTGCCGTCGGCCCCTTGATCTCCCAACGCGTCAATTGAGCGCCAATAGCAATCGAGCATTTTCGGCTTGATTAAGGAGTTCTATACATTCGAGCAAATGTTGTGCATTTATCATGTCGCCAACACCTTGCAGAATTGCCACGCAATTTCCATCCTTTATTCTAGTTGTGCGCAGCAAGAACCGAAAAAATACAATCGTGTTCTTATTAAACTTGGAAGCGAAACCTTGGGAAACCCACAAACTGCAGATCTTTAAGCCAAGCTTGCCATCCAATAATGCTCGAACTCCAATCAATTTACTCTTCATTATACACACCCCAGCCATTCATGATAAAGAAAAGCCATCTTATTCGATCTGGTCGCAGAACGTGGAAGCCAATGAGCCAGATCGCTGAATGAGCCTCAGGTTAGCACGTCGGCTATGTTCTGATTAAGGAAAAATCTCATAGACGGAACTTACTCAGCTCCATATATGTGAAGAAGCCCAACGCGCCACCTGTAGCTCCTCGTTTAATAAACCGCAGGACGTCTACCCATAATTTCATGTCTTTGGACAATGGGCGAGCGCCTTCGTCGAGCAGGAGAGTGAGCAATATACGGGTGTCTAGCCGAGTAGGAGATTAGACAGTGGTAGAAAATATGGATCAGGAAGACGCACATATTCCAATGTGACTAGAGCGACACATGATTAGTGAAAGTGTTCCCAAGCTAGAAGATAACTGCTTACAAATGCCCACTGTGAACGCAAAAAAAGACAATTAGCTTTGAATTTGATATAGATAGGTCATGCAACAAAACCATAACCTACACGGTCCCAATCGCGTTCATATACGCCGAGTTCGTCATAAGAACCGACCAATCCTCAGTAGAGAAATTCTGGAGGTACAAGTCGGGGCGCTAAAAATACATCAGCGCTCTCGTCCAATCAGCCATCAAAATATTATCACCCACCTGATACTCCTCAGGGAACAGATCCTCAGGCAAGAAATCAATAGTCGGCTTCTTATACCCCGTCGCCAGTACCACTACATCGGCCTCAACCAGTTTCTCCTCCCCGGCTTCGATCTCTTCCACGACGGTTGAGCTTGGCGCTTTGGGCGTCTGTTTGCCGGATTTATGGCCCTTTTTGAATTTCCCCTTTCGTGCCTCGACGATGATGCCGTCTTTGGTGAGGCGCGTCGGTGTGCCGCGGATGTAGTGACATCGGCCGCTCCGGACATGCTCTAGGAATTCGTCGTTCACAACCTGGTGCGTGGAGTTATGTGTTGGGCGAAAAGTTAGAAAATAAATCATTGCGACTTACAGGTGTGCTCTCGTAGATTCCCAAATTCTGTGGGACGAGTTCTTGAATCCCTGAATATTGCCAGTGGCACAGAAAATTCTCCCAAAGAAAACTATCAACACGATCATGCAAAGGGTTCAGAGAATCGAGAAGAATAATTCCACAAACCTTAATGGCATTTCTCTCCCAAACGGCTGCCCCGCAATAGAAGTGTCGATGATAATATTCCGAGGGATAATCCACTTATCGTTCCGGGCAATCATTGACACTGTGACGCCTTGCTTACCTCCCCTCTTCTTCTCGCTATCGTGGATGCTCCTGAATTTCTGCAGGACAGTCTCAACGGCCTCCACACCGCTCGCGCCACTTCCGATCACTACCACACGCTCGCCTCCCTTGAGGTCGAACGATGGTGAGTCAAGCTCAGACGAGTGCACGATTATCTTGGTGTACGTGTCTTCAGATTTCGGCCCATTTTCGTCAAAGTTGGTCGATGGTAGAGGTGCCCATTCTGATGCGTCGTCCTGGGATGGACTTTCTGGTTTCCGAGTCTCGTTATTTATAGTTCTGGATTTCTTCCCAGCGGTGTCAGGCATTCCGGGCAGTTTGATCAAGTTAGGCTCTCCGCAGGTACCGACATTTACGATGATGGCGTCGAAGATTTCCTCTTCGTTGTCGTTGATGATCCAGCGCGAGCGGTCTACGTCGTGTTCCCATCTGGATTTATCTGTAACGCGTTTGACGGACGTGACTTTGGTCTAATAATCGGAATCGGGTGTTCAGCATGCATTGAAAGCGGTGAGCGCGGAATAATATTACATTGAAGCGCGTTCGAGAATCGAGATGGTATTCCTTCCAGATTTTCCTTATTTCTATTGCGGAATTCCGATTCATTCTGAATCACAACTAGCATCGGAAGTCCGGGGATAACTTACCTCCAACGATTTCGTTTCTCAATGGAAATGCTTTAGTCCACATAACCGCAGGATGAAATCGGTACAGCAGAGAATTGAGCTGCAAACCCGACGTTGAATTTACGTGCGTCCATATTCCGCCCAGACTTGATTCTGGCCCTTGTTCAAAAATGACGACTTCGAATCCATGTGCGATGGCATGTCTGTAGACGCGTTAATATCTTTAAATTTTAAGCAAGCATACTACTTACGCCGCTGAGCTGATCCCCGTCACTCCGGCGCCTATGACAGCTATTCTACCGCGAGGGCTTTCAAATTCTTTGGATGTTCTTGGTGGCGGCTTTATATATTTCAGCTCCCAAGCTTCCAAGTTTGACAAGAGTTTTCAGACTTCATACGTACAGGTTTAAATAAAAATATGATCACGGCTTGCATCAAGATATATGAGATGCGCCAAATGTAGTATGCAAAGCGGATTGGGCTGAGAGCGCTGAAAAAATCACCGGCTCGTAGCAACTCTACAGAGCGCGAGAAATATTCATTTGTGATCTTGCGAAGTGCAGGGGTTACATATGAGGGCATAGTGGAGGTACTGAAGATGAACGTGTTCATTGGCGTTGCAAACCTTTTTATGGAACCGCTGCTGCAGCTCCCAAGTGATGTCATTGGGATACTGAACAAGACGCCATGACGCAACAACGCCCTTTCAACTAAAGTGTATACATAGACACCCATCTACACGGAGTCCGCATCTTCACCGCGTCGTAGACTCGTGCAGTATTCCCTTTGCAAGGCAATTGCAAGGATGGGTGGATCCAAGACGGGAAATACTTACCTGATCAGGAAATAAGAGCAAAAGTTGGACGTCACATGATATGATCTAATCTAACGTTGATTCTTGAACCGGATCGTTGAACATATGGGAGTTTTGAATTCTGTTTCTGACTTGCATTAACACCACATCGTCCCGACGACCCAGACTACGATACCTGGCTATTTGACAATCGCATTCAACATCCAGATACGATCTGTCATCTACGCCGAGGTTCTCTGATGTCCCGTGCATCAGGAGGTACGTCGCAGATTCAATACTTGTGCTTTGCATTCTATTGACTGACGTACGAAAGTGAAGCTGCCCTTATTATCAACACCTTGAGAAACAATGCCAATTCTCCTCTTCAAAATTGCGAGTTTTCTCACTCCGCCCTCTATGATCAAGGCTGCGAGGGCCTCTTTCAGTGGTTAACCATAGGCGACGAAGTGAATCCACCTGAAGGCGCGTACCCAGCCATCTATGCAGAGAGTAAAATGACTGATGAATAACTACAGCGCAATTTCCAAAACCCATTGTGCGTCTCTCGTTGACCGATGCCAGCATGGGCGATGTTGGATTTCGAGCCCTGGTGACCTGGTTGGAAGCTTTGAAGACAACGCACGACGTGGGCCATGAAAATGACTTGAATAAGATCGATCTTGGAGTTGTGCGCCTACTACCTCCTATTTTATGAAGGATCAACTGAATCTCATTGCACCCAGAACGACATCGAAGGCAGCGCGGAGCTCGCCCAATCTTTCGTCTCTGCATTATCATTTTCCTCTCCTCAATCCTCTACTCCATCTTCATCTCTATCTAAGCTCATTCTATCCAGCAATCCCTTGTCTCCTTCCTTCAGGAGTACCTTGATCTCTCTCCTGCCTTCCTTACCATCGCTGCGCCGGCTTGGTCTGTCATTGACGGGCCTCGACACAGAGGATGCCAGCGCTCTCGCTCAATACATCGGAAATGAGCAGCATCCATGCAAACTGACTGAATTGCAAGCCAACGGGAATGTTATGGGATACAAGGGTGTGCGAGCCATCGTGCACGCGCTCCGCCGTTGTTACACCATACGGACGGTTACTATGTATGCCAATGAGGCCGACAATGGCAGCACCGAGTCCGGGGAGAGTGAAAACGAGGAAGAGGAAGACAGTCTGCCGCCAGAACACCGTGATGAGCTTACCAACCCCTTCCCTAGTGGGTGCGGATGGCCGCATTTGCAACGGATTCTGCACGCAGTCACGAATCGAAATATTTACTTGGAACATTGGACGATGAAGGACGCCTTGCTGCTCCTAAGGTATTCCAGACTGATGCTGCAGAAGAAAACAGTGCACCCTGTGGACCCATTGCCGATACCATTGACATGCGATGAATGCGAATGTTCGGCCCCACCATCTTCACCCTCAGCACGGCAAGAATTTACATCGAAGCACCCAGAGACGTCGGCGCCTGACACGTCTTCATTTTCATCCCTTCCCATGGAAATCCAATTACTCATCCTCTCTGAACTGGCGCCCTCTCTCAGCACCTCACAGCGGTTGCGCATCTTTGACTATGCCGTCGAGAGGAGCACCCTCCCCTCTCTCCGTCTTTGTCTTCCCAGTTCGTCGAAAGGATGTGTCCCCGATCCAGGAAAGCTGGGGTTCAACTCCGCTGCAGCCGGGATGCGCGAACGCGTCGGCAAAAAGATAGGTTCATTGACAAAGCTGAAGGAAATACATTCGTGTGGTGGGGCGAAGTGCATGGCTAGTCAGAGCGTTGTGTGTCAGAGAGAGACGATGCGCGATGAATGGCTGGCAAAGGTCAAATGCGACCAGTTTGATCCTGGGTCTGATGTGCATTCTCGTCTGCTTGCGATTTGGGGACCTAGACATGTTCAGGCATGAAATAATGGAATTCTACTGTAGCTTGGTTATTCATACACATGTACTTGTACACTTCATGGTAGCGGTTGATAATTGTACATTTGACAAAGGAATATCATTTCCTCAGAAATGGGGCAAATAATCTGCTGCTAAAACAGAAACACCCACTTCCATGTGTCGGTTCTTCATTCCATTTATCAACCTTTCCCTTCACACCCTTCTTCATCTTTCGAGATGGGACTCGTTGCGATTTCAGCTTTTCCTGCATCTTGACAGTATCCTCATTAGCCACTTTCGTGAACACAAACCACCCTGCCTGCGGCCGGCGAGTGTCGCGCTCGACCCCCTCGGCCAAGCTAGCGAGGTGGCCGGCAACGACAATGCAGTCAAACTCGACCATATCATCAATGAGCTTCAGCTCGAAATCGAAGAATCCGACAGGTATCATATCCAAGCTGAGGTAGAATGTCGGGCACTCGGCAACGCTGGTGTACATCCTGACGTTGAGTTCGGGCTGGTATTCATTGGGCAGGGATGGCCCATTCCAAAGTCCTTGGTCCGACCAGACACAGAAGTAAGAAATCCACCCAGAGATTATTGCGCCGCCACACATATCATGGCGGTCAACCATCGACTTCCAGAATGTGGTGTCCTGTTCTCCGTCGAATGCCTGTACAAATTTGCGCAGGATGGGCCGAAGGAGGGATGCCCAATATGTAGGCTCGGCGCCGAATTCTTCGAGCTTGTCGAGGCGGTGAAGTATGGATAACCAGTCCTTTTGTGTTCCCTCAAGAGTGATAGAGGGGATACCGCAAGTAATTCCGCCTTCATAAGAGAAATAGCTGAGAAATCGAATACATATCAGAATTGACAACGTAGCCAGAATGCAGGCAATGCTGAAAATAGAACTCACGATTTGAGAGTGGCCATTAGCGCGGCGGCAAAGACAACTGTATCGTTGTCCGTTGAGGTAGAGAAGCTAGGTAGGGCCCATTCCACCAGTTCTTTGTCAACAACCTAAAGCAACTTTAATTCGGGATCACTGGGGAGGAATAAATTTATGCACATTGTTATGGATTTCTTTCATCATATCTTTAGCGAGCTTGGCAAATTCTATAGTGTTGACACGAAGAGTTTTCTTGTCTTTGTGCGCCACAAACTTCGAGCGTAATTTTTCAGCGTTGCAATTGATGCTAATGGAGAATTATGAACTACTGTTCGTTCCTGTAACTGCAACAGAAACTCACTAAAAGTTGAATTGGGTCAAAATTGCAAGCCATATATCATCGGGCCTGTTATCGAATGAGCAATTCCATTATCGGCTCGGAAAGACTGGGTCTTACCTGATGATAAGGTGGTGGTGCTGGCCATATGCTGTGATAACCATACCAACAAAACCGTTCCGTTCTGGCAGAGCAGCCTTGAGTTTCTCGGGGTCGAATGAACTTTGGAGAACGGTTCCTATCCGGGTCCGGTTTTTACCCTTATCCCCCCATGTGTCGCGCAAGAGCACCTCAGCTTGTCCGCTGGCATATGCCGGTATCAATCTAGAAGGGCGAGGTTCGACGTTAGAAACTTTCAGATAGACGGGCGCCGCCATGATTTGGAGTACTGTGATAGCCTTGGAGGTAATGAGAACAACTTGGTCCAGGTGAAGAGCGGTAGCCGTCAAAACGAATCATGTGGGTTGTACTCGTATTCATGGCTGTGAATCGTGGGATGGGCCAGTCCTCTTCAAATGTTTCCATCCAGATTTGTGCAGTTCGAGAAGCGGTCAATCAAAACGACTGTATTATGGCTGTAGTGTTTTTTTTTGAGATTGTCTTCAATGCAGAACGTAGGCTTCAGTTTTGAAAGGGTGCGAAGGAACTGGAGACGTCAAGGTTATACTCGAGTTGAATTATGCTTCCGGCAGACAACTTTTGCTTCGGAGATTCCGAATATCATTCACATGAAAACCCCTTATAAGGCACACTTCATCCATTACAAACACACACGCTGCATCCGCCTTCAACGCGCCCCATGCATCTCCAGTGCACAGCCACGTCATACCTGCTCCTGAACCCACCGTGTAGCTATCGCTGCTATAACATCTACATACACACTCATCCTGACTACGTATGCAAATATGTTCCTATATATACCACCTCTGTTCCTCTCCAGCGTACAACCCCCTCAAGTGAATACAATGTCTCGTAAACGTCGGTGTAACTTGCAGACACATAACCTGTATGAGCCTCGCACCTAGTGTGTAGCTACCAGATTGCAACACCTTGCATATTGTGGGTATCCACCACATTTGATTTGGATTGCGCAATACGCATCGAGTGTTTATCCACCAGATCACGCATGCAGAATGCGTGGGTATCCACTACATATGCTATTACAAGCGCATCATTGATTTGCCGAATCGGCATCAACATATTGTGCCGAGACGGCTTCAGTCAATAATTATCAGGGAATGCGACGCTGAAGATGCGGTATTCCCTCCGCCCAACACAGAGGTACTCCGATGGTGAAGACTCAGTCAATTTCCCCATTTTCTACCAAAGAATACGGGGAATGACTCAGAATCAGCGAAGAAAGCGACTCCGAAAGGACACTCACTGTACTTGTAGAACCTCAATAAAGTTGCCTAATTTTAGCACCTTGAGCGCTTAATATCTATGTGGAAAGGTTTGTTCTCAGTCAGCATGGTGAGTGTTGTATCTGCCACATGCGACGAGGATCGAGTGTGAATCCACTAAATAACTCACGCAGCGAGAATCCAGTGTAAACTCACCCAATACCTCACGCGCAAGGATCCAGTGCAAAACTCACCGAATATCCGACGCGACGAGGATCGAGTGTGAATCCACTATAAATAACTCACGCAGCGAGAATCCAGTGCAAACTCACCCAATACCTCACGCGGCCCCTAGGATCCAGTGCAAAACTCACCGAATATCCGACGCGACGAGGATCGAGTGTGAATCCACTAAATAACTCATAGGGAATGTAGTTCGACAAGTCTAGTCTAAATTACAGTCTACTTCATGTTTGATTGTCCAGACTAAAAATTTAAATTTAATTCTCTCTACATATCCCCTCCGAGACGCACTTCGATGCATTTTTTTCAATTCGTCTCGTCCTCAATCTACACATTAGGCCATGTAACGGGGGTTCACTATAACGCTAAAATGAGCTATATCCTGGTCTTCAAATATAAATGTTACGCACACACATCCCTAAAGACACACCCAGGTAGATGCAAAGCATTCTCCCACATCTCTCTGAGCAGAAGCGTCTGCGCACAAGGTTTCTTGTCTGTATTTCTGTTGGAATTATATCGAGCCACAGCCAGACTTTCACTTGTCCACAGATGATTGACAAGTTCATATAGTGGGTGCGACTGCGACACATCTCGAACATTAAACCCTTGACGCCTCTAGAAGAAAGTACCTCAGATAATGCCCCCGTAAATAGAAAATATAACTCACAATATCAATGGCAATACGACGGATGGTTCTTAGTGCGCGGCCATTCACGACTTTGGTTTGCAGAAACTGGGCATCGAAGGCACCCAGAGCATCTTCCAACCTCCAAATTTCGTGAGCCCTCGCTGTATCGTCCAACAAATCCCACCGCGGCACCTCGTCAGAGCTCCAGTCAGACATGGTGGATGAAGTATAACAAGAGAAGTGTGGCTCTCTAGTACCATTCCTTATCGCGATTCCACCGCTTATCATAGATCAGTGCCCCAGAGCCATGCAGTGTAGTTTCACTACTGGTTTGCTGGAACAGACATCCAGTGCAATTCCACATAAATATTTCATCACATGCGCTCCCAAGCAGTGCATATTCCCCAAATTTCTCCCAATGGCTAGTTAGTGTATATGCACCATGCTGTGTGCTGCATATATGCTGAATCCAGAGGTCATTCACCATATGACGGACATTTTCGTGAACGTTCGGAATTTATCGCGACAAGGCTCTGCTGCTACCATCACAGATATATCATTCTATCAATATGGACACCTCCCCTCGTTCCAGTCGTTCCTCAAGTATCCCCAGCAATGAATTCGAACACTCTCCGGATTCTTTGAGTGTTGCCTCTTCCCAGAAAAATAGTGGTGCTGAGCGGTCTCCGAGCCCCCTATTGATGCTCCCTACTGTGGGCTACTTCCACCCCAAGCTCAGTAACTGCGCCACTCGCAAAATTTGAAAGGCATGCGATGCCGCTATTCCAGAAATTGTCGCTGTCTACTTTTATGCAAAAGAATACGACGTAAGACCTGTTTTGATATCTGATTGGCATGTTCTCACCATGATAAAATGTTTTCAGGACGGTCCATCGTACCCTCTTCGTGTGGAGCTTGTCATCTGTGGCTCCGCATTTATATATTCGCTTTATCCGGACCTTAATGCTATCGTGGACAGCAGCCAAGCATCTTTAGATGTATTCGACGAAGAGGCATTGGAATGGGTCAAATTAGATCCTATCAATGGGTTCCACCGTTCCTTATCCAAAGGAATGTTTACTTCGCACCGCTTTCTTATAATTCGCCGCGCGGGCCACATCAGGAAAATGCATAGTTCCTCCCACTGCCTCTCAGGTACTATGGAGTCCCAGAGGCTTATAGACACGTATCTACTCCCTGAGGGTGACAGAGGAATGAATTTCCTCCTGATCTGGCTGATAGGGGGCTGGAGTACTTGAGCCCGAGAGCCCGGGAGGCAGTGGGAGGCACAGAGTGCTGTAGGTAGCGAGTGCCAGAGTTCATTATAGTATGCGAGTCATGATGTAGTGCTGTTGTTGTAAGCAGTTAAGAGCCTTACTAATTAATGTCAAGGGAAAAATGAATGAAAATTTATTAGTTTGTGTGCGCGCCGCAGGCCGCAGATTATATATAGCGGCGCTCTACACTACACTTGCTACCCGCCGATTAGCGACAAATATGGCCAGTATATCCTCTTCACTTGCATCATGCCCAGCCTGCTCAGATTCCTTTGGTGGTTTCCCACTGGCAAGGCTACAAGAAACGAGACATTCATAAGGTTAAACTTTATATGACAAACAAAAAGACATACCGAGCATTCTCGAGCAACGACACCTGCAATTCTGTTGCCTGATCAAACTCTTCTGTTGCCGAAAAGGCCTTCCAATTATTGAGCAACTTGAGATGTTTGAGGTAGCGTGAATGGTAATCTTTGCAGGTGAATTTGACGCTGATACATATTCCGGTCTGCCACATGTCGAGCGCATTCTCAATCTAACAAGAAAATGGTACATGATTAAAAATTGAGATGTTGGAAAGAACATTACTACTCACCGCTGTTAGTATAAATGCAATTGTAACCAACGGAAGCAGCGTATCCCCTGTAAAATATTCGGAGCGCTCACAGCTACCCTCAGCAGCAAACCAAGTTGTGTTGAGAACATGTTGGATAATTGGATGTCGGTACATTGAATCAGGTATTGTTATATCGCCTGGATCCTATAAAGAATAGCAGTACCCAATAGCAGTGAGCACAACACAGCGTCAAGTTTCAACAACTCGGAAAGAAGTTTGTCTTACCTGAAACCAGAACTTTTCTTTGACGGCGAGATCTTGCACGATTCTGTGACTCGATTACGGCTACAGCCTCTGGAGTCAGTGGGCTTTCGTGGGTGTGGGTGTCGACAAAGCCATAGCCGTGTACAATAAACAGGCGGGCTTTATCACGAACTTGCCCATGAAATGTCGGCGTGCGTTCCAAGATCTAACGGAAAGAGTGTTTGTCAGCGCATCCAAGTCAGTTAGATATTATTTGAATGCACGCACACGCTTGAGTGAGTCACCACATGGATTAAGCTGCCCAAGGTTAAGCAGCCTGCACGCCTTGAACCAGAACTGTATGGCGAGATTATTATAGTTGTCAATCCCTGTCGCAGATACTTGGACACGTCCGCTGGGCCTGGCGGCATCCGGCCACGGCTCAACCTGATGTAATAATGTTAGATTAGAACAATACACAAGGCTACCAGCAGCGTACTTTGTCAAATGCGCGCGAAGGAGGTGACTAGCAGTTATAACAACTTTCTGAGCATTCATGGACAATACACAATGCTGCGGGTGGTCCGAACTGAAGACCCCATTTGCTGATCTTGCTCATCATTCTCCGAGTTGCAATCGTCGCTGTCATTCTTGTTACTGGCCTCATTTGGATGTGGGATGGGCAATGGTTTGTGCTTGAGGACAACGTCTCGACCCATAACCTAGAAAATGATTAGATAACATAATAAATAAGAATCTAAACAAGTACTCACATTAAGGCCTTGACCAGCGGCAGTGTAAGAAGGCATTACCTCTTCGTCGTCTGAGGAAAAATTTTCAAGCTGACCATTGGGGACAACACTATCATTCCAAGGACTCGGAGAGACTGGGTTGTTGTCACAGCGGTTCTGAACCTAGAAATGTAGAGTTTATTAATATTTGTAATAGGTTTTGAGTAAATCTTACATTGTGAAGGCGCTCAGTCAAGCCACCACTGTTATGCTGATCCCCGTACATGTTATATGTTGGAACTGGGGTCTCAGGACCCAATGCTTGTTGGGAAGTGGTGAATGGAGGTGGTCCCTGTTGTGAGTAGCCAGAATGATACTCTTGGCCATTGAAATCATTTAATTGTTGCAGCAAGGACTGCGCTGGTGATGGCTGGTGAATGAATGGAGTGTTAGCCTGTGCTACCTGCTGTCCTCGATAGACTGGAGCATTTTGCTGAAGCGGAAAGCCTGTGGACAATAAAGGGAAACCTGATCCATTAGAGTAGACACTTCATCACAGCATATACATAGCAAAAAAAAAAAACTCACTGTCGACTGTGGCGTGAGGTGTGCTTGGTTGATTGGTACCTTCAGATTGGCTCATCAATGAAGGCTGGTTCAAAGGATCGTTGTCGACCTGCATGTTGTTGACCTGGCGGGTTGATGTGGCCAATTTAGCCTGTCGAGTGGCTCTTGCTTTCGCTGCCTTGACACTATTTTTTTGCAGGTCGGCCTCTGAGACGGTGAGAAGACATCATTATAAGCTGGAAAAAAATTGAGAAGAGGAGATTGACATACTGAGTCCAGCAACTGCTGAGTTTTCTCGAACAGACCTTTTTCCGCGGCCTTCTGGGCGTACTTGGTTGGTTATAAATGAAAAAGGAGCATTGCCAGTAGCCTGAAAGAGCATACACAGTCTGAGCACTGAGCACTACCAGAATTTGGGAGAAACATATACTTGAAGTGGTTGGGGCGTCGCTGATTTGGAGCAGCCATGATGATGGTTGAGAATAAGGACGAAGTCGGAGCAATTTTTTGGTCACAATCTCGGTGTCCTTGGCTGACCCAGGCTCACTAATTATGATCGGATGTTACCGTTTCAAGTTTGATACCCAAATAGTTCAATAAGAATTTTGAAATCACATACCTGAATGCCAATGTCCTCCAACCGCTGTCTGTACTGTCTGAAGACATTCTCCTCTGCATCCAATGCTCGGCGTCACCAAGCACAAGATCCTGTATGCAAAATTCAGCTTGAAAAAGCACATCAAAATGCATTGAAACTTGCTTGGGAGAAACACGACCTAGGAGACGTTGATGAAGGCCCTCAAACCACACTATCAAATGATGAAAATCAGGCTATGGATGTGGACAATAATCTTCCTGACTTACAGGAAATTGAAGCATCCATTGGCATCTCCGACGATCCATGGGATCCAGATACAATTCCACCAGCTGGCGGCAGGTCTACGAGGCGGGCTCCCCGGATGGTCGAAGTCGAGGACCCAGAATCGAATACCTCAAACATTACCTCCAATCCCAAGCCAAAACTCTGGCGCCAGCGATTTCCAATAGAGCAGTGTGCTGGCAAACCTACAAGCGATCAGCAGGGACAGACATCATTTGAGGCAGTGGAAAAGGAACACTTACTGAAATACGGCAAAATCCTGGGGCCATTTCAAGACGAGGGCGAATGGGAGCTCGCAAAATGGCTAGTTAAGAACGTTGGACACAACCAAGCAGACACATTTCTCAAGTTACCCATAGTGCGTACCCAGCCATCGAAATGGGACTCTGAGTCTCTGACACGTATAAATCACGCTTCAGATCTCCCACAAAGCAAATCCTTCATTTCATAACAAGAAGCAGTTCCTTGACTGCATTGACGGCCTTCCGTCAGGTGTTCCATGGAGCTGCCATGATATTGAAGTAGCCGGCGATGTACCAGATCTCGACAAGGATGCAACTGGCCAGACAATGCGTACTGAGCACCTCGAGTTGTGGTTTCGTGATCCACTGGAGTGTGTTCGTGAGCTCATCGGGAATCCAGCCCTCCGTGAAGGCATGAAATTTGCCCCAGAGAGAGTGTATGAGGATGCAGAGGGGAAAAGTCAGATTTTGGATGAGATGTGGACTGGGTCATGGTGGTGGGACGTTCAAGTAAGGTTCATCAGATGATTATTTTCAACTAAGTATTGACAAACGCCTATCAGTCTCGCTTACCAAAGGGTGCAACTGTCGCTCCTCTCATTATTTCTTCCGACAAGACCCTCCTCTCAAATTTCCGAGGTGATAACTCGGCCTGGCCAGTGTATCTTTCCCTAGGCAATATCCCGAAGGAAACTCGCTGTCAAGTATCTGCTCATTCCACAATTTTACTCGGCTACTTGCCAATTCCCAAATTTGACTGCTTCACCGACAAAACACGGTCGCTGCAAAAGTACCGCCTATTCCACTACTGCATGGAAAAAATCCTCCACTCTCTTATCACAGCTGGCATGGCTGGCGAGGAAATGATGTGCGCCGATGGATGGATCCGCCAAATCTGGCCCATCCTCGCTGCATATGTTGCTGATTACCCAGAACAATGCCTTGTAGCGTGTTGCATGGAAAACCGCTGTCCAATTTGCCTTGTCGATCCGAATTCCCGCGGAAGTCATATTCCCGTTGACCCACGATCTGTCAAAGACACACTTTTTTTTGTTGACCGGCATCATCGTGGCGAGAAGGACACTGCTTTCAAGGAGTGGGGCCTTCGAGATATTCCCTCTCCCTTCTGGCGAAATCTACCATTCTGCAACATCTTCACAGCTTTCACCCCCGACCTCTTGCACCAGCTGCACAAGGGAGTTTTCAAGGATCACCTTGTGAAGTGGTGCATGGAAATTCTGACCGACGAGGTCATTGACGACCTTTTCCGCGCAGCACCTTCTCACCCACGCGTACGACATTTCAAGAACGGGATCTCGCACGTCTCGCAATGGACTGGGACAGAACATAAGGAGATGGAGCGTGTGTTTTTGGGCTTGATTGCGAGCTGTCCCCAGGTTGACCGTCGCATAATCGAGGCTGTGCGTGCAGTGACAGATTTTATATACTATGCTTCCCTTGAACAGCACACGTCAAAATCATTACTTGCCCTTCGCCACTCACTCAACAAATTTCACCGTGTCAAGAGCATCTTTTTGGAGTTGGAAGGCCGCCATGGCGGCCACTTCAATATTCCGAAACTTCATTCTTTGGAACACTACGAGCCTCTGATACGTCTCTTTGGCAGTCCTGGTGGCTACAATACAGAGTCTCCGGAGCGTCTACACATTGACTATGCAAAGAACGCCTTTCGAGCAAGCAACCGCAAGGATTATATCGCTCAGATGACGCGATGGCTCCAGCGGCAAGAGTCTGTTGATCGATTCGGCCAATTTCTGACATGGAGGAACCAACGTGATGGGCTGCTCTCGAGACTGCTGCCTAGTCAAGATCTCAGCAACGATGCCCCAGATTCCCTCATTTCAACCGACAAATCCTACTCCTTGTCAAAGTTACCTCCACCAACATCTCGACATGTCCCTGCTCACCTGATCATGGCAGAAGATCAAAGTGGTCATCGTGCGACTCGTTTTCTCGACGCATTGACGGCATTCCTGCGAGGCAAAGGAGCCATGTCATTCACCCCACACCAATATGACACGTTTGGATTATGGCGTCAGCTCGTCTTCAAGCTACCGTCCATTTCGGCCATTGGCAAACGTCATTCGAGTGATGTTGTTAGGGCTGCAGGGCCTATTCAAGATGCACAGACAGCAACAGGGCGTTGGCGCCCTGACGAAGCAGCTCATCTGGACTATGCGCTTCTCAGGACAGACGAGATCAATGTCCACACTGCACAAACCCCTTGGAACGGTCTCCGAGTTGCACGTATACATGCAATTTTCCACCTACCAGCACATTATCCTCTTTACGCTGACGAGCCTCTTGCATATGTAGAGTGGTTTACTCCCTTATGGTCTGTGGATCCTATAACGGGACTACACCATATCTCACCCTCGACACGCCGCCGGAATGGTGCCAATGGACCATACGCAGAGATTGTTCAGATCAGCCGCATCGTCCGGAGTGTTATGCTTATCCCTATATTGTACAGAGGACCCTCAGCACGTTCTGTATTTATGGTCAATTCTTATGTAGACAAGCATTCCTTTTGTATGTTTAAGCTAGAGATTCCTCATTGTCTTCCTTACAGTTCATAATTAAAGTGTAGTTTGGAAATCAAATGCATTTGACATAGGAAAACAGGTACTGATATAAGTTTCTAACAGTACATTGTAGTTACTAGATGGCCTGAGCATAATCAGGTGGCTGGGTCTTGTATGGAGGTGGAGGAGACATCCAGTCCAAGTCATCCTCTGTTTCCGAGTCACTATCAACAATAATTGGACGAGCAACAACACCAGCTGGCTGTCATCCTCCGTCTCCGAATTATCAATGACGGCGGCAGTTGGGTGCGGGAAATGGAGGGCTGACTGTCCTCTTCAGTCTCAATGAAAGCAGTGGTGGTCGGAAGCGGGAAATCGAGAGGCTGATAGTTGTCTTCGGCCTCGGAATCGGCAATGACAGTGGTGGCAGTTGGCTGTGAGAAGCGGAGGGCTGGCTGTTGTCCTCTGTTTCTGAGTCATCGATGGCAGCATTGGCAGCGGCAACGATGGTTAGAGGCGGAAAGCTGAGAGGTCGGCTGTCATCCTCACGCTCGAAATTGTCAATGGAGGCAATCACCTGCCCCAGATGCGCGACTCCAATGGGTCGACGGCTGTTGTCTTCACATTGGGAGCCGTTGTCGAAGTCGGAACCAGGCTGGGGACGCCGCGGCGATGATGGCGGGGACCAATAATCGTCAGACGGTGTCATAGGCCAGTCGTCGGACTGGTATGTAGGAGATCGAACGAGTTCCTCCCATGCAGCAAAATCGGGAAACCTTGTTCGCAGCTCAGCCATTTCCACATCTCGTCGAGCGAAAAATTCTGTATTCTGCGGAATAAATTGATCTGAAAGAAATGAAATGTAAAGCGCAATGAACTTACAGTGCTACCAATGCTCTCTACTTCAGATGCGCTAGCGATTGCTTCAGCAGGTTGAGGATCATGTTGATGATGGTTTGCCAGTGGGGTCCGCGGGGTCAAAAAACGCCACTTCGTGCAATTTTTTTGTTAGCAGTAGACAGAATCCAAACATAAAATAAGACTTACATGTAATTCAACTTCCTCAGGTTCAGACGTTGGGATGCAATCTTCAAGGAAATGTCTTGACTTGATACAGGGTTCCGGGCTTTCCCTGATAAGCCTCGAGAGGTGGCGAGGAATGCGGCGAGGGCTGAGAAGATCGATACACCGACATCGCCTCAAGCTCAGAGGGCGCTGTGCTGGCATTTTCGAGGTAAGTAATGATAGATCAAGATAAGAAATGTAGTGCCTTACCTGACAGATTTTCAGGCCCTTGGATGTCTGCAATAGAACATGCCGGACGTTCTGAGGACAAGAGGCAGAGAGAGGAGCCACGAGTGCTCTGGAGGAGACGACGACGTGGGAGGACGCAGGAGGAGGCTTGTACCTCAGGAGGACGGGCCGCTCTGTGAGGACTCTGGAGGAGCCACGTCACTCTATGTGACTCTGGATATCCTCGGCTCCTCTCGGCTCTTCCGGAGTGACCGGCTTCCTCTCAAGCAAAAACGCGTTTCCAGATGCATCCGACAGACTTACACTCTATTGGCCTTCCAGAATTGATTCTCGAAATTGCCGTGCAGGAGCAAGAGGAAAAGATAATGGACTCAGGCTACCGCATCCGACTCAGATTAGTTGGAATCAGCACACGAGATAGTCGCGGTCTACTGCGGAGGGAATCTTGGATGTCGACGCCCGACCAACTGAGGGAGTAGGGCCAGATATGTTGGAATGTGGACACGCGCTATGTACTCCATATAGTTGTGTGTTATTAGATTATGGCATTTAGCTAGGTATTCCCTTTATTGACCTCAAACTCAGTCTTTTACCTTTGGAATTTTATAAAACAACATCAAAACATTGTCGCCGTTCTGGATTCCGGACCGGGCCCTTCCCGGACACATCAATCCTTGACTTCAAGGCTTTACGCTGAGCGCAGAGGGCGAATTTGAGGACATCCTATTTCCTTCCTGTGCAAGATTCAAGGACTAAATATATAGCGTGCGTGTGGGAATAAAATGACATTTGGTCAGTCATAGTGCGCGAGTGCGCGCGTGCCACCGAACTGTTACTCAATCCTAATCACGGCGCAGGCAAAGTATATACATAAATTGTGATGACAGTAATATAAATATTCTAAGGCAAATTATTGTACTCCAAACAATCGAAATATCCAACTGGCAGTTCCTCCAGTCCCTGCTTCTGACATTTGATTAAAAGTCGCGCATCTGAATCATGAGATTGGACAGATAACCAATCTGGTTGTACCAACAACCCCGCGAAATCTGGAGTTGTCATTCCGGGACGGAAATGCTCCTGTACGCACTCGTCGTCTGACTCCCATCCCTCCTGCAGAATTGTTTCACGAATGAGCTCCAACAGGCCGATGCAATGTGTAAGGTTTGGAAGGTTCGCTCGGCGTACTATCAGGAAGTGTGGATGATCCTTCGTATATATCCCACTCCACAGCTCGCATTCAAAGCCATTCGTGGTATCGAGGTCAGCCCAACTGTTGTTTTTGCGGTCATATACAACCAAGGGAACGGAATCGGGGTCCACAATCTCGACAAGTTGGTCATATGCGGAATAGACAAATTTGGTGCAAGTGATGATCAACTTTATTCGCTTTGGGTACACTGGACCATCCTAGTGCGATGAAAATTTACTTAGCAAGTGCGGCATGTATTTGTGAAGCTCTTACCTTGAAGGGTTTGCTATAGAAAAACATTTCAACAACTTCATACGATTCCTCCCCAGAAAGCAACTCGTCCTTCAAATTGTTGAGCTCGGCGTAGCGGTGAAGGTCGCATTCAATGGGCCCTTCAACTGTGATGACCTCCATATAGCGTTGAGGATCTTCGTCGCCAGTGCTGTCGGCCAAGGAAGGACTCGAGACGGCGGGTCTGCCTTGTCCAGGCTGATAGTGCCAGTTGGAGTTGGGCTGTAGGCTGGATTGTCGCACATAGAATGCAAAAGGACTGGGAGTCAAGAGGGGTGTTGGGATACTAGAGCAAGGAAGTTTTTCTGGGACCGTTCCGAATCCCCACGAAGCATCACGCGTTCCACAATTCGGGGAATATACACTGAATGGATTGAAGTTCAAGAATTTGGTGAATATACGCCGTTTTGAGTATACGTTCGAAGATTCGGTGGCTATGCACCTTATTGCGCATGCGATTCAGTGGCTATGCACCATATTGGTTCACTCATTCGAGAATTTGGTGAATATACACGTATTGCACATGCGTTCAAGGATGCAGTGGCTACGCACTGTATTGGTTCTGCGCTCATGAGTTCGGTGAAGATACACTGCATTGCTTATGCGTTCATGGATTCGGTGAATATGCACTGAATTAAATATTTATTTAACTGTTCAGTGAATATGCACTGACTGGAATTGATGTTTCGCAAGACGGTGAGTATTCACTAGAAAAGCAACAAAGTAATCTAAAATTGGTATTCGCCCTCACTCATCATTGCCCTTTGCCCTCGTCCTCGTCCTCATCATCGTCGTCGTCGTCGTCTCATCTCGTCTTGTCCTCATTCTCGCCCTCGCCCTCACCCTCGCCCTCGCCCTCGCCCTCGCCCTCATCCTTGCCCATGCCCATGCCCTGCTGGTAATTGTGCCTGTTTGCCTCCTCCTCAGGCTCCTCCTGGTCCGAGTCCGAGTCCGAGCCCAAGTTCTCCTGCAGCTCCCCCCCATGCTCAGCGATCATTTCTGCTGTCGGCATAGTGGCTTTCTTCCTGATATTGAACCTTAAAAATGGTAATTTGAAAATATTTCTTTTTCACGCCAGCGTTGATCATCCGCTTCAGGTTCCTCGAAGCCTGTATCTGCAGAATCCTCTTTTGATATTTGCTGTTCGGCAGTACGCTAAAATCGTAGGCGTAGAGATCATCCAGAGTCAAGAAGCTGGCTTGGAGGTAGGCTCGGATGAAAAAAGCGCGGTGTCGAGGCTCCAGATAGTCGTCCTTCATGCTTTCGAATATCGCCATTTTGGGATTGTCAGAACGAAGCATCCAGGTCTCCAAAAAAAAAGTCCAGGACGTCGTCGATGAGGCAACCGCAGTTCATGCAGCCAGGTTCGGCGGAACAGAAGTAGCGCTCGAACTTCCTAAAAATAGTTTGTGCGGAACGCCGTGTAGAAAGTAGCCGTTGACCTTGTTTCCGTCATGTTTCGTCCTATTCTTGGTCTTTTCATGATAGCGGCACTGCGTGTTTCCAAAGCAATTGTGTGGACCAGCATCGCTAGCTCCCGTGACTGATAACCCACTTCTGGCAGGAAAGCTTGCTCGTCCCGAGCTAGGCGACGGTAGCTGAACTTAACTGCATCCTTGTCGTTATCCATGAGAAACTGATTCACAGCTGAGATGGCTTTAGCTGTACGTCCCCTATTAGCACGACTTGAGTATAATGAATTGGTGTTCTATCTCACCTTCATATGCTTCTTGTGCCTCGTCGCTCATGCAAGCGTAATTACTTTTCTTCCCTTGCATATTCCTCTTCTTCTTCGGCGCAGATTCGTTCTCGCTCGCCTTGGTCGCGGTCGTCGAGCCCGAACTCGCAAGCAGAACTTTGATGCTTTTGGCGATTTGGTGTGCTGTTCATCGTATAGATCCACCTGAGTGCGAAGATCTGCATCTTCCTTCTTTCCCAACTTCTTGCGACCCTCTCGCAGTAGCTTGTTGAGTTCCTTCTGACGGGTTCTCAGGTCCGCTACCTCGGCTTCGATCTTGGCAGCCTGTTCTTCAGTCTCGTTTGTCTCGGCAAGGTCACTTTTCGCCGTTTCTAACTCGAGTAATGCGTCTGACAGGCGCTCCTTGACACCGTCCCTGTTGCGGATTATCGTGGCCACCCTCTCTCTAGTGTTAACAGCATTGGATCGCAGAGGCTAAGTTCAAGGGAAGATAGCTCTTCCTCTAAAGCTCTCCGACGAGCATCAATCACTTCCACTTCAGCGGCAAGCTTGAGAGAATGGAGCTCCTTGATAGGCACATTCGGGCGCAGCGGTAGGCACAGAGGGAAGAAGGGAGGGGTTCAGGCGTTGAGCGATAGATGCTGGCATTGTTGTCCACAAATTTGTATAAACCGTTCTTTAGTGGGACTGTGGCGGGAATCTGGAATGAACATTAATGAAAAATAAATCAATAAGACAAAAAATTATGAACCTTCTGCTCTTCGTCGCCTTCAATAATTTCAGTGGGAACCTCGGGGATGATCTGAGGTAAGTTTCAATATACATGTCTAAAATGAGGCCCATAGAATGCTCACTGGTTTCAACAAAAGAGCAGGATCGATAGTGAGAGCGGCTCCAGCGCTAGTGTTGATGGGACCCGGGTCAACCATCATCTAGATAATACATTAACACAGAAGCATAAGCGAGCAGAAATGGCACCTACCTTATCTTCGTGGGCAGCACCATTCTCATAGCCGTTCTCATAGCCGTTCTCTGCGCCGCTCTCACCGCCGCTCTCAACCTCTTTCTGGACATCAATTTGCTACGACATATATTAGCATAAGAATTTAAATAAGTAGTGTTGAGATTACACTTACCATTTCATCGTTATCCGTACGAACAGCACTGTCAGAGGGAGTATGAAAAGCAGCAATTGACGCGACTATTTCTGCGTGGGTTTGTGCGTCAAACGAAAACGAGTCCAGGTTGACCTCCTTCAAGTGCTTTGTCAGTCCTGCCAGCACTTCTTGGGCGTCCTCAAATTTGGTTTTTGCCGCAACCGTCCTCACTGATCGGAAGAGGTTTTCAGTACACACGTACAAATCCAACCAAAATAGGCGCTCACAGTTAGACGCTGCAGAATCGCGTTTAACCCGCTGTGCAGTGACCCAAGTCTTCTCTCTTTTCAATTTCTCTTTAACTGCTTTGATGATCTTATCTCGACCTTAGAGAGTCGCATCAGTTCCATGTTGCCTAGGCTCAAACATTGGGACTTACTGAAAGGTCCTACGCTTTGTTTGGCAGTTGTGGACTTTGACTTGACCATTGCTCGGATGAGTCTGGAGGATAATTTTTGGGAAAAACTGGTGGTAGGACACTAGAATGGTAGGAAAGGGGCCAGATAAAAATTTAAAATGTGCGTCAAGGTATATCGAACATTTGAGCCGGTGATAAGCTTCCTCAATCCAGAGGAAACACACCAGATCCAAATTCAAGATCGCCCCAACTCCCCTTTTTTTAAATTGTCATTATTTTCATGATACGTATGCTTACATACATCAGTGAAACGTGTACCGTAGCACAGGAGAAACTTTAAGTCCGAGCAAAACACTCTGCCGATTAGCCTGCTTGGGTGGGCCACATGCCTACCGATTGCAATTGAGGATCCCAAGCACGACTTTCTGCCCTATTTAATTCAGAATAGTTCCCTATCTTTCCACACCCTTCCTCTCCAATATATTGCCGAACAAATCTCCAGCATTGCTCAGCGATATGTCGGCCTCCTCCCAGCCCTCCGACCCCTCCACCATGTTATTTGTTGCACCTCCCACAACGGCGCATGCCAGTTTAGGCCGCATTGCTCCCTCCGACTTGTGGTACTGTGTGTTCGTTGGGCGAGAACCAGGGGTTTTTTTGGGATCGTTGAGTGTTACAATAATTTCTGGATTTGGCTGGAGCTGATACAATTTATATAGCCAGAACATTACCGCCAATGTCACCAAGATACCTGGCGCTCAAGTCAGTCGCTACGTATCCAAAGACCTCGCGCGTACTGCCTACCAGGCCGCTCTCGCAGCTGGAGGAGTGCAGTGTGTTACCATAAACCTAAAGTGCGAGACTTTGGATGCGACGTACCACCCGCCTCAGCCACGTCATCCGCCTCCTCTTAGTGTCCCCGGTAAGCTGAAGTATGCCAGTTTTCAAAGTAAAGCACTGCTAATGTCCAATGTACAGATGCACCCTCCGAGGCCCCTGTTGAGGAAATCCCACATCGTTGGTACTCGGTATTGGTGGGGAGAATCCCTGGGGTTTTCTTTGGCTCGTGAGTGGAGGCACCCCATTGTTTCTGTTCGTCTGACTTTGCTGATCGTTACCTCAGAGATAAGATTACTGCCAACACAACGGGCATTTCAGGCAACAGGATCACCAAATTTGCGACGCTCGACGATGCGCAGGAGGATTTTGACACTGCTCTAGCATCCGGACGCGTCCAATGTATTACTAAGGAAGTTATCATCGAAGTACTTAGTGTGTAGATACAGAATCATTTCCGCTGCCTGTAATGTTGATAAATTTCGAATGCTCCATCTGGACTGTCATCCATTGTAATCCCCATCACAGTTAACAAACCAGCCAAGCGTTGATTCAAGGCGAGCAAGTTCCTGATAGTTCCACCATGAGCGCCTATCTTTGAAATTGCCAGAGACTGCTCATCAGCTAATGTGCAGAGACGGCGCATTAAACGTTTTCCTTCAGAATATGATTGATGGAAATCAGCGTGTGGAATGAGTTTCATAGTACCCCTCCACATGTTATCGGGCTGCGGCGTATACCAGGTTGTCGCCCAAACCTTGATTTCTTGGGATATTTGTCTGAGCTGCGCCTCAAAGGTACCATTAACAGTCACAGTTGCAGTTCTCGTAGTATCGACTGAGCTACAATCCCTTTAGACGAGAATAAAACAAAGTCGCGTAAGACTTACATTTCAACCTCAGAAGCAGCAACAAGGCTGGGTACATGTCATCGACAGTGTTCCCCTTGGGTTCAGAGCTGTTCATTCTACCATCAACTGTATGGTCAGTTGCAGGATGATTGACAGAATTAAGCCTGTAGAATGAGTAGATATCAGAATTACTGAACCAACCTGTGAGTTGACTACTCAATCGCTCACTCACTTGGCTGCCCGCCTCTTTTTGTGATAGCGGCATTCTTCTTGCTGACAATGTTACGGTTCCTAGAAATGGCAGATTTAAGATTAATTTATCAGAGAGAAGGAAAGTTATGCTTTACTTTCTGTAGTAGCGCTGATGCTTGCTTAGTTTATTACCATCCTCATCAGAGGGCGTCATGGTGGTTGCTGTTAAAGAGTGACGCTCAAAGGTTTGTACTATATTTGACCAGCGCATATTCAGGGTTGCGAAGCATACACCTTTGTTTTATTTCAACGGCTCCATCGGTGGTCAAACAAAAGAAGCGTTGAACATAGCTTGAGAATAATCACAATTGTATTCCACATTATTCAATGGGAATCTGACCATTTTAAATCTGTTCGCAGTTTGACCTTCATTGATCACAAATGCAACTGGGTACAAATCGTAAGCTTATCGGAAGCAACAGAGATCTCATATACAGAGGTCATACATATCATACATATTCTTACCTGTGATTTGTTTTCTAGGCTCTGTGAATCCTTGACCCGTGTAACTTGATAGACGCGCGCAGGCGCTTCATCGAAGTTTGCGACCCATTTGCGACCTTTGGTGGGCTTGGCGCCCAGATTGTATCCGAAAAAGCGAATATCATTCACATGAAAACCCCTTATAAGGCACACTTCATCCATTACAAACACACACGCTGCATCCGCCTTCAACGCGCCCCATGCATCTCCAGTGCACAGCCACGTCATACCTGCTCCTGAACCCACCGTGTAGCTATCGCTGCTATAGTATCGTACTACAACGTGGTGGCTTTCCACTGCATCGTGCCCATGTCGGGTGTGCTCTCTGCGCGCGTGTCGCGTTAGCTCTTAGGTGCACTGCTTCGTTCAATATACGTTTGTTTCCAGTTGTTTATACCCCCCGGAGATTCGGATAAACCCGAAAAGTAGTGGCATTAACGCCGTCCTTTCCACGAAACCTCAAACATCACATCGTCCAGGTCAAAGTTATCAAAATATCTGGACATACACACCCATATATCCTGACCATGTTGCAAAGCTACGTGTTTCACTTACCGGTGCTACACAGATCTTGGTGACTTCCCAATGACCAGTCTAGTTATTTTACCGTGTGTCTTCTTTTCACTTGCATCCGTCTAATAAACTTACTGGTATGTATTTCTCTTCTAGATTCATAGTGGTCTTCCCAGGTGTCCTATTTCTGCTCTTCAACACCCCTCCTTGTTGTCTCAGAACTGGTCTATAATCTGAGGAGATCTCTCCCCCCTCTAAACACGGCGCAGCTGTCGCGACATGTGGCTCGTTACAATGAATTTAGCGCAAAGACCGAAACTCCCGTCGTCTTGAGCATGAATTCTAAGGGGCACGAAAACAACAGTGCTACTTGTTGAGGCATGCACATCCTCAAGGCGTTTTCGGCCATTACTTTCCCCATAAGATCAAATCTCTCCTGATACAGTCCATCTGCGTTCTCTCCAAGGATCACGTCTCGACTCTCAGCGGTGAGCTCGTAATCTGGATTTATTGCAGTGGTATTACGGCTGACCTTCGCATCCTCGTAAAGTCAGAATCGATTCGTCATCCAGTAGCCATATTTTCACCAATCTGATCTCGATTACGAAAATCTCCACTACCTAACAATATCAATACCTAAGGTGAGCGACTTCACCACTACTTCTTCCTCCCACCTTTCTTGTGTGCTCGGGAACGGGACTTAGACCAACGAGGTGAAGGAGACCGAGTACGTGCCCTTGGAGGATGGTTGGCATGGTGCGCTTCACTGTTAGATGGTCCTGCATGGGCATTTGTGCTAGCAGGCGGCAATGTTGTTCGGTGTGTATGAGGATGGGTCATCATCCGCGCTGGCGCCTCGTGTGTCCTAGGTCTCCCAGAACCTGTGTGTGCCATGTGCGGCGCAGGCGGGAACAGCTCGTTGAACTTTGCTAGGTTTGCAGCGTGCTTGTCATATTTCTCATCCTTCGCTGGTCTAGCAACCGGACTAGATGCTGCTTGCTGCTTGCTTGCTGCCGCTGCTGCTTCCTTCTGCTTCAAATAATGCTCGAGGTTCTGTGGTCTGGGTGGTTGATGTTCCTCCGTACCTGGCAAGTGTCCGGGAGCATCTCTATGCGAGCCCCTAGTTGGTCGCCAAGGTGTAGTTTGGAGTCCTTGCTGCAGGTTTCTGGGCTTATTGGGATTCTTCTTTTCTTTGGGGAGATGGGGCTCAGGTGGAGCTTCTTTCCCCGGACGATGGCGCAACACCTTATTGCCTACAGTTGGTGTGTAACCTTCGTGAACTTTGGAGGTGCCTTGGTTCTTTTTTTCTTGGCTTTGGCAGGGGAGCAGCACCTGGGAGGAAGGTCTGGCTGTTGAGTCGGGCAGGAGCTTCATGACCGCGTCGTTGGTCGGGGTGAAGGGGCAACCACCCAGGATTGGGGCGCAACTGAAGCTTGGCGTCGTCGCCCAAGCTCTGGACATGCTTGCGACTTTGACCTATTACCTTCTTGGCCTGGGGCGCAGAGTCAACCTTTTTATCTGTATCTCCAATTTTGTATAACAATACTTACAAGACTCTTTACTATGACAGTATTCAACTGTTGTCGTTGTTGAATGGTGGGGTTTGATCATAATATTCGGCAATTCTCATCCCGCACACGTTCAAGTCCGGTGATAGGATGAAGATCCGCTGATGCTACACCATGCAAGGCATCTTGCCGATTATAAGCCCTTTCCTCAGGAATCAGGGCCATTGGCTGTAGATTTTGTGGATAGGCCGCTTGATTTCGTTGTAGATGGCCCATGTGCTTGACGAGAATATCGTCGCCGTAGTAAGTGGTCACTATTTTGGTATGCGGATTGACGTGATGGCCATTTCGTCCGGGAAGAGGGACAGAAGAATGATGTTCAGGAGTCGGTGAGTTTGGGCGACTAGTTGGAGGACTTGGCAGAGATTCCTTCTCTTTGCCTTTGCCTTTGTCGTCGCTAAGCCCAGGCAGTGGAAGCGCCGTAACCAGAGATAATAGACATATGAAGAGAGTAAAAAGATGGAAGGGCTTCATCGTCACAAACGATTTGAAGTTCGATTGGTGAAGAGGCACGGTCTTGACCAGGCTCCTAGAACCAGCCTCTCGTATCGAAAATCCATATCTAATCTAAGGACAAATAAATGACAACAAAACTTCAAGATGAGGATTCTCGATAGAGAGGCTGGCAAAGTTTGGATTCGGTGATCTCGGGCATACCTAGTAACGCGTAACGTGTCGCCTATTCCGGTAGTCTATTATCATTTTCAATGCATCAGTCCCTTGAACACTTTAATTTCTAGGTCCTACTGTATCCTCTATCTGGAAATAAAAAAATCATGAATATTACCTACTTAGCCTAAAGAACCTCTTTCACGCTTTAGGGCTGAAAAAAATAGCATGTGAGATTTGTTGCAGCCCAATTTCAGTTTCCCACCCACATCAGGCTGTTTAAATGCATCCATGAACTCCCAGTGAGTTTTCCCCTTCAGAGTATGTCCTGTAAGCTTCTGTACGGATTCTTATAGCTCTCTGCCTTTAAAACATTGAGCTCAGGATGTAGCCTGAGCACCAGGAGCACCTTCAGTGATGACAGATCAGACTTGAATTGCGAGTGAAGCTTATGGGCTATTTCTGAACAATGGAATACTTGTAAAAATGCATTATGGATGGTTGACCTTTTTTGGTATTAAAATCATAAAAAAATGGAGCGCAAGGCAGACCACAATCCAGTTTCCGGAGGTGAAGAAAAGGTGAACTTCACCATGACACGTCAAAATTAATGCCAGTGGACTACCGGAATAGGCGACACGTTACGCGTTACTAGGTATGCCCGAGATCACCGAATCCAAACTTTGCCAGCCTCTCTATCGAGAATCCTCATCTTGAAGTTTTGTTGTCATTTATTTGTCCTTAGATTAGATATGGATTTTCGATACGAGAGGTTGGTTCTAGGAGCCTGGGTCTTGACCAGCAAAGACCGCGAATTGCACAGCACTGGGGACGAGAGGCACTCCCCTGCCTTTTTTTACTCATTGCCCTCTTGAGCCCACAATATTGCTGTGGATGACTGCTATTATTTAAGTGTATCCACATCATTTGACGATTTCGAAAAATGTTCCTGAACAACCATCTCATTTGAGTACCATACTGAATTGCGTTAAGGTTCAATTTCAGTTATGTATCGTGTTCGAGTTCTCAAGGCCTCACTCTTGTCTCACTCATTCAGATTTCCCGTAGCAAGGCCAATCCGACTTCGAAGATTTCAGAAAACGAGTTATATCGGTGAACAGCCTGAGCTTTCAAGTTCGTTGGTTTCAAAATCACGTACTTGACGTTTGTGGAGTACAGCGCTGTGGAATCCATTTGATAGAATTGCACACACTGATCTGTAGGCCCACTGAACGTCTTTGATATTTCCTGAAGTTGGTTCAAACTATGGACCCACCAGAAAATTCATCTGGGAATGCTACTGTTCTCGTGACGACTCTATGATGAACACTGATGAACATCAATATTACTTATACTCTAGATAATAACTTATACAGCCCTCAGATGATACGGCGGTAGTATAAATATCCCGTATGGAATTGGTGGGCGCCCGTGCATTTTGAACGCGTTGCATTGAACCTTCCGTTGTTGTCGTCGCCTCTAGAACCCACAACTATCGCCTTCGTCACAACAATACCATATCAGGACCTCATCGTATTCGTCCTGCAAATGTCACATATATTGGTTTTCTGCACCGCAGAAATTCCTGCATCGGTATGTTGCTTTTTCACTCTTAATAATGCCAGAATATCTCACCGATCGTTTCATCAGATCTTGAACACTTTCCTCGAATGCCTTGAAGAATTAGTCGAAACAATCAGCACAATATCTGGAAACATGGAAAATCCACCCGACACAACAGCAAATTATATAGTATTCGTGACCTCCCTCGATGTTCAAGCCTTCACCTTCGATGCTGTGCCTCCTGTTGAGGCATTTGCCTCGCCGGTCCTCGGTTGGAGTCTAGAGCAACTCAGAGATTGGTTCAAAGCCAACATCACAACTCAGGAACGCAAGGAGTTCAGCCCCTTCACTTTCATCGTTTTGGATAGTCAAAGTGTCCAAGACGAAACATGTTTGCTTGTCGAAGTCCACGATGAGAGCATCATTAATTCCGTGCGCACCGATTTCTATATTCCTATTGATGAGTCAATCGAAATCGAAATGGGCAGCGAGTGGATGGACGTTGGGGTCATAGGTTGTTTCATGCGAAGCGGTGTCGTGATGACGAAAGAGAATCGCGAATTGGCGAGGAACGGTGGATTGTACATCGACCAAGGTTACGAAGTCAAGTTAGACCAAGCTTGGAGGGATTTTCTCAACTGGTAGATACCATTTTGTTGAATTATTATAATTGTAACATGAACATTTTCTTGTCACTGACATCGCTAACCGACCATCCATAAGTTCTTACTCGAGTGTTTTGCAATTCCAACTTGAACGCCGTCAACTTCGCGTCACAGTGATTAGTAGGGAGATTCGGAAGAAGCCGAAAGGTGATGTGCACGTTCAACGTTCAGCGCCCCGTCACCGACGTTCATTGTAAAAGTCACCAGAACTTTCGGTATGAGTCAACTCAACTCAAGTCTAGGTTGATCTTCACTGCATGAACGATGTCTTGATATAAGGCGGCTATATGATCGCTAAAGTTCCCACTGCTTTTCCCATTAATAACTCACCATCACCGCTATGGCAGAACCTAGTCAGAAAAGAGCTAAACCGCCTCAGACGCCCGTTCTTGGAGTGGGCGATAACATTGGGGCAGGAGATTCTTACTTGGTCACCGATTTATTTCCCGCTGAGCTTGCAGATGACGCATTTGAGAAGTTGCAGGCAGAGGTCAAGTGGCAGACGATGCATCACAGAGGTATGTACTGTTTTAACCAACCACATGGGCGTTTTCACTCATTTGCATATACTATTCTATCTTAGGTGGAGATGTCCCAAGGCTTGTAGCCGTAGAAGGGGAGGTTGCTGAAGACGGGAGGTGAATATTTTACATTGCATCATAACGAATCTTTGGAGATTCTAATAAGTATCGTCCTCTAGCTTTCCCGTATACCGTCATCCAGCAGACGAATCGCCACCTTTGACCACCTTTTCTCCGACTGTGTCGAAAATTCGCGCTCATGTCGAGAAAGTATGATTTTGTTACCTAAAGAGTGCGACATGATCCCAATAATATTTCTTCAGGCTATACACCATCAAGTAAACCACGTTCTAATTCAGTACTACCGCAGCGGCAGCGATTACATATCCGAACACTCCGATAAGACAATTGACGTCGTACGGGGCTCTAGCATCGTGAACGTATCTTTCGGTGCCCAGCGAACGATGACCCTTCACGCCAAAAAGGATAAATTACCACAAAAAGAAACGACACCTTCCGAGCCTTCGACGCAAACCCATGGTACACCTCGTCCTGCACAGCGCATTCCTCTTCCCCATAACTCGATGTTCGTCATGGGACTCGAGACGAACGCAAAGTGGCTGCACAGTGTCAATCGCGACAACCGCCCGCTACACACCAAATCCCTTGAAGAGCAATTCAAGGACGGCGGGAGGATCAGTCTGACCTTCCGCCAGATCGGGACGTTCCTGACCAAAGACGAGTCGCGTATCTGGGGACAAGGAGCGAAGAACAAGAACAAGGAGAACGCGGGGTTGGTCATTCATGACCAAGACGAAGTAGCCAGGTTGGGCGCAGCATTTAGCGCCGAAAACCACCAGAGCGACTTCAATTGGGAGAACGGGTATGGGTCTGGGTTTGACATTCTGCATTTTAGTTCGAAATCATGATTAGCTTCCTTGTTTGTCTGATGGACAATTTATCCCATTCTTTTTGTTGCCAGAATCTAGACCCGTCCAATGTTCAGTGACGTCAAAAGCGACGACGATGAGCTGGAAGCGCCCGTTGCCATTCGATAAAACCCTCGACACTTATCTTTTCTCCTAAAAAAAATTCCATTGATACTACTCATGCATATGTGCGACTCAGAGTACAGCCCCTTATGCGATCCATTTCCTGTGAAATCGCAAATTCTCGACTTAGGGGCAGGTATCATGCAGGAATTCGACCCTGTCCAGAATATATACGCCTACCTCAATGCCTTCCATGTTTATGCGGACGATCCTTCCAGAGCTGTTGAAGCACATCACTATACCAGTCGTGTAGATGAAAGTGAGTTTCATTACGACAATCTTGAACAATGAGCGCTCTGCACTGAGCGCTTAAACATCGCTGATAGACATCAGACAATGCCTGATCTACGACTCGAATACCGTAAACGCGAGGTTAATTGGCAGTATGTATTCACCAACTACACTTCAGATTCACCGTCCTAAATTCACAGTCGAGTATATGATTTCTCCCAAGCTCTACGAAACCCTCGAGCCCTCTGAACGCCGTTTATGGCACTCGCACGTCTTCGAAGTGAAATCCGGGATCCTCATCATGCCAAAGCCATCTCTGATCCCAGAGCCCGTTTGGGAGCGTATAGCAGAGAACAGCGAAATGGAGGATATCATCCAGCTGTACGGCAAAACATATCACACATGGCAGATCGACCGCGGAGATGAAGTGCCATTGGGTGCACCAAAGCTTATGGCGTCCATGACACGTTCTGGATCAGAAACGGTGCCAGGATTCTGGGAGAGAGTTGCAGAAAGAGATAAGAGGCTTGTGTCGGATTATCAGAGAAAGAAGGAGGCAAGGAAGGGGATTTTAGTGCCGAATATTCATCCAGGTGAGCAGCATTTCTCCTCGAGGTTGTAATTCTTCTCAAAGCGCCACCAACACCAGATTCCGACCAGTATAAGGCGAGCTAGGCTCTGCTAAAGCCTGACGGAATGCGAAACATCTATCCATGAGGGCACCTTTCGGGCCTTCTTCCTTTGTCTCTCAACATCGCAAACAGATTTAGGATGAACAATTGACTTGTAGAAATAATAATGTAAAGTACTTGACAATAGCAGTAACTGCGTATCTAAATACTAACCAAGAAAGGTAAAAAAAACGTTGATATAGTACTTGAGGTGTTTGAACATAATGGATTGTTGAATTGGGAAACGGGGTAGATGTAGGATGGTCGTGAAGATATGTAGATGAAATGGCGTAGGTGGCTGAACTGCCTATGGGTAGGAGAACGCATGTAATTATCGTAGAACAATGATGTGAATAGAACGGAAATGACGAGAATGAGATACAGTGCGAAGGAAACTAGAACCGTTCTATGGATAGGTAAGAAATAATGTAATGGAATAGGATAATGGCGGTGTTTTTAGAAGGGTGGGGCGGAGCAGAAGGGGGTGTCGCAGAAGGAGGTAAGAACAAACATAGGTGATAATAATGTAAGGTCGGAGGGGAAGATGTGTAAGGTTCGCGGTGATAGAGAAGGGTCATGAAAACATGAAGACGTCGATATAACACACATGGGCAAGGACGGAACAGAAGTAACTACATGAAAGACATGAAGACATGCAGAGACGTTAAGTCGTAGAAGGTGATTGACGGAGTGATTGTAGTCGTGAGTTAGAAAGGAGGACGGGCGAGTAAGGTAGGAGAATCATTGCCAACGGGAGATGTGGCACAGTCGAGTTTCAAAGATAGTCAAATGAATCTTCGAAGGTCCGTTCTAACACCAAGGAGATGTAGAAGATATGTCGGAAACGGCCGTAGACATTAGATCAGAAGACGGGGCTGAATGGAGAGAGATATAGAACAGAGGTGTGAGAAATGTCGTGAAACAAAATGGGAATCATGGATCGAATGGTTGGTGAGCTTCCTTGCTTTCTCCCATCACTATCGATCGCTGCGGCCGCGGTTGCCACAGAACTATACAACCCTCCATGCACCAGCATCGAGGCCCATATCATCACCAGGTCTCTCCACCATCCCACCCGACCTGACACCAGATGAACGCACGACATTGGCGGTAGAGGTTTCCCAACTGCCTGCTATGGTACGGCCGCCGCTACTCTCTGTCGTGGTCGTATTGCCCTCGATAGTGGCAGGCGCCGTTACGAAGCTTCCATCTGCAGTACTGATCATGTCTGGCGGGCTCTCACTATCCACAGTGCCTGCAGCTCGGTACGGACGCTGCGATGATCCAACCCAACGGTCGCCAGGAGGCGCGAGTGAACCACGATTTCGCCATGGAATAGCGATGCCTTGTCGTTCAGGCGAGTGCTCAGCCGACTGAGGAGGCGAAGGAGACTGGTCGCGGCCTTCCATCATGCCATGGATAGGCACAGCTGTGGAGGGGCTTGCGGTGCGTTCAGAAGGATTCACGGAGTAGAATGACGCTGATGTGAAGGATTCGGATATAGGTTGCCCAGTTGATTCATTCGATGCTGCTGGTCTTGCTGCTATCGGAATAGGTACGTTTTGGCTTTGCCCTGGAGATACTCGCCCTGGAGTGGTATCGCTGGTGCGATCGACCGTCGCAATTTCATCCTCTTCTTCAACTCGATTCTGAACTGCGACATCCGGGGCAGGCCTCATGAACAACATCGGTCGTCCGAAGGTGTAGTTTTCGGTGCTCAGACTCTCGCTTCCACTCCTGGAATGTGTGCCGCCTGACGAATAGCCCTCACCTTCCAGCTCGTGCTCCAAACGGACCCGGCCGACGCCAGGATGTATCATGACGTCCGCACTTCCGTTGTGACTTCCGCTCCCACTGCTATTACTCATTCCACTGACATCGCGCCCTCTCTGGGTCAGTTCCGTTTCCCCAGAAAACTCGACGTCCTCTTCCAGTCGCGCCATCGAAGAATTCACGCGACTTCGCGGGCGACTGCCCAACCCAATACCAAGTCCGCCTAAGCCCGCAGCTGGGCCGGTCGCCCCGCGCATGACAAGATCAAGCTGGGCCAATGACGCCGCGGCACCTTCTACCAGCGAGCGCATGGATGCTCCGAGAGAGCTGGTGCGGTCGCGCGCGGATTGCGAGGAATGTGTCCTGGATCGCGACCTGGCGTTTGAGGAATGGCGAGAGCGAGATGAAATTCCAGAATGCGCGCGCGAACGTGCCTCTGCAGAGGAAGACGAGTTGGTTAGCGAGACCCTACTGCCTCCAAGTAGAGAGGTGCGCGGGCTAGTCGGCACCCCAAGAAGGCCGACGCGATCATGTTGCTCCTCTTCATCCGCCTCATCGAGCACGCCCTCGTCGTCCTCGTCATCTGGCAGATCGTGGTCGGAGAAGGCAGAACCCGGGTTTTCGCCATACAGTACTGCCGGATCCACCATAATACCTCGCCCGCTATCCATGCGCCCACGATGTCGAACGCTAGGGAAAGCAACCGGAGAATTCTCAGGGCTGGACAGCGTCAGCGCAGCAGACGTCGTTCTACCGGCTGGATCCGTTGCGCTGCGTCCGCGGCCTTGTCCTTGCGGGTGTGGGTGTCGAGGCGGCATAGGAATTACACCGCTCGTGAGAGGCGAGGTGCGCGCAACTGGGCTTCCTTGACTCAAGCTGGCTCTTTCTCTGGCTTCAGGCCCGAACTCGGAGTCGGTCGATTCAGGGTTGCCCGTGCTCTGTGTGAGGAGGGACATGCCGCCTGCGCTACGCGCCCCATGGGACGAGCTCATGCTTTGGCTGTTGCCGTGCGAGCCACCCGATAGCGCGGATGAGACGCCTGACATGTTGCGGTTGTGGCCTGCGCCTACGGGTCGGTGCATGCCAAGGTACGCACGCGAAGGAGAGATGGGTTGGCCGAGGGATGACATGGAGCCAGATGGGCCAGAGGAGGGTTCCTCGCTGTCGTCGATCAGGTCCTCATCATCTAATTCCTCGTCATCATCATCGTCGTCATCATCCTCTTCTTCCTCGTCCTCGTCAATTTCTCCTTGCAAACTACCTGATCCAGATCCGGTCTCCAGAGAACCGGAGGAGCCACTAGAAGATGTAACAGCACTAGATGATTTTGACTTGGAGCTCTTGCCATTGCTACTGCGACTGGTCTTGCCTTTCTGCTTCTCTGCCGCAGCGCCAGAGCTACCAGCGGGGAACGGTACAGAATCCTTCGACGACACATGCCCTGAACCAGGTTTCGAGAACGGATATGGGAGGTTCATTAATGGCGCGCCAGGAGTAGTTGATGATCCAGGAATCTTGTCCTTCGAATTCCGTTTGGCCGTCTTGGGCGCTTCCAGGCCAGTAAACATATTGGCCGACATCGCAGGCTGCTCGAAGCGCAGCGGCGCTATAGAAGGGAGCTGAGGCACATTGGAAGCTGTTGCTGGAGCATTGAAGAGGTCCTCGCTGAGGACTTTCCGGCGAGAGGGCGACGCGGCAGACGCAAAACCAGCGGCGGCGAGCACCCGGTCCAGGCCTTCGAATCCCTCGTCCGCTTTCTCAGTGGACGGCTCTTTGCCCTTCGCGGCGGAACTCCAACGCTTATGCTTGTTTCTATACCGCCGGTTCCTCAGCGCGTACCCATACCCAGGGACGGGCACCCCTGACCACCTCAGCCCAGCGCTGCTCGAGCTACGCCTATGCGTGGTCATGCAGAACTCAAACGCGTCTTGGATGCGCACGCGCGTCGCCTCGCGCCACTCCCAGGGCAGCTCATCGCCACCATAGTCCTCGCCACCTTCGGCCGACTGGTAGAAGCTTCCGCGGTAGGCGCCGTATTCCGACGCCGCTTCAGAGTAGACAGATCGTGTCTTTTCCTGTTCGGATTCTTCGAAGGGATGCCGCGGGCCACAGAGGCCGCCTAATCGCTGATTGGAGAAAATCCAGAGACCGATCCTGCCAATCCGCGAGGAGTCGGTTAGCCTTATAGTTCAGCGCAAATACAAGGGAGCAAAAGCTTACCAGGATACAAGGAGGACTAAAATTCGCCATCCTGTCCATGCAGCATTTGCGATTAGTACCCCGCGCGCATAGTTTGTTAACGAGCCGTCCGGTCGGAAAAATGTTCCATCTCTCCTCGAAATTTTGTTGGAAGTGGCGAAAGGGAGGACTAGCACTGCGCTGGAAAAAGAAAATAGCAATGCCAAGCTTAAGCCCGCACGCGGAAGCAGAAGCGCGACAGTAGCTAGATTTTGGGAATAGAAGTAGCAGGTCTCCGCTAGTCCTTGCTTCCACGAACCCTGATTTTCATCACAAAATTCGTCGACATCATAATCCGGATCTGAGGGCGACTGAGGAATCGCCCCGATGTGGTCAGAAGAAACAAATGCAGAAAAGCGGAGATGTTGAAGGAAGCTGAAGTTGGTGTAGGAGGACATGGCGGCATAGTTGAAGGCTGGAGATGAGAGATAGATGGGAAGCATTAAGGGTCGGCCTGTGTGTAATTACAAAGAATTAGGTTTTGCGCTCAAGGTTGAAGTAACGGGGAATACGTACGCAGCCGCCAGCGTCGTAAAAACGAGTAGACAAGCTCATACATGATACAAACGAGGAATATCCAAGCTAACCACGAAGCGACGTACGCGGCCGCGGCCAAAGCCCAACTCCTGCCTGAACTCTGGGGGTTTGGAAATTTGGCGACTCTGAAAGAAAAAAATTGACAAGTGGAATGTCAGCACCGGCAGGAACAAGAACGAGAACGAGAAAGTAAGATTGAACAAGAACGTACTGAAGTAAAATGAACACCGCATTGAAATCGAAGAACGTCTGCAGTGGAATGTGATAGAGAACCAATAGCGGCCACGCATAGAAATAGAGCCTCGTCCACTTGCTCGGGTTGTCCAATATTTGCAGTTGGAGGTTCTTCGCCTTGAACCGGGGCTGTGGAAGAGGTAGAATATCGTCGTGCGCTGAAGCATTGAAGGCGGTTGGTGGTACGCCAGACGCCCGCGTCCAAACTTTTGGAGGAGGGTTGACCCCGACCTGCGTCTGGTCAGTCGCCTCGCGTGCAAGGCGCGCCTCCTTCTCGACAGCGCCTACGACCGAGTCCTGCAAGTTCACTATTCGAACGGACCTCGGCGTCGGTTTCCGGCCGCCTATAAATGGCGCTGGTTCAACTGGACTCGGTGATGATGATCCATGATGGCCCCCTAACATTGACGATTGGAAGGTCGACGGCGGTGCTGGTGGAGGGGGCCGCTTGGGTAGCCAAGATGGATAGCCCTCGGAGTCTTTGGAGAGACGTGAGGAGGACGGCGGGTTATCATTATTGTCCGTTGGCGAGGGTGTGTTGCTGTTGTTTCGGCGCGACTGTTGGGACGAGGAGCCAGGAGGCGGAGGCATGCTCTGGCGCAGGCCAAGGGGATAGATAAGGAGACGAGAAGAGAAAGGAAAAGGATTAGATAGCCAGAGTGTAGATGAGCAAGTTGCAGACAGAAGTCTGACGCGCCTCGTGTTGAGCTCGATGCCCGTGACAGTTCTTGCCTCGTGTTGGGGAGAAGAGCGAAAACGGCCAGCTTTTGATCCACCCAAATCTCCCATTTTCTGTGCACGGACGCGTGCCTGAAAACAAACCAACGCTATTCTTATGCGGTTACTCCCCGGCGCTCATCATTTCCCATGCTCGTCGCGCCTGAGTAAATCCAGGATAATTCAAAGATGCGTCCATAGAGGTTCATAGCCCGACATCGCCATGCATAAGCTCCCGCCGCCTTTCATTGATACACATTTATCCATGTTGCCTGTTGACCCCCGTTCACAGCTGTAGCGACAGCGGCCAATCACATTGGCGAAGCATTACTCAAGGTGGCGCTATTAAGTACGCATCGCGCGAGAAGTTCCATGATAGAAAGGCCAGAAGAACGAAGAAGATGCGTAGTTTCGGTGGCCTAAAAATTGTGTTGACCTTTCTCCCGTCAGCATCATCGATTCCGTCCAATAGCAGCAGGATCTTTACCAGTCTTGGATCATCGACATCCGCCATTCCAAAGCGCCTAGAATCGGACTGATACAAACCCCAGGACCACCGGTTCAGAGAACGGAATGCTGCAGCAGATAAGTTCACCAAGCCCAACCCGAGACAATGCAGCATGGCGGTCAAAGTCAGAAGGTGTTTGGTGTCCGTTGTCTCCCTTGTGTAAACCCAAGTATCACAAAAGCGGTATCAAATTATATGCACCTAGACGACTTATGGATCGTTTTATCTTCACGTTCAAGTTCTTCGGGCATTTGCTGTGATTAGAATGTCTCTTTTCATTTATCAGCTTCCGAGTCTCTGCATCAGAGAAGCTATAGTTAGCCAGGAAGATGCATGGTAGTCGTGTGCATACCGACCGTATGTCATAAGTAGTATCGGATTTGGAACAGTCGGTACTACTTACCCATGATGACCACCTGGACCATGCTTCAAGAGCATGCATCTTAGTTTGAATCCATTGCCAGTGCCCTGTGAGCTTAATATCTCTAGGCATTTGCCATATTTTTGACGGTACATATCGATTTATCTAGCCTTTTAAACATATCGTGAGCCCATCTGCAATTCCAAGAGATATAGCGTAATGAGAGTCGGAAGCTGACTGTCAAACAGTAAGAAGAACATACCTGACGAAACAACCTCCGAAAAGCTTCGATGAATGCCCTGAATTCAAATTTGGGCAGCTTCTTCCTTCGCCACAGTGCAATATGACTATAAACAAACAATTTCTGGGCTTCCAGGAAAAGATAGAAGTTCCTTGCATGCAGATACTAGAATTTACCCAATAAGGGAATTTTTGTGTGGCACCTTAATCAATCGAGGATCCTTCAAGGGACATGCGGAATCCCATACGACTTGCATACGATACGACGGAATCAAATCACCATAACAAGTCTACCGCGCATCTAGTGGCAATATAATGATCTGCATACATGAGGGTATTATGCGACTAGAAATAATATTTTTGTCGAGAAACTGCTGATCAACTTGGGCGCAAAAGCCGATTGCATCAGAATCTTCTCCGCTCTCCTCGCATCCGAACGCAAAAAAGCGCATTTTCTTCCATAATAAACCAGTAGTATCCTGAAGCCAACGGGCCTCTAGACGAGGGCAATAATTCAGAACATCTCGTTCCGTCGGTAAATGACGTCTATTGCCCGACGCTACCTCTAGTCAGACGATCGTCCGAAAGACACAACATCGATGGTATCTGGCACCGCACTGTAGGGAAGAAGGCGCATTCAAGTACAGCTGACACTAAGCATGGTTCTCGCCGCCGCTGCATTTGTTTCCCGAGATGATGGCATCCTGTGAGCAATGGGCATGCCTACTGTCTGTCAACAGTTGGCCTGCATGCGCGGGCAAAGCGCCCAATACTCCAGGACCGATGCAAACTGTGGACTTGGCCTCGTAAAGTGATCAAGGACAGAATGAGTTGGCTTCACTGCGGGGCGCTTTTTGTGAAGGCTATTCTCCGAAATGAAGGATAGCGAGGGTCTCCGGAGGAGCATCTTGGAGACAACGTTCCGTCGTTTTGTTCCAAGACTTGGATCTTCTGTCGATCCTATAAGGTCGTGGGCAGATCTCGAAGGTGGTCGACCTTGAAGAGAATTGGAGTCGACCAAATGGCAGAATGTGTGCAGGTAGCCAAAAGCAAAAATCAATCGCCCGATGATTAATTCAGCAATACGAGTCTTGATCATCTTGTCGGCTTTCAGAGATGTGGAGCCTAACGGAGTGCGCGCGATCGGTAGTATGAAGTTTCCTTCGACCACAACAGTAGATGCGAATATGCTCTAAAAATACAGCTAACGATCATTAGAGCCGACTGCAGAATAGAGAAGTAAAAGATGACTCACAACTAACATACACTCCACCGAAACATAAGTAGCTCAAGCGGACACAGAAACGACCTTCGGCGCATCATCGGAAATTGTGAGCTTCTCCAAAGCGTCCTCAAAGTGATCGTCATCGCTATCACTCTCCTCTTCCTCCTCGTTCTCTTCGCCAGAGCTTTCATCATCGGGAGGTTCATCTTCAAAATCGAGCTGACGAGACAATTTCTTAGTTTGCAAGACCGCTAAGACACAAAGTATAAACGCACTGGATCAAATATCACTCGAATGACGAGACTACAACTCGGACACGTCGCAATGTCCTCACAATCGGCAAGCTGGCGTCGTGTAATCTCGAAACGATCTCCACAAGGACAAGGATAGTGATAGACCCGTTTCTCTTCGTCCCAGGCCATATCCTCGATTTCGATCTCGTCGTAATAGGCACCCATGGTAGAAATAGGACGATATGGAGGGAAGTGGGTATGATATCGGAGCCCTGAGACGGAAAATTACAGAGAAGGTAGTAGATTGAGTGAAAGAGTCATGATTACAAAATTTGACCCGCGGCTATATTATACTATATTTGGCACCTGTTTAGAATGATCGTGGGAATAGTTATGAGCACAGCCACATTTGAACTTTGCGGGCAATGGGCATCGACGCCGATGTTGCCAACGACCAAAACACACAGGACATCTACCTTTTCAATGAGGTATCTTTCTATGTTACATCTTATTTAGTACTCACAGAACTTTGTATCTATCAGCCGCGACAAAATAATGCATTCAGAACGGAGCGCAGAGTGATTCTACTTACGCTTCATCGAACTTGCCCTTGCCAGTTCTCTTCTGACTGGATATAATCTCCTTGCGCTTCATCATTTCTTGCCGCTTTCTGATCTTCGCTACTATCTTCCGCCAATTCTGGGGCGCAACTTTGTTTTTGTGCTTCACAAACATAAACCACCCCGGCACCGGTCGGATAGTGACACCCTCGATGTCCAGCGCAACAACTCCGGCGACGATGGTGCATTTGACTTTCTCCGCAGCGATAATCGTCAGCTCGACATCGCAAAATCCCACCGCAATATTCTTCACATGGAGCCAGGCACCTCTGACCTCTTCGCAATCTTGCTCCCAATACAACCCCTTCCCTCTGCCCCACATCTCGTATTATCGCTTGGGGAACCCTTCGATACCTGCAGTGATGTACGATCCGATCCACTCTCCGTTGGCAGCCTATATAGAGAACAGTTACCCTCTGACTCAGAATCAGCTCTGGAGGGCATGGTCTCGAGAGGTAGGAGGACTTTTGGGACGATGTCTGATGTTTTGAGGTATACTGGTGGGGAAATCATTGCTGGTAAACAATTCAGTGGGGGCTTCGATAGGCTGGCGCGGCTGATTAAATGATTTATTTGAATGTTGCACATATACCGATAGCAAAACCCAAGAAGACCTGTAGTTGGGTGATGGCTGGCATTCTCATTCTATTTTTTTTTGAACAACAATAGCATGGGGAAATTATTGGAATACGAGAATGGAGAACAAAAGGATTAAATAATGTCGAACTTGAAGATAATGTAGACAGACAAAGGGAAGACGGACGATTGAATTGGGATGAATAGGAGAGAGACGACGGCCCTTTGTTTCCATTCTTTAGGAGCATATCAAGCCGCCTGCAACGATAGGGAAGCGACTACAATGAGTATGTACGTCCTCTCAGTTCCTTCTACAACACTGCCACCGACGAGCACTAGGGGACTCTGGGGGAGGACTTGCGGAACGGCTTCTGGGACTAGGCAACCCTGTATAAAAAGTACCAGGTGATGAGGCTGAGCCAGCACGACGACGCCTATGGATGCGGATGCGACCAGGCGATTCAGAATCGGGGTTGTTGTTACTTGACACCAAAGATGCTGGAGGAGCTGGGGGTACGGTGGGCGAGATGCTACGGGACTTCTTGATAGGGCGTTCAGAAATAGGCGACGAGCCGTGTTCAGATGATGAGTCGCCAGCACCAATAGCAGCGTCTTCGTTATCATCATCAGAGCTCCGCTTGCGCTTCACGGCGGTGGGGGATTGCGGATTGAGCTTTCCTTGAAAGTGAGGTTGTTCTTGATACCTCTCAACGTTTGCCGGTTCTCCTTCTAGGATAGGCTTCTCAGCTACTCTCGGTTCTCGCTGATCGTCATCTTTTTGGGCGACTATATCGGGTCTATGCTTGATTCCAATGCGGGGCAGTGGGATTTTGGGTATGGGCTGGTTTAACTCAGCTGCTTTTTCTTGTATTATCCTGATTTCGGCATCTTTGAGTCTTTTGATCGATTGTAATGCGGGGTGAATTGTTCCATCAGGGTATTCTACATATGACGTCTCACATTTCGCAGCGAATGGCTGAGGAGGGGGCGAAGGCTGAGGGGCATGCCTTGAAGGCAACAATTTTTCGATAGGGATGGATCTGAGCACATGGGATGGGTACTCGCCCGGTGCAACAATGCTGAATTCAAAAGTGGTTCAGCCATGGGTTGTACATATAAGATATGCAGAGAGCTCACGATAAAATATCCTTGAAAATCTGGTCGCTGTTGATTGGGCGAGGCAGTAGAGATTAGCATTAATCAGAAGTAAATAGAATAAGCAGCAGACGAACCGAGACACGGAGGATTTGGAAGATATAGGAAGGGCATGAGAAATTTCGTCGACAAGCATTATTATGAGCGCATAGGGGGTGGAAATAACAGCGGGAAGGTCGCGCAAATTGGCCATGTCTACCCTTAAACTAACAATACGTTCATGGACATCCATCGGTGCACTCTGTTCAGCAGTGACGGAGGGAGGAGAGGAGACAAAAGCATCTGTCATGGCGAAGACGAGATTATAATTGAAAGGTGCGAGGAATTTTGGAGGCACGGAGGTCGCTCAGCTGGCGCGATTTCAAGTGGCAGAAGGAAGTTTTGAGAAACTTAGAGATGGCCAACATATTAAATAGCCATTCGAAGGAGCGCTTGTCGCCTGAATTCTGTCATTTTTCTTTGTTTTCCGGTAAGGTCATGCCATTCGCGCCAGTGGCACACAACGATGTGTAGCCATGGAGGGACAGACAAAGAAACAATTGTAATGATGCGGCAAAAATCATTTCAAAGACCTGAATAAGGAAACTATTGGCCGACCTAGACAAAGAATGTCAACGCTCCAAATTGCGACCAAACTTGTGCTAATTTGTCGGCATGCATCGCAATAGGTTATAGCCTTGTTTCGGGATAAATCGGCATAGAAACCGTTAGGAAAAAATATTCGCGAAGTGGATCCCCGAGGCAATACTGGGCGTGAAGTTCGTGATGATGACAGCAACATCGATTGTATGATGCTGGTCTTGATAAGGTTTCGACCTCAAGCGCGTCTTGCGAACACAACACCGTACCCTCACCGAGGTCGTCGAACAGTACAATACGAGATGTCGATGTCCTCGATTTCATATGTTTTGGTGTACTCTATCATCTTGATACCCTCTGGGAATACCACTTCGTCCTTGCTCGAGTACGCTCGGCGCGTCTTCGCCCATACGCACTTCCAGTCCTTGATATGTGCGTTGTTGCAAGAATTGACCTATTCACTCCACTATTCAGAAGACGGCAGTGACATTTACAAATTCAAACTCACCCGCAGCGCTGTCCATCCGTGCTACCTGATCATCCTGATTCCGCAGAATCATCGCTGATGTTCCCTGTACGAGCCTCTCTTCGTTATTGAGGTCGGCTTTTCCGCCGTATCTTTTTGCATGTCTGTACGTTCCAGTGATAAGGGAGAAGACAGGCTGATCGTCATCGCTGTCGTCTCTTTCGTCAGCATCACCTTCATAATCAGCCGTGGAACCATTTGTGTCTGCATTATGTCCATTTGTTTGGGAAGGAATGGGAGTCGAATCAGCAACGTCCTTGGCGTCGGCCAATAGACGACCAAAATCGAGCACGTAGCGTCCTGTCCAGCTTTGTTCTGCTTGCAAGGCAACCTCTAGTTCATACGGCGTTACAATCGGCCTCAAGAAGTCCTACAAATTATGTCATGAAAAGATGTAACCTTGAAGAAGGTTTGAAAGACCAGCGTACCTTCCCTTCCACCAAACTGTTTTCAGGACATGCTACGAGGATGAAGCATTCGACTTCAAGGAAATTGGCCAGCTTAGCAGGATTGAGTTTGCCGACGCTGATGGTATAGCTTTTTTTTCGCCTTCGTGCCAGCAGGCGGCGGAGATGTGATATTAGGGGAAGGTAGGATGCTGGAATGAGGCGGTTTAAACTTCATATTTTATGAGTGAGGCGATAGAGAACTTACCGACACCAAGCGTTCCGACCAAGATACCAAATACGTCCGCATCGCGCGCCTTCTGTACCGCCGCGTATCTGCGCATCAAGAGTCGGTTGGTCCGTCCTGAAGCGAGGGCAGCTGTTTCCCTCCGAGGGTCGAAAGCAAATACCTGAAGTGAACAAATAAAAATTAGATGGGGACTTCAGAATAAGGGAAAATTATATACATCACAAGCAGCGTTGGTCATGAGTAGATTCGTCAGGCCTAAACTCTCTCCGCCGATATAAAAGATAGTTGTTCGCTCAAGTTGGGCATCTTCCGAAGATTCTGCAGTTTGTGAGTCGATATTTTTTGGGTTGTCCACAGTGGGCGGTACTCCGGGTTTTGTAATGATGGGAATTTCATCGTATAGCACAGGGATAGGTGGATTTCTCTTGCTCAGCTCTTCCCGCAGCAATTTTAATAGGGCATCTACATGACTGATAAGTGGCCTGTATCAAATCTTCTGGAAAAAACCAAGAGCTCACCAGCAATGTGGGTGAATACGACATTATGCTTCAGCAATACTGCTTGTTTTTTTGACTTGTTTATGTCGTCTGTTTCTGAATCGAAAGCGCGCAGGAGCTCCTTGACGCATATTTCCACATTTAACTTTTGTCGTCCGAAGACGTATATAACAGGAAGGCGAGAAGTTCTGAATGATATCGGATTAGCGAAATTCTGCTAAAGAGTGCTGGGGAAAGTAGCGCACAATGTCATACATGCGTGCCCGTAGTGTACCAACGCGTCCGCATTAACGTGTTGTGCTGCTACTTCATCAACACAACAGCTGATTCCGTTTCCGACAAAATTAGACAGGATTACGATAGAGAATACGAAGACGCACCTTCCATATGATGTATCGGCAGCACATATAACTCTGGTTCTCGATCCTCAGCGCCCGGTTGTACCGCAGAGGTCGACGTTTTTGATTCAAGTGGTGGTGACGATTGCGCTCTTAATCCGGTATTCTTCTCGTTAGATGGCAAAAGATGGGCACTGAATCATGTAGGAGTTCGTCTGGAAACTGTAGGGCAATCTATTGCAGCAAAAAATTATTGTCATTAGGAAGATCTTCGCGTATTGAATAGTAATAGGCCTGAATGATTGATATAAGTGCAGACGAATCAAAGGTACATACGCGTTTATATCCTCCCTTCGCCAGCTCCTGCGCCGTTCTCTCGATCTCGTAAAACTCTCTAAACTCGAATCCAGCAGTAGATGGGCCTATTTCTTCTTCGTTGATATCGATTGTTCGTGTGATGGCATCTTCTCCCGACGATGAGAATGACGTCGTTTGTTCGGTAGTCATATTTGTGTTACAGGGATTCGGATTATGGTTTAAAAGTAGATAGCGAGCGCTCTGGACGCTGAGCGCAGAGCGTCTATGTGGGTTAGAGAAAAGAGTGGAAATTCGAATTTGCGTGGTCAGGGACAAGATCACACACGTGATATTTGCCACCAAATTCCTTCCCCGCGCGGCGCGCTCACTGAGGCTCCACTCACCTTTTCAGTTCAAACATCTCACTATACCCTTGATCTTTTGCGGTTGCCGACATAGATGTCGAACCCCAAGGAACGACATTATTGGGCGCAACTGCGCGCTGTACTGACTGCTGGCCAGTGGCGCACCCCCAACCCCGGAAAAGCCCCAAACGGCGGCCCACTTCCATGGTCCGAACTTCTTCGCAAGTTCAACAAGCATTGTCGCGGATATAGAGAGATTTCAGAAGTAGCTGCTAAGACCCAAGCGTTAGCGCTGCTTCTGAGCGCGCAGTATGAGGACGATGACGAGGATATCGAGATTCCTATGTCTGCTTCGGAGAAGGATCTCCGGGAGCCTGAAGAGCTGAATGTAGACGGTGAATGCGTTCTTCCAGAGGAGAGAATAGAGGAGGCATTGGTGGGATACCAGATCTTGCAGGACGCTACCACGTCCAATTTCGATGTGTGTATTTTTCTACGTCTATACCTTCGTTTCATTCATCGTTTTACAGACAATATATCTTGCACTAGCATACTATGCATTCGCCCTTAGAAGACCTTCCGAATGTCTGTCGCATCTGCAAAAGGTTTCTGGCCTACTCCAATTTCAAAATTTCATACCCACTTCCCCTGACTCCGCGCGCACAAGTCTCGTCGTACCTTCTACTTATGCACCATCTACCACGTCCTTCGCAGGAAGCTTTGCATCGACATCAAATGTAGACGGTATAATGCCCGAAATTCGCGATGGTAGAGTGTGGGCCATTACGGAGGCGTTTAGGTCGCTATGTTTGCAAGGTGCCCCACTTCTGTCATTCGATTCTTCCCAAATTGACATCGTCATCAGGAATGTCGCAAGAGCTTCTGCATCCTTCAGATCCATCCAAGGCTATCATTGCTTACCGTCAGGCGCTTCCTCTTCTTGAGACACTACAACTTGAGCTTGGTTTAACCTCAAATGCATCTGCCCTTAACAGCGGGAAGACACCATATAGATCAGCCACACAAGAGCTATTTAATCAAACTAGGGAACTATGGCGATGGGTAGAAAGGCTCCTGTGGCGCGCCGTGATACTCAGCGCCAAGACGTCTGATGTGCATGTCGTTACCGAATCTGCTGCGCAAGACAGCGTGTCGTGTCCACCACTCGAGTCGCGGACATCCTCTACATCGACTGTCACTCCTACAAACACGACAACAATGAATAACAGTCTGTGGACATGGCTTTCACACTATAGCGCCTGCAGCACCTTCTGGCCTTCCAGATTTCGCTCAAAGCATCGCTCAACCGTCTCTGTAATTCACTTGCGCGCATTCATTCTGAGGTTTGGTGGGCCTTCACCACCTCCGTCATCACCTTCCGATACTACTTCAAGACGTTCTTCTACATCTTCTGCTATGGGACTCCAACAGCAACTGTCATGGAGAACAGAAGCTCTTGCGGTAGTGAAAATGTATCGGACTGTCTTGACCGCGTCAACATATTTCCCGAAAGCAGGAGAACGAAATTTCAAAGTGGAAGAATTTGTGGAGATTTGTGTTGCGCTGTGGGAGGCTGGATGGGTCGTTAGATATGGGAAAGGGAAAAGTGGATGGGAGAGCGTTGGTGAGGACTTGGGTGCAAGTTGGGTTATTGACGTGCGTTTCTTTCTTTCTTTTTCTCCTGATCGCTTCTGACCGGACGCATCAATTGATACAGATCCTGCAATGGTCTCAAACTCTAACATTCAACTCATCTTTGGTCCTACGACATATGACGAAACTTCTCCACCTATCTGCCACATCAGCACTTTCTCCCGCACCATACAATCGCATGCTTGCAAAGCGGACCCTAAAACTCTACATGCAGGTCGTAAGCAAAGCGTTGGAAGCAAGTAAAGAAGGCGTGGGGGAGGACATGGACTCAGACAGTCGGTGGGTCGAGACTCTCGTCTTCGGTGCACGCATGCTTGCCAGTGAAACGGCGCGCCACTTCCGCGAGGGCGGCGTCTCTGAGCCGCATCTGACCGTCATCAGCCCACAAGGTGATGCGGCAGTCGCCTCTGGGTTTTCGTCGTATTTTGCGGGCCATGCGACAGCGGGCGCAGCCCAGGGACATTATTCGGCGCGTGCACATGCGCCTTTGGAAGATGACGAAGCGCAGATTGAGGATGTTCAGGAAGCCGCTCGTGTCCTGGAGATGGCGCGTCTTCGATTAGACGAGAGTGATACACGCCTCCTAGCGGAGGTGCTATTGGCTGAGGGGGTTGTTTGGGGACTCTTGGGTGTTATCAGTGCGTTGTTCTTACCTTTAGCCACTTTATGAAAACTGACCTCGTTTAATTTTCTTTCGCAGGTCACGATTCCTTGAAGAGACCAGCGCAGCTGCAAGCTGCCCATGCGGCTCTCGTGCGTTCCATCTACATCAACTCAACCCCAAGTGCCTATTACCACCTTGCGCTATCATTCGCACGTCGTATTCCATCTTCTGCATCAGTACCTCCAACTGTCATCCATAACAGTGATCTAGCACCGGAAGGAACGCAAGCCGTCGATCCCTACAAACACGTTCATTCGCTTCCTCGTGCGCTAGAATGTGCTGGGCTCGCTGTTGAAGGACAACCTGCGGATGTACGGTATTGGCATCTTCTTGGCCTCTTGCTTAGCGCGCAGGAGAACTGGGCAGGTGCTCGGGAAGTTTTGGAAAGAGGCGCTGCATTGGACTTTGTCAACGCTGATGAAGAGAGTGCTGCCCAAACTCAACAAACGAGCTTCGATGGCGCCGAGGAAGAGGATGATGACAGTGAAGAAGAAGAGGAAACTACAGCATCAGGGGATGCATTCGTACTCCTCAGCCCAAATGGCGCCGACCGCAATGGCGAAAGTGTTAATGGCAATACATCTACGCCCAAGCGTGCACGCAGTGCCACTATCACTGCCAATGGTTATCTCGCCGCAGGTACACGTTCGTCGGCTCCTGCAAAACTCACAGCGCTAGATCCAACCGCTGCATCCCTTCCCCCTGCGTCGAGCATTCTAAAGTACCTTCATCCAACCTCTCCAGCGCAGCGGCCGGAAGCATACGCGTTGACATTTGATCAGTATCCGCCAGCACCAACTGTGCTCTTCGAAAGGCATTTGCAACTGCGCATGACTCAAATTGCGCTGATGGAGGTGATGGATGGACCAGAGGGTGCAGAGGAAGGCTGGCTTGAAGTCTTTGCATGGATCGCGGAGAAGCACCGAGAATTGCGGAACGGCGTCGCCACTAGTGTAGGGGAGAAAAAGGATGCTATTCCTATCCCTCCTCCTGCTTCTGTAGGAGCCGACGCATCACAACCTCAGGAAAAGATTGCGAAGATGCGAATGTACCAGGGCTTGAGCACCAGTGCCACCAATGTAACCTCAAATCCAAATCCAGACACAATGGCTGCGTCTTGGAATGGAACCGCGAGACACCAATCTCTTGAGGTGCCTATTGGCATCACAATCTCTCCAGCCACGCCAGAGGTTGATGTTCATGAAGAAATACGGATAGCAGAGGAAACACTGGCCGTCCATAACATATACGACGAAAAGGATGAAATCGGTACAGGAGGCAGAGGAGTGGACGGTCAAGACTTGCAGAGCAACCAGGCTCATGAAAAAAGGAAAACATCGAGTTTGCAGGAGAAGAAAAGTGCAAATAATCCCAATGGCCTGTATCCCAAGGTAAAACGCTCGATGTCGAGCGAGAGAGGGGGAGATACTTCGAAGTCGAAGAAAATGCAGCAAATGCTCAAAAATCGGGTTCATAAAAGTCGGGCAGGGATCACTGCTGTTTCGCGCAAAATTGGACATGGTGTTGTGAGAAATACTGGCGGGTTGAGACGTTCGACTTCTACACCAGGTTCGTGTGCTTTTCATTCACCTCATCGTGGAACGTTTATTAATTAGATTCAATTTGTAGATTTTCATGCTGCTTTGCAGCCAACGTCGTACCAAGCCTCCTCCATCCATTCCCGTCGCCGGCTATCTTCTCTCATCCATTCTTCAGATGAGCACGAACGCGGAATTACTGATACACGTACCGCAACACCAATCCAGGGCGAATGGCCTAACACTGCACAATCAGCAGCGCCTCCCTCCACCACCTCGTCCCATCCCGACTGCGGTACCAGTCAAACAAGTACTGCAGTTTCTACCGGAGGCAGTGTAACGCGCAATGCACGAGAAGACCGTCTTATGAGCGATTTGTGGCTGATGTCAGCGGCGACTTTCAGGAGGCTAGGGAAGATTGAACACGCGAAAGGTGCCATTCAGGAAGCAGAGTTGAGGGACGAAACAAACCCGAACGTGTGGGTCCAGGTGTGTAGCATTTCCTTATTTGGGCTATTTTTTTTGTACCCCATCGTTTGGGCAACGGCTGACATAATTTACTTAAGCTCGGATTGTACTATGTTGCACTGCGACTCTATCAACAAGCTGTCGATAGCTTCCAGAAAGCACGCTTCAACTCGCCCGACGACGTCGCAGCAACTGTTTATCTCTCACGTTTATTCCTGGATCCAGAAGTGACGGCCAAACTTCTGAACTCAAGTACCAAAAATTCCGCTACCCCTACTCAGGCTCCTCTTACATCCTCCCCATCGTCTGCATCAATATCACATGAACCTCCAACGCGTACTCCCACTGCGACGCCTGATACGGACCTTGCTACGGGAATGCTTGCGCGCATCGCGAAGGCTCGGGGATGGGATGTTCCTGAGGTGTGGTATTTTTTGTCAAAGGGATATGCCCTGCAAGGGCGAAGGGAAATGGAACGAGAGGCGCTGAAGGCGGCATTGGAGCTGTCAGAAGGACGCGGAGTCAGGGATATTGGAAGGTCATTGGGCTGGTGTTTGTGATTACAATAATTTATTAATTACGTTAAAGAGCACTTAATGGTGTCTTGTTCGCGGAAGTTCCTTTCGTTCATACCTGTTCTTTAGAACATACTTCTATGTCGTCCTAATTCGGCCTCTTAATTTCTGGGATAATTTCTTGCTGTCTCTTACTATTATGACCTTACAGTATAACATCATTGATATCAACCCTAAAGAGCCTGTCACCATATAAAATCCATGAACTAGTAAGTAGGAAGAATGAGATACCCCGATGCAATTTCTGGGCCGTAAACGTCAGTGGATATCATTGATGTATGGGCGTATATCTTTCCACAGCTTAGGCTGCGGGTAACCGGAGTTTGGAAGAGCGACGGCGTTTGGAGGGTCTAAGTGACCTTTTGCTCGGAGCACCTGTTCCAGGAGCGATACCATCGATGTCAGTGCAGTTTTGAGAAATTATGCCTTTAATCTTGTTCTTCACGACGAGGGTAACGAGATCGAAGCTAAATAAATTAAGCGTCTGAAAAGGTAGACAGCAGGGTCGCAAAGCAGCAGACTTACTGAATTCCGTCATCTGCGTCAGCTTCGTCGGTGTCAAGATCCAAGTCTTCTCCGAGCAGAGCACCAATTTCTTGAATATCCTATGATATGTATGCCAAGTTAAGTAAGCATCGTAAAATTTTGTAGATGATCCGAATTCCTACCCAAACAATCAGGACAGATTGGGTGCTGTTCTTTGCGAACTTTTTGAGCAAATCGGTGACACAATCATCGTCCGTATCTTCATCAGCGCCGCTAATATGAAAGTAGATATGTTATTGCCTATGAAAAGTCCCTTCACACTTTTCACGTACCAACTAGTATCAATGGGCAGTCCGAGCGCATCAGCAGTTGGCTGAGTCGTCGACAAGGTCTCGAAGCAGACCTCGCTGTCGTCATTACGGGGACACATGATGATTTTGCCGATGTCCAGAGTCGAGAAAAGCTGCAGAAACAACGGTCAGCACTCTGTATGAAAGACATGAAAGTGAGAAAACAACGAACTGATGGAAGACATTCGTTGGCGCGTTCGAATCCAACTGGGGTGAGACCCGGGCGGCTCAACGACGGTTGTTCGGCGTTGGTGATGATGTAGACAGGATTCGTGATCGCAAGGGCTAGTTGCATATAGGCCAGGAGACCAGCGAGAATTTTGAAGGCAGTACACACCATTTTGTCTTCCGTTCAGCTAGGTATGAAGAGCCTGGCATTCAATGTCGGAGAGAGCAGCTCTTATAGCAATTTTTTGCAGAAGAAACAGGCCCACAGAACATTACGCGTGGCATATTCTGTGATTCCCCCGCTTCGTCTAGCAGCTTCAAATAAGCCAGCATGTGAAGTCGACTGACATTCAGATCTAAAGGCGGCCATACGAGGTCTAGCGAGCTCAAGCTGCTCAACGCGTTAGAGGACAAGAAGCGCTGAGTGGAGAATCCCTTGTTCTGGGGTCAGGCACAAGTTATACCATGAGATCTAGTGGGACTTCCTCGGATTTCCGCTGTATAGGTAGGACTCAGAAGCAGCAATTCAGTGAAAATTCGGTGGTTGGAAGTGATGGAGAGAGTTCAGCGGAAGTTTGCGCGGTCTCCCCTTGAAAGCGGAGTTAGTGCGGAGTTGAGCGCGCGTTCGCCAGCGGCGCGAACAGAGAAGCGAAATGCGTCTCGAATTGCAGTGAGGAAAATTTTTAGGAATCAATAAAACGCAAAAAAAAAAAAAATTCGGGTCAGCTAGCCCAGCTGCTTGGATGTGTATGAATTAGAGCATGTCAGTGTTTTACACACCCATCTGCGGGGGCACCCAGTATCCGGTTGGCGTACTGTATGTAGTTTACATATGTATCGGTAACAAAAAAAAATAATGATATACTTACAATGTGCAAATTAGACAGACAGGAAATATGCGCGATGGTCGTAGTATAAATAAAATAGTTATGTATCATGGTATACAATGGTATCTGATTACTTGGGACGCAAATGACAACAGACAACAGAAGCGAATGTCAGGCAAAGGATGAAGGCAGGCAAGGGTGAATAATGAGTCGAATGCATATGCGGATATAATATGGATGACGGGGAGCGTGAAATGACAGGATGGTATATGAACATGCAGTGGGTAATATAACATAAGAACAGAAAGGAAGAACTGTACTATGTGAAAGGGAGGACAACGAATAAATATTAAATACTTGTAGAACAATACTCGACGAAGGAGTGTGAAGACCGTCAGTATAACGGACGAACAAATAAAAGAGAGTATAAGGAATGGGGAACGAATGGAACAGTCCAGGGTGCCGAGTCTTGAGACTTACTGAACAAATACCCTCCTCTCTCGCACAACCCTCTCCACCCACTCAAGCAACACGCTTTCGAGCATCTGCTCCCACCCCTCTTCCTTCTTCGCGATCACTCTCGCGTCGAAGATAATGGGGGGCTCCCGATCAGCCTTGGAGCGCGCCAGCCCCTGCACGTTGCTCGCAAAGCGCTGCGTAGGGCCGGGAGAGGGCAAAGGCGTGCTCGTAGACGAGGTCGGTGCGGTGCCTGGAGTTGTGCGGGAGGTGCCGCTAGAAGACGTAGACGAATTTGAGGCCGAGGCGATAAGGCCAGCGAGAGGTTGGAGGGAGGATGAGGTGGTGGGTATCACTTGGGAAGGCACTTGGATGGGCATCGAGTATCGTAACTTGAGCGCACTGCACAAAAAAGGTGCCGTCAGCGAACCCAAAAACAAAAAATCAACGAGGGAGAAAGAACTACACACCCCGCCCAGAGTCTGAGATTATCCGTCCTTCTAAACGTCCACGCCTTTTTCGCCGTGGCACCGTCCTTCTCCTTGCCCGCTTCCGCCGCTTCAATAGCCGCCTTTTCCAGCGCAATGATATCGTGCACTCCGGCGGGGCTGACGAAACCCCACGGCCGCTTCGACTTGCGCACGCACGGGTTGTATGCGGCGCAGAGTAGCTGACCGGATGAGAGGCTTGCGAGGAACGCTGTGCGGGAGCCGCCCTCGGGTGAGACGAGGTAAGTGCGTAGATGAGCCGGGAGGAATGAAGCGATGAGTGCGTGCGCGCGAGCTGCGTGAATGTAAGTAAATTCTTGAGGGAAAGAATGAAGAACGGAGTGAGGACGAACCTAATGGATCCTCCATGAAAGCAGTCCGTTTCGCCCAGACCGGGAGATCCTCGTCATCGATTAACTCTTCTTCCTCTACCACTGGCTCTCTATCCCACGGCCGACCGCGATACGCGCCCTCGTCATCTTCCTCCTCCCGAATGCCACCCATAAGATCCTCAGGCTCCTCCGACAGGCTCATACCACGAATGAAAGTATTGAGCATCCCAGTGGAAACCCTCCGTCTGTCATCACCAGAGGCTTTGACAGAATGCGGCCCTCCATGAGCCTCGCGCGCAACCATCCCAGCGCTAACCCGCCTGTTCTTCGCAGCGCGCGAGGACGCCCTGCCCTCCCGCTTCCTACGCACGCGTTCCCAGCCTCTCTCCCGTGCACCTTTCTCCCTGTCTTCTTTCTTGCCCTCGAACAGCACTTCATCGACTAAATCCAGGTACTTCCCGACTATGGAGCGTTCCTTGCGTAGATCGTCGAGCCGCACGTCCTGGCGGTACAGCCACCCGCTGCCAAGTACGAGTCGTTCGTCCCAGCGCTCGCGGTGCGCCTTTTCCTCCTCTCCACCGTCCGGGCCGAACCCGTCGTCTTCGTCCTCCCAAACTAAAACACTCTCGAAACGTCCTTGTACCTGCACCAACGAGAACGACATGTCGCCCATGCCAGCGCCTAGGCTGCTAGACGAACGCTCGAGTTCGAGGGCGTGTGGAGGGACGAGTTCTAGATTGGTTTGTGAGGGACTCGAGGCGGCGCCGCCTGATTTGTCACCGTCGCTGCGGGCATCGTAGGCCTCGTCTTCGAGAGGCAGTCGGCAGGTCTCCTCGAGTTGGCGGAGAACCGTGAGCACCTCGAGGGCGCCACGGCGTATGAGCGTGATTGGATCCTGCGACGCCGGCGGTGTTGGTGCTGCCGCCGTCGCTGCCGCTGCCCCCGAGAGGCTGGAATTTGACGACGTCCGATTGAGGTTCCTCGTCGGGCCGAGGAGGTGCGGCCTGAAGTGCGAACGAATCGTCCCCGCCGACTCATCGGGGAGGGATAACAGGTAATTACGCGTCGACCGAATCGCGCGCGTCGTCGTCTTCAGGACCTCGAGTACGTCGAAAGGCACGTCCAGATCCATATCAGGCTTCACGTCTGGACTCTCGAGCCTCCAGGCCTGCGCGACGGCAACGACATCCTCGATCACGCCTGGGAGCAGGGATTCTGGGTCGACCTCGTAGGTCTTGACGTGGGGCGCGAATGCTGGGTTCGCGACGGGGGGTGGGACGAGGGGCGAGGGCGGCAGTTGGATCTCGAACTCGTCGGCGATGGCAGAGAGCTGCGCGGGGCTGGTTGGGATTTGGAGGCCGCCGATGGCTGGGACGAGTCCGTGGTGGGGTTTGTTCAGTGGGCTGTGGGGATGGTTAGCATCGCTATCAAATAGCATCCGCGATAATAAATTGCAGATCCTGCACTCACTTCTTCTTCGCCGCCAACCCTGTCTTCGTGAAGTAGTGCTGTAGATGCGTGATGCTCCCCAGCGCCATCACGCTCTCGCGCTTGGCTGCGCTTTTGCTGAACGGGTTCACTTGCTTGTTGCCCGCGTTCGTGTTTGGGTAGAACGATGTCTGGCGGCGCGTCTTCTTCGTCGATGCGGTTACGGGCGTGTTTGGCATGGTATCGCTCGTGGGGGATGAGGCTGTCCCCGTCGATTCTGGGGTAAGAACTAGCGGGGAATCTGAGGAATCGGATGCCATGTGGGCGATGAATGGATGTGGACAAGGAGTGAGGGAGTGACTAGCGGTGACTTAGGAGCTACTGTTGTTTCATCATAACATTGAACTAACTTTCGCTGATCGTGCGAATTTACGCTGGTTACCCGCTCCCCATGCCGAGATTGGCGTTAATAACACGTATGATAATGTAAACAGCCTGAAAGAAAATTTCATTTAGCACGGAGGCTTCCGTATGGCACCTATTTCCCGCGAAAGCATCCCGACCAAAATTCTAGAGAGGGTGGCAAATTATTTATGCAGTCCCAGTTTCCATGAATTAATCACCTCCACTGACAACAGTTTCAAGAATGATGTTTCCATGATTCCAAAATTAGCGCCCGTTATAATGCCAAATCACCAATAGCACCGACCGAAGTCGAAGGAACGTTTGAGGAATATGCATACTATGCATGGAAGCTGAGCATGATAAATGGTGGGCTATACAGTGGAAAGTGGTCGTGGTCCAGGTGTTGTCGCGGTGACGAGTGAAGAGACTTAGAAAAACTCAAAAAAAATGGCGAGCTCGCACTCACAAGATACTGTAGATCATGGAGGTCAATGGAGATTGGAAGAAATGATCCCACGGGATTGTGAAGGACCCCTTTAATTGGCTGTTCGATTATCTGATTGTTGAGTGCAAATATTGGAGTGCATTCTGCCTCCTAGCCCCGACCAAGGGCCTGAATATTCAAGTTCGAGCTGTAGTAAAAGGGCAACTTATATGTTGAAAACATTCGGCCGAGTGGCCAGGAGCATGAGAGTAATCTCGATAGCGATTTTACTCCAGCCGCTTCAGCGCCTGTTGAATCGATTTGTCCATCCCACATCCGTCTACCTTGTTTCCAACATTCAAAACTCTGATCTGTACTATTAACAGTTCTATATGGAAGGCTCTCAAGAAACGGGGCTAGAGTATAATATTGTCAATGACTTCAAGTGACAATGCAGACTTTGTAAGAATGGCCCACTCATTGAATGTGATTGTTCTCTCGCCCGCATTTTGCTTGCGTACTTTTTGGATACCTGATTCCCCCTAAACATTCTGTTCCAAAGCTGGTACCCTCGTCGCCTCTCGAATGGCCCCAACCAAACTCTCTTCCAACGAGTGCACAGTGTTCCATCTACCTAATCCACGACATGCTTTGAACGACACAGTGGGTATCTCTGCGCAATATTTATACCGACGAATGAGGCACTCTTGCAATAACTCGACTGGCACGGCCATGGGATTCGGCGCGGATTTCGAATTTGTGATCCTCGCCGAGTGAAAGCAAATAGAGGTGAGCTTCGGAAAATAGAGCAGTGCGACTGCAGCTGGCGCGGTGTCTTGAGCAACCAAACTCAGTTCAATTGAATCGACAAACGGCTTGCTTCCATGCGACCCAATAGTAACAGTGTCCATCTTGGGCAACTTCCCAATGGTGGTCAATAATATCTCGGTGTTGATTTCGTCGTCCTCTGGGTCCAAGTCCAGATAGCGGCGATGTGCCAAACATCATGCTCCAGATTTAGTGAACTGTTGAAAACAATGTGCAAAATTGGTTTTATATCCAGCCTAAAGTTGTCCGATGACTCGGCTTTCCAATAGAATCTCAGCTGCAGATTTGCGTCATCTTGGCCACCATAGAATGCTTCAGAATCATTTTTGGGATAGGTACCCATTGAACACGCGAATCTGAAGCCAGTTTTCCCACCTCCATAATTACCACGAAGACGAAATAAAATCATTGTTTGAAAGCAAGCGCCAGAAAGCCTTGTTGAATACGATCTAGAAAGACCATTGATAATTCTCGAGAAGTCTGTGCTGGAGGGATGCTCCACAAAGCAATCTACTTTGATTATGGCATTTGTTGGGAAGGTGATTAAATGAAAGAAAGCTTCAACTTCGTGGGGAGCTCGGGAAAATACATTAAGGACTCGTAGGCGGGTGAAATATATTTGGTCTTCAGAGGCCCATTGAGGTGAAATGACCATTTGATCGGCAATTAGATATTCGTTTGCTAGGTCCAGGTACTGTACAAATACGACCAAGTGCTCAAAATTTCTGGAAAAAAATTGGGTCGGGGTGGCCCAAAATTTTTGTTTTGATTTAAGGCGAATTTTAAAAAATACTTTTTTCTCCATTGTGACGCGTGACGAGAGCACCTGGTCGTATTAGTATGACACGATCAAAGCGAGATTTGATCACGGTCTATGCAAGCGACGAGATTAGATTAGACGCGCGCGCCACCGGTTGCCAGTGGCGCGCGCTTTCACATTTGCTATATAAGACCGTCTCCCCTCCTCTCCTTCTTCTTTGTGTTCTCATCTTTTGTATCTCACACAGCTCGATAGGTTAGATTTTTTCTCGTGTTCTCATCTTTTGTATCTCACACAGCTCGATAGGCTCTGCCTAGAGCAAATTTTTTCTTCTTTTACAAGATTTCCTCGGAGAACTTAAATCTCCTCTTG